>CM061236.1:91902997-92527997 GCA_030848705.1 Heracleum sosnowskyi
CTCTCTGAGGGATATCAAACATCTCCCTTGCTTTATCCCACTTGATTCCCATCTTCATCCTGACATCTAATCTCCTTTCCTTCACATGAATACTATGAAGACGTTGTTTGTCTTCATGTTCAGCTTTTTGAATTTTAAGCTTTTGAGATATAATGTCTGAGACCTTTGCATTTTCATCTTCCTTTCTTCTCAGATCTGCTTGCTGTTTCTTCAATTCTTTCTGAAATAAAGGATCAGGAGTGTACAACTCATCTTCATCTTCCCAGTCATCAAAGTTGGCCACTTCTTCAACCTCCTCCACACCAATAGGTTCTTCAGCGATAGTCTCCTGCAGATCACCAGACATATCATATTGAAAATCATCTTGTTCACCATGGTAGTAGAAAGTATCATAAAAAGTAGACTCCTCCATTGACTGTTTCTGTTTACCCTTCCCCTTATCTTTTCCAGAAGCTCCTCCAGCTTCTCTGTAACGCCCCCAAATCCGGGGTTAAATGATTTGGTCGTCACACTGCACTCTTAATCCAAACAACCTGTTCAATATAAAATCAACACAATAATAATAATATCTGTGACCCCAACTCTACCAAGAATCTTTAAAGGTTATAGTGCTAGAAACAAGAATCCAAAATTTCATTACAACAATCTTTCTTCTTTACAACCATTCTCTTTACAAAAATTCTAATGCATTAGTATAACTTCGATAAGAAGTATACCAGGCAACTAATCTTATACAATATATTATTCAATAGAAAACATCTATATACAAAACCTCTCACTAGCTCCAATGCTCTGGATCAAAACGTCTTTACGCTAATATCTTTCCCCATCTCTGATCAGCTACGCGGACAACTCTCGCCAATACACCTTCTTTCTGGCAGGCTAAAATATATATAAATAAAACAAGTATGAGCGAATGAATTGCTCAGCAAGCGCATTATTAAATATAATACGAAAGGTTTCCAAAATAAACTTTGGATTTTCAAATAACAACTTTTGTTTTTGAACAATTAAAATCTCTAAAATTTTCAAAACAAGTTTGGTAATTTACCACAATTTCTCATTCAGTTTCTCGCAACCGAATAGTTTTAAAACACAAAAGATTTATATTGGTCGTTACGATGACCGAATCAACAATAACTACAATAGTATGTAGAAAAAATGAAATAAATATAACTCATACGTCTTCAAGACCATACCTTGTACAAAAATACTAATTTTTAAGATAACAGATCTATTCACAACATTTTCTGAAACCAACAACTCTGGAAGGTTAGAATAATCAAGGGGTAAGAATGAGCCAACACGCTCGGTCAAGGAATAAAGAACGCACTTCAAGACTTCAACATGGTACCGACTGGATATGCGGTATGAATAAAACTCATCAAGATATATATCTCACGACTGCCAATGGAATCAAGGAAGTGGATTTCGACTATTTGGAATCCAAATGTATTAAGAGTAAGTGATTTCAGCAAGATTGAAACCACTATTATTAATCAACGAACCAACAACTTCACGCAACGAATAAACCTGAGAATCAGGTCATAACTCACACGAACAAAACATATGGATGTAACTCATCCCAAAAATAAGAACTTATTCTAGAATTGGATTTTCACATTTTATCAAATCAAAGGTTGTGCTGCTGGCCAGCCACGCAACAACCCCGGACTAGCTCATGCATAGTCCTCTACGGATCCAAGGCCAATCTGGGCCTAAATTACATCGACCATAAATGGCCCGACCAATAATTGGTCCATTTTTAAAAACATTCCAATCCTATATTATATACGTCAGGTGTCAGAACAATTGACAACCTTACTTCGACAATCAGGTGTCGGAAGAATCGACAACCTAATACAACAATTGCTGGAAAACTCACGTTCCAGGAAACAGTTCAATTATGAAGAATCAATAAAGGGATAGCAATATAATCTAGTATCGACGAGATCGACACAACAATGGGGAGTACACATGGCAAGTAACAACATCATAAATATCGACGAGATCGATGCAACAACTGGGATAACAATGAAGAATAAACAATGACATGCTCAACAAGATTTAGTCTGATATGAAACAGGCATTATGATATCAACAGAATTTGTAACAAGTCAATATAGAGTAGGGTTCAAAGAATAAACAATAACATGTTTAACAAGATTGAATCTGATATGAAACAGACAATATGATATCAACACAAAAAGGTAACAAGTCAATATAGAGTAGGGTTCAAAGAACAGGCTCTAGATGGCCTCAATAGTTCAAATCATCACATTATGGAAGAATTAATTAAGGTTTACCAATCTGGTAAATGACAAGAGAGTCAAGTTCAAGTTTAAGAAGAATTCAAGGTGAAGTTTATAAATGAAGAAAACAAGGGTTTATCAACTTCTGACAGAAATAGTTCAAGTCCTTCGAACATGTACTTATAATAGATAAGCCTTGTACTTGAAGAAAGTAAACTAAATCATGCACATCATATATGAATTTGAATCAGGGAATGGATCAGATGATCGCATTAACAAGAAAGGATAACAAGGTTTGCATAGGTGCAAGGTGAAAAATGGAATACTTGAAGGGCAAGCAACACCACTTCAGAATTTCAGAATAAGTTTTCCCTCATAGGGTTCACAAGTTCCCGCTCATCTAGGGTTGGTAATATTCCAACTTAGCATTTTTAAATCAAGTCTTTGAAAGAAGGCCTTAGTATACAGCCCATAACTATCTTTTCAATCATTTCAATATAATAATTATATCTCTCCGATCAATATGAAAATATGAATCTAAACCAAAAAGGTATAAAAGAGTACTCGTCAATTTATGAGATTAAATAACATACTTGCAATTCAATGCAAAGAAATCAACATTTGAAAATTCAGTAATAAGCATTCAACATGCATACTAATAATTCAAGATAATATCCCTTAATTAATAAGCAAGGGTATAAACACTTGCCTCTGGTCCTTAGCTATTTCGTAACGCTCTTGCGAATACCACTAGTCTGCTTTTACCATTTTGAATCCACGTGCCAGCCTCGATAGTCAAACATGAGACGGTACTTAGTCTTCAACGTATAATTCTCATATTCCATAAATGATTGTAACTTAACCTCGATAATCTGACTCGTCTCGTCCAATAGCCTCTGTTGCATAGACAACCACATTTCAATTGATAGACCAATCGCAATCAACCACATAAGTAATCCACGTAACTCGCTTGACGACAATCCCCATACTATAAAAAGTCAACATCCAAGTCAACGGCCTCGTAAATCTCATTTTCTAACATTACCGACAAATTTCTATCCCATCTACCCCTCGTGATAACATTAGACACAACCAATTACTCAAACAAGTCTCCACACAATTTATTCGCATGCATGACTCAACAACAGATAATTCACATCATTCACATAACACATTTAAACAAGTAACCGGTTACGTATCGGACGCCCGGTCTAATTTACGATATTTAAAACTGAGACACTAGCCCTAGTACGGGCATATACGGACTATAAAACACATTACACAACTCATACAAACCATATAGCACTTATAACCATTTTTAAAACATCACACGAAGCTTATTTGAATTTAAATAAGCCACAAACAATTTTTAAATCAAAAATCGGATTTTTAAATCCAATATAAGTATTTTAAATGCAATTAAATCAATTAATAAAATTAATTGGCACTCTTTAAATGCTCAAACTATTTTTAAATAAATGAACCAAGCTAGAAAATAATTAAACTTAATTTTAATTAATTAAACATAATTAATAATTAATTATTAAGAATTAACTGATTAAAAGAATTAATCAATTAATTAAATAAATTAATTATTAATCAAAAATAATTAAAATAATTAAATTTAATCAATTTTCGAATTTAAATAAATATTTATGAATTTATAAAATTTTCGGAATAATAAAATGTATTTTTAAATCAAAGATATGATTTTTAGAATTTTTAAAACAATTTTTGAATTATTTTAAAAATAAAAGTCCAGAAACATATTTCTGAAATGACATTAGGGTTTTTAAGATCAACCGGGTCGGGTTAGGGTTTCAAAACGGGTCATGAAGAACAGTTTCCGGGTCGCCAAGAACATGTCACCGGAAACTGGGTTTCCCAGTTTCCGGCCGACGTCCGGCCACCGGGAAACGTTCGACCAAGCCCGAATCTTCACCCAAACCTGCCGTTAGCTACACCAATCTTTCTGCTTTCTTATTCTTAACAAAACTCAACCAAAAACTGCTCAAAACGTGCACGAAACTGACTGGAAATTCTCGCCGTCGACGGCGAGTTTCGTTTTCCGGCCAACTCAAAACAGACACCAACCTCATATATTCTTACATGAATAGACTCCAAATTAAACGATCTATACACTGGTGTTAACAAAATCAAGAACCACTTCCTGGAACTAAAATCCGGCCAAAAAGTTCAAGAACTCCGGCGAACTTTAAAACTTCCGATTTACTCGATTCAAGGCTCTAAAAATCAAATAAAAATCATCAAAACACTCAGCACAACACACACAATCCATTCATACCATCAATTAACAAGAACAATCACAAACACAGTTTTCCCCAAATTTAAACCTAAAATTCGAAAATAATTAAATAATTTAAAATCTGAAAAGTTTAAAAATCATACCCACATGAATTTTGATGGTGGATTTAGGTAGAGGATGATGAGAGATTCGATTCGGTTACAAGAACATCGAAATCGGATTCCGATAACGCCTTCAAAATTGAGTTTGATTCTCAAGAACACGAAGAACACGTTTCAGGGGTTTTTAGATTTTTAACTGTAATTAAGCTTTATTATACGCAAAACAAAGTACGATTTGCCTTTTTATAATAAACGGAAAATAATACCCCAAACGACATTTTTGGATCGATACTGATCCGATGGATCGCTTTAAATACAATTTAACAAAATAAACGCTTTAAATTTTTAATAAAGCAGATCACACGTTTCACGAGACGATAAGCATCCATAAAGTACGGATAACTACAAGTATCGTTTAATACCAAATATACGAACCAAAATACTTCCATTACGAATATTTTCGAATACTTTCCACTTTAACGAATGAAATATTGGTACGAACGATATACCAATTTCCCGAATAATTTGGGAACGATCCAAATTTTCTTTTCGATAATTAAAATAAAATAAAATAGTATGACACCCTTTTCAAAATAATTTCAAATTCCCCACACATTTCACATAGCATCACAATATCACATATTCAATCATTTAATGAATAACTTAGCACGTTTAAACAGATAAATCATTTAATAACTCTTAATATGAAATTAAAATTTCATTTCACATCATATAATAACACGAAATTTTCACGGATCTTACATCCTTCCCCCCTTAACAGGATTCTGTCCTCAGAATCAACTTGCGCAAACATAGGTGGATATTTTTCCAACATCTCATTCTCAAATTCCTAGGTTGACTCTTCAACCTTAGGATTTCTCCTCATACTCATACTAATTTGACTCCTCTATTACTTATCACTCTCTCATACTGACTCAATATCTCAATTGGTTACTCAACATAGAACAATTTAACTAAATCTCTATAGGTTCGTATTTTATGAAATACACTATGAATACACCACTCATGGAGTGGTACGCAAACTTATACACAACTTTCCCAACACACAGTAAACCGACATAAGGTAGCAATTCAAAATTGTCATAATAACTGTTGTCGTAAGGAAATCTAATCAACGGTAAATGGTCCTTCCAATTACCTTCAAAATTTAGTACACAACCATAGTCTATCTTAATACGTTTCCACTTCCACTCAGGAATCTCTTTAGTTTTAATCGTCTACTATATCTCCGTTATTCTGTCTTCATTTTCTAGCACCCCAAGCACTTAGATACTCACCAATATTAATATCCTTTTTAAACCTCTTATATATATATATATCCTAACATTTCCTTCTTATCCATTATACTCTCTCGCTCCTTCCTGTAATTGAATTCCATTTCTCTTTCCATAACTCTTTCCTTTATGTAGCCCTTTCTCTTTAATCAATTCTGGTTGAATCCTTATTTCTGTCATTCCTTCTAGTTGATCTCTTATTATCATAACCTTAAAACTCCATCCTTTCTAATCCTTGAACCAAAGATATTTACGTCTCTAATCTCCCTTTTTCTACTCATACTATCAGCCATCCATATTCTTGGGTCAACTCTATCTACCTTCAATATATTTAACAACTGCTTTCAACGATCACATACCTTTTATGCCAATTAACTCTTCAGCTGAAAACAACCCTTCATTACCTTATCCATTGTCTTTAAATCCTTATTAACACCTCTTCATCTTCTTTCCCTATCTACAATTGTGAGAATATTCCTTATCAACTTGGTGACTTAGTCCCATATCTTTAAAATTGTTCTACCTAGTTCCAATAACTTAATTGTTCTCCATCTGATTCCTAAATAATTCAGAAGATACATTCACAGCAACACTCAAGACACTTTTTCCATGGTTCCATCTCAATTCCCAAACAGCTTGATCAACTCAACGTCATTTTGATTCTCATCCTATACATCCACATTGACTGGTAAAATCTACCTTAACTATCGTGAGCAAAAGACTTGCAACCATCTCATACAATCCTGAAATACTCAAAGATTAACTCATTCTCCATTGTTAGCCAATCATCAAATTTTAAAAGTTCTTCTCATTGAGACAAAAATCTATTATGTTCATCTTCCACAACATGGGATATCATCAGCACAACTACACATTTTTCCCCAATTTCCAATCAACTTTTGAATTATCTAACTTCAGCTCTTCCACATCGTAACGTTAATCGATAGAGAGAGAACAACTGGCTCCGTTATATGTTACTAGTATTCTAATCGCATCGTAATCCGCTTTCGCTCGTGGTAATTCAATCGCAAATTCTTCGTTCATTATGCTAGGGTAAATTTCAGTTCACCCTAATGGCATACCTCCCAGATTATTTGGTATAACAAAAATTCATGATATTTTGAAGTGAAAGATTCTATAACGTAGCAAATGTCCCACAATTGGGGTTACCAAATCTGCATATTCCAAAGCAAACATTATTGGAAGTGAAAGAATTACTGAGAGACCAATTTGATCACATGAACTCAATGTTGTGTGTCTCTATTAAGACAGTACTAAAGGTAATTAGCCTTCTTGTATTTCACAACACACAAGTGACGGCGTCCCGTCAGACTTCTATCACATAGACAGATAGTCCTTGTGTCCCCTATAAATAGGGTTGTTTACCTCAGTTGGAGTAGAGAAATATGAAAGAAATTTAGAGTCGGAATGACAACCAGGGCCTTTCGATAAGAAATCTCAAATACACACCATGGATTGAAATTTAATAGATTCCAAAGGTGTTATTTCAGAAAAGAAGAACAACCAGAAAGGAAGTATCAACAAATAGTGTTACATCACAATTAGAGTTATCCACTCCGGAAGAATGAAGGAGTTGGAATTTAAATAACATATTTTTCAACAAGCCTCAAAATTTGAAATAGGCATAACAACAATCTTTGGCGCAATTTAAAACATGATTGATCAAGAGTATCAAATACAAGATCAACAGGTGGAATATATCCATCAACACAGGTTTCTTTTTAAAGGAATGTCAAATATTTCATTAGGATGGGAAGGTATTACCAAGGTCTTCACATATGACTCCTCCGTCGACTCCTTCGATAGCTCGTTATTCGATTTCAGCCCTTCTTCTCCACGTTATTCGATTTCAGCCCTTCTTTTCCACGTCGCAAGGTTATTAATATCGTACGTCGTCGTCGACTCGTAATAGTCCTTGAAGATTCCGCCATAGACGTCTACAAACGCAAGAAGTTCTATCCATTTCAGCACAACTATCTCAATCAAAGACCTCCATCTCAACTCACTCAGCGGTACTATATCCAATAGTCCAATACGAACTCTAAATGAGCTCTGACGTTCCTTATATAACTATATACACTCCCACACACTCTCGTTTCTAGTTTTACTATAACCCTAGCTCTGATACCAACTGTAACGCCCCCAAATCCGGGGTCAAATGATTTGGTCATCACACTGCACTCTTAATCCAAACAACCTGTTCAATATAAAATCAACACAATAATAATAATATCTGTGACCCCAACTCTACCAAGAATATTTAAAGGTTATAGTGCTAGAAACAAGAATCCAAAATTTCATTACAACAATCTTTCTTCTTTACAACCATTCTCTTTACAAAAATTCTAATGCATTAGTATAACTTCGATAAGAAGTATACCAGGCAACTAATCTTATACAATATATTATTCAATAGAAAACATCTATATACAAAACCTCTCACTAGCTCCAATGCTCTGGATCAAAACGTCTTTACGCTAATATCTTTCCCCATATCTGATCAGCTACGCGGACAACTCTCGCCAATACACCTTCTTTCTGGCAGGCTAAAATATATATAAATAAAACAAGTATGAGCGAATGAATTGCTCAGCAAGCGCATTATTAAATATAATACGAAAGGTTTCCAAAATAAACTTTGGATTTTCAAATAACAACTTTTGTTTTTGAACAATTAAAATCTCTAAAATTTTCAAAACAAGTTTGGTAATTTACCACAATTTCTCATTCAGTTTCTCGCAACCGAATAGTTTTAAAACACAAAAGATTTATATTGGTCGTTACGATGACCGAATCAACAATAACTACAATAGTATGTAGAAAAAATGAAATAAATATAACTCATACGTCTTCAAGACCATAGCTTGTACAAAAATACTAATTTTTAAGATAACAGATCTATTCACAACATTTTCTGAAACCAACAACTCTGGAAGGTTAGAATAATCAAGGGGTAAGAATGATCCAACACGCTCAGTCAAGGAATAAAGAACGCACTTCAAGACTTCAACATGGTACCGACTGGATATGCGGTATGAATAAAACTCATCAAGATAGATATCTCACGACTGCCAATGGAATCAAGGAAGTGGATTTTGACTATTTGGAATCCAAATGTATTAAGAGTAAGTGATTTCAGCAAGATTGAAACCACTATTATTAATCAACGAACCAACAACTTCACGCAACAAATAAACCTGAGAATCAGGTCATAACTCACATGAACAAAACATATGGATGTAACTCATCCCAAAAATAAGAACTTATTCTAGAATTGGATTTTCACATTTTATCAAATCAAAGGTTGTGCTGCTGGCCAGCCATGCAACAACCCCGGACTAGCTCATGCATAGTCCTCTACGGATCCAAGGCCAATCTGGGCCTAAATTACATCGACCATAAATGGTCCGACCAATAATTGGTCCATTTTTAAAAACATTCCAATCCTATATTATATACGTCAGGTGTCAGAACAATTGACAACCTTACTTCGACAATCAGGTGTCGGAAGAATCGACAACCTAATACAACAATTGCTGGAAAACTCACGTTCCAGGAAACAGTTCAATTATGAAGAATCAATAAAGGGATAGCAATATAATCTAGTATCGACGAGATCGACACAACAATGGGGAGTACACATGGCAAGTAACAACATCATAAATATCGACGAGATCGATGCAACAACTGGGATAACAATGAAGAATAAACAATGACATGCTCAACAAGATTTAGTCTGATATGAAACAGGCATTATGATATCAACAGAATTTGTAACAAGTCAATATAGAGTAGGGTTCAAAGAATAAACAATAACATGCTTAACAAGATTGAATCTGATATGAAACAGACAATATGATATCAACAGAAAAGGGTAACAAGTCAATATAGAGTAGGGTTCAAAGAACAGGCTCTAGATGGCCTCAATAGTTCAAATCATCACATTATGGAAGAATTAATTAAGGTTTACCAATCTGGTAAATGACAAGAGAGTCAAGTTCAAGTTTAAGAAGAATTCAAGGTGAAGTTTATAAATGAAGAAAACAAGGGTTTATCAACTTCTGACAGAAATAGTTCAAGTCCTTCGAACATGTACTTATAATAGATAAGCCTTGTACTTGAAGGAAGTAAACTAAATCATGCACATCATATATGAATTTGAATCAGGGAATGGATCAGATGATCGCATTAACAAGAAAGGATAACAAGGTTTGCATAGGTGCAAGGTGAAAAATGATATACTTGAAGGGCAAGCAACACCACTTCAGAATTTCAGAATAAGTTTTCCCTCATAGGGTTCACAAGTTCCCGCTCATCTAGGGTTGGTAATATTCCAACTTAGCATTTTTAAATCAAGTCTTTGAAAGAAGGCCTTAGTATACAGCCCATAACTATCTTTTCAATCATTTCAATATAATAATTATATCTCTCCGATCAATATGAAAATATGAATCTAAACCAAAAAGGTATAAAAGAGTACTCGTCAATTTATGAGATTAAATAACATACTTGCAATTCAATGCAAAGAAATCAACATTTGAAAATTCAGTAATAAGCATTCAACATGCATACTAATAATTCAAGATAATATCCCTTAATTAATAAGCAAGGGTATAAACACTTGCCTCTGGTCCTTAGCTATTTCGTAACGCTCTTGCGAATACCACTAGTCTGCTTTTACCATTTTGAATCCACGTGCCAGCCTCGATAGTCAAACTTGAGACGGTACTTAGTCTTCAACGTATAATTCTCATATTCCATAAATGATTGTAACTTAACCTCGATAATCTGACTCGTCTCGTCCAATAGCCTCTGTTGCATAGACAACCACATTTCAATTGATAGACCAATCGCAATCAACCACATAAGTAATCCACGTAACTCGCTTGACGACAATCCCCATACTATAAAAAGTCAACATCCAAGTCAACGGCCTCGTAAATCTCATTTTCTAACATTACCGACAAATTTCTATCCCATCTACCCCTCGTGATAACATTAGACACAACCAATTACTCAAACAAGTCTCCACACAATTTATTCGCATGCATGACTCAACAACAGATAATTCACATCATTCACATAACACATTTAAACAAGTAACCGGTTACGTATCGGACGCCCGGTCTAATTTACGATATTTAAAACTGAGACACTAGCCCTAGTACGGGCATATACGGACTATAAAACACATTACATAACTCATACAAACCATATAGCACTTATAACCATTTTTAAAACATCACACGAAGCTTATTTGAATTTAAATAAGCCACAAACAATTTTTAAATCAAAAATCGGATTTTTAAATCCAATATAAGTATTTTAAATGCAATTAAATCAATTAATAAAATTAATTGACACTCTTTAAATGCTCAAACTATTTTTAAATAAATGAACCAAGCTAGAAAATAATTAAACTTAATTTTAATTAATTAAATCTAATTAATAATTAATTATTAAGAATTAACTGATTAAAAGAATTAATCAATTAATTAAATAAATTAATTATTAATCAAAAATAATTAAAATAATTAAATTTAATCAATTTTCGAATTTAAATAAATATTTATGAATTTATAAAATTTTCGGAATAATAAAATGTATTTTTAAATCAAAGATATGATTTTTAGAATTTTTAAAACAATTTTTGAATTATTTTAAAAATAAAAGTCCAGAAACATATTTCTGAAATGACATTAGGGTTTTTAAGATCAACCGGGTCGGGTTAGGGTTTCAAAACGGGTCATGAAGAACAGTTTCCGGGTCGCCAAGAACATGTCACCGGAAACTGGGTTTCCCAGTTTCCGGCCGACGTCCGGCCACCGGGAAACGTTCGACCAAGCCCGAATCTTCACCCAAACCTGCCGTTAGCTACACCAATCTTTCTGCTTTCTTATTCTTAACAAAACTCAACCAAAAACTGCTCAAAACGTGCACGAAACTGACTGGAAATTCTCGCCGTCGACGACGAGTTTCGTTTTCCGGCCAACTCAAAACAGACACCAACCTCATATATTCTTACATGAATAGACTCCAAATTAAACGATCTATACACTGGTGTTAACAAAATCAAGAACCACTTCCTGGAACTAAAATCCGGCCAAAAAGTTCAAGAACTCCGGCGAACTTTAAAACTTCCGATTTACTCGATTCAAGGCTCTAAAAATCAAATAAAAATCATCAAAACACTCAGCACAACACACACAATCCATTCATACCATCAATTAAAAAGAACAATCACAAACACAGTTTTACCCAAATTTAAACCTAAAATTCGAAAATAATTAAATAATTAAAAATCTGAAAAGTTTAAAAATCATACCCACATGAATTTTGATGGTGGATTTAGGTAGAGGATGATGAGAGATTCGATTCGGTTACAAGAACATCGAAATCGGATTCCGATAACGCCTTCAAAATTGAGTTTGATTCTCAAGAACACGAAGAACACGTTTCAGGGGTTTTTAGATTTTTAACTGTAATTAAGCTTTATTATACGCAAAACAAAGTATGATTTGCCTTTTTATAATAAATGGAAAATAATACCCCAAATGACATTTTTGGATCGATACTGATCCGATGGATCGCTTTAAATACAATTTAACAAAATAAACGCTTTAAATCTTTAATAAAGCAGATCACACGTTTCACGAGACGATAAGCATCCATAAAGTACGGATAACTACAAGTATCGTTTAATACCAAATATACGAACCAAAATACTTCCATTACGAATATTTTCGAATACTTTCCACTTTAACGAATGAAATATTGGTACGAACGATATACCAATTTCCCGAATAATTTGGGAACGATCCAAATTTTCTTTTCGATAATTAAAATAAAATAAAATAGTATGACACCCTTTTCAAAATAATTTCAAATTCCCCACACATTTCACATAGCACCACAATATCACATATTCAATCATTTAATAAATAACTTAGCACGTTTAAACAGATAAATCATTTAATAACTCTTAATATGAAATTAAAATTTCATTTCACATCATATAATAACACGAAATTTTCACGGATCTTACATTCTCCTTCTCCTCCTTTCTTCTCCCCCTTAGTTGAGGAATCCTCTACAGATGTAAATTTGACAGCTCCAGGATTGACCTCACTTGTTCCCCTTATATCTCCTCCATCTCCCCTATCTCCTCTATCTCCTCCTTGATCAACATCATCTTCATCATCACCCTCAAAGAATGTTTTCTGTTCAGCAGTGGGTTGATGTGAATTCTTGATCATATAGTACAAATGCTTCATCCCTTCATTGAGATGCTCCATTCCACCTTCAATCTTTGCAAACCTTTGTTCATTAAACCACTGATTTTCATCAACAATTTGCTGAATGTAGTCCACTTGAGTAGTAATGGAAGCAATCTGCTGAGCATTTAAAGTTGTAAGATCAGAGATGTCTGAAGCCATAAGTACTTGAGATTACTGAATTGCATTGATCTTGGGTAGGAGAGTAATCTTCAGACCTTCAATATCATCCTTTATAGTACCCAGCTGATTAGTTACAGAGGTGGAAGAAGAAGACCGTTCAACCACTTGTGCTTTGAGAAGATCTTTTTCAGCCTGGGTTTCCAAGAGTTATTTTTGTAGAACAGATATCTGAGCTAACAACGAAGCAGTGTTTGTGTCAGTGTGTGCACTCACCTCAATTTCTCTCAGTGGTGTTTCACTCACCTCACGTACTTGTGTATCACTCTGTGTTTGATTCTCATTTATAATCACCAGCTGTCTATCCATATTTGGAGATGACGTACCTGCATAAGAAATCACCCTAGCCCCTTCAAGAGAGGTCAGTGGTGGTGCAATAGGAGTTCGCAAATCCCAATCCCTGGTTGAGTTTGTCAAAACATTTGACATTGTAAACTGAATTGCTTCAGTGACAGACTTCTACCGTGACTATGGTAGGCACTCTTTCAGATTCAAAGTGCTCTCCTAACAATGTGTCCTGAGTTTCTTCTATATAGATGTTTTCTCCCATTGTGAGTAATGAGAGTGTGCTTGACTCATTACAAGTTGCCAGGGCCTGATGGCGAATTTCAATAGATTCATCATGTTGAGAGGATGTCTCTAGAGACTGTTCAGTGGCCATTTCAAAGTCCATATCCTGTTGGGAGGATATGGATGGGCTAACAGATGCCTCCCTATATGTTTTTCTTTTCTTAGGAGGGGGAGACAGAGCTGTGGGAACACTCATTGTAGCATCTTCACTAACATTTCTTTTTTCTGGTACGTAAAATAAGCTCAGGTTGAGGGTTTAAAGATTTTGACTCTGTGTTTGGCTCTATGACCTGGGTTAGAGGTTGTGGTTCTACAACCTCTTGGTCAGCCCTAACAACCACTTGGGCTTCAACATTTGCACCAGAAGAAGATTCAGAGTTAGGATTTACTACATGTAATGGAATTATTAGGTCCATTGGATGTTGTTGCTGAGGAACTTGTTCACCAAAAGTCGGAAGGTTAATGAATTGACTCATCAAAGGTGAAACAAGAACAGGTGTGGAAAGATATTTAAGTGAGAAATCCAATCTGGAGTAGAACTTGGAATCAGTGGTTGGAGAGGTTTCAAATCTAGCATTCCTAAACAATTCTACATGTTCAGCAGTAAGTAAATGATTTATGATAAGAGTGAGAAAGCGAGGGTACCAACACTTCACTTTCACATGATTATCAAAATCTCTCCTAGAGTGAGCAAGTCTATTGATCATTAATTTCCAAATCAACTCACCAAAGTTAAATCTACGACCAAACACAATAGCATAAGCAATATATTGATTTAGAATGGTAATGCCATGAAAATTTGCTTTAGTGCAATTACCAAAAACTCTTGCTATTGTATCAAAGAAAAGATCCCATTCCCTAACCAGAAAACTCTTGGACAGTTTAACCATTAGTAAGGGGCCTTGATAATGAATGTTCATGAAAAATTGAGATAACTCATCATCAGAGGACAAAGGATCAAACATGTCCTTAGGAAATTGTAAGACATCACAAAAAATATCATAAGTGACTGTATATTGCTGGTTTAAAATTGTGAAAGTAAAAGATTTAGAGTCCTCGACAATAACAACACTAGATCAAAGTAGATGTAACGGATCAACTTTCAAAACAGCAAATGCACAGATAGCATGACTCAACCTTACACCTCAAAGGATCAAAGTACCCATTATAATTATTTAAAACAAGTTCAAAATAAGGATCCATTTGAAAACAAGAAAATTTAATTAATTGAAATAAAATTCGAATTTTAGGGATTTTAAAAATTAATCAAAATTAAATAAAATCCAGAAAATTAAAATTTCACTAAAAATTAACCAATTTGAGACAAATGATCCTTAATTTAAACTTAATACACAATTCAAACACAAGGTACAAGATCCAAAACCAGACAACCCAATTCTTGAAAACTCGGTTTTAAGAACAAAAGAAAACTTAGTTAACAAATTACCAAAAGAAACTCAAGTCTTAATCACTTAGGAATCTAAACAAACACAGTTCGAAAGGAAAAGTAAAAAAATGAGCATGAATTCGACTGAGTTGTAAGGATTGTAAGTGATAATTATTTTGCTAAGTAAATACTTGAGCAATACACAGGGGAAGACTAATGAAAATGAAGAAAAACTGATTAGAATCTGTATAAGTATGAAAAAGACTTACAAAAACGATTGTTATGTCAAAACTAACTGGGAAGACAATCAGGAAGACTTAGAGAAAGTCTTGCCGAGAGTCTTCCTAGTTAAAAAGGAAGTCTTTTCAAATAAACACAAAATAAATAAATAAAAATAATATGAGTCTTCCCGAAAGTCTTCTAAGAAGAAAAAGTGGAAAGACTTAGAAGAATAGAAAAAGAAAAGAATAGAAAACAAAAACAAAAAGAATAAGTCTTCCCGGAAGTCTTCTAAGAACAAAAATTGGAAAGACTTAGAAAATAAATAACTAAAATGATAAAGTCTTCCCGATAGTCTTCTAAGAAGAAAAGACTGGAAAGACTTAGAGAAAAATTGAGAATAAATAAACTCTTAATTAACAGAAAATGCTGAAAATTAATAAAAACTCAAAGAAATTGTCTAAAAATGCATAAAAAATATGTACAAGTTCAGAAAATTCACAGAAAAATGCACAAGTAACAGAAAAATATGCAGAAAATTATAGAAGTGCAATAAAATAATATAAACCTGCAGAAAAATTCAAGCAACAATTTATACAATCTGAAACTAACTTAAATAATCCCAAATAATTAAATTTTCAATCAAAAATAAAATTTTCCATTTAAAAATTATGAGAAAAATATTTTTAAAGAAAATAGATTATTCAGAATATTTAAATTAACGAGCTTTACACATCAAACAAGAATTGGCAATATTTATCATTTAATATCAGCAAGAGAAAATGATTTTAGCTAAGAACAAACATAACAGAGATATTGTTAATCAATAAGACTGTTCAACATACCCAATTTACCAACTAACTTGGTAAATGTGGATTCGTCAAGAGATTTAGTGAATATATCTGCAGTCTGTTCTTCTGTGGGTACAAAGTGTAACTCCACAGTTCCATTCAAGACATGCTCTCTGATAAAATGATACATGATATCAATGTGATTTGTTCTCGAGTGCTGAACAGGGTTGTTGGAGATTGTTATGGCACTTGTATTGTCACATAAAATAGGAATTTTGTCTAATACAAAGCCATAGTCCTTCAATTGATTCCTTATCCATAAGATCTGAGCACAACAGCTTCCAGCAGCAATATATTCATCTTCTGCTGTTGAATTGGAAACTGTTTGTTGTTTCTTGCTATACCAGGAAATCAATCTACCTCCTAGGAATTGACAACTCCCAGAGGTACTCTTTCTATCCACAACACTACCTGAATAATCATAATTTGTATATCCAGCAAGAATAAAACCAGAATCTTTAGGGTACCAGATACCTAAATTATATGTACCCTTAAGATATCTCAAGATTCTTTTAACAGCAACGAGATGTAAATCTCTAGGGTCCGCTTGGAACCTTGCACACAAGCATGTAGCATACATAATATCTGGTCTACTTGCAGTAAGATAGAGTAATGAGCCAATCATACCTCTGTAGTTTGTAACATCTACCTTGATAGAATTATCACAAGCTCCAAGTTTGACAGCTGTTGAAGATGGAGTCCTTGCTGATGTTGAATCCTCCATGTGATATTTCTTGAGGAGTTCTTTGAGATACTTGGATTGACAAATAAATATACCATTTGACCTTTGACTTACTTGTAATCCAAGAAAGAACTTTAGCTCACCCATCATACTCATTTCAAACTTACTCTGCATTAGCTTAGCAAATCTCTTACAGAGATCATCATTAGTAGACCCAAATATGACGTCATCCACATAGATTTGGACTAATATCATATCATTTTTGTGTTTCTTAGAAAAAAGAGTTTTGTCTATGATACCTCTAACAAAATCATTTTCTATAAGAAAACCAGAGAGAGTGTCATACCATTTTCTTGGGGCTAGTTTGAGACCGTAGATAGCCTTGAAGAGAAAGTACACAAAGTCCAGCAACTCCTGATTTTCAAAGCCAGGGGGCTGTTCCACATACACTTCTTCATCCAGCTCACCATTCAGGAATGCATGCTTAACATCCATTTGATAGACGTTAAAATTGGAGTAAGCTGCAAATGCTAAGAACATCCTGATAGCCTCAAGCCTAGCGACTGGTTCATAGGTTTCATCATAATCAATGCCTTCAACTTGTGAATACCCTTGAGCAACCAGTCTTGCCTTGTTCCTTGTAACAATGCCATCCTCATCTAGCTTGTTTATGTATACCCATCTTGTACCAACTACTTTCCTGTTCTTTGGTCTGGGTACCAGCTTCCAGACTTGCTGTTGTTCAAATTGATTGAGTTCATCTTGCATAGAAATCACCCAATCTGGATCACTCAGTGCTTCCTCAGTCTTCTTTGGTTCCATCTCAGACAGAAACCCTGAATAATGACATTCATTCTGAGTAGCACTCCTAGTTCTAACTCCAAAACCTTGATCACCAATGATCAGCTCAAAAGGATGAGCTCTATTCCAAACAGTCTGTCTTGGAAGATTTGATCTTGATGATCCGCCTTGAAATTCATTCTGGTGTTGTGAATGACTAGTTGACCCTTCATTTCCTCCCCCTGAGTTGTTGCTTGAGTCCCTTGATGATTCTTCTCCAGTGTTGGTTGTATCTCCATTGTTACCAATGTTTCCACCACCACCACCATGATAATTATCATCATTATTATTATCATTACCAGCAACAATCTCAGGTGGGGCTTCATCATCTGATTCTGAGTCTGGCAAGTTATCAAACTTCAGTTCTTCAGATGAATCTTCTGTTTGGATACTAGGGAGCTTAGTGTCATCAAATGTAACATTGACACTTTCCTTCACTTGGTGACTGTCAATTAAGTACACCCTGTAAGATCTTCTGGAATAACCAACAATTATAGCTTCATATGCCTTGGCCTCAAACTTGCCACGTTTAACATCTTCATCCTTAAGCACAAAGCATTTTGCCCCAAATACATGAAAGTATTTGAGAGTTGGTTTCTTGTTGTTCATGATCTCATAAGGAGTCTTCATTAAGTCCTTTCTGATTAAAGTTCGATTCTGAGTATAACAAGCAGTATTTACAGCTTCAGCCCAGAAGTACAATATTGAAAGTCTTGATTCACTTAACATAGTCCTTGCAGCTTCAATCAATGTACGATTCTTCCTTTCTACCACTCCATTCTGTTGAGGAGTTCTAGGGACTGAATATTGTCTTGTTATTCCTTTATCTGCAAAATAGTCATTTAGGACTGCATTCTTGAATTCAGTTCCATTATCTGACCTTGTAAAGCATAATGTAACATAAGATGTAAAAGAGATAACTACAACTCAACAAAGGACAAGACAGACAATAGTATTAATAGAAGCACAGGAATCCAGAATCAGAGAAGAAAAGGTAAACTCAAAAAATCAAAATACGTTATGTATTCTTGAAGTCCGTAAACAGGTCACGGAAAGAAGTTCATGAAAATGTTCAGGCCTCAGTGACAGCAATAGAAACAAGACTTTGAAGACGACAGAAGTATGTGAATGATTTAGGGTTCAGTACCACGGGATTCCAGTGATGAAGCAACCAGAACGACAAGGGACGTATCAGCAGCATTATAATTGAAGTCATAAAATAAGAATTGATCAAGTGTTATTCATCTGTGAACCAGACCAGTTGCACTAGGTGACGGCACTGAAAAGATCAAGTTATTTTATCATCTCCGAAGAAATTGATACTGTCTATTACTTAAACACCCGGGAGCTCAGTAGTTATTACTAAAGGACAAATGACAAGTAAATCAATTCGATAGTTTTTCTTTTAAGAAAACTATCGAATGAGAGTTTAAGGTGATTGAATTAAAAACAAATAAATCAATTTAGCATTCGATAGTTTTGTTTTAAAAACTATCGAATGGTAAAATGATTTGTTTCATTCGATGGTTTCTTAAACCATTCGATGGTTTTTAAATTGGGAGCAGGTGGAAAGTAATACTTGTTTTTCAAGTTGAAGAAGATCCAACGGCCAGGATTGTTTCTACAAGTTTGGTTCGATGGTTTTTCAAATCAAAGTCTGCAGTTAATACAGAGTGAAGAATGTGTCTTCTTCAGTTAAGGATTCTAACACAGAGACATTACTGAGAGAGAGAAGAGCCGGAGAAAATTATCAGAGAAATTAATAGTGCTCAGAACTTGATCATTGTTTTGTATTTGTGTAACCTTAAACTCATTGACGCTAATCTATGGATTAGAAATTGTAGCACCCCTCGAGGTTTATATTTATAAAAAGATATATTCCCCGAAACTTGATTTGGTTTGGTGTGTTTGATTTCGTTATAGAACTGAAAGATTAATCCGCGAACGAAATTAAATTATTTGTGAGTATCGTATTCAACCCCCCCTTCTACGATACTTTGGACCTAACAATTGGTATCAGAGCTACTTGATTGATATACAAATCAGATCCGGTGAATGAGACCAAAATCAAACGTAGCGTGAAAATACGAAGCAAATTTTTTAACTTTCAAAACTTTTCATTTAATTGGAATTTCTTGAATTTTAAACAATTTGAAATTTTCAGAAACCATGAGTGCTCCAAAGACAACCGCTGGTATTAAAGTTCCCCTGTTTACTAGAGATGATTTCGGTTTGTGGAAGATGAAGATGCTGTTATTTATCAAGGCATCTAATCCGTTGTATATTGGCATATTAGAAAACGGACCGTTTGTACCAATGAAACCAGTTAGTGAATCTACAGCTCCTGACGGTAGCAGGATTCCTTCAGGCACCCAACCTAAGGAGATAAGTGAATTTACAGATTCTGACAAAGAACTGATTCGATTGGACACCGGTTTAATGTTGATATTGGCGGACTCCGCGGACAAGGAAATGAGCTATCAGTTGATGAACTGTACAAGCGGGAAACATATGTGGGATACCATTAACCTAATAATGGAAGGAACTGAAGACGTGCAGGAAAACAGATTGGACATTCTAACTTCTCAATACGAAGCATTTAGGTCACTGCCAGGAGAAAGTATAACTCAGGTCTTTGAGAAGTATACTAAGCTCCTCAATGAATTGGCAATGAAAGGAAAGACCTATCCACTGAGAGAATCGAACAGGAAGTTCATGATGACGCTGCCCCATCATGTAGAACACAAGTCATCATCCATTAGGGAAAGAATTGACTTCACAAAGATGTCATTAGAGATGATCTATGGCAAGTTGAAGACCTATGAGATGGAACAGGAACAAAGGGTGATAATCTACGGATCAGGGACAGTGGACAGCAAGCACAATGCACTTGTGAGATCAGCAGCACTTGTAGTGGATGAACCAATAACTTCTGAGATTCAGGTTCAAACCCCTAGAGCTGGAAAGGAGGTGATAATAGAAGCAGAAATGGATTCTGTGAATCTGGGTGTTGATGAAAGTGATTACTACACCCTATAAGAGCTTGAGCAAATGGAAGACAAAACGATGGCGTACTTAGCTGCAAAGTTTAGTCATATTCGTTTCAAGAGAAACCCTAAGTACAAGTTCAAGGGCTCAACCAACAGATTCCAGAAGAGCAATTATACACCGAGTACAGGCTTTAAGGGAGGCTACAAGACTGGCATGATTGATAGAAGCAAATCAAGATGCTATAACTGCAATGAGTTAGGGCATTTCGCCACTGAATGCCGGAAGCCTCGTCAAGCAAGAGACATGAAAGATGTCTATGGAAAGAAGGATTCTTATGATGAGTTGAAGAAGGAGAATGCCAAGGTTAAACAGCAGTTGGAGGCATTCTCTGGAAAGCAGAAAGGGAAGGCTTACATAGCAGAGGGAAAGCACTGGGATGATACTGATTCGGATGAAGAGGAGGAATATGTAAATGTTGCTCTAATGGCTGACTCTTCAGAGGAATCACCTCAATCATCTCAGGTACCTATCTTAACTACAATTGATATGTCTAATTCTGAGTACAAGAAAACTGTGCAAGATCTTAGTGTAGAATTGTTTAATGTACACACAAGCATGCTAGCATCTGAAATGGAAAATGCTAAACTAGTTCTTAAGATTAAAAAGCTAGAATCTAAAAATGAAGAACTAGAGCTTGTAGCTGTAACATTAGAAGATCTTAAGCAAAAGAATGCGTACTTAGAGAACAAGGTCAAGTGTAATGATGAGATAGAGACTATCCTCAGGAAGCAGGTTTCAGATCTAGATTTGAAGCTGAATGCTTTTAAGAATTCCGCTCTAGTGGCTAAGGAAATCATTGATACTCAGGCCGTAGAGAATAAAACTGCTATAGGATTTGACTATAACAAGAAAGCTGGTAAGAAGATTTTGGAATTCCCTATGACACCTTCAGTTGTCAAAAGGAATACTCCACATGTTCTTAAGAATGTTGATTGTCCAGTTTTTGTTAAGCCGTTTCCACCTCTCTTTTATGAGGATGATCTTTTCATAGCACAAGAATTGCTTGAGGAGGATTTATTGAAGGAAAAAGAGGTAAAGACTAAGTTACCTAGGAAATCAGTGAAGAATGCATTACCTAAACCTGATTTACCTAAAACTGAAGTAGGTTCCTTAGCTAGTAATGTTAAAAAGAACAGGAATGGGAGGAAGAAGATTGTTAATCAGGAATTGGTTCCATCTTCTCCCATTGCATCTAGGAAGTTGTGTTCTATTTGTAATTCTGCTGGACACCTTACACATGCATGTAAAAAGGTTAAAGTAGAAACTGCTAATGCTTCTGAAATGCATAACATGTCTGACATGCCTGATAATCATGAGCCCTGTGGAAAGAAAGAGTGTTTGCTATGTAAGTACAACATCATGCATGCTTATTTTAAGTTGATGTCTGATAGTAGCAATAGCTCTAGTAATGTTAAATCCACAGATACTATGAATATCAAACAGGGTAAGACTAAATTGAATGTTACTCCTGTTAAATCATCTAAACCTTCAGGACCCAAACAATTTTGGGTACCAAAGTCCGCTTAATCAATCTGTGATTGTAGGGTAAGGTTAAAATCTCAAAGGTTGTGTGGATTCTGGATAGTGGCTGTTCTAGACACATGACAGGTGAAGAGTCCCTGCTTACAGAGGTGGTTAAGAAGACCGGCCCGATTGTAACCTTTGGAGATGACAGCAAAGGATTCACTACGGGATATGGTAAATTGAAAGCTGGAAATGTCATCACTGAAAACATCTCTCTTGTTGAAGGATTAAAGCACAATCTACTAAGTATCAGTCAATTCTGTGATAAAGGCTACAATGTAGATTTCATAAAGGACAAGTGCTTGATCACCAACAGGAAGGATGAGAAGCTTACTCTACTGGGAGTGAGAAAAGGAAATTTGTTTATAGCTGACTTAAGTTCTACCAGTGAAGGAGAAGTTACATGTTTCTATGCAAAGGCATCTTCAGAACAAAGTTGGCTATGGCACAAGAAGCTCTCACATCTGAACTTCAAAACTATGAACTCTTTGGTAAAGAGAGAATTAGTGAGAGGGTTGCCCCTGATGGAATTCAATCAGGAGGGACTATGTGAAGCATGTGAAAAGGGGAAGTCGAAGAAAGCATCACATGGAAGCAAAGGAATGACAAGCATTACTGAACCATTACAGCTGATTCATATGGATTTATTTGGTCCAGTTAATGTTATGTCACTTTCAAGAAACAGATATGCATTGGTGATGGTGGACGACTACTCCAAGTACACGTGGGTGTTGTTCATACAAACAAAGGATGAAGCAACACAACTAATCATTGATCACATCAAGAAGATAGAAGTGGAAGCCAAGCTACCTGTGCGGACAATCAGATCAGACAATGGAACTGAATTCAAGAATGCAGTTCTAAATGATTTCTGCTCAGAGAAAGGAATATCAAGACAGTTTTCAGCACCAAGAACTCCTCAACAGAATGGAGTAGTGGAAAGGAAGAACAGGACCTTGGTTGAAGCAGCAAGGACCATGTTGAGTGAATCAAAACTTCCCACTTACTTTTGGGCTGAAGCAGTGAATACAGCTTGCTACACTCAGAATCGAACCCTGATCAACAAAGATCATGAAAAGACTCCATATGAGTTAATGGCCAACAAGAAGCCAACACTGAAGTACTTTCATGTGTTTGGTGCAAAGTGCTTTGTACTTAAAGATGGAGAACATCTTGGCAAGTTTGATGCCAAAGCAGATGAAGGCATTTTTCTGGGCTATTCTCTGGAATCTAAGGCTTTCAGGGTATATGTGATTGAAGATAAGAAGGTGTTGGAAAGCTTTAATGTAAGATTTGACGACACTAAAAGACCAGGCCTGCAAACTGGAGAGAACTCTGAATCCTTGGTATTTGAAAATCTATCAGGAGATCTCTCTAACAATGAAGAAGTACCTGAAGTTGTTACAGTCATTAATAATAATCATAATGATAATGATTCTGGACCAAGTGGTGACCAAAGTGGAAATCCTCAACTTACAGGATCCACTAGTCAGTCTTCAGAATCAACAGATCAAACCGTCAACAACTCAGGGGGAGCAGGAGAAGGATCAACTAGTCACACTCCACAACATCTAGAACAAGGAGAATCATCAAGATCGCATCTGCCAAGACAAAGAGTATGGAATAGAGATCATCCCTTTCACTTGATCATTGGTGATCCGGACACAGGAGTGAGAACTAGGAGAACATCACAAAATGAATGTCACTATTCTGGGTTTCTTTCAGAAACAGAACCTAAGAAAGTTGAAGATGCTCTAGATGATCCAGATTGGGTGATTGCTATGCAAGAAGAACTCAATCAGTTTGAAAGGCAGAAAGTTTGGAAGCTGGTACCCAGGCCTAAGGGAAAATCTGTTATTGGAACACGATGGGTATTCAGAAATAAGTTGGACGAAGATGGCATTGTAACGAGAAACAAAGCCAGACTGGTTGCTAAAGGTTACTCTCAAGAAGAGGGTATAGATTATGATGAAACCTATGCACCAGTAGCAAGACTTGAGGCCATTAGAATGTTTCTGGCATTTGCTGCACATTCCAATTACAAGGTATATCAAATGGATGTGAAGAGTGCTTTTCTGAACGGGGAGTTAGAAGAAGAAGTGTATGTGGAACAACCTCCAGGTTTTGAGGATTCAAAACTGGCAGACTTTGTGTACTTTCTATTCAAAGCTCTCTATGGACTCAAACAAGCTCCAAGGACATGGTATGACACTCTCTCTGAATTCTTACTTGAAAATGATTTTACAAGAGGTGTTGTAGACAAAACTCTCTTTGTCAAAAAGCATAAAAATGATTTGATATTGGTGCAAGTATATGTTGATGACATAATATTTGGTTCTACTAATGATGATCTATGCAAGAGATTTGCTAAGTTAATGCAGAGTCGTTATGAAATGAGCATGATGGGTGAATTGTCATTCTTTCTTGGATTGCAAGTATACCAGAAACAAGATGGTATATTCATTTGTCAGTCTAAGTACATCAAGGATCTTCTTAAGAAGTATCAAATGGAAGACTCATCTACATCAAAGACTCCTATGCCAACTGCCACTAAGCTTGATAAGGATGAAACTGGTAAGAAGGTTGACATCACAGGCTACAGAGGTATGATAGGCTCATTACTTTATCTCACTGCAAGTAGACCAGATATAATGTTTGCAACATGCTTGTGTGCTAGATTTCAGTCTGATCCTAAAGAATCTCATCTAATAGCTGTTAAGCGAATATTTAGATATCTTAAGGGGACCCCAAATCTTGGAATTTGGTACCCTAAAGATACAGGATTTGATCTTATTGGATACACAGACTCTGATTTTGCAGGTTGTAAGATTGATCGGAAGAGTACTTCAGGAAGCTGTCAGTTTCTTGGAAGAAGATTGGTTTCCTGGCATAGCAAGAAGCAGCATTCAGTGTCCACATCAACAGCTGAGGCTGAATACATTGCTGCTGGTAGCTGTTGTGCTCAGATATTGTGGATGAGAAACCAACTCCGTGACTATGGACTTCTGTTGACAAAGATTCCTATATTTTGCGACAACACAAGTGCCATAGCAATCTCAAACAACCCAGTGCAACACTCGAGGACGAAGCACATCGACATCAGGTATCATTTTATCCGAGAGCATGTCATGAATGGAACTGTGGAGTTACACTTTGTACCCACAGAGGATCAAATTGCAGACATCTTTACTAAACCGCTTGATGAATCCACTTTCAATAAGCTGGTTGGTGAACTTGGGATGTTAAATCTTTCTAATTGATTTTGATTAGAAGTCAGTAACTGCAGAGAGTCCTGGTGAATACATGAGTTTAAGAATTGCTATATCCTTAGGACTCGTGAATTTATTTTCTGGAGCAATTCTCGTAGTTAGGATTACTGTACTAATTTCATGTCACGATTATGGATGATATATCTTCTGGCATTTAATTAGTTATTAATTCTAAAAATTATTTAAGTGCTAATATTTGTTCTAAATATTCAAGCATTTATTTAGTTGGAATTAATTTAATTTGTTTTTAACATTGTAGATTAATGCAGCATAATTGATTAGTTTTTAATTGGTTAATATCACTCAATGATATTTAATTGATTTTATTCTAAGAAAATTGTGAATTTTCTGTTAAGAATTGATTTTGGTAAATTTGAAATAATTTATTAGAATTAAAACTTGACAGGAAATAAAACAGTCTGATTTTTTAAAAAACATGAACAGGTTTTAAAAATAAAGACAGAAGCAAAAATATCGAATTTAGGAAATTCGATGGTTTTTCAAGTACATAGATAAATCTATCGAAGTTAATTTTCGATAGTTTTTGAAAAGGAAAGGAAAAACTATCGAAAGCATTTCTCGATAGTTTTTGAGATTTAATTTAAAATATATCGAAGGAATTTACCTAATTTAATATTTAAATTCTCGATGTATTTTAAAATTCAGTAGAAAATTGTATCGAAGTGAATTTATTAATTCAATAATCAAATTCTTGATAGTTTTTTCTTACAAAACCCCTCGATAGTTTTTGGTTTTTCAAAAGCAAAACGTTCGATGGTTTTTCAAAAAGGTTGGTTTAAATTCTGATGTTTAAAAAATTCGATAGTTTTTCAAAATCTATCGAAGAAAATTGACCTTTTTACCCCTACAAGAAAACCATCGATAGTTCTTTTTAAAAACTATCGAACCTGAAAAGACTATTTTGCCCCTGTCAGTTTCAAAAGTATTTAACCGTGCCTTAGCTCTTTTCTTTTCATTTTCACAGATCTGAGAGAAGTGCTTTTGTCGATTTCAATACTTACAAAGATATACACACAGTACACGAATTCCATTCGATAGTTTCTTCAAGTTTAATCAAGAAAACCTTAAAATATTTACTGTTTGTCACTGTTGATTGATTTCTAACCGTGAAAAGTTAATGTTTTTTGAGTTTTTGTCACTTTCTGGATAAGAAACCATCGAAGTAGACTTTTGAATTGAATATTGGTTAGAATTCAAGGGTTCTACAGTTCATAGGTGTTCGATTTTTTCTGTCTTAGTGTTAAAAGGGGTTATTTTAGTTCTAAGGGATTTGGTGATAAGTTTGATTAATTATTAATAATTAATTAAATTTAAGTGGTAAATTTTAGTTTTGGTTTAAAATTTATTTTCTGGAAATTTGAAACATAATGGCTGGAGAATTTATCGTAACCAAAACTAATCATGTCTCGTTTCAAAATCTGCAAGCCATTACGAATCCTCAAATTCGTGCATGGGCAGAGTTTTTGAACACACGTTCATTAGTGGCATACGCTGTGAGTACTCCCGTGGTCCTTTGTATTGATCAATTGACTGCGTTGTACACAACCACCACGGATACAAGTGAGAATAACGTAAGGTCTTTCAGTTTTGTTGTGCCAGGGGGCAGAACAATAAGGGTAACGGAACATGATTTTAATCAAATCTTACATTTTCCTACAGAAAACCTTGTTCCGGATCCCACAACTGAGGAAATACATGCTTTCTTCACTCTTATCAGAAGTCAACAACCTAACTTCTTGGTGGGAGAGTTCCTAAAGCATTACCTGCCAAAGCCATGGACTTTTTTCTTTCATACCCTGATACATGTTTTTACTGCCAAGCTAACAAATCTACATGGCATTCCCTTATTCCTTCAAAAGATAGGGTTTGCCATTGCGAACAATAGGCATATTAACATAGGACGGATAGTAATTGATCCAGTAATTCTGTGCATGGGACCACTGGATGAAAGAACAGGCATAAATGAAGATGTGCTCTGTTTCTATCCTAGGTTCCTACAGCTAATTCTCAATGATATCTTAACAGATGATGAACGAGAGATCTTTGAAGGTGAAGCCAGCCAGGAGTGCATGAGAATGAAGAGCAATGCCATAACTGCTCTCATTAGGAAGGACAACTATCTTCCAGGGGTACCCATTGTTCTCACTGAATATCTAAGAACGGTGCCCCTACCACTTCTACCCCCAGGGGAACAGGTAAATCAAGGTAATATTCCACAACCTGAACCTGTAATGGCACCTGTACCAATGGATGTTGATCCAGAGCCCTCAGTGGCCATTCCTGACCAGGAGGTTGCAAACCCACAACCTCTAACCACGGTCGAAGAGCCTTTGGAAGAGCCAAATGAAAACATAAACGAACCTCCTTCCCCTACTATACCCATTAAAGAACCATCCATGAGTGTAGAGGGAGATAGTGCCAAAACAGCACCACATAAGGAGATACACCCTTCAACAGCAGCTCTGCCTTCCTCTAAAAGGAGAAGAACAGAAACAGAGGCAACTGCTGATACTTCATTTCTCTCATTCAAAGAGCCCTTTACTGATTTTTCTGATGCTGATTGGGCTACGCTAACTAAAGCAATATCTGAACCAATAGCTCAATCAAGTAAGGAAGAATTGACGGAAGCAACTGGTGTTCCGACCATATTACGGTCAGGTTCACTGGTTGAAGGTTCTCAGAACCAAGGGTCTTCACAGACGTCGAGAGAAGGCTTTGACCTAAATGCACAATCTAAAAGGTCATTGTCTACCTCCCCAGATGGAACATATCTGGATCCTGCGGGTAAAGGGTCTGACGTAGGTGCAGATCGGCAACTCGTTGATAGTGAATCAATTACTATTGAGGAGTCAACTGAGGTGAAGTCTTTACAGACTCACGGGGAAGATTCGGGATCTCTGCTGTTAAAAGAGCCTGTTTCTAACCCCCTAGAGATTCAAACTCTAGATCCTTCAAAGGATATATCATCTAAGGATGATCAGCAACTTGGTTTATCCAAGGACGGGGACTTGCGAAGCCCCATTGCACCACCGGTGACCTCCTTAAGGATGGCTACGGTGATCTCTTCTGCAGGTACAATCAGCACAAAGGATTTGAGTGAAACAAAAACACTTACACCTGGCCTGAGTGGGAAAGGAAAAATGATTCAAACACCGACAGAAACGTTGAGTGTACACCCAGAGCCAAATGTGAGGAGTGACACCCTAACCCTACCTAATATTAATGATTTGCTGCTACCAACAGAAAGAGAGCTACAAGTTCAATCTTCCCTCAAGGAGATGACAGTTCGGGACAAAGAAGGAAATCCACTTTTCAAGGTTCCACTGCGACTTTCCTTTGACCAAGGGATCTCCTCCAGTCAAGACAATGTTTCTTTAAAGTCTATTCAAGAGAAAGTTGACTTGGCTGCAGCTGATTCCAGAAGAACATTCAGGGTCATTGGCAGTGCATCTGGCACTATAACAGGTACGAAGCAGGCAGTGGACTCCTTAAAGAAGGAAGCTATGGAAGAACTAGTCGAGCTGAGGATGGACGTCAGGGAACTTAAAGATGGATTCATGAATGAAGTAACTGCACTGTCTCAAGGACATGAAGCTTTGAAAGAAGACGTTCTGGTTATCCGGGATGGTCAAGCGCGGGTAAAAGATGCAATGGATTCCCTTTCACGAGTGGAGTCTAAGCTAAACAAGAGGCTGGATCACATGGAAAAGACTACCAACTCAAGATTGGAGAACATTGACCTGTCGCTGGCTTCTATAAATGAGTTTAATAAGCAGCTTATGGATTTCTTGGAGAATCAAGGTGACGGAGTACAGTCTATATGGAGTATGCTAAAGAACCAACAATCTGGACAACCTGGTTCTTCATATCAGCAACCTGATCCTTCTAATTTCTTTTATGCTGAGGATGCTTTTATCGAGGATTCCTCAACTAAGGGGGAGAAAGTTGGAGAGGGGGTGAAGGATAAATGGGGAGTTTGGGAGACTGTTGAGGCTATTCCAATCAGACAGTACTGGATTGAGGAGCTTGTAGAGGAAGACAAGAGAAGTGAAGAGGAATTTGAGGTCATGCATGAGCAACCTATTCAAGAGGAGCATGAGCCATATTATCCGGAGCCAATAGAACATCCTATCTTGGATGATGATATGGAAGAAGCAAATTCTCTATCACATGAAGAAGAAGCTGCCTTGGAAGCAATAAGAGCTCAGAGAGCTGCAATAGATGCCAGGCAAGCTGAGAAGGAAAAACAGCAAGCAATTCTGAGAAGTGAAAAGCTAAAGAGAATGAAGGTGTATAATGAAGTGAGGAAGAAGAAGATGATAGATCTGGCAAAGAAAGATGGTACTGAATGGGAAATGGCTTACAAAACCTTTTGTGGAGTTGAAGACGGATTACAAGTCAACGACAATGCGGAGGTGGAAGTCATTATTCAGGACATCAGAAGTGCTAATCTTGAAGATCAGACTTACTTTAAAGCACTGAGAAGCTCTATAATCTGTCTGAATGCTGGGGTTAAAGCAAATGGTGCCTGGAGCTTATTAATCAGTTTTCTGGAGAAAGGTACATTTGTGATTTCTACTAAGTTTTTTGAACAGAGGACATATACAGAATTGCAGGCTATACTCATCAAGATCCAAAGAACCACAAGGCTAAATGAACTGCTCCGTGAGCATGTTAAGGAGATCGTGATGAAAGTCAGTCCAGAGATTACTGAAGATCCTCCAATGGTTAGATTCATGATGAATGACTTGTTCAGAATCTGCTATTTGGCTGAGGACAAACTGAGGGACTACCCAAGCAACTATCTAATCTCAGTTGAGAAGTATCTTAGATCCACTGGATTCTCATCAACGGAGAAGGACAAAGCAGCAGACACTCTTAGGAGATTTCTAATGGAGAATGTTCCTTACTATAGGAAAAGAGTGGAAAGAGGATTAGAAGTGCATACCAGACTGCCAAACATGCCAAAGCTGAACAAGAAAGATGTTAACATTGCATGATTATGGGCTGGAGTGGGTCAAGAGGTTGAATATATTGGAAGACACATCCAAGGAGCAATCCTTAAACCTGGAGAACCACTGCACTATCTATCAGTGATTGATTATCAAGCTGCTAACTCCGATCCAATGATTGAAGAAGGTGAGATTGGAATGGACTGAATGTTGAAGCAAAGAACAAGAGAACTATCAGCTCAGACTAGAGGAGCAACTTCATTGTATAAAGTTTAATTGTTTTTTGATTTATGAAATCTGGAAATGTATATATATCTGATCCAGAATGCATTGATATTATTACGCTGTCTTACTTTAAGTAGTTTAATGTTTCCTTAGTTAGTTGAGTTATCCTCGAAGTATTTGCTTGTCGAACTCTATCCAATCAAATAGGGGGAGATTGTAAAGCATAATGTAACATAAGATGTAAAAGAGATAACTACAACTCAACAAAGGACAAGACAGACAATAGTATTAATAGAAGCACAGGAATCCAGAATCAGAGAAGAAAAGGTAAACTCAAAAAATCAAAATACGTTATGTATTCTTGAAGTCCGTAAACAGGTCACGGAAAGAAGTTCATGAAAATGTTCAGGCCTCAGTGACAGCAATAGAAACAAGACTTTGAAGACGACAGAAGTATGTGAATGATTTAGGGTTCAGTACCACGGGATTCCAGTGATGAAGCAACCAGAACGACAAGGGACGTATCAGCAGCATTATAATTGAAGTCATAAAATAAGAATTGATCAAGTGTTATTCATCTGTGAACCAGACCAGTTGCACTAGGTGACGGCACTGAAAAGATCAAGTTATTTTATCATCTCCGAAGAAATTGATACTGTCTATTACTTAAACACCCGGGAGCTCAGGAGTTATTACTAAAGGACAAATGACAAGTAAATCAATTCGATTGTTTTTCTTTTAAGAAAACTATCGAATGAGAGTTTAAGGTGATTGAATTAAAAACAAATAAATCAATTTAGCATTCGATAGTTTTGTTTTAAAAACTATCGAATGGTAAAATTATTTGTTTCATTTGATGGTTTCTTAAACCATTCGATGGTTTTTAATTGGGAGCAGGTGGAAAGTAATACTTGTTTTTCAAGTTGAAGAAGATCCAACGGCCAGGATTGTTTCTACAAGTTTGGTTCGATGGTTTTTCAAATCAAAGTCTGCAGTTAATACAGAGTGAAGAATGTGTCTTCTTCAGTTAAGGATTCTAACACAGAGACATTACTGAGAGAGAGAAGAGCCGGAGAAAATTATCAGAGAAATTAATAGTGCTCAGAACTTGATCATTGTTTTGTATTTGTGTAACCTTAAACTCATTGACGCTAATCTACGGATTAGAAATTGTAGCACCCCTCGAGGTTTATATTTATAAAAAGATATATTCCCCGAAACTTGATTTGGTTTGGTGTGTTTGATTTCGTTATAGAACTGAAAGATTAATCCGCGAACGAAATTAAATTATTTGTGAGTATCGTATTCAACCCCCCCTTCTACGATACTTTGGACCTAACAGACCTTATAGCTCTAACAGGGAATCTCGAATCCAGCTCAATCAACTTTACATGATCAATCACCTTCTGCGGGGTCTCATCCTTGGAATGTAGGAATAAAACCCAAGTATATTTTGAATAGTCATCAACAATCACAAGTGCATATTTTTTTTTTGACATGGACATCACATTAACTGGACCAAACAAATCCATGTGTAGTAGCTGATGTGGTTCAGTTATTGATGATGTGTCAGTGCCCTTGTGAGAAGCTTTCTTTGACTTTCCTTTCTGACATGCCTCACACAGTCCTTCCTGTGTAAATTCCATCTGAGGCAAACCTCTCACCAATTCCCTCTTGACTAGAGAGTTCATGGTTTTGAAGTTCAGGTGAGACATCTTCTTGTGCCATAGCCAACTTTCATCTGATGAAGCTTTGGCATAAAAACAATTAACTTCATCTTTGTCTCCAGAGTAAAGATCAGCTATGAACAAGTCACCTTTCCTTACTCCTTGTAGAGCAAGATTTCCATTCTTCTTGTGAAGGATCTGACACTTCTCTTTCTCAAAGGAAACAACATATCCTCTGTCATAGAATTGACTGATGCTGAGAAGATTGTGCTTCAGACCTTCCACAATGGATACATCTTGAATGATAACATTTCCAGATTCCAAACAGCCATATCCTCTGGTAATACCCTTGCTGTTATCTCCAAAGGTAATTCTTGGGCCAGCTTTCTCAATCACATTTGATAGCATGGCTCTATCTCTGGTCATATGCCATGAACATCCATTGTCCAGAATCCACACAACACGGTTTACCTGTGCCACATCCTGCAATATCAAACTGATTAGTCCATCTTCGGAACCCAAACTTGATTGGGTCCGGCATATTTAAAGAACTGGCCTTTGTCAGGCAAAACAACATTTTTAACTCTAACTACTTCAACCTCTTTCACAAAAGAGCGTTTCCATTTATAGCCAGCCTTAACACATTTCTGAGTAGGCTTTGGGATAAATGAATCCACTCTAGTCTTAGGAGGACTAGTAGTATTAGATCTAACATGCTTCTTGTTATTAACATGTTGACATGGAGCAGTCTTATCATCAGATACATGCTTACTATTAAAATAAGCATACATAACATTAAATGCACAAGACATGCAATTCACCACACCACATGCTTTATGAGACAAATTAATAGTAGGAATGTTAGTTCTACAGTTGTTTTGATCCACTTTTTGGATGTCTGATTTAGTCTCTGTTGCTGAAACAACTTTGACTTGTTTATCAGACATACACTTGTTGGACTGATCAAGTTCAAAAGCAAGATCCTAAATACGCATCTCCTCTTGAATAATGATGGAATATTCATTCAGAGGTTCTGCCAAGGATTCTCTAAAGAAAGGTTTATCAATACCCTTAAGCACATGTGGTACACCCCTTTCTTCAGCACTGACTCTATTATGGGTGTTTATGCTTAATTCTCCAATAGACTCATTATAGTCATAACCTATTCCTACAGTTTGACCAATAATTTTTTTATTGAAGATTTCTTTAGCAGTCTTACAAGAATTAGAGTAAGCATTTACCTTGGTTTCAAGTTCACTGATCTGATCCTTAAGAATAGTTTCCAATTGAATATAACAATTAACCCTATTCTCAAGAAATGCTATCTTCTTAGTGAGATCATCCTGATAAACATGCACAAGTCTTAATTCTTTTACCTCCTTTTCAAGAGCAGTGTTCAAAAGAATTATTCTATCATTTTCACTACGTGCACAAGAAACAATACTACTAAGATGATAGATCATTTCAGAATCAGTAAACTTTACTTCATACATGAAAGATGAAGTGCTGCCTTCATTAGCCATCAAAGCTAGATTTCCCACTTCACCATCTTCTTCATCACTATCCGTATCATCCCAACTTTTTCCCTCGACAAGATAAGCTTTCCCAATCTTATTCTTCTGGCTAGAATCATATGAGTTCCTCCTCACTTGCTTTGGCTTTTTACATTCTGTAGCAAAGTGACCCAACTCATTACAATTGTAGCACCTGATTGTGCTTCTGTCCACGATTCCATCTTTATAGCCACCCCTTGTGCTATTTGAAGAGGAAGAACGACCTCTCTGAAACCTGGGCTTGAACCTAAGATTGGGGTTCCTTCTGAATCTGAAGTTGCCAAACTTCTTCACTATCATTGCCATCGACTCATCCTCCAGCTATTCAAGTTCCTCCATTGAATAGAAGTCACCACCAGATTGACTTGTAGATGATAAGCCATATTCAGCCACAGTAACATCTGAGTCAGAACTGGAAGGTTGAACAACCTTCACTTCCAGCTGCTGTGGGACTTCTGCCACCAGTGCAGTAGTAGTACTAACTATCTTCCCTGTTCCATATATTTCCTTCTGTTGTATCTGCTCCAGCTCATAGGTCTTCAGAACACCATAGAGTCTTTCCAAAGAAATCTCACTTAGATCTCTTGCTTCTCTAATTGCTGATATTCTGTGCTCTAGATGAGATGGAAGTGTCAGAAGAAACTTCTTGTTAATCTCCTTGATAGTATAGTGTTTTCCATGAAGATTCAGATCATTGATTAATTTGTTGTATCTCTCAAAAACTCAGAGATACCTTCACCAGGGTTTGATCTGAAATGTTCATATGAAGAGGTGAGATTTCCCATCTTATTCTCTTTAACTTCCTATGTCCCCTCATTGATTATCTTAATTGTGTCCCAAATGTGTTTGGCAGTAACACAGTTTAGAACATGATTATGCATGATATGATCAAGATAATCAACCAGAATCAACTGTAAATAGGCATCCAGGGAAGCATCCTCTTTCTCATCAGCTGTGTAGTCCTTGGGATTCTTGGGGTACATCCTAGCAGCTCTAGTTATAACATTGTTCTCTATCTGCTCTTCCTTAACAATCATAGGAAGTTTAGGACCATTTTTCAGCACTCCAAGATATTTATAATTATCCACTTGAAGAAACACGAGCATCTTCTTCTTCCACATAGGATAATGCTCCTTACTGAACATGGGGATTTTCACTGTACCAACTTTCTGTGTAGTAGACATTTTTTAGATTTTCGATGAAGAATAAAAAATTTATGAGTTAAGAAAAAATCACAAAAAATGGATCTTTGATTAGTGTATCAATCAAAAGGCTCTGATGTCAATTGTTAGGTCCCGATAAGTTTGTAGAAGGGGGGTTGAATACAAACTATACCGTTTTATCGAATTTGTTCGTTATAAGATTCCATAATTCAAGAACAAATTATTGCGGAATAAACTGAAACAATATTCAAGTTAAATATAACTTATATTAAACTTGAAGGGTGTTACAATTTTGAGTACAAATTACAGAGTTCTTGATAAAACAAATCTAGAATAAATTCGACATGAATTTATCTATTTTTGTAATAAAAGGATGGAATACTAAAAAATAGTTCGCTATAATTTCTCGGGATTATGATCTGCTAGATTGTCAAAGCAATACAATAAGTAAATTCTAGTGGTTTGGATTATACAATAAGTGCTAGAATTTATGCCAATCAGAGAATTAAAAGCTTGAGCAGTTTTGACAGTTAAATGGTTGTGAGCTTTTATTTTCTTCAACTGTATTACTCTTGTTTTTCTTCTTCTGTCTTGTCTGCGTTTTGCTGTCCACTTTCTTTTGTTTAAGTACACTTTTCTTTGTACTAAGAAGACTTAGCCAGAATTTCTTAGGAAGACTTTCGGGAAGACTTCCAAAGCAAATGGAAGAAATTCGGGAAGATTAAGCTTACAACTAATAAGATTTAGAAAATGCCTAGGAAGACAATCAGGAAGATTTACCCTTGACAGTCTTCTTAGTGTATTTTCTAAGTCTTCTTAGTTATGTTTTCATTCTAATTTAAATAACCATTTAAATAATTTAAGTATTAAATTAATTCTAAATAGAATCAATTTAATAAATAAATTACTTAGCAGAATTAATTATTTAGAAGAGAATAAATACAATTCCTTGACTTCAGAAGAAATTTTTGAACCACTGAAATTAGAAGAAGAGATAACACTGTAGAACGTTGACACTCAATGTACTGTCTGGATAATGAGTGACTAACGGCAATGTCTGTTCTTCATCTGTTTGACTTTAAGCTGTGGTCCATTTTCTTTTCCCTTTTCTTAAAACACTGTAACCTGTACATTGCTATCACACCTTGAAATCTCTGTCACTTTAATAAATCCACTGAGTTTGAATACTTCACTGTGGGTTCTTAAAAATTCTAACTGATTGAATTACTGACTGCAGGGCAATAGGAAAAATGTTCTAGTTCTGGATAGTGGATGTTCAGGACATATGATTGGAAACAAGACCCTGCTGTCAGACTTTGAGAAGAAAGCTGGCCCAAAGGTTTCCTATGGAGATGGAAATATAGGACACACTTTGGGATATGGCAATATTGTGATTGGAAATGTCATCATTCAAAACGTAGCTCTGGTAGAAGGACTGAAGCACAATCTCTTGAGCATCAGTCAAATTACTGACAGAGGTTACCATGTCAACTTCTATGAAAGTCATTGTGAAATAACTAGCAAGAAGGATGGAAAAGTGGTCCTTACTGGTTATAGAGGTGGTAACATATATGAAGCCAACTTACATTCCGCTACTGATGGGACAATGACGTGCCTACTATCAAAGGCATCAGTAGATGAAAGTTGGGACTTGCACAAGAAACTATCTCATTTGAATTTCAACCACATCAATGAGTTAGTAAGAAAAGATTTAGTGAGGGGACTCCCAAAGGCAATGTATTCTCCTGATGGTCTATGCGACTCCTGTCAAAAATCGAAGCAAAAGAGGATCATCTTCAATAGTAAATCAGAATTCTCAATAGATACAACTTATCACTTGCTTCATCTGGATCTCTTTGGCCCTGTGAATGTGATGTCCATTAACAAGAAAAGATATACGCTGGTAATTGTTGATTAATATACAAGATTCACCTGGGTTTACTTCTTACACAAAAAGAGTGAAACTCCAGAAATTCTGATAGACCATGTCACTTTGCTGGAAAATTGATCTAGAAATAAAGTCAAAGTTCTCAGAAGTGATAATGGAACTGAATTTAAAAATTCAACAATGGAAGAATTCTGTAAATCAAAAGGAATTGTGCAGCAATTCTCAGCTCCAGGTACTCCACAACAAAATGGAGTAGTTGAAAGGAAGAACAGAACTCTGATTGAAGCTGGAAGAACCATGTTGGAAGAAGCTAAACTACCTACTTATTTCTGGGCAGAAGCTGTCAACACTGCATGCTATACGCAAAATTGCACTTTAATAACAAGGCATGGAAAGACTCCATATCACATGGTTAAGGGGAAGAAACCCAGTTTAAAACATCTGCATGTTTTTGGATGAAAATGTTTTATTCTGAGAACTCATCCTGAACAACTTGGAAAGTTTGAGACAAAGGCAGACGAAGGAATTTTTGTTGGTTATCCAGACACAACAAAAGCATTCAAGGTATATAATCTACGAACCAAGATTGTTAATGTCTCAGTAAATGTATCATTTGATGACAGGAAAATTACTGGAATTGCTGAAGATAACCATGAAGATCTGATATTTGGAGATGAACTAGAATGTGAATATGGTAGTGGTGATGTTGAGGGGGAGCCTGATAATGTCACAGATACTTCTGATACTGCTACTGGCGATCATTCCACCAATAGTTCTACTACAAGTACTGATACTGATGGTGCATTAGGAGATAACAGTCACAAAAATTCAAACTCCAGCGAAGCTAATCAAGCAACTGATTCAGGGGGAGCTTCTCAAGCAACTCAAGAAAGTTCTTCTGAAGAAGGCACTGATGTAGGGGGAGCATCAAGTACTAGAACTCAGTTACCATCAACAAGAAGATGGACACAAGCTCATCCTCCTGATCTAATAATTGGAGATCCTGACGCTGGTGTTCAGACTAGAAATGCTACACAGAACGAGTGTCTATTTCATAACTTTCTATCCCAAGAAGAGCCTAAGAAAGTTGAAGATGCTTTAAAAGATGTTGATTGGGTAACATCCATGCAAGAAGATTCTGCTAGGAGCTCAAGGAATGCTTATGGTTTCAAGAAGCATAAAGGTTCCAAGGGAAAAGGCTATGATGTCAGAGAGGATAAATCTAATCTTCACATCAATGAAATATTCAAGACGAGTGGACATCTCAAAAGCCTTTCTGAAATTCCTGGTGTTGGTGAATCTGGAAGATTCAAGAGGTCCTATGAAGAATTTACGAAAAAGAAGAATGAATGTCGAAGTACAGGAACTCATGGAGGGATTGGATATCCTAATGCAGAAATAACTCCTCAAGCAACGTCAAATGATCAGGCATGTTTAACAGAAAATCTGAGTGACAAGTTGACTCAAAGACATCTTGACAAACTGATATCTGTTCAAATGGTTTATGATGTTTATGATGGAAATCTGCCTCAAGAAAAGTTGGTATATTTTCTCAAGGATGGAACTACGTTTGTATTGACAGCTTTGGACATCTCAATGAAGAATCTGGAAGAATTGAGCACTGAAATCCAAGAATACTGGATATGTTCCTAAGTACATTGACATGGATGGACGTGAAGTGGAAATTAATAAGGGCAGTGCGTTCATTGAAACATCTCTGGGTATTACACATTCGACCTTTAGTCTTGACAGTGAGAGGTTCAAATGTATATATCTAGATGAAAGGATGCTGAAACGTCCCACTGAAGATCTGAGAGCAGCAATTTATCAGACAGACAAAGATAATGAAAGTTTGAAGAAGCTGAGAAGAAAGATGATTAACTTGTTGTTGAAGGAAGAAGACGAGTTGATGAAAAAATTTCTTCAAAGGAATACAGGGTTCATAAGAGTGTCTGATTTTGAAAAATATATAAGGCAAAATCCTCACATTTATCCTACGAGCATTTGATGGAAGTTTTGGCATCATTAAATCAAGAGAATTTATGATTTATTTCATAAAGTATAAATTGGGGGAGATTGTTGGATAATGTTGATTTAATGAATGTGTCAGGATCGGGTAGCATCAGTACTTACATCATCATGAGTTGACGATTGATGATGTCATCATCAGTAGCTGGTCAAGTCAGGAGTTATGGTGATTGATATTGTTCCATGATTTCAAGAGAGGATTGATTTGCTGAGATATATATCACCGCAGCTGTTATAGGAGATAAGCGACAAGGAGATCAATCTAATTAAATAGAGATTATCTTTTGTAACAGAATGTGTAGTTTTGTATGTATATAAACACATAATAGGTTTTACGAGAGTAACAACTTACACGAGTATTTTGTAAACCTAGCCGCTCTTAAAAACTCATAGTTTCTTGAGAGAGTTTGTATCAGTTTTTATAAAGATTAATAAAAGCTGGTATTGATTGTTTTACATATCTGTTTTAATCAATTATTAAGTACGATTATATTCAACCCCCCTTTTATAATCGATATCTACTGGGCGACAATTGGTATCAGAGCACTCAGAAACGAAAAAATAAGAGATGGCAGAGAAGAGTAGAGTGTAGTCATACTGATAGGGGTTCCCTCAAGTAAGGGTCTATCAGTAGTCATACTGACACTAGGAGAATAAACAACCATATCAGTATCAGGATTAAAGCTATTACCTGATTCCTCAATTTCTAAAGGAAAGGAGGATAGTGGTTGAATCAGAAAAACTTGGCTATCATCATTTGGGCATGCTTCCATACTTTAAATGAAAGGTTCTTGTGGAGCCTGGACAGTGGGGACTGCTTCAGTAGAGAGTACTGGAGGTTCTTGTGTGTCCTGTCCTTGAAATTGGTCTTCATTATTAGATGGTTCTTGTGGGACCAGAGGTTTAGAAGCTGTTACATCAAATTCACATGTAGGTTCTTGTGTGATTCCCTCAGTAACTGGATCAACAAAGTGAGCGATGATGTCATCTTCAAGAGTCCCTTGAGCACTATCCTGAAGATATTTGAGTAGACTGCTGAAGCTGCTTCATGCCTTCATCAACCCTTTGAGTAGATGGTTCTTGTGTGGCTTGATCTGCTTGGACTGCTAGTTCCCTTTGAGAACCAGGTTTTTGTGGATCCAGATCAACAACAAGAGCACTAGATGTTCGTTCCTTGACATTCCTTTTCTTTGTTCTTTCAAAACAGATCTTCCTTTTCTGACCAGCAGCCTCATCAATTTCTTTCCTTGTTGCTTCTTCCAGTCTTTTTACTCGATCATACGACATGTCAACAGACCTTCCCTTTGGGGATACAGGGGGACTGAAGTCAGAAATTACTGCTTTCTCAGGTGACATCCGCACAACAGAGGTGTCATCATCAGGATCAACTACTGCATCAGGAGTGAAAGCACCATCCAGAGCAGTACTGATAGGAGCAGCAGTAGCATCACTCTCATGAAGAGTTTTGTGTAATGCATCAACAGTAGTAAAATGAGAAGTGATGATGGATGGCCTCAATCTCCGTCGTTTTGGTGATGGAGGGAGATGACTGTAATAACCCGAATTTTTGGTAAAATTAAAACTTTTCTTATTATGATTAAGTGCATCAGTGAATAGTGAATTTGGTGGATGAATAGTGATTTTGAGGGTTAAGAAAATTTTTCATGCCACCTATGTACGATACGTAGTGTGGATATTCCGAAGTCATATTAGTGATCTACGGAGTAAATAAGTGAATGCAAAGATGATCGGAATTCAGAAATTCCAAATTTTATTTTGGTGTAGTATTTGACCGGGCAGTGAATTATATATTATTATATTCAAGAAATGAGATATTAAATTTGAGGATTTGAGGATTTAATATTTTGGACTTTTATTATTTTATTAAAGTCGATTTAAGGATTCGATTGTTGGAAGTGAATAGTGAATAGTTACTATTCACTGCGAGAATCGCGTAGAGTTTTATTCGCTCTTTTTAGGAAATAGTTTCGAATCGTTGCAAGAGGAACAAAAACAAGGATGAATAGTAACATTGATGAATAGTACTCCAAGGTGAATAGTAAAATTTTATAGTCTCCGATTGATTCCATATTTCAGCGGAAGTTCAGGAATAATAAACGGTTACTAATCGCGTAGTCAGAAATCGCAAACGAAAACGAGAATCGAAAATCCGTTCGAAGGAGCAACTTTGGACGTATTATAACTTAGGAAATAAAGAAGAAGATATGTATTAAAAGAAGAATAATGGGTGGAAGAAGTGTGTGGAAGAAGCTTTGTAACTTAGCAAACTTGAGGGACTAGTTTGCAGTGACTAACTTGCATTTTGGCAAACAAATAATTAAACCTTATAACCAAACCTCATCCACACATTAAACACACAAAAGGACCAGCCTCCACCCCCATTTTCTTGAAGAAAAACCGAACCTAAGGAATGAGGAAGAAGGAGCTTGAAGCTTGAGCAATTCTCCACCAAACTTAGTGTTTAATAGCTTAAATCAAAGAATAGCTCAAGCCCATTCTTTTAAAGGTAACATCTCCAACACCCACCATCTCTAGCATGATCTTTTATTGATTTTAAGAAGATGATGAATAGTGTTTTGTTGAGTTTTATGTTTATAATTGAAAGATGGAAGCATGAATGTATTGTTAAGGTCATGAGTAAGTGGATTATGTAGTTTGTTTAGTTGTTGGATGAGTTATGGATGGATTTTAAATATGGTACCAACTGGTTTGGCTCGGTTTGAGATTGATAATGGACTTTAAGTGTTGTAATTGATGTGTATGATGATTGGTGGTGAATTGGAATGAGATTTGAATCTCGGAAATGTTAAGTTTTAAGCCGACGTAATGCCCGATTTTCGGTAACTCTAAAAACTGCCTAGAATCCGAAAACCTAACTGCCCCTTTTGGTTCAGTGATGAACATGAGTGTGTAGATCTTTGTTTCTAGTTTACGTGAGCACAAGAATCATGTCAAAAGAGTTTACGGTTTATGAGATATGACCATTTTAGTGAAAGTGGTTCAAGGAATGAGATTGCAGAAATGTACCAACTTTGTGGCTATGTTTGAGACCCTTAAGAGTTGTTTTAAAATATGAAATTTTGTATTGAAGTGCCAAGATCAGTTATGAAAGTTTATACAAAGGTTTCGAGTCCAAAAGATTATTTTTCGATTTTATAAAAATGTGTTAGCCGAGGTTGCGCAAGTGAAAACCACTAAGAACATGACTTAGAAACCAATGTTGTAAATGGTTAAGTATAACTTGTATTCGAGGATCGATTTCGGACTAAAACTACGACTTAAGTAATTGTCGATTAACATGGACTTAGTATGAGCCTATAACGAGCTAGTAATGCCTTGGTTGTGTTTCGCTTACGTGTTTAAGCATTGTGTACAAGTGAATTATCTAGGGGATTAATCGTGCGTTTTCTTTGACTTTGTCTAGATGGTCTGACATCGTCGCGAAACCCTATCACTTCTCGAGCATCAAGCAAGTTTCTAAATCTATACTTTGAAGTATTGACTATATAATACGGCTTTTGCCATGTATAAAATTGGACAGTTTTGCGATATATCTTATTTCTTGTTGAAATAGATTTGACCTTTGGATTATATAAAATCTTTTGAGTTAAGTAGTTATGAACCGGTTTGCCTGGTAGCTCTAAATATAAGAGCATATTCATTGTTTTTGACTCTAAATCGGGAGTCAGTATTTTGAGATATGTAGATAGCCGTGGAAACCCGGAGGGATTCCATCTGCAGAATACTATGTATTTTGAGGAATGTTATTTGAGTATTATCTCAGTCGAGAAATACTATTTGAATACTATTTCAGTTATATATGCTAATGGAAGGCATAACTGTTTTCGAAAGTATATTGTGATACTTGCTTTATAATTTGATTATGAGCTTCTAAGCTAACTATGGGATATTAGCTAGAAGCCAGGTTTTTTTTATAAATGCCCTAGGTAAAGGGCGTATGATTTTATTCTTTAGACCGGAAGTAGTTATATTTTCTGTATATGTTAAAGATTATTTTCCGATAAAGATATCGGGTAACTGTTATTCGATGATTATTTAATTAATGAATATTATTTTGAATATTCATTTAATCCTTATTTATTTAATGAATATTATTTTGAATATTCATTTAATCCTTATTTATTTAATGAATATTATTTTGAATATTCATTTAATCCTTATTTATTTAATGAATATTATTTTTGAATATTCATTCAATCATTATGTATTTAACGAATATTATTTTTTGAATATTCGTTTAAGGTTTACTTATTTAATAAATATTATTCGATTATTTATTAAATACTTTTAACACGTTTTAAAAATGAGAAATGTTATTTAAAGTTTATCATCGACCTTCAATAATTACGAAGGATATTCTAAGCTCTACTATTAATTATTTTAAATCAAGGGGAGGTTCCCAAACACTGTTTTTCCATTTAAATCTATCTTTTAAGAGGATTTAAATACTCGCTCAACTACCAAAAATATGGGAAACCTGATTTAAGTGACTGCTACTCATTTTAAACTCTCAACTCAAAACTGTCAGGGGACAGATATTTTCACTGTGCAATTTAATTGCTGCAAGTCAAATGTTGTGTTACTACCTCAACGATCGAGGAGTAAATTGATGGAACAAGTCGATATCCATTAACAAGCAATATGTGCCGGAATCGAGCCCAGAATCCGGTCAAAGAATCCGTCGGGGAAGACTCCGGCCGGAAACCCGATCTATCTCATTTCTACATGAAACTCTACGATTAATATCACAAAATGAAGCTTATCACTCACACAATCAAAGCCCCATATCATAATCAATGTCAGATCAACAACAAGAACGAACGAAGTAAAAGAAAAATTCGGGTCAAAACCCGAAAATCAAACCCGACTAAATTGAACTTAAACACGAAATTAAATCATGGATTCTTTCTAATTAGAACCCTAGGAACATGTTAGAAGCAACCAATTGAACGGAGAATCAACAGGATGAAAATCCCCAAATTAATCAAGAACCCTAATTTAATTCGAATATTGAAAAATTCATAATAAATCGAAAAATTACCAGATGATGATGAGGTTGGAAGATTCTGAAACTAGAGATCAAGAGCTTTGATTTGAGTACTTGAACTTTGATTTCTGAAATCAATAACACCTTGAACGAATGGATTGATTATTCAAGAACACGAAGAACACGTTTCAGAAATTTTTACTTTTTGATTATACGCAATGCAGATTATGAAGGTTATAAGGTACGATTCGTCTTTATATATTTTTGGAAAAATAATACCCCAAGGAACACTTTTGGATCGTTATAGATCCACTGGATCGTTTAAAAACCCTAATTAGGTTAAAAACACGTTTTACGAGAAGATAATTATCTACAAGGATTGATAATTATCCAAATCAATACATATCATTATATAACTAATGCTCAAGAATACTGGGGCTATAACAAATGTAATATTGATATAAAACGATATATCCATCCCCTTAAGCAATGAGGGTTCGGAACAATTTTTCCCTTTTTGAACAAAACGAATTATTCTTGCAGAATCAAATAGGTAGGAATGAAATGATACGAATATCTCTCCCGATAATGATTCGAATACGAAAGACGAAGAGATAATAATTAATGTATGAAATCCCAATGGGGCCCTTGAATTATCAAAACGGGGCTCAGATTTGAAGAAAATTCCAAATGACGAAATATTTGAAAGGGGCTTTCGACTCACCATTTAGCACATAATCACACAATAATTATCATTTAATAATATTCCAATACTCCACAATAAATATTTTTATATTAAATATATCATTTAATCAAATAATAAAATTCACGGATATTACATCATTCCCCCCTTAATAGGATTCTGTCCTCAGAATCAGATCAAGGAAACAACTGGGGATACTTCTCTAACATCTCACTCTCTAACTCCCAGGTAGACTCTTCTACTTTAGGATTCCTCCACAAAACTCTCACTAACGCTACTGTCTTATTCCTTAGTACTTTCTCCTTACGATCCAATATCTGAATCGGTCGTTCTATATAAGATAAATCTGCATGGACCTCTATGGGTTCATACTCTATTACATGATTCGAATCTGGTCGATACCTTTTAAGCATAGACACATGAAATACATTATGAACGTGCTGCATATGAGGTGGCAATGCGAACTCGTAAGCTACCTTGCCCACCTTCTTCAAAATCTCAAACGGTCCAACATATCTCGGACTCAACTTCCCTTTCTTTCCAAACCTAACTAATCCTTTCCATGGTGAAACCTTTAGTAACACTTGCTCTCCTTCTTCGAATCCCACATCCTTTCTGGCTAGATCCGTATACTTTTTATGTCGGTCTTGAGCTGTTATCAATCTTCTCTGAATCAATTAAACCACTTCCTTTGTTCGTTGCACTAGTTCTGGTCCTATCATCTTCCGTTCACCAACTTCTTCCCAATACACTGGAGATCGACACTTCCGTCCATACAAAGCTTCGTAAGGTGGCATTCCGATGCTCGCGTGGAAACTATAATTATATGAAAATTCCACCAAGGGTAGATGATCGTCACAACTGCCTTCAAAGTCAAGTGCACATGTCCTAAGCATATCTTCAATAGTCTGAATTGTCCTTTCGCTTTGACCGTCCGTCTGCGGATGATAAGCCGTACTCATTCTTAACTCGGTGTCCAAACACTCTTGAAAACTCCTCCAAAATCTTGAATTGAATCGAGGGTCTCTATCAGACACTATCGATACTGGAACTCCATGTCGTACTACGATTTCTTTTATGTAAATATGAACTAACTTATCTAGCGAGAATCTTTCGTTAATTGGAAGAAAATGCGCAGATTTCGTCAATCGATCCATGATAACCCAGATGGCATCATGGTTAGCCTTCGTTCTCGGTAATCCTACCACAAAGTCCATCGCAATGTGTTCCCACTTCCATTCAGGAATTTCCAAAGGTTGAAGTAATCCACTTGGTCTCTGATGTTCCGCCTTAACTCTTTGACACGTAAAGCATTTACTTACCCATTCTGCAATTTCTCTCTTCATATCTGGCCACCAAAAGTTCATCTTAAGATCTCGATACATCTTCGTACTTCCTGGATGAATTGAATACTTCGAGTTATGCGCTTCGTGCAAAATCTCACTTTTCAGTTCCGCTACATTAGGTACCCATATCCAAGAAGCAAATCTCAAGATCCCTTTGTCGTCCGGTTGGCTACATATTTCCTCACCTATCATTTTACTCACATCATCATTCATAACTTGCTCTTGGCACTTCCGTATCTTCTCCAACAATTCAGGTTGAAACGTCATGGTATAAATCATTTCTGTCGCGTCCTTCGGAGTACTTACTTCGATCTCTAACTTCTCAAATTCCTTGTACAACTCCTTGTCATCGTCAGTGTATTTAATCTCTCTTTTCTGCTCAATGCATCTGCTACCACATTTGCCTTGCCGAGATGATAGTTGATAGAAACGTCGTAGTCCTTGATTAGTTCTAACCATCTTCGTTGCCTCATGTTCAGCTCTTTCTGAGTAAAGATATACTTCAGACTTTTGTGATCGGTGTAAATTTCACATCTCTCTCCATACAAGTAGTGTCTCCATATCTTCAAAGCAAACACAATCGCTACTAACTCCAAATCATGTGTAGGATACTTCTGTTCGTGGGGCCTCAACTGTCTTGACGCATAAGCAATTACTTTGTCATGTTGCATAAGTACGCATCCCAATCCTTTGTACGACGCATCACTATAGATTACGAATTGACCTTGATCGTCTGGTAGCATCAATACCGGTGTCGTAGTTAGTCTCTTCTTTAACTCTTGGAAGCTTTCTTCACATTTATCGTTCCATATGAATCGCTCGCTTTTCCTTGTTAGCTTGGTCATTGGAGTAGCTATCTTCGCAAAATCTTGCACAAATCTCCGGTAGTATCCGGCTAATCCCAAGAAACTTCTGACTTCAGTTGGTGTCCTTGGTCTCTCCCAATCTTTCACTGCCTCTATCTTTGATTGGTCCACTTTGATGCCTTCGCTGCTCACCACGTGTCCTAAGAAATGAACTTCTCTCAACCAGAATTCACACTTGGAAAACTTCGCGTATAGTCTTTCTTGTCTCAATGTTTCCAACACAATCTGCAAATGGTCTGCATGCTCTTCTTCTATCTTTGAGTATATCAAGATGTCGTCGATCAATACCACTACAAACTTGCCCAAATATCTCTTGAAGATCCTGTTCATTAAGTCCATAAAAGCTGCGGGTGCATTCGTTAGTCCAAATGCCATTACTAAGAATTCATAGTGCCCATACCTTGTTCGAAAGGCTGTCTTCGGTATGTCGTCTGGTTTAATCTTCAGTTGGTGATATCCTGACCGTAGGTCAATCTTTGAAAAATGTACCGCTCCTTTCAGCTGGTCAAACAGATCATCTATTCGAGGTAATGGATACTTGTTCTTAATGGTCAGCTTGTTCAACTCCTGATAGTCTATACACAATCTCATGCTTCCATCCTTTTTCTTGACAAATAATATTGGTGCTCCCCACGGCGAAACGCTGGGTCTAATAATCCCTTTTTCTAGCAAATCTTACAGTTGAGTAGCCAATTCCTTCATCTCCACTGGTGCCATTCTGTAAGGGGCCTTAGATACTGGCTCCGCGCCTGGTACTAAGTCTATCGCAAATTCAATCTCTCTATCTGGAGGTAAACCTGGTAATTCTTCCGGAAAAACATCTGGAAACTCATTTACAACTGGAATATCTTCTAACTTAGAAACTTCCTTATCTATATCTATCACATAAGCTAAATACGCCTCACAGCCTTGCCTTAATAATCTCTTAGTCTGAATCATCGTCAGGAACCTCTTTCCTTGCCTCTCTCCTCTAAATATTATTTCTTTCTTTTCTAGGGTAATCAAAGTAACCCTCTTATTCTTACAGTCAATACTTGCATCATACTCAGTCAACCAATTCATCCCTAATATCACATCAAATTCACCTAACTTAAAAGGTAACAAGTCAACATAAAAACGATTTCCCAAAATCTCTATCTCACAACGAGGATAATATGAACTGACCGCGATACGATCCTGATTAGCTATCTCTATATTCAACACTCCACTTAAGGGTTTCATTACGCAATTCAATCTACGAGCAAACGTTTCAGAAATAAAAGACTTCGTCGCTCCCGAATCTATTAACACTTTTGCAGGAATAGAATTTACTAGAAGTGTACCTGCCACCACGTCAGAATCTCTCACTGCTTCTCCCATCGACATATTGTAGGTCCTGGCTAACGGCTGGACATTAACAACTGGGGGTGCTTCAATTTCCCGAATCATATTGTTCACGGGTGCTGGTGCTCTGCAGTCCTTAATCATGTGACCTGGTTTCTTATACCGATGACACACAATGCCTATCTTGCAATCCCGGGAATAATGTCCCTTCTGATTGCATTAAAAGCATGTGACATTCAATCGATGGCATATCCCTGGATGTCGCTTCCCGCATGTCTTGCATTCTAGTAGTAGGGGTCTAGAAAGTCCCTGCTGACTGCCGGCTGGTAGACGGTTATCTTGTCCTATGCTCCCGGTATCTGGTTTCTTGAAACTTGTATTCCTTCCGGGCTGAAATCCCGGTTTCTTATTTGCTTGCCCTTGAAAACTTCCATGTTGCTGTCCCCTATCGGGTATCCCTGCTTTCCTTTTCTTGTTCTCCCTCTCTTTCATGTAAGAATCACTCTCTGTCTCCGCAATCATTGCCTTTTGGACCACCGCTGCATAGGTGTCCAACTCCAATATAGCTAACTTGCTACGAATCCAAGACCTCAGTCCCTGCTGGAACCTCTTGGCCTTCTTCTTCTCCGTATCCACATAGGTTGGAACAAATCTTGAGAACTCTATAAACCTTGTTTCATATTGGGGCACTGTCATGCTTCCCTGCTTTAACTCCAAAAACTTTAATTCCATCTGATCTCTCATATAGTCCGGAAAATACCTTTCCAAAAACAACTCTGTAAATCTTGCCCACGTAATCAATCCCTCGGGCTCCATAGCCTTACTCGTTTCCCACCAATAACTGGCTTCATTCTTCAGAAAATAGCTTGCATACTCCGTCTTCTTATCCTCTGCCACTTCTATCAAGGCAAAAGCCTTTTCCATCTCCTTCAACCATGCCTTAGCCTCTACAGGGTCTGCTGATCCTCTAAATTCTGGAGGTTTTGCTGCTTGGAAAGATTTGAACGTAACCGCCGGTGCTGCTTGCTGGTGATACTGTTGATGCTGCTGATGCTGATGTTGTTGCTTTTGTTCTAAGAGCTGTTGCCGAAATGCTTGTTGCTGCTGTGCTAATGCGACAGTCTGTTGAGTAAGAGTATTTAACAACTGGATTACCATCGGGTCCATGCGGCTCGTGGGAGGTGTATTTTGTTGACCTTCTTGGTCAGAGGTATCAGTTGAACGGGTTTGTCATCTAGGAGCCATATCACTGATGAATAAACAATAATTGGCTTAATCAAACAGTCCATATAAGAGAAGGAAGGATCACAATTGATATCTCGAAGGTTTACAGATTTTCTCAACAGTGTATGGGTACACTCGTCGTAACAAGTAGAATAACAGTTATGATGCTGGAAATGAATGACAAGGGAATAAATATAGTTCTATAAAAGAGGTTTATCATATATATATAGATAGAGTTAGTACAAGCGTATAATGCTTCAAAAGAAAATATATCATGGCTGAACCATAACTGCCGACCAGCAATACAACAAAAATGCAACAACAACCCGAGGCGTTCCTATAAGCCCGGTGCACTACTGATTCTACAATATGCATCTATATACTAACTATCTAGAAACCATATACCCATGTCACATCTGTCTGCTCCTAAAACCTGCTCACAGATCACTTGCTCCTGCCGGCCATAACGGGGGTCCTGAAATCTCTGCAATCTCACTCATCGCATAATCCAAAATCTGTCTCATCCCTGCCACTGTCTCTCCCTCTCGACTAGAAGCTAATCCGTGCAGTCGAGTCTCAACCAAGGTCCTCGTAACCCTAAACCTCATCTGAATGTCCCTTATCTGATCTCTAAGTGTGTCCCTCTCTCGGATAGCGGCTGCTTCGATCGAACGAACCCTACCCATCTCCATCACCTGTCCATAAAGGTACTCCCTCCCTCTACTCACCCTCTGATACTCATGGTGTAGAACTGGTGGCTCACATAACTGATACAAAGGCCCACAAACTGATGCTTGAGACACTAGTGCTGGGGCTACTTGTCGGAGTGGAATAGGACAAGGTACCTGATCTCTCCTGACTACCGAATGTTGATGCCTAGGCTGATATCGCACTGGCTGAGACGGTCCTGCTCTCTCAACGGGTGTAGGTATCTCTGCTATCGTATCCTCGGAAGGGTCTGAGTCTGAACTAGAACTAGGGGGCTGCAATAATAACCACATTTAATTACTACGTATAATATCCCTAGTTGACCTCCTAATATCCTTACGTGAATTCCTAACTCTCTATGTTATCCTGGACCCTAAGTCCTAACTTGTTTCAATTGCCATAACCTGTTGCTCTGATACCAACTGTGACGCCCTCCAAACCCGGGGTACAGATTTGAGGAGTCATCCGACCAACGGAACACTATTTAACACATGCATAATATATAAAGACACAAATACCCCTTAACCAAGACCGCATCCAGATTATGGCAATGAACACAAGCTACTACAATCTTTTATTAATACAATACCAGTTTTATCAGAGTTATTACATCACAACTAAAGTTCAAATCTAGACATCTAATCTAGAAAGGCAAAACAACAACTACCCTGCCAATGACAATGACTCGAGAGGCTCTCCTGGCTGCTGGTGAACTATCAGTCACGCTGTGCCAACTCATACTCTCGCTTCACTGGAATAGGGTTAGAAAACAACAAGCAAGAGTGAGCCAAAATTGCTCAGCAAACATCAATGAATCATTTCTATCATAGTTGTAAGGATATGAATTTATGATATCAGAATCAACAATATTTAGCTAACACGTGCTTTGTATCAATAACAATTGAAGAAAAAAAATTATAATCTGGCTTATACATTTTATTCAAATCAAAGGTTGTGCTGCTGGCTAGCCACGCATCAACCCCGGACTAGCTCACGGCATAGTCCTCTACTGGATCCCAGGCCAATCTGGGCCTTAAGTTATTCCGACCATAAATATGGCCCGACCAATTACTGGTCCATTTTAAAAACACATGCCAAATCTATCACAGGGTATAAATAATAACATGTTCAACAAGATAAACTCAATGTATAGTAATTGCAAAAGAGCTTCAACTGCTCAGTATCAAATGAAGATCGAGAAAGAATCATGGAATAATTTCAATGGTACAGTGTACTCATTCAATAAGGAAATCAATATTGGTAATCAATAGTCAAGATGGAAGTCAAATAATCAATGGTTGTCAATAATAATCAAAGGATGATAAACAATAACAAATGGTGGTAAACAATAATCAAGTGAATTGGAAATAAGGGTTTCCGATGCAGATCAAATCAAAGAATCAAGAATCTCTAAGGAAATGGAATCAGTTGTCCAAATGCGGTTAAAAGATTGATAATTTGAATTGTTCTGGGGATAACGGTATTCAAGTAATCAAGACAATAATAAATTTTATCACAAGTAAAGGCACATATACTTGCCTGGTCTAAGATGCTGTCGGATCGACTCTGCTCACTCTACCTTTCCCTTCCCCTTGCTCCGGGAACTCGATTCTATAATTAAACAACTCATCACAATAAGTCTAACTATTCTCGTTCTACTCTCGTTCTACTCTCGACACTTATTCAATCAATAATCACATTTAAACAAGTAACTGGTTACGTATCGGACGTCCGGTATGATTTACGATATTTAAAACTCAGATATTTGCCCTAGTACGGGCATATACAGACTATAAAACACAACACACAATTAATATGAACCATATAGCACTTATAAACATTTTTAAAACATCATACGAAACTTATTTGAATTTTAGATAAGTCACGATTAATTTTTAAATCAAAACTCAGATTTTTTAAATCCAATATAAACATTTAAATGCAAATAAATCAATTAATAAAATTAACTGACACTCTTTAAATACTCAAAATATTTTTAAATAAATAAATATGCTTGAAACTAATTAAACTGAATTTTTAATTAATTAAATCTAATTAATAATTAATTTTTAAGAATTAATTGATTAAAAGAAATAACCAATTAATTAATAAATTAAATATTAATTAAAAATAATTAAAATAATTAAGTTTAATCGATTTTCGGATTTAAAATAATAAATATAATTTTCCAGAATTTTTCTGATATCAAAATATATTTTTAAAATAAAAATATGAATTTTTAAAGTTTTTAAACTATTTTCGAATTAAATTTAAAAATAAAATCCAAAAACAGTTTTCAGAAAATGAATTAGGGTTTTGAAGATTGAAACCGGGTCAAACTTTGGGTAAACGGGTCGGGAAGAACAAATCCGGGTCACCAAGAACAACCCACCGGATTCTGGGTCCAGAATCCGGTCCCGGTCGGTGTCCGGCGACCGGAATTCTACAATCCCGTCCAAACATGAACAAACTTAGAGGGCTTTTGCTCGCCTTCTCAAAACAAACACAACCAACACACAATTACATCTGTCCCATGCCGGAATCGAGCCCAGAATCCGGTCAAAGAAACCGTCGGGGAAGACTCCGGCCGGAAACCCGATCTCTCTCATTTCTACATGAAACTCTACGATTAATATCACAAAATGAAGCTTATAACTCACACAATCAAAGCCCCATATCATAATCAATGTCAGATCAACAACAAGAACGAGCGAAGTAAAAGAAAAATTCGGGACAAAACCTGAAAATCAAACCCGACTAAATTGAACTTAAACACGAAATTAAATCATGGATTCTTGCTAATTAGAACCCTAGGAACATGTTAGAAGCAACCAATTGAACGGAGAATCAACAGGATGAAAATCCCCAAATTAATCAAGAACCCTAATTTAATTCGAATATTGAAAAATTCATAATAAATCGAAAAATTACCAGATGATGATGAGGTTAAAATATTCTGAAACTAGAGATCAAGAGCTTTGATTTGAGTACTTGAACTTTGATTTCTGAAATCAATAACACCTTGAACGAATGGATTGATTATTCAAGAACACGAAGAACACGTTTCGGAAATTTTTACTTTTTGATTATACGCAATGCAGATTATGAAGGTTATAAGGTACGATTCGTCTTTATATATTTTTGGAAAAATAATACCCCAAGGAACACTTTTGGATCGTTATAGATCCACTAGATCGTTTAAAAACCCTAATTAGGTTAAAACACGTTTTACGAGAAGATAATTATCTACAAGGATTGATAATTATCCAAATCAATACATATCATTATATAACTAATGCTCAAGAATACTGGGGCTATAACAAATGTAATATTGATATAAAACGATATATCCGTCCCCTTAAGCAATTAGGGTTCGGAACAACTTTTCCCTTTTTGAACAAAACGAATTATTCTTGCAGAATCAGATAGGTAGGAATGAAATGATACGAATATCTCTCCCGATAATGAATCGAATACGAAAGACGAAGAGATAATAATTAATGTACGAAATCCCAATGGGGCCCTTGAATTATCAAAACGGGGCTCAGATTTGAAGAAAATTCCAAATGACGAAATATTTGAAAGGGGCTTTCGACTCACCATTTAGCACATAATCACACAATAATTATCATTTAATAATATTCCAATACTCCACAATAAATATTTTTATATTAAATATATCATTTAATCAAATAATAAATTCACGGATATTACACAATAGCTTGGGAAATATTGGAAAATCTTCCTTTCCAACCTAGATATAACTACTTAGTGGAGTCGTATCAACAAGTATTACACTTGGGGAAAGTTGGACGATCTTTACGTTTCAGAGTCATGGATTTCATCCGAACTAGGAGTGGTGTAAGAGGTCCAGTTGTGCCGACCCATCCATTTTATTGCTCCAAATGGGGAAGGAGATCCGGAAAGCGGTAGACAATGTCAGGCTGTCGTGATTCTTCCATCTACATGTAGAAAACATATTTTGTGGTACGACCTGCTACTGATCATAGTAAGGTTGGGACAACGGGCGCGGTAGCAACTCCGATATTAGTTCATCATCCATTTTGGATAATTCTGAAACATGTATTGAAAGGGACTACGAATGACATCCTTGGTACAGGTTTACCGATCATGTTGGCAGGGGGTTCTGCAACATGTATTGAAAGGGACTAAGGATGACACCGTGGTACAGGTTTACCGATCATGTTGGTAGGGGGGTTGAAAAGTGTTCAAAAATGAAGTTACAATAAATCCTTGCAACTTCATCTTTTATTTTATGAGTTATGACTCTGATAAAACCTTACTCAGATTATATATGCATAGTGGATTTTGGGTTACGGAACATTATATGAAATTTTCCTCGTAACTTCATCTTTTATATTATATGACTCTGTGGATACCTTACATAACATGAGTTATGGAAAGGGAGTTGTTTATACTGAATCACCTTATAACTTCATCTTTTAAGTTATATGTTGATATTCTACTTACATAGCAGATATTTTTCGGAAAGGTTATATTGGTTTACTTTGAAACCTCATCTTTTATATTATACTAGAACTTTGTTCATAATATAGCAAAAGTCTGCAAAAATATTATGAAAATGATATTTGAAATACAACAATGGCACTATTTTGGAATACATTCCGATAAGGAATAATTTCAGTATCGAGATATTTTGACAAATTATTGTCTTATACCCGCTTTATTTTGGGTTGAGTTAAAGGCAGGATTATGCCATACTTTTATTACCTTGCTGAGCTATCGCTCACTCTTGCTATTGTTTTATAAATATTATATAGCAGCGAAGTAGGGTACCAAGGATTCAGCGCACATCCCTCAGGCTAGTGGTAAGCGCAAGGCATTCTCATGAGCAGTTTCTAGCAGTGATCCTGGAAGTAGTGTGACCCAGTCAGATCAAGCTGGAGCTTTTGGTATTCATCTTATGTATAGATATGAATGGTATGAGAGAGTGGTGAGTATTTCAAGGCTAAGTTGGTAATGTACCATTACTTAGGAGTTGTATCAGTAGCAAATTCAAAAGACATTTGGGTATTGTAATAAAGATTATTTATTCCGCAATGGTTGTATTTGTGTCGTTTCTGAGACTCTAACATGTGTGTGTGTGAGAGATATATACATTGTGGGGTCATAAGCAGATGAATTGTGTCTATTGTGAGTAAAGCAGGCAAGGCAAGAAGTAAGTGGATCGTGTCTACTCTAAATCCCTGACCCCGGATTTGGGGCTGTTACAGAAATGGTATTAGAGCGTTAGGTTACAGTCCTCAGAAACGATAGGAGATCGAGTCTTACAATACCTTTAATAATGATAAGAACATCTAGAGCTCAAATTGAGTTCGTAGTCGAGTTAGAGGACATGACCCAGACTGTTTAAGATGAAGCCCGAGAGGGGACTTCTTCTGGGAAACCGTACTTAGGACTTCATGGTTAGTCACCTTGATTCGTATGAGTTATAGATTGATGGGATTCTGAGATACCAGACCATGAGGCCTTCGAGTAGGCAATTGATGATGCGTTCCTTGAAATGGACGGAGACCCGATAAAGGAGATCCATAGGAGGATCTGGAGGAAGACCCCATGGTGGGTCAAGGAAAGAGTCTTGTAGAGAATGTGTTGATTGATAAAGATGTGGTATGTTACTTAAGGTCGCACAATAGGACCGGACGAACCTTCAGAGGTCAAATAAGTGCGGATACGAGAGTTTAGAATCGTTATGATTCAACAAGAGATATGACGAAGAAATGGGGTAGAGTCTCCAAAGCAGAAGAGGTAGAGGCAGAATAGCCAATACCGGTGGAATGATTCGATTTGAACGAGACCCGTTACTCGTAGTCTGTTGCAGTGCCTAGGGAGGCAGCATACGTAAGAACGAAGACGTTCAAACTTCATCTATGATTAAGGGTACTTAGTGACCTTAACTAGTAAAGGCATTACCTTATTTATAGGGTTTAACTCCCCCACGATCAGCGATTCCACCAAGGAAGGTGTTTACTACGGTACTGAGGCATTTTATTACCTCGAGCAAGATTTTTGTATGTACGTACTACGCAAGGTGTCATTGTAACACGAGTGCGCCAAAACGAGATATATTTAAAGAATCAAGATGGACTAAGAAAGTCTGGGAAAGACTTAAATAAAAAGGCTGTTATGCCACCAGTGTTAAGCTTATGTAGCATCCGGGATTGATACAAGAAAGGAAATGTTTGGTATGAAAACGGTTATAATGGTAATTGGGTTTAAGCCTATAGATTCTAACGATCTTCCGGAGTACCGCCCAGTTAACATATGGAATTCGTCGTTGCTATGGGCGACACCGGTATTGAAGTTCTCTTACGATAGAACGCTTGCTTGAGATGCTTGCGCCGAGTCGAATAGAACTCCCTGCGATTGCAAATGTTGATGGTTGAATTCTTAGCGACTATTATAAGTCGGCAATGACGTAAGTATCGAACACCTTAGGGTGCGTGGAAAAGGAAAGCTTTGGAATTGAACGATTATCCATTAGAGGAGCCAACATAAAAGGCATCCATAGAGACCTTGGTAGTACCCTCCCAATTTGTAAATTATGTGGGGTACCTCCCCAATCTATGATCTATCTTGACCTCTCTCCAAGAAAGAATTCTGATAAAAGGGTATATTCCCTCTTCGAAGTTATTTTATAACACTTGTGTTAAATCATATTTAATTTCAATTGTGTTAGAGGCTGTCACGATGCCTACTTTCAGGTTTTCAAAGCCCTGTCAAATGATGTTATTCAAGCTTCCACTTTTCTTCAAATAATGAATAACCCTTGCTTGTTAAGTACCAGTATCTTCTTGGTTATTCTTTTTTTTGGAAACCGCACCTTTGGAATCTGTTCAATTTTAATCCAAGGTGTTCCTTTGAGATATTGTCGAAAGGCGATAATCATTAAATTGATCTCGAATTGCTTTCATACTTTTCAACTTCCACTGAGACGAACAACCCTATACTTATAGGGGCTACAAGGAATATCTGTCTATGTGATAGAAGTCTGATGGGACGCCATCACTTGTGAGTTGTGAAATACAAGAAGGATAATTACCTTTAGTAATGTCTCAATCGAGGCACTCAACGTTGAGTTCTTATGACCATGTTGATCTCTCGGTAAATTCTCTTACCTCCAATAAGGTTACCTTAAAACTCATAACCTTATGATCACCAGTGTGTGACGTTTTCCTTGATATGGGAGCTATCTTTTCAAGGCCCCATAAATTTTGTTATCCTCATTGAATTCCAAGGGGAGGCCAACCAGGTCATATAAGTCAAAATTCGCTGATAGGAATTAGATTCACAACGAAATCGCCTATGACAGGAGCGAATCCCTAAGACGAATAGAATGTTAGTGACATATCAATGAAATTGGTTTATTCTCCCAAGGATATTATGATAATGGAAAGGGGGTCAATCGATATATGTGAAAGGAATAGCGATGTGCCGTGAACTCCAGTGACAACGGTGTTAGATAGATGCCCTATAGTGGAATTGAGATTTTGGAGGAGTTGTTTACGAATGGACACTACCTCTGGGTTAGCAAGATAAGTACTGGCGATGGAGTCAGAGGGAGCTGGTATCGTGATTTGGGAGAGGTGCAGCGTATTGTTTTTAGAGAAATAATTTTCGGAAATATATGGAGACCCGGATGAAAATGAAAGTTAAAGAGTTAAAACAAGAAACTATGATTGTGACCGAGTATGAGGCCAAGTTTTTCCGAATTATCGAGGTTTGTTCCGGAGTTTGTGAACACGGAATAAAAGAAAGCCAGTAGGTTTCAACCAGGGCTACCTCCAACAAGCAGCCCACTGTCAGGACCTTTAAATAGCAGGTACCCTTCTATACTATTTAGACAGAGCTAATGTATCGTTTTATATCAAGAAGTTGCATGACAATTAAACCTTAAGGCCGAGCCGCTAAGGGAATAATTACAAGTAGAAATAGTCAATCGAGGGATTTTCCCATAAGACTGGTACATCCAGGTTGTGAACTAGAAATATGAGGTCGACACTTTTGATAGACCTGATTCCTTTCAAGCTGGGAGAAGTGATATTATAATAAGGATGGGTTGGTTGACACCCAATGGAGCCCAGACTGATTGTAAGGGAGAGAGAGTAATAAATAAAGGATGGAGACAGATTCAGAGATTCTTGAATATAGTTCAGACTAAGAAACTATTATGCCAGAGATACGAGGCTTAATTAGCTCTTATGGTTGACACCAAGAAAAGAGACACCAAGTATAAAGGAAACTACAGTGATTTTGGGAGACTGTACAAGATCTTAATGCGCTACCAAATATCGATTGGGATGACATAAGAATGAATAACGAGTATTCAGGTTCTAGTGCCGCATCTCCTGTTAGCCTCAGTGGGAATGAAAGAGTTAGCGACTCAGTTACAAGAATTGATGGGCAAGAATATGATAAGACCCAGTGTACCACCGTGGAGAGCCCGGTGTTGTTGTAAGAGAGAAAAATGTTAGCACAAGATTATGCATCGAACCTCGAGAGTTGAATGAGTTCGACATGGAGAATAGGTACCCTTGTAAATGATTGTTTGATCAGCGGAAGAACGCTGTGTATTTCCAAATTTATTTAAGAACTGGGTATCACCAGTTGGAAGTTAAATCCGAGGATATACCCAAGACTGCGATTCGTACTAGGAATAGACACTTCGAGTTTTCAGCGAGGTTATTTTGGGTTGACTGATGCACCCACAAATTTATATGGAATGTAATGAATTGGCTTTGAGTTACCCGTGATAGTAAATAACATGAGATGGAGAAATGGCTAGAATTGACCTAGGATTATGACTGTGAGATACACTATCATCCGGGGAAGGCCAATGTGGTGGCCAATACCCTTAATTAAAATAAGACAGAGATGGATTCCGAATGATCGGGAATTAAAGGATGAGATTTTACACAAAACCCAAGTTAGTCCAACAAACTAGAAAGACAAAAGATTTCACCAACAAGCGGCTAGTGACAACCAAGACAGACAGAGAAAGTATGCGGACTAAGCCCGCGAGTATAGAGATAATACTGCTATTGATAAGCTAAATGGCATGTTGATGAATGACAAGCAAGTTTATGTTGGTGTATTTTCTGTACAAATAAGATAGAGAATATGAGGTTAGAGATTCGTGATGCCAAAAGATATCCTCGTGGAAGGAATTAATGAGAATTGGAAAGAAAGGGAAGTTGAGCTCGAGATTCATTGGGCCATCTGAGATTTTAAAACCCGTCAGGAAGGTGGCCTATGAGCCAGCCTTACCCCCCCCCCCAAACTTGTAGAATGGTCATAACGGGGTTCATGTGTCAATGCTACGTCAGTATACTATAGATGCCCGACATATGTTAGAGTACGAGCAGGTAGAGATACAACCTGGTCTGACTTACAAAGAACAACATGTGGAAATCACGGATAGAAAAGAGCAAGTGCTAAGAGACAAGGTTGCCAAGCTAGTGAGAGGTTTGTGGAAAATCAAGAAGTGGAAGATTCCACTTGGGAGTTAGAAAGTGCAATGGGAGAGAAGTACCCCCCCCCCCCCAGTTATTCCTAAGCTGATTCCGGGACGGAATCCTTTTAAGGAGGGGAGACTGTAATAACCCGAATTTTTGGTAAAATTAAAACTTTTCTTATTATGATTAAGTGCATCAGTGAATAGTGAATTTGGTGGATGAATAGTGATTTTGAGGGTTAAGAAAATGTTTCATGCCACCTATGTACGAGACGTAGTGTGGATATTCCGAAGTCATATTAGTGATCTACGGAGTAAATAAGTGAATGGAAAGACGATCAGAATTCAGAAATTCCAAATTTTATTTTGGTGTAGTATTTGACCAGGCAGTGAATTATATATTATTATATTCAAGAAATGAGATATTAAATTTGAGGATTTAATATTTTGGAATTTTATTATTTTATTAAAGTCGATTTAAGGATTCGATTGTTGGAAGTGAATAGTGAATAGTTACTATTCACTGCGAGAATCGCGTAGAGTTTTATTCGCTCTTTTTAGGAAATATTTTCAAATCGTTGCAAGAGGAACAAAAACAAGGATGAATAGTAACATTGATGAATAGTACTCCAAGGTGAATAGTAAAATTTTATAGTCTCCGATTGATTCTGTTAGATATAATTGCTGATGAGTGTTTATCAGTGTTTAAGCAACAGGTATTCATCAGAGTTTACTAGAAGCCAGTCAGAGTTTGATAAAGTCTGACGGGGTGAGAGTTTGCTAAAGCTGTCGGTGCTAACATTGAAGATTCTAGAAGCAATATATCTTGAAGATGGAAAGAAGCAAGATATATTGAGACAGACAAGGAAACGGAACAGAAGACAGAAGCAATCCTAATTTGATATAATTTGTATAGCTAATTTATAGGAATATCAATTAGAGATTGATTCTATGTAGCTGTGTACTATATAAACACAGATAGGTTAACCCTAAAAGGGATGCGATTATTGAAAACATTATTCTTGTAACCTAGCAGCTCTCTGTGATATTTTACATCACAAAGAGAAGAGTTATTTATATAATTCAGTTGTTGATTCATAAACATTGTTCTTTATTGTTATTATCATAATTATATTGATTATATATTGTGTAATCAGGCCTAACAATTGGTATCAGAGCCAAGGCTGTTTAATATATACAGTTTATTGATCTAAACACAAGTATAATCATGGCTGACAACTCTCAGGAAGGTTCTAATGCAGGTTCGAATGCTCAGAAGGTTCAACCAACTTTTGTTAGTCGATATGAGACTATAAGGGTTCCAATTCTAAGACCAGTTGAATATCCAATATGGAAAGTGAAGATGACCATGTTTCTGGAAGCCACAGATCCAGAATACCTTGATAGAATCAATGATGGTCCTCATATGCCAACTAAATTGACTCCCGTTATTACTGGTCAAGAACAAAAGACTGTTCCAAAAGAGAAGAAAGACTTGACTCCTAAAGACATCTCATCAATTGCAAAGGATGCAAAGGTTAGACATTTACTCCATAGTGCCTTAGATAATGTCATGTCTAACAGAGTTATTGGCTGCAAAACTGCCAAAGAAATCTGGGATGCTTTAGAAGTCAGGTGTCAAGGAACAAGTGCAATAAAGAAGAATAGGAAAACCATTCTAACACAGGAGTATGAACACTTTGACTCAAGATCTAATGAAACTTTGACAGATACTTATGACAGATTTTGTAAATTATTGAATGATTTGTCCCTGGTTGATAAAGAATATGAACTTGAAGAGTCAAATCTCAAGTTTCTGCTATCTCTACCTGAAAGATGGGATTTGAAGGCAACAACAATTCGAGACAATTATGATCTTGCAGAAACAGATCTTGATGAAATCTATGGGTTGCTCAAAACTCATGAACTGGAGATAGAACAAAGAAACAAAAGATCTGGAAAGAAGACAAAATCTGTTGCTCTTAAAGTTGAAGAAAAGCCTGTCAAGAAGGAATCATCAAGAAAGAAAGCCAAAGGAAAGGATTTAGTCATAAAATCTGACAGTGAGTCATCAAACTCTGATGATGGCTCAAACACTGATGATGAAGCTTCTGATTCTGAGGATGATGATGAAGAGATGATGAAAATGGCTGCTTTAATGGTAAATACCTTCAAGAAAATGGGATTCAAGAACTTCAAGAAAGGAAAGAGATTTTCTAGGAGAGATTCAAACTCTGATAAGAGAAATTTCAGAAAGTCTGATGGAGGGAATACCAAGTCTGGAAAGAAAGACAAGTCTGAGATCCAGTGCTACAAGTGTAAAGAGATGGGTCATTATGCTCCAGAGTGCAAGAAAGGAAAATCTGAGAAAGCACTCATCACTAAAGGCAAGGACTGGGCAGACACTTCAGACTCAGATGAGGGAACCAATTATGCCCTCATGGAAACTGTTAAAGATGAAGCTGAGTCATCTGAAAACAAGGTACCCCTAACTACTTATGCTTATGATACTGATAATATATCTGAATTAAGAGTTTATCTAAAAAGCATACATGTTAGTTATAGGGATCAGACTTTAGAGAATGAAAGAATCAAATCTGAGAATCTAGGTCTTAAAGAAAGGAATAAATTTCTTGAAGAGAGACTTGTTAACATGCAACAAGTTCAAAAGGAGAGAGATGATGCTGTTTATGTTGAACATGAATTGCTTAAAAGATATAGGCAAATAGAATCTGAGTTGGAAAAGGAGAGGAAAGTGATTAAAACTTGGACTAATTCTGGAAAAGACACACATCAAGTTTTTCAGACAGACACTGTAGGTTTAGGTTACTGTGAGAAAGATGAACTTAGGTTTAAAGATAAAGTGAAAGTGAAACCACAACTTAAACTTGTGAAATTTGTTTCTGAATCCAGTAAGCTAAAGTCTGTAGTAGTGAAAGAAGCTGTTATGGAACCAACTGAAACCTGTGATAAACAGGTTAATGTTGGTTCAATAACAGAGAATAAGGTTAAATTAGAAGCTGTTAAAGAACCAGTAAAAATCTGTGATAAGCAGATTAATGTTGGTTCAATGACAGAAAAACAATTCAAACATAAGCTCAAAGAGGTAAAGTCTGTCAACAAACAGAAAGTGTCCAAGAAAAATAGGAATGGAAAAGTAGGCATTAATAAAAGAAATGATTATCTGCCTAATTCTGATGCTCCTAGGAAGACATGTCATAGTTGTGGTAGCACTAACCATCTTGCAAGTTTCTGCACGAAAAACAAAAATATTAATTCTTTACCCTCTAAGTCTGGAGTAAAGAATGATTATGTTAGGGTTAGACCACAGACTTTATGCACACACTGTGGGAGCACTTGGCATTCCATTTATACTTGTAAGAGTTATCATGCTATTTATCACAACTTTTATGAGCTAAAACCCAACCTGAAATGGGTTAAAGCAAACTCTGCAAGCGTAAAGTCTAACACAATTAGCTTAAACTCTGTTGAAAGTTATTCCACTGCAAAAGCTAACAATGTTAAGAAAGCCAAAGGATCCTGTTAGGAATATGTTGTTCTTGATGATAAGCATAAAACACTTAGTAGAATTTGTGTAAAGTCAATTTTGTAGCTGTCAACGAAATAGCATGCTTAGTAGTGTTTCGTTGACAGGAAGCTCATCAACGAAATGAGTGTTGTAGCAATTGCATTGTACAATACTTCACAGTATGATAGGCATTCTATTATATGTTTTAGATAGGTTTTCTAAGTCATGTTGACTATGTACTAGATAGGCAAAATAGGTTGGTTAATTGTAAATATGTAATGCCTTGTAATTCTGCCTAAGTGAAGACATGTCAACGGTATGAAGATTACTCTATCAACGGTATGGAGTTTACCCATCAACGAAACGAGGGAAACACCATCAACGGAATGAAGAATGAAGCTATCAACGAAACACATCTCCTTGCTATCAACGAATCAATGTTGCTTTTTGAACAGTTGACAAAGTGATAGTGACAGTTTACTGAACAGATCTAAAAGGAGATATGGAAGTGTACTTTGCATTGGAAGCCATCAAAGTGGATACTGGAAATAAGGAAACATTCCAATTTCCAATAAGGCTCTTGGGAATGATTATAATGAGCATGAAGACAAAAGCTAAGATCTCCAAGGACCATTGGACAAAAGGAATGAAAAGCAAGCTACTGATGGTTACTACTATTATTCTTTAGTTTAACCAAACGTAGAATTGTAAACTTGGGATATATAACCAAGTGTAGCAGTTACTTTAGAATTAAGAGAAGAAACACAAATAGATTGTATTAGCTATTTTGAGAGCAATTCTTCTCTACAACCTTGTAACTGAGCAGCTGTGTACTTTTGTATCACAGATTATTTCCGCAATAAAAACACTTCAGTTGGATCATCAAACAATCCAACTGAATTATTTATATCTTGTGTTTTTATTTATTCAGTTCAGTTTTATTTTATAAAGTGTTTTAGTTTCAAGAAAATATCAAGAATTGTATTCAACCCCCCCTTCTACAATTCTGTTAGGTCATTTGGGAATAACAATTGGTATCAGAACGAGCTTCTAACATACAAGAAGTTTAAAGATCAAGACCAAAAACAGAAACCATGGTGAAGAAGGATGCAGGTGTGAAGATACCAGTTCTTGATAAAGACAATTACTTTCACTGGAAAGTAAAGATGCATTTACATCTCATGTCTATGGATGAGAGGTATGTAGACTGCATTGAGAAAGGTCCACACGTTCCCATGAAGCTTGATTCTAGAGTTGGACTGCCAGATGATGCACCTGATGTAGAGATTCCAAAAACTGTCTCAGAATGGACTGTTGAAGATATTGCAGAAGTTCATAAAGACAAAAGGACCATGAACATTCTGTTTAATGGTTTGGAGCAAGAGATGTTTGACAATGTTATCAACTGTACAACCTCTAAGGAAGTATGGGATACTGTTAGAACTCTCTGTGAAGGAACTGAGCAAGTCAGGGAAAATAAAATGCAACTCCTTATACAACAATATGAGCATTTTCATTTTAAAGCTGGTGAAACCCTAAATGACACGTTTAGTAGGTTTCAAAAGCTTTTGAATGGATTAAAGTTGTATGGGAGGATCTATCAAACCAAGGATTCAAACCTTAAATTTCTTAGAGCTCTTCCAAAAGAATGGAAGCCTATGACTGTTTCTCTCAGAAACACTCAAGAGTACAAAGACTACACTCTTGAAAGGCTTTATGGAACCTTGAAGACTTATGAGCTGGAAATGGAGCAAGATGAGGAAATTGAAAAGGTACAGAAGAAGGGTGGATCTATTGCATTGATTGCATCAGTGAACCAACTTGAAGATGACAGTAAAGAAGCTGCAAAGGCCACAACTAGTCGATCTAGTTGTAGGAGTGATGTTAGCAAGGGTAAAGACAAGATGACAGAAGAAGAAGAATCAGAACCAGCCAACTTGGAGGACTTAGATGAGATTGATGAACACATTGCTTTTCTGTCTAGAAAATTCTCTAAGTTCAAGTTCAAAAGAAACTCAGAAGCAAGGCCACCAAGAAGACACTTTCAACCTAGCAAAACAAACTGGATTGAAAAGTCTAAGTCAAAATGTTTCAATTGTGGAATGCTTGGTCACTTTGCTGGAGACTGCAGAAAGCCCAAGGTTGAGAAGGGCAACAGGAAACTTGAGCCTGTTGATTATAAAAAGAAATACTTTGAACTTCTCAAACAAAAAGAAAAGGCTTTCATGTCTCAGGAGTATGATTGGGCTGGTAATGGTGAAGATTCTGATGATGATGTTGAGTATGTCAACTTGGCTCTTATGGCTGACAATCATGAGCAGGAAGCAAGTTCCTCAAGCAACCAGGTAACAATTACTAATCTTTCTGAGCTTTCTAAAGAGGAATGCGACAATGCAGTAAATGAAATGTCTACTGTATTATATAATTTGCGTGTTACTCTTAAATCACTTACTAAAGAGAATTCAAGAATAAAAGAGACCAATCTGCTCTTAAGTGATAGGAATGCAATGTTAGAAGCACAGCTCATTGAATTTGAGAAAATGAGATGTGTTAGTAGGGATGCTAAGAAGGAACTTGAGAACGTGTTACAAAGGGAAGAAATTCTTAAAACACAACTTGAGATAGAACAAGGTGTGATTGCAAAATGGAAGGATGCCAGGAATGTTGCTGCCAACATAATTAATGTTCAAGGCGTGGAATCCTTCTGTGAGCAATCATGGAAAAGGAACAAAGAGAAGCTAGGGTATGTTGGTGAAATCTTAGAATCAGAAACAGAGTCAACAAACAACAATGATCATTTGTTGAAGGTTGATATGTCAACGGAATGCAATGTTTCGTTGACACATGAACCATCAACCGATCAGGCTGTTTCGTTGACAGACAAAGAAAAAAATAAACTCACTAGACTTAATGACAAGTATGGTCCTGTCACCAAGAACTTTGTTCAAGGTGAGTCTAGTAAATCAAAGAAAATTGAGAAGCCTGTTGAGAGAGCTAATGTAGGTCACTTGTCTAACAAGCAATTGAAAAACAAGGTAGAGAAAGTTCATAATGAGGCTAAGGGAAATAAAAAGAATAACAGGAATGGCAAAGTAGGAATTAACAAACACAACAATTACACACCTGATAAATATGCTCCTAGAAAGACATGTGTTAATTGTGGAAGTGTTAGTCATTTGTCTACTAACTGCAAATCTGTTAAGAAATCTGCTAATGTGAAAATGCCCAAGCCTGCAATGAACAGTTCCATGCCTACAATGCCTGTTATGTCTAACATGTTTGCTCCATATGCACAATTTCAGAATCCATATGCTAGCATGCCATTTGTGTCTAATCCTTACATGAATATGTTTAACATGCCACAAATGCCATGGAACATGAATAACATGATTGTTCCTCCAACTATGCATGCTATGAATGAAAATATGAGCAACCCTCAGAAATCAACACCAAGGGTAAAGATTGATTTGAATCAATCTGAGCCCAAAGTGAAAAATGGTACAAAAGGGAATGCAAAGGCTAACAAGACAGGACCCAAGGAAACTTGGGTACCAAAATCAACTTGATTTGGTTTTATTGTGTGCAGGGAGACAAAAGGAATCTTTGGTACTTGGATAGTGGTTGTTCAAGACACATGACTGGTGATTCTACCCTGCTCACAGAGTTTCAGGAAAGAGCTGGCCCTTGTATTGCTTTTGGAGATGACAGCAAAGGCTACACAAAGGGATATGGCTTGATTTCAAAAGAGAATGTCATCATAGATGAGGTTGCATTGGTGGATGGTCTTAAGCACAACTTGCTTAGTATCAGCCAACTTTGTGACAAAGGATTTTTAGTTACTTTTTCAAAAGAAGCCTGTGTTGTTTCTAAAGGAGGAAACAACAATGTGGTAATGACTGGATTCAGAAGAGGGAATGTGTACATTGCTGACTTTAGTAGCACAAGTTCAGACACCATCACTTGTCTTTTCAGCAAGGCAAGCAAGGATGAAAGTTGGTTATGGCACAAGAAGTTATCCCATCTGAATTTCAAAGTTATGAATGATTTGGTGAGGAAAGATCTTGCTAGAGGAATTCCACAGGTGGAGTTCTCCAAGGATGGTTTGTGTGATGCCTGTCAAAAGGGAAAACAGAAGAAGGCATCATTCAAAAGTAAGACAGAGTCATCAATTGTCCAGCAGCTTGAATTGCTTCATATGGACCTATTTGGCCCTGTAAATGTTATGTCCATCTCAAAGAAGAAATACTGTCTTATGATTGTTGATGATTTTTCTAGATTTACATGGACTTTCTTTTTGCACTCTAAAGATGAGGCAAGTGAAATCATTATCAATCACATCAAGATGGTAAGCAATCATCCTGATTTCAAAGTAAGAAGGATTAGGAGTGACAATGGGACAGAATTCAAGAATTCAAGCATGAAGGTGTTCTGTGAAGAAAATGGTATTTTGCATGAGTTTTCAGCAGCAAGAACACCACAGCAAAATGGTGTAGTTGAAAGGAAAAACAGAACACTTATTGAAGCTGCAAGGACAATGCTAGATGAATCAAAGTTACCTACATATTTTTGGGCTGAGGCAGTTAACACAGCTTGCTTTACTCAAAATATTTCTTTGATTAATCAGGCCAAAGGAATGACCCCTTATCAGTTACTCAAAAGAAAGAAGCCACTATTAGATTTTCTTCATGTCTTTGGATGCAAGTGCTTTGTTCTGAGAAATCAAGCTGAGCATTTGGGGAAATTTGAAGCAAAGGCAGATGAAGCAATATTTGTGGGATATGCAGCAGGGAAAGCTTACAGAGTCTTTAATCTCAGAATCAACATTGTTATGGAATCTGTACATGTTGTTTTTGATGATCTCAAAATACAAGGTCTCTGTGATGAAGGTTTCCATGAAAGTCTCTCTTTTGAGAATGAGGAAGGAGAACAAGTGAATCATGATAAGGCTACTGAGAAACAGCCTAAAGTTGTTGTATCTAGCACAGATGAAAGCAGCAGTGAAGATGAAATTGCTGCATTAAGGTTAAAAAGGATAGCAGCTAGCAGACCAAATGGTCATTTCGTTGACAGTCATGGTGGTGGATTCGTTGACAGTCAGAATGAGCGTTTCGTTGACAGCCAAAACGGTAATACCGTTGATAGTCATAGGAATGCTTCTAGAAGTGATCAATTAGGGACAACAAACTCAGGGGGAGTTTCTCAAGGACAAATATCCAATCAAGGCAATCATGATCATGAAGCTACGTCTTCAAGAGCAAATCTACCTCCCTCAAGGAAATGGACTACAGATCATCCCTTTGAACTTATTATAGGTGATGTCTCTTCAAAAGTCCAGACTAGAAGAGCAACTCAAGAAGAATGTCTATATAGTAGCTTTCTGTCTCAAGATGAGCCAAAGAAAGTTGAGGATGCACTTCTAGATCCAGATTAGGTTTTAGCCATGCAAGAAGAGCTAAACCAATTTGAGAGAAACAATGTTTGGAAGCTGGTGCCCAGGCCTAATGACAGGAGTGTTATAGGCACAAAGTGGGTGTTCAGAAACAAGATGGATGAAAATGGCATAGTCACAAGGAACAAAGCTAGATTGGTTGCAAAAGGCTATTCACAGGAAGAAGGAATTGATTTTGATGAAACCTTTGCTCCTGTTGCAAGACTAGAAGCAATAAGGATTTTCCTAGCCTATGCAGCCCATGCCAATTTCAAGGTCTATCAAATGGATGTGAAGAGTGCTTTTCTGAATGGGGAATTGGAAGAGGAGGTGTATGTAAGTCAACCTCCTGGTTTTGAAGATGATGATTTTCCAGACTATGTGTACTTCCTTCTCAAAGCACTCTATGGTTTGAAACAAGCACCTAGAGCCTGGTATGACACTCTCTCACAGTTCCTCCTTGAGAATCATTTCACTAGAGGTACTGTAGATAAAACTCTTTTTCACAGGGTTGTAAATGGCTCTACTTTACTTGTTCAAATTTATGTAGATGATATAATCTTTGGGTCTACAGATGTGAAACTTTGTCAAAAGTTTGCCAAGCTTATGCAAAGTAAGTATGAAATGAGCATGATGGGAGAATTAACTTACTTTCTTGGTCTACAAGTAAAGCAAGTTAATGAAGGCATTTTCATTAGTCAAACAAAATACATTCATGATTTATTAAAGAAGTTTAACCTAATGGAATGCTCTCCTGCCAAAACTCCCATGCCTACTGCCACCAAACTCGAATTGAATACTAAGGAAAAATCTGTGGACATTTCAAGTTACAGAGGCATGGTAGGCTCACTTTTATATTTAACAGCTAGTAGACCTGATATTATGTTTGCTACATGTCTATGTGCTAGATTTCAGGCTGATCCTAGAGAATCCCATTTAGTTGCTATTAAAAGAATTTTCAGATATCTCAAAGGAACACCAAACCTTGGCATTTGGTATCCTAGAGAATCTGGTTTTGAACTAATTGGTTATTCAGATGCAGATTTTGCAGGATGTAAAATTGACAGGAAAAGTACAACTGGAACCTGTCAATTCCTAGGAAACAAGCTTGTGTCATGGTTCAGCAAGAAACAAAATTCAGTTTCTACCTCCACAGCTGAGGCTGAGTATATTGCAGCTGGAAGTTGTTGTGCACAGATTTTATGGATGAAAAACCAACTACTTGATTATGGATTAAGAGTTGAGAAAATTCCTATCTTCTGTGACAACACTAGTGCCATTGCCATTACTGAGAATCCAGTGCAGCATTCAAGGACCAAGCACATTGACATCAAGTACCATTTCATTAGAGAACATGTTATGAATGGTACTGTGGAGTTACATTTTGTTCCAAGTGAACAACAACTTGCAGACATCTTTACCAAGCCACTTGATGAATCAACATTCTCAAGATTAGTAAGTGAGCTAGGTATGCTAAATTTCTCTTAATTATTTTTGAGATATTTGCAAGTTAAAATGCAGCCAGAAATTTGCTATGTTTTTCTGTGAATGAATTTTCTCAGGAAAAGGTAAAATTTTGTCCAAGTCAAAATTACTATGCCAACGGAATGCACCATTTCGTTGACAGTCTTAGCAGTTTTCTGGGTGTTTCGTTGATAGCTCTTTTATATCAACGAAACGCAGCTTTATCAACGAAATAAGACGGGACTTTAACCGCCCAATCCTGATTCGTTGATTTAGCGCTTTTTATCTGAACCGTTGAAATTTGACACGTCTTTTACCACGACCTATGCATACACCCCTGTAAGTATAAATCATGGTAATACTTTAAAAGTAACGGTTATATTTTTAAGCCAATCCAGTAATTTACATTTATTATTGGATTCATTTTCTGAGAATTTTTGGGGGAGTATTTAAGAAATTTTATTTTTATTATTTCTTTTTACCTGTTCTCAAAAATTCCAAAGGCTTTTTCTCTCTTCTTCTCTCTAACAAGCAATTCAGTTCGAAGCTTTCCTTTAATCAACAATGGCACCTATAGTCAAGCTTATGTCTGCTGGAGGGTTCATCTATGAGAAGAACAACTCCATCCCTTTTGTTGTCAAGGAAAACCCGAACAGTCTGTTCTTCAAAATGATGGATTTCATGAAGAATTGCAAGTTGAGCTATGCAATGTTTCACTCTACACCACTCTACAATGAGATAATCGAGGAAATTTGGACCTCATGTGAGTATAGTGGAACACACTGCACACTAAAATTCACTCTTCAAGGTAATGAGTACATAGTTAATTCTGATGTTTTGCAAGCATGTTTACATATTCCTGATAATAACTGTGATGCTTTGCCTACTAACACTGAAATAACTACCATGTTAAATTCTATAAACTACTCTTTGCCTACTGATAATCTGGGTAGAATAATTAGGAGAGGTTTGGTTAGAGAATACAGTTATTTAGCTGATGCATTCATTAAGGTCTTTTCTGGAAAGATTAGTAATTTTGATGCATTAACTAACTCTATGTTAATTCTCCTAACCATGCTTCTAAATGATAGATATCACAACTTTAGCACCCAACTTATGTATGAAATTGGTGCTAAGTTGGGTGACAAAGCAAATAGGAAGAAAAATATCTATTATGCTAGGTTTCTGATGATGTTGGCTAACCATGTTAGTCCAGCACCATTAGTTATCTCTAACCCTAATGCCAGGTTCGAGTGCTTTGTGCAAGAAAAGAGAGTATTGACAGACATACTCAGGCTGAACCACAATGGTGATGTTCCAGTGGTGTATCTGCCAATCATTGAGGTAACTACTACTATCCCTGTTAGTGTAGCTAACACCTCTACTGTTTTACCTTCCAATGTTGCTATGGAGTCTGTAGCTGTGACCCAATAGGCTCCTACCCTAGCAACAAAACCAAAATCAAAGAAATCCTCCAAGCCAACCTCAGGTGCTTCTCAAAAGGCACCTGTTGTAAAAACTACCACACAACCTAAGGGGAGTGAGTCTGGAGTTGTGAGAGGTGAGGGAAGGGGTGAACATCAAAGAAACCCCAAGGATAAGGAAGGACAGGTTAGTGTGTACCAGCCAAGCCCCATTGTGTCTTCCCAACAAGGCACAATGAGTAACATGGATTTAAGCACAAGTCTAATTGCATCCTCCCAAAAGGATGTGATTATTGAAACAAGCTCTCCTCCTAGAGCACAGTCCAAAAGGGTAAGGGACACGTCAAGCCCAATGTCTACATTTTCCCAATACCAAAGGAGAGTGAAGCAAAAGTCCAAGGGTACACAGGGTGCACACACACTGGAAGCAACACTTCCAGTTTCTCAAATTCAGTTTGATGTAACCCCTATCATTACTCTGGGGTTACAGTCCCATTCTCTAAACATCAATCTTGAATTATCTCCATAAAATTCACCAACTCAATCTTTAGATGTGGACATGATCCATACATCTATTCCTGATTCTCCAACTCTAATCTTGGAGAAGCCCCACTCTGAAGCTGGTGGCCATCACTTGTTAAGTGATTTGTTGGGCCATCAACCAATTTTTCCTGAAGTTGCAAGGGGATCTGTGGACCATTCTTTAAAATCAATCACCACAGACTCTACTGTAATTTCTCATTCTCAAAGTGCTTTCTTGACTTCATCAACGAAACAGTCTATTTCGTTGACAAGTGTTTCTCCATCAACGGTATCCATACCGTTGACAGTTCAAACTACCATTCCGTTGATAGTTCACTCTGCACCTTTAATTGAAAATCAAGTTGTTCCCACAACTAGTGCAGATGATCTAGTGGTAGTTGAGACACTTCTAGGACTGAGAGGGAGTGAAACTGAGAGGCTGGCTTGCAGCCAGGCAAAAGGAGAGAATGTGAGTGAGAGGCTGGCTATTTCTTCCAGCCAGGCAAAAGGAGAGATTGAGAGTTCCACCTTAGAAGGTGAAGGTGAGGGTGTGAGAGGTGTGAGCCATGGGGAGCCCATGATGCAAGAACAGAGTGGAGAGAGAGAAGGGACTACAGGAGAAATAAGGATGGAAGCAGCCATTGCTAATGAGTTAATGGAGGTCAGTGAGGGAGAAAGGGAACTTACTTTCCAAGAGGTTTATCAGCAAACTCTGGATAGTATTTCCCTGGATCCTGAGACCTTTACTCATCCTGTGTCAGCCTATCAAATTTTGGCTCAACAGGGCAATGTGGAGGCAGAGAGGTCACTACAACTAATTCACACAACTGCATCAATGCAAAGAGCAAAGGATGCCTTGACCAATCTACCTCCAGGAGCTGAAGCAAGTGGAGACTTTGATTTCTCTGATGATGAGGACAGCTATGGTGATAATCTACAGGTGGCCACTACTGCACAGACTGGGACTTCTGTGGTGCCTCCTACACCAAACTGGCTTTCTCAAGATATGCATGGTAGAAGCAATTTGGATGCTGCTATCACAAGGCAGTACAAAGAAGCATATCTAGCTCATGAGTCTGCAGGACCAAGAGACAAGAAATTCTACAAAGCCATAATGGATTCTCTGGAAATTCAAAGGCTACAAATGTTGCAGACAAGGATTGAGGCTACAGAGATCAAGGATTCAATCAGCAACCTTAGGGCTGCTAATGATAGGAGGCTAGATGAAAAGCTTCCTCCTCTCACTGTGTCCAGGATGAACAGGTTTTTCACTAAAGAACCTGAAATGGAGTCCTCCTTGAAGACTCTCTCTTCTAGAGTGGACAAGGTGGAAGCCACTCTATCACAGATGCAAAAGGAACAGGAGAAACAAACACAACTATTGGCCCAGCTAGTGGCAGCTCAAGGACTCCCAGCCATCTCTTTTGATGATAACAAAAAGGGGGAGAAATCTAAGGAGCTAGACATTCAAATTACCAAGGTTATGGTCCCAGCCATTTCCCTACCAAAGGAGCCATTAGCAATGGGGGAGCTTGGCAAGCAGCAAAAGGATGGTATTGACCTTATACAAGAAGCTTCTATGAGGATGAGACTTGCAGAACAAATCAAAGAACATTGGTCCAACATAGAAGCAAAGTTCAAGAAGATTACTGAAGATAAGGACTCAAATCCATCAACGGAACAGCCATCAACGAATGCCATGGCAATAGCATCAACGGAATGGGAGCCACAGACAAATTCTTTCTATCAACAAGAGCCCCTTCTACATGGAGTCACTCAAGGACCAAGGAAGGAAAAAGGACAAACTTCATGCATTAGGGATGTGGAACAAGCTACAATTCAAAGAAGCCTATCTCCCAAGTCCCCTGCTAAACCAAAGGGCAAAAACATAGCAAGGACTTTCTATCCTGCACCTTATCCAGATGAGCACAAGCTTCTTGGTCTACTCATCACAAAAAGCAAGGAAAGTAATGATTATGAGATAAGGAAGCAAAGGGCAATTGTCTACAGGAATGGACAGCAAATCTGTGTTTGGGCTGGTCATCCAAACTTTGCTGAAGCCAAGGCTGAGGAATCAGAAAGAGCAGCTATGCAAGCTCTTGCAGTAGCTCAAGCTCTAGATGAAGAAGAAAGGAAGCAAGAGGAAAGCACTAGAGAGGAAAGGAGTTCAAAGAAGAGCACAAGGCAACCCAAAGAGAGAGCTAGGAGAAACATAGACTTTGAGAGTGCTGATTCTCAGAGTACTGCATCAGACTCTTCTTTACCTATTGCACCTCCAACAATTGCTAATCCAGTTTTTGAGGGAAAGTTGGCCTGTGATCCTGCACATCCTGTCAATTTTCATGATCAACCAATCATGCCAAAAGAGGAACCAATTGATTTTGATGAGGCATACTTTCCAAAGTTCCTGTTAGAAAAGGACCAACCAATGAAGACAAAGAAGAGGCCTGTCAAAGCAAAGCCTGCTTTTGTGAGAAAGCCACAATCTCAAAAACCCCCTTCAAACCCAGAGGACTGCATGTACATTGCTGACATCAGGGAAGAATCCAGTCTACATCTTGACTTAGACAACCTGGTGGAAGTAAGGGGAATTGCAGCTTCTCAAAAGTTGCCTGAAAGACTAGTGTTCATATTCAAGGGAGGTAGAGAACAAGTGTGGCCTCTCTACAGAATTTTAGGAGAAGACTATCAAACACTACTCTCAGTGTTTAGATGCTTGAAAAAGGACTTTGGTTTCACCAAAACAGCCAAGTCTGAGGTGGTCTCCAAAATCTGTCAGATAAAGGCTAGCTGGAACAAGCCTGAGGCTCTTCCCAGGATACTTAGAGTTCCCTCAACAGGAAAGAAAATCCATCTTCAACCCTATTGGATGATGGAGTTTAAGGACAAGGACAACTGCAGAAGATTCTTCAGAATGGAAGACCAGCTGGAGAAGGCATCTAATCAAACTCTAAAGCTGATGCAATCCAAGCTTGGTGATCAAGATGAAGAGGAGAAAATCTTCTACAGAAGACTACAGGCCCAGATTGAGGAAAACAACTCCAAGAGAGGGAAGAAGACTATGCCACAAAGAAGTCACAGATGAAACATTTGCTCAGACTAAAGGAGCACTTGTGGGCATTAGTCTTGTAAGTCTTATATTTTGTCTATAAAGTTTTGAAGCTTAATACATTTTCTACTTTTGTAATTTATGATGTATCTGAGTGTTTTTGTTATCATCAAGTCTCTTGATTTATGGCTGTTATTCTATCAGTCATAAATTGGGGGAGATTGTTAGGAATATGTTGTTCTTGATGATAAGCATAAAACACTTAGTAGAATTTGTGTAAAGTCAATTTTGTAGCTGTCAACGAAATAGCATGCTTAGCAGTGTTTCGTTGACAGGAAGCTCATCAATGAAATGAGTGTTGTAGCAATTGCATTGTACAATACTTCACAGTATGATAGGCATTCTATTATATGTTTTAGATAGGTTTTCTAAGTCATGTTGACTATGTACTAGATAGGCAAAATAGGTTGGTTAATTGTAAATATGTAATGCCTTGTAATTCTGCCTAAGTGAAGACATGTCAACGGTATGAAGATTACTCTGTCAACGGTATGGAGTTTACCCATCAACGAAACGAGGGAAACACCATCAACGGAATGAAGAATGAAGCTATCAACGAAACACATCTCCTTGCTATCAACGAATCAATGTTGCTTTTTGAACAGTTGACAAAGTGATAGTGACAGTTTACTGAACAGATCTAAAAGGAGATATGGAAGTGTACTTTGCATTGGAAGCCATCAAAGTGGATACTGGAAATAAGGAAACATTCCAATTTCCAATAAGGCTCTTGGGAATGATTATAATGAGCATGAAGACAAAAGCTAAGATCTCCAAGGACCATTGGACAAAAGGAATGAAAAGCAAGCTACTGATGGTTACTACTATTATTCTTTAGTTTAACCAAACGTAGAATTGTAAACTTGGGATATATAACCAAGTGTAGCAGTTACTTTAGAATTAAGAGAAGAAACACAAATAGATTGTATTAGCTATTTTGAGAGCAATTCTTCTCTACAACCTTGTAACTGAGCAGCTGTGTACTTTTGTATCACAGATTATTTCCGCAATAAAAACACTTCAGTTGGATCATCAAACAATCCAACTGAATTATTTATATCTTGTGTTTTTATTTATTCAGTTCAGTTTTATTTTATAAAGTGTTTTAGTTTCAAGAAAATATCAAGAATTGTATTCAACCCCCCCTTCTACAATTCTGTTAGGTCATTTGGGAATAACAGATCCAAGCAAGTCTGGTTCCTTAAATCTAACTCTTTGTAATTGTTTGTGATTGCAGGGCATAAGGGAAAGTACCCTAGTCTTGGACAATGGATGTTCAGGACACATGACTGGAAATAAAGCCCTGCTATCAGATTATGAGGAGAGAGCTAGCCCAAAAGTTTCCTATGGAGATGGCAACATAGGACGTACTATGGGATATGGCAATATTAATCTTGGAAGTGTCATCATCACAAATGTAGCTCTAGTCCCAGGACTCAAGCATGATCTGCTTTCTGTGAGTCAAATCTGTGACAGAGGATACCATGTAGATTTTCATACTGAACATTGTGAGGTTATCAGCAAATCTACTGGGAAAGTTGTTCTAGTTGGACACAGGCGCAATAACATTTATGAAACAAGTTTGGTAACAAACTCTGAAGGAAAAGCTGTGTGTCTATCTGCAAAAATGTCAAATGAAGAGAGTTGGAAATGGCATAAGAAGCTCTCTCATCTAAACTTGAACAACATCAATGAGCTGATTCGAAAAGATCTTGTAAGGGGACTTCCAAAGTCAACACTCAGCTTAGATGGTCTATGTGATTCTTGTCAAAAGGCCAAGCAAAGGAAGTCATATTTCAAGAGTAAATCTGAATCTTCAGTTGTGGAACCTTATCATCTTTTACATGTTGATCTCTTTGGTCCAGTGAATGTAATGTCAATGGGCAGAAAGAAATATGCTATGGTAATTGTTGATGAATACACCAGATACACATGGGTGTATTTCTTAGCAAAGAAGGATGAAACTGTCTTAACTTTGATGGATCATGTGAAGCAATTGGACAAAGGATCACGGCACAAAGTGAAGATTATCAGGAGTGATAATGGTACTGAATTCAGAAATTCTGAAATGGAAGCTTTCTGCAAAGAAAGAGGAGTGAAGCAAGAATTCTCTGCACCTGGAACTCCACAGCAAAATGGTGTAGTTGAAAGAAAGAACAGAACCTTAATCGAAGCTGCCAGAACAATGCTTGATGAAGCAAAATTGCCAACTTATTTCTGGGCAGAAGCTGTTCAAACAGCTTGTTTTACTCAAAATGCTACACTGATCAACAAGCATGGGAAAACACCATATGAGATGGTGAAAAATAAGAAGCCAAATTTGAAATATTTTCATATTTTTGGATGCAAGTGTTTTGTGTTGAAAACTCATCCTGAACAATTGACCAAGTTTGACTTAAAAGCTTATGAAGGATTTTTTGTTGGATACCCACTATCAACAAAAGCTTTCAGAGTCTACAATATGAGAACTAAAGTGATCATGGAATCTATACATGTGTCATTTGATGACAAGAAAATAACTGGAATAGAAGATGAAGAATATCATGATCAACTTCGATTTGAAAATGAAGATCTAAACTCTGATGACGTAAACTCTGATGAAGCAAATCCAACAAACTCTGATGAAGCATACTCTGAACCTCTACTGGTAAACACTGAGGAAATTTCTCTGACATAACAAAATAGAGAACCAGTCGAGGGGGAGCGTGAAGATACTTCAGAAACATCTCAAGATAATAATTCAAATTCTGAAAGTGAATCAGCTGAAGGATCTATCCCAAACTCTGAGCAGTCCAATTCAGGGGGAGCCTCAGAGAATGCAAATGGTCAAGAAGAAAATCAGGAGAGCATGGATCAAGGGGGAGGATCTAATACTGATAATAGAAGCCAATTACCAACAGCAAGAAGGTGGACACAAGCTCATACACCTGACTTGATAATTGGAGATCCAGAAGCTAGTGTAAGAACTAGGAGTGCTACAAATAATGAATGTATGTTTCATGCATTCTTATCTCAAACAGAGCCCAAGAAAGTGGAAGAAGCTCTTCAAGACGCTAACTGGATAACAGCTATGCAAGAGGAGTTAAATGAATTTGAGAGGAATGAAGTCTGGACACTTGTACCAAGACCAAAGAACAGATCTATTGTTGGTACAAAGTGGGTTTTCAGAAACAAAACAGACAGTGATGGAGTTATTACGAGGAATAAGGCTAGACTTGTGGCTAAAGGCTATTCACAGCAGGAAGGAATTGACTATGATGAAACCATTGCTCCAGTTGCAAGATTGGAGGCAATAAGGATTTTTCTGGCCTATGCTGCTCACAAGAAGTTTAAAGTCTTTCAGATGGATGTGAAAAGTGCTTTTCTCAATGGGAAACTTGAAGAAGAAGTGTTTGTTGAACAACCACCAGGGTTTGTAGATCCCAAACATCCAGATTATGTCTACAGGCTTGACAAGGCATTATATGGACTAAAGCAGGCACCTAGAGCATGGTATGAAACTCTAGCTCAATTTCTTTTAGAAAGTGGGTTCACTAGAGGTACAATTGACAAACCTTGTTCTACTTTAATTCTGGTGATGATTTGCTGTTAGTTCAAATCTATGTGGATGACATAATTTTTGGGTCTACTAATGACAAACTCTGTAAGAAATTTGCCAAGCTTATGCAGTCAAGGTATCAAATGAGCATGATGGGAGAGCTTAGTTATTTTCTAGGCCTACAAGTAAAGCAAACAGATGATGGGATTTTTATCAATCAAGCAAAATATACCAGAAATCTTCTCAAGAAATTTAGTATGCTTGATAGTTCATCTGCTACAACCCCCATGACTACTGCAACAAAGCTAGACAAAGACACAGGAGTCTCAGTAGATATGACAAACTATAGAGGAATGATAGGGTCTCTTCTTTATCTTACTGCAAGTAGACCAGATATCATGTATGCAACATGTCTTTGTGCAAGATTTCAAGCAGACCCCAGAGAGCCACATCTAACAGCTGTGAAGAGAATTTTCAAATATCTCAAAGGAACCATAACTCTTGGTTTGTGGTACCCTAGAGAATCAGAGTTTAAATTAATTGGTTACTCTGATGCAGATTTTGCAGGCTGTAAGATAGACAGAAAAAGTACAAGTGGAAGCTGTCAATTTCTTGGTGACAGAATAGTTTCTTGGTACAACAAGAAACATAAATCAATTTCCACATCCACAGCAGAAGCAGAGTATATAGCTGCTGGTAGCTGTTGTGCACAGATTTTATGGATGAAGAATCAATTGCTGGACTATGGATTAAGGTACTCTAAAATACCTATTTACTGTGATAATCAAAGTGCTATTGCTATGACAGGTAATCCAGTACAGCATTCCATGACCAAGCACATCAGCATAAGGTATCATTTTATCAGGGAACATGTGGAAGAAGGAAATATTGAGCTTCATTTTTTGTCTACAGACCAACAGCTTGCAGATATCTTCACCAAACCTTTGAGTGAAGCTACCTTTACAAGACTGGTAAATGAACTTGGAATGGTCTCTGGTTTTGACTAGAGATACTGGTTAGATTCAAAATCTATACATGATTGATTTTATGCTCATGATTCTTTGCATGTGTTAACTGTTATTTGTATCAGTATGTTAAACTCTGATAGTAAACTCTGTTAGTCATAAATCGTCAGTCATACTCTGTCGGTTAAAGTCTGAAGTTAATCTCTGATGTTATACTCTGATTGTGATATTGTCTGAAACATTTGGACCGATGAAGAAACCTGTATGAAGCATGATTCTCAGTAAGTAATCATGAATCTTTCTGAATAATATATGATCTGATCTCAAAATGTGCAGTAAATTAACACAGTATGATACTGTCTCTATATTCATAGCATCTCTTAGTTTATTGATCCTATACACTGAGTCTGTATCAGCTGTTTGCACTTTCTCTCATCAATCAATTGTATTAACTGATGAAAAGTCTAAACTCCGATAATTAGTTGCAAATATTTCACCCTCTAATCAAAAGATGCCAAAAGGTGCACAAATTCCTTTGAGATCATGTTGTGCCTAGGAAGACCCAGGAACTTGTTGTATGAAATAAGGGCTAAAATCTTTGATTTTTGGTGACTAGTGCCAACCACTGATTACTGGAAAAAAAAAACAAAACAAAAAAAAAACAAAAATTCGATGGGGGTGAAAATAATAAATGTTAATAGTACAGAGTTTAGATGAAATCAGATTTTATTTTATACATGAGAGTTTGGACAACCAGTTTTTACTGATTTATTGTGTGGATTTTATGCACTTTAAGATGCTCTAAATATTTTTATTCAGTAAACTCTGCTATTTCACACACAATTTTTCACAACTGTGCATTGAGAGAAAAGAGATTATGAATAAAGAAGGAGGATTGGTAAACACTGATGGACTGTGTACTCTACGCTGAGGTAATTTTATTTTAATCTCTGATGATTAAAATCAATTATTTGTTTCAGACAGTTAACAATTTTTGAGAAAACATTCTTGAAACCAAAAGTGTATGATTGGTAACGGTTCTCATCAGTATTAAACAGAGAAAAGCTCGCTTGTCTAGGAAAGTGTAAAAGGCGGTAGTTATTGTTGTTTTTACTGCGCATGCGCATTGGAAATTGTCAATTACTGCTGTCAGTCATTGCATGTGTGCCACGTGTCCCACTCACACAGTTCACGGAGTAAGACAGTTGTGTATTAATGATTAAAAACTGTTCAGTTTTTAATTTTGAATTTCATATTTAAACAATACACACACATACGTCTAAACCTTTCACATCTTACTCCAATTCACATCTATTGTCACACACACATATTCACAAACACTTTTCTACTTTCAAACTCTTTCAAGCTTTCGCATCTGTTTCTTTGTTCCTATTTCATATCTTACTAATGGCGACTACAGCGTTTGTTTCTTCTGGGTTAGAGTATGTCCCTAATAACTATGCAGCACCACTAAACACTGCCAATGCACCAGAGGCGTTTCATATGATGCAGGAATTTCTTGCTCAATCAGCAATTGGGCGTGCTCTGGTAGAACCATCAACACTTTATGGTTCACAAATCAAGGCCTTCTGGGAGACAGGTAGTTATGATGATGGTGGTGACTCTGGCAATCTGTCTATCATCTTTGAATTTCAAGAAGCAGAGTATGTAATTACTTCTGGTACCATTCGAACTGCTATGGGGTTTTCTGAGTATTTTTCATATACTATTGGAATGGGTGATATTGATCTACTACGGATGATGAGAGAGATTGGGTATTCTGGGCCCTTGACCAAAGTAGGACAGTTGAAGCGACCGTTCTCGCGGAAGGAGTGGAGCTTCTTCTTTGACTGCATTACAAGAACGTTCGGGAAGAAATGCACCAACTGGGATGCTATTCCTACGGACAGTCTGCAAATCGGGTATTCTCTTTTATTTGATAATCATTTTGATTTTGCACGACTTGTCTTGAATAATTTAGGGGAGAAAATGACAGAGAATAGAGGGGTAGTGTACTTTTCTAGATTTTGTCAGATTTTATTCTCTGCTTGTGTTGAAGGGATAGAACTAGTTGATGGAGATGTTATTTCTTGTTTTAAATTACACAAGAGGATATTCTCTGATCTCATCAACAAGGATGTTAAGAAAGGGGTTGTTGGAGAGTTGTTGCTACCTGCTTCTGTGCAACAGTTTGTAAATGATCAACTTAATCCACAAACACAAACTCCTTCTCAATCAGAACCACAACCAGAACCTTTACAAACAGAACTTCCTCCATCTACATCTATTCCACATAAATCTAGTGGTAGGACTAAGCATGTTGGCTCCAAACCTGCAAAGTCTGTTAGACCAGCTACTGAAGTAGGAGTGTCCAAGACATCTGTGCCAAAGGGTGTTGGTCCTTCTAAGAAAAGAAGAGCCAATAGATCAAAAACTGATGATGAAGCTGATGTTGATGATGAAACTCTTCATCAGAGAAAAAGAAGATTAGTAGCCAATTATCTTTTTGATAATGTGGATGAATCTACACCAGCAACTGAAGCTGTCCAGGTTGAAGCTCCAGAAATTGTTATTCAGGAGTCTGCTGTAAATACTGATCATGCGGATAGGGTTTTTGTGGATACTGAAGCTCCTGAAGTTATTGTTCAGGAGGCTACTGAAGATAATGAAGCAGTCACTGTGCCTGATATGGCAAAAGCTAATACAGAGGCTGAAATTGTTGAGCAAGAAACTTTATTTGATGATTTTGATATGGATGCAAATATTGAAGCACATCCTAGTATCAGTGTTTGTGATACTGAGGAAGTGGAAACTGATCAACCCAACCTGGTTATTGAAGAGTCCATTGCTACTCACACAGAGAATCTCTCTGTTACAAATCAAATTCTTGAAATGGGTGAGGAGGTTGATCAGGTAAATGAAGCTGCTATAGAGATAATGGATGAAGCTATGGCAGAGACTTTGAAAGAGACTACTGTACAAACAGAAGAAATTGTTGCAGAGTCTGTTCCTGTTGAAACAGAGGTTTTTGTAACTGCAAACTCTGAGATTCCTGAAGCTGAAAAGATAATTGCTGAGGCTACTGCAGACAATGTTGCTGAAGAAATTGCAGAGCCGATAACAGAAAATGTCAATGAAGCTAGAGTTGATTTTGATAATGCTGATCACACATCTGTAAACTCTGATCATGCAAACTCTGGGATCAATGCTGGACTTTCAAACTCTGATAGTCATGAGTCAGAACCTTTTCTAAGGGATCCTACAGCAGAGTCTATCAAAGAAAACCAAAATGCAACTGAAGCTCATTTCAGAAAAATGCATTATGCTAATTGGTCAGGAGCAGACTGCATCTTCTCTACACAAAGGGCTGCAGATTTTATACAGAAGTCAGCTGAAGAGATTTCTAATCCTGAGCTGTTAACTCATTTTAAGGCGACTATTGTTCAAGTCAAGTCATTGCACAATCGCTTTGACGAGACAAACAAAGTTGTTCTTGGATTGAGTAATGATATTGCTCTTAAGGATTTAGCAATGAAGCAAGATAGAGCTAGATTTTCTTCTCTGATCAAGGATCAAGAAGAAATCAAGAAGAGGCTAACCAATGTTGAAAGCAATCAAGCTGCAATATCTACTAAGATTGATTCGATTGCTACTTCACTAGAATTACTGACATCAGTTTTTATTCCTGATGATGTCAAAAAGGGGGAGAGAATACATAAAGACAAATGCAAAAGAACTCCAACCTTGAGACTGAGGGATGATTCTAATGATGGTGGAAGCAGGGGCGCTGAAAGAAGGTCAAAGTCTTCTCAAGAGCAAGGGAGACTTCGGTCAAACTCTGCTAGGCAGACATACTCTGAAAGAGTAAACTCTGGTGGACAATCTTCTTCAAGACTTAAGAGTCTAGTGATTTCATCAAATCCAATTACTGATGAAGAGATTGCTGCTAAGCTTTTTATGGAAGAACATGGTGGTGAAGCCACAGTTGAAGATATAGATATTGAGATGAAGCTTTTTGCTGAAGAACACCAGAAAAAGATTGAAGCTGGTACATACAAGAAAAAGGCCAAGGCTCCTAGGAAAAAGGAAATGGGAATTTCTATTAAAGAGAATGTGAACTCTCAACAGAGTTTACAATATACAAGGAGGCCTATGATTGCAAAGTCTGATAAAGGAAAAGGTATACTGGTAGAAGAAGGACAGTTACCAAAGAAGAATTATTCAACCTCTGATGTTGCTCAAGTTGAATCAAGGCCAAATAAATCAACCTCTGACGTTGCTCATGTTGATGTTTCTACTAAAGTTGTGACAACCTCTGACAATGCTCAAGTTGTACAAACTCAGCTAGCTCCACAACTCCAAGGTTTCTTAAGACCTGTACTTTCTGAAACTCTGAAGCTAGAAGCTGTGAACTTTTCTCAAACCAGAACAGTACATGGAAAGCAATCTTATGATAAATCTGGATTAGGTTCATACAGAGAAAAGTGAATAAATAACAGTCCTTTTGACCATTCATCACTGGCAGAACCTGGTATTGGGGTATCTCAAGAGAGCCTTGATAAACTAGAGTCTGTTCAGATGATTTATCATAGAGGATTGAAGAAAGAGGTTCTGTTATACTTTTTGTCTGATGGAAGAGTATACAGAGTAGGAGAAGTTGATGTTCAATTGAAACTATGGGAAGAGCTTGAGTATGTTCTATATCTTCTCAAATCAAAAATAGAAGTACTCATAATGCTGCTCTAGTTCTAAGAGAAAGGATGCTGAAAACAAAAGCTATGCTTGGAGGAGGTGTTTCTAGTGCATATATTCCTAAGTACAGAGATGCTTATGGAAAGATTGTTGAAATGAAGAGAAACAGTGCCAAGTTTAATACTGCACTGGGTATAAAGGTTTTAGAATTCAACCTAGAGTCAGACAAATCATACTTTATCCGGCTAGGGAATGAAATGAGGAAGAACAACATTTATTCTCTGAGAGCTGCCATCTACCAGACTGGAGAAAGTGATCCAGAGCTTAAGGAGTTAAAAGAAATCATGGTGGATGAGCTAGCAAAAGCTGAAAGGAGGCTGCTTATTGACTATCTCAGGACAGTGCCTGATATTGAAGAGATTAAGTAAAGTCTGACTGTAAGTTTTTAAAGTTTTCTGTTCTAAGTAAAAGTTAAACTTTGATATGTTATAAACACTGCATTTGTTATATGTTTTGACATCATCAATTATCTTTTAAACTTGTACATTTTTATTATGCACAAGTTGGGGTAGATTGTTAGATATAATTGCTGATGAGTGTTTATCAGTGTTTAAGCAACATGTATTCATCAGAGTTTACTAGAAGCCAGTCAGAGTTTGATAAAGTCTGACGGGGTGAGAGTTTGCTAAAGCTGTCGGTGCTAACATTGAAGATTCTAGAAGCAATATATCTTGAAGATGGAAAGAAGCAAGATATATTGAGACAGACAAGGAAACGGAACAGAAGACAGAAGCAATCCTAATTTGATATAATTTGTATAGCTAATTTATAGGAATATCAATTAGAGATTGATTCTATGTAGTTGTGTACTATATAAACACAGATAGGTTAACCCTAAAAGGGATGCGATTATTGAAAACATTATTCTTGTAACCTAGCAGCTCTCTGTGATATTTTACATCACAAAGAGAAGAGTTATTTATATAATTCAGTTGTTGATTCATAAACAGTGTTCTTTATTGTTATTATCATAATTATATTGATTATATATTGTGTAATCAGGCCTAACAGATTCCATATTTCAGCGGAAGTTCAGGAATAATAAACGGTTACTAATCGCGTAGTCAGAAATCGCAAATGAAAACGAGAATCGAAAATCCGTTCGAAGGATAAACTTTGGACGTATTATAACTTAGGAAATAAAGAAGAAGATATGTATTAAAAGAAGAATAATGGGTGGAAGAAGTGTGTGGAAGAAGCTTTGTAACTTAGCAAACTTGAGGGACTAGTTTGCAGTGACTAACTTGCATTTTGGCAAACAAATAATTAAACCTTATAACCAAACCTCATCCACACATTAAACACACAAAAGGACAAGCCTCCACCCCCATTTTCTTGAAGAAAAACCGAACCTAAGGAATGAGGAAGAAGGAGCTTGAAGCTTGAGCAATTCTCCACCAAACTTAGTGTTTAATAGCTTAAATCAAAGAAGAGCTCAAGCCCATTCTTTTAAAGGTAACATCTCCAACACCCACCATCTCTAGCATGATCTTTTATTTATTTTAAGAAGATGATGAATAGTGTTTTGTTGAGTTTTATGTTTATAATTGAAAGATGGAAGCATGAATGTATTGTTAAGGTCATGAGTAAGTGGATTATGTAGTTTGTTTAGTTGTTGGATGAGTTGTGGATGGATTTTAAATATGGTACCAACTGGTTTGGCTCGGTTTGAGATTGATAATGGACTTTAAGTGTTGTAATTGATGTGTATGATGATTGGTGGTGAATTGGAATGAGATTTGAATCTCGGAAATGTTAAGTTTTAAGCCGATGTAATGCCCGATTTTCGGTAACTCTAAAAACTGCCTAGAATCCGAAAACCTAACTGCCCCTTTTGGTTCAGTGATGAACATGAGTGTGTAGAGTTTTGTTTCTAGTTTACGTGAGCGCAAGAATCATGTCAAAAGAGTTTACGGTTTATGAGATATGACCATTTTAGTGAAAGTGGTTCAAGGAATGAGATTGAAGAAATGTACCAACTTTGTGGCTATGTTTGAGACCCTTAAAAGTTGTTTTAAAATATGAAATTTTGTATTGAAGTGCCAAGGTCAGTTACGAAAGTTTCTACAAAGGTTTCGAGTCCAAAAGATTATTTTTCGATTTTATAAAAATGTGTTAGCCGAGGTTGCGCAAGTGAAAACCACTAAGAACATGACTTAGAAACCAATGTTGTAAATGGTTAAGTATAACTTGTATTCGAGGATCGATTTCGGACTAAAACTACGACTTAAGTAATTGTCGATTAACATGGACTTAGTATGAGCCTATAACGAGCTAGTAATGCCTTGGTTGTGTTTCGCTTACGTGTTTAAGCATTGTGTACAAGTGAATTATCCAGGGGATTAATCGTGCGTTTTCTTTGACTTTGTCTAGATGGTCTGACATCGTCGCGAACCCCTATCACTTCTCGAGCATCAGGCAAGTTTCTAAATCTATACTTTGAAGTATTGACTATATAATACTACTTTTGCCATGTATAAAATTGGACAGTTTTGCGATATATCTTATTTCTTGTTGAAATAGATTTGAACTTTGGATTATATAAAATCTTTTGAGTTAAGTAGTTATGAACCGGTTTGCTTGGTAGCTCTAAATATAAGAGCATATTCATTGTTTTCGACTCTAAATCGGGAGTCGGTATTTTGAGATATGTAGATAGCCGTGGAAACCCGGAGGGATTCCATCGGCAGAATAATATGTATTTTGAGAAATGTTATTTGAGTATTATCTCAGTCGAGAAATACTATTTGAATACTATTTCAGTTATATATGCTAATGGAAGGCATAACTGTTTTCGAAAGTATATTGTGAGACTTGCTTTATAATTTGATTATGGGCTTCTAAGCTAACTATGGGATATTAGCTAGAAGCCAGGTTTTTTTTTATAAATGCCCTAGGTAAAGGGCGTATGATTTTATTCTTTAGACCGGAAGTAGTTATATTTTCTGTATATGTTAAAGATTATTTTCCGATAAAGATATCGGGTAACTGTTATTCGATGATTATTTAATTAATGAATATTATTTTGAATATTCATTTAATCCTTATTTATTTAATGAATATTATTTTGAATATTCATTTAATCCTTATTTATTTAATGAATATTATTTTGAATATTCATTTAATCCTTATTTATTTAATGAATATTATTTTTGAATATTCATTCAATCATTATGTATTTAACGAATATTATTTTTTGAATATTCGTTTAAGGTTTACTTATTTAATAAATATTATTCGATTATTTATTAAATACTTTTAACACGTTTTAAAAATGAGAAATGTTATTTAAAGTTTATCCTCGACCTTCAATAATTACGAAGGATATTCTAAGCTGTACTATTAATTATTTTAAATCAAGGGGAGGTTCCCAAACACTGTTTTTTCATTTAAATCTATCTGTTAAGAGGATTTAAATACTCGCTCAACTACCAAAAATATGGGAAACCTGATTTAAGTGACTGCTACTCATTTTAAACTCTCAACTCAAAACTGTCAGGGGACAGATATTTTCTCTGAGCAATTTAATTGCTGCAAGTCAAATGTTGTGTTACTACCTCAACGATCGAGGAGTAAATTGATGGAACAAGTCGATATCCATTAACAAGCAATAGCTTGGGAAATATTGGAAAATCTTCATTTCCAACCTAGATATAACTACTTAGTGGAGTCGTATCAACAAGTATTACACTTGGGGAAAGGAGGACGATCTTTACGTTTCAGAGTCATGGATTTCATCCGAACTAGGAGTGGTGTAAGAGGTCCAGTTGCGCCGACCCATCCATTTTATTGCCCCAAATGGGCCGGGAGATCCGGAAAGGCGGTAGACAATGTCAGGTTGTCGTGATTCTTCCATCTACATGTAGAAAACATATTTTGTTGTACGACCTGCTACTGATCATAGTAAGGTTGGGACAACGGGCGCGGTAGCAACTCCGGTATTAGTTCATCATCCATTTTGGATAATTCTGCAACATGTATTGAAAGGGACTACGGATGACATCCTTGGTACAGGTTTACCGATCATGTTGGCAGGGGGTTCTGCAACATGTATTGAAAGGGACTAAGGATGACACCGTGGTACAGGTTTACCGATCATGTTGGTAGGGGGTTGAAAAGTGTTCAAAAATGAAGTTACAATAAATCCTTGCAACTTCATATTTTATTTTATGAGTTATGACTCTGATAAAACCTTACTTAGATTATATATGCATAAGTGGATTTTGGGTTACGGAACATTATATGAAATTTTCCTCGTAACTTCATCTTTTATATTATATGACTCTGTGGATACCTTACATAACATGAGTTATGGTAAGGGAGTTGTTTATACTGAATCACCTTATAACTTCATCTTTTAAGTTATATGTTGATATTCTACTTACATAGCAGATATTTTTCGGAAAGGTTATATTGGTTTACTTTGAAACCTCATCTTTTATATTATACTAGAACTTTGTTCATAATATAGCAAAAGTCTGCAAAAATATTATGAAAATGATATTTGAAATACAACAATGGCACTGTTTTTGGAATACATTCCGATAAGGAATAATTTCAGCATCGAGATATTTTGACAAATTATTGTCTTATACCCGCTTTATTTTAGGTTGAGTTAAAGGCAGGATTATGCCATACTTTTATTACCTTGCTGAGCTATCGCTCACTCTTGCTATTGTTTTATAAATATTATATAGCAGCGAAGTAGGGTACCAAGGATTCGGCGCACATCCCTCAGGCGAGTGGTAAGCGCAAGGCATTCTCATGAGCAGTTTCTAGCAGTGATCCTGGAAGTAGTGTGACCCAGTCAGATCAAGTTGGAGCTTTTGGTATTCATCTTATGTATAGATATGAATGGTATGAGAGGGTGGTGAGTATTACAAGGCTAAGTTGGTAATGTACCATTACTTAGGAGTTGTATCATCAGCAAATTCAAAAGACATTTGGGTATTGTAATAAAGATTATTTATTCCGCAATGGTTGTATTTGTGTCGTTTCTGAGACTCTAACCTGTGTGTGTGTGTGTGAGAGAGAGATATATACATTGTGGGGTCATAAGCAGATGAATTGTGTCTATTGTGAGTAAAGCAGGCAAGGCAAGAAGTAAGTGGATCGTGACTACTCTAAATCCCTGACCCCAGATTTGGGGCAGTTACAATGACCTTCTTGTGGAGCAGCAACATATGATATCTTGAAAATTGTAGACAGGGGCACATTATCATCATCATCTTCATCAGTATCAGAATCAGAATCAATGACAGTTGTATGTTTTCTCCGTGAGGCCAATATTTTTGATGCCATACCAACTGTCTGAGCACCTTGTTTGTCCAGAGTATCAGAATGGTGAGGTAACAAGGTCCTTGATCCTGACGGCTGAGAATGCCGCACAGATTTAGCTAACCTTATGTGTCTTACAACTGATTGTTGTTGAGAGCTATCAGAGGTGGGAACTGAGTGTTTGGAAGACTATTTAAGTTGTGTACTTGGGTTAGATCCAGAGGGGGTATCAGAATCAGACCTCTGAATCATAGTACTAGGAACTAATCCATAAACCGTAAACAGTCTCTGTCTCAGAAGCTGCCTGACCAGCTCAGGATACACAACATCTCCCAAAAACATTTGTCTATCTTTTAACATATACTCCTGAAAAGAGCGAGGATTATTCTGAAACATAGGTAACAGGCTATCATCTTGAAATGCAACATTAGGACACAAGTACTGAAAAATCATGTGAAGAAATCAACCAAAGTAGACTACCTCTCAATTTTCATTTATTCTACTGCCTATGGAGTCAATAAGCATGCTAGCAATATTAAAATCATATCCATAGAGAAGAGAATACCCGATGTTTTGTGTGGCCTGAGTTAGAGAATCAAAATTTGAGCTCTTATTCATGAAGCACTTGCCAATGGAATCAAAGAAAAAATTCCATTCCTGACGAAGCCTAGTCCTTACCAATTTTCCCATTCGAGTCATATCACCGTTATAGCCAATCTTGGTGAAGAATTCTCGTAGAACAGCCTCAGAGAAGGATGGAGTAAAAGAGGTAGGACTACCCAGGTGCAAAGATCGTTGAACAACAGCAGGGGTAACCTTATATAAATCATTCCTATAGGAAAAAGTGAGGCGAGGTTGGGTATTAGAAGTACCTGGAGTGTTGGTAGCTGAGCTCCAAATCTGCATCACAGCCCGTGCAGAAATTGTTCTGGGTTCAGTCAGAGCATACCCAATTTGGCTAGAGGCCAGAAAATCCTGAATGAGATGAAACTCGGATGGAGCTTTCGTCTTGTCCAAGATGGCGGAGTAGTTGTTTGTGACAAATAGGATACCATTACTTGTGAGGTTCTTGTTTGTTGAGGCTGGAAAGTGAGTTGCTGCCATTGTTGAGAGAGAAATTTCGAGAGAGAAGAATATTGTCACACAATAGAAAGATATTAGATAATTAATTGTGAACTGGACAATATCTTTTGAGCAAAATTAGCAGCAATTTTTTTCCGAAAAACAAGACTAATGATGGTACTATAACAGTTATCGTGTGAAAATGGATATGCACGATTTCTGAGGACCCGTGATTATAGCGCTATACATATAATGGTTGTATATAATAGCGCGTGAAGAGCACGCGAGGTGACACCTGTCAAACATCCACAAATAAAATATTCCCTGTAATCGGCTATTAGAAATTTTTTAAAAATCAATAATAAATACCGATTTTAAAATTCTCGCTCATAAAGAGAATATAGAAATGTGGAGAAGTCCAACAGTCAAGTAAATACTGTCTTGGAACTCCATACTCTACATATTCCCAATAGCCTAACCTTTCATATTCCCATTCTTACGCTATAAAAGCCTATCTCTTTTCGCAAAGTACTCGCATACCTACCAATCACATCTTTACAAAAACACATTGCAACCCACATGGCCTGAGTATTTGAGTTCATGCCTATTGAAGATTTTTTGGAGATGGGTTGGGAACAACAAGCAAATTATCTCATAGATGAGTTGCTTGCAATAGCTTTTCTGGATGAAGAGGGACTCATCACTGAAGATGAGATAGCTGAGGGTCCTATTTCAAACCCATATGTCCACATTATCCGGCCAGGTCCTTTCGATGCTCCAGTTCTGGCAGAGGACGTGGTTGCCAAGGCCTGTCTTTTGCTCCTCCACAAAAGCTATCTGGAGGGTACCGAGGATGAGAGTGTCCTTGATTCCTTCAAGCTGCAAGCAGGAAAGAGAAAGCGAGACGATGATGAAGATTCAACGTCAGGGGGATGTCAAGCAATTGACATCTCATCTGGTATCCTGTCCAACTGAATGTACAAGTAGTTGTCATCAGAGGGAAGAGCCCTATTTGTCACAAACAACTACTCCGCCATCTTGGACAAGACGAAAGCTCCATCCGAGTTTCATCTCATTCAGGATTTTCTGGCCTCTAGCCAAATTGGGTATGCTCTGACTGAACCCAAAGCAATTTCCGCACGGGCTATGATGCAGATTTGGAGCTCAGCTACCTACACTCCAGGTACTTCTAATACCCAACCTCTCCTCACTTTTACCTATAGGAATGATTTATATGAGGTTACCCCTGCTGTTGTTCAATGATCTTTTCACTTGGGTCGTCCTACCTCTTTTACTCCATCCTTCTCTGAGGCTGTTCTACGGGAATTCTTCACCAAGATTGGCTATAACGGTGATATGACTCGAATGGGAAAATTGGTAAGGACTAAGCTTCGTCAGGAATGGAATTTTTTCTTTGATTCCATTGGCAAGTGCTTCATGAATAAGAGCTCAAATTTTAATGCTCTAACTCAGGCCACACAAAACATTGGGTATTCTCTTCTCTATGGATATGATTTTAATATTGCTAGCATGCTTATTAACTCCATAGGCAGTAGAATAAATGAAAATCGAGAGGTAGTGTAACACCCCCAGATCCGGGGTCAGGAATCTGGGTTGTCACGCTCCATCAATTATACAATACCTGCATTACTTACAACATTCTAATAATACAACTCCAAAGACCCCAATCACTTACGCACACACACAAGTTATAGCCTTGGAAATGAGCAACAATAACTAACATTTGTTATTACAATCAAATGTACTATCCAGGATCTCATCTATCATTTACAACCTCTACCTGAAGTTAAAATAATAGACTTCACCGTTCTATACAAGGTTTAATAATACAAACCTACTCGAAAACAATTCTTACTAATTCAGTCTACAACTATTCTGCTCACACCGGCAATATCCATCCTGCTGAACTAACTCAAGGGTGGTCTCTCCATTCCCTTGCTCTCGTAACACGAGGTGAATCGGCAACGTTTTCTTCATGCTGAAAGTTTTAATAAAGCAAGAATGAGCTAATAGCGCTCAGCAAGAAATCTATCCCATTTTAAATCTTTAAACCTTTAAGGTAAATAATCCATATAGGATCCATGTTTAAAAACTACTAGGGTTTGACCCCAAAATAGTATACCGTTCAAAATACCGTATGACTTATAATCATACTCAAATACTCTTCGCGAATCATTTCAAAATCCTTGGTATCAATATAATAAACCAAGTCTTAAAACATATCTTTTTAAAATAGATATTAACAATTGGAATCACGGCTTAAAGCCTATCCATTGATTCAAAATACTATACAGTTCAACATACTGTATATCTTAAATATCTTCTCAACATATACACACACATATCTATTTAGATATCTCACACTGTTCAAAATACTGTAAAATATCAGTAATGAACACCTTTTCGAATATGTTGTGTTGTGGTATATAACAGAAGCAAGAATAAGCACTATAGCTCGACAATAATATATAGCAGCATAATCATATACGTAAGCTGATATCATAATTGAAAACCTTTGAAACTCCGTTCATATACAGAACGATATGTTTAAATATTCTTTTCGTCAAAACATGCCATACAGTCAAATACTGTATGAGGTATAGTACTTTGTTAAAATATTATTAACAAGTATTCGTAACCGGTATTTAACCCAAGTTACCAAACATTTCTGAAATTCCAATCCTTGGAAAAACATGGGGAACTGTACAGGGCTACGCACTGGTATACGATGATCAGTCGTCATACCATAGATTCTCTACTAGTAGATGGATAATCCCGAAGGTCATTACCCTTGCCGCATACGGGCTTTTAGGTTGGACCGGCGTCACTCGGCCTCTTACACATTAGTAACCACATGGCGACATCAAGGCCACACAAGTGGACCCGCTCCCTGCCAACGGATTCCACTGGACTGGCGTCACCCAGCCTCTTATTATATTTCCACCTGGCGACATCAAGGCCAGAAAAATAGTTTTTATTTATGGGACCGTGCGTTACTCGACCTCTTACGCGAAAATGTCTTTCCCCCAACTATCCATAACTGGAACGGATATTAATCCAGTTCCCCAAGCATAAGCTTGTTGACAGGTTTTGTAAAAATACCCTTACTTCCGGATTATATCGGATGTAAGTCACAATGTGGGTTGACCGTTGTCAACTGACCTCGATCCTCGAGTAAAACATTTCAAAATCACGACCTGGGAGTTTTTGTAAAATATCATTAGTTCTGATGATTCAGAACTCGAAAATACACTCACTTTTAATGAAAGAGGCAAGTGAAATCATATATTCACTTCCTGGAATGGATTCCCAATTTTTGATAAGCCCAAAACCTTAATCATCATTTGAGATAAATAATTAAAAGTAGTTGGGAGCCCCTACTATAATCACATAAATCTTTTTGAGATCAGAAAAATATTTTAAATAACTATTGGAACTTTACGTAATATTTAAATAAGGTTCTATGATTTTTAAATCATTTTTGGAATATTTAATAAATATTGAATTATGATTCAATATAATTCCACTTAAGTGAATATTTAAGTTAATATTCACTTAATTAAATAAATATCCAAATAATAAATATTGAATTATCATTCAATAAGATTCCACTTAAGTGAATATTTAAAATAATATTCACTTAATTAAATAAATATTCAAAATAATATTTTTAATAATATTATTTAAATACCTCACATTAAATATCCAATAATATTTATATTGGAATATTTAATCAACCTTTTAAAATATAACTATGCATGGAACCCTCCAGCTTCTGACAGTATAATCAAGACCAAAATACTAATTTGACTCCCGGTCTAAGTTTTAAAATCCTCGTACGAGCGCTCTACCCTTAGAGCCTCTATAACACCTCGGTTTATATCTAATATTTACATAACATATAAACCCTTATATCTTATAAAGCTTTCTATCAAAAGCGTAAACAGTTTATAAATATTTTCACAGCATTAAAGCAGAATATATCACAACAACATCACTTATATGATGTAGGATTTGAAAACTGACATGCATCTATCATATGCATATACTACATCTCAACATTTTTAATACCATTACATCTATATACGATTTAAGGTTTGAAAGAATGTATGATATAATATCATATGCATATACTACATCTCAATATTTTTAATACCATTACATCTATATACGATGTAAGGTTTGAAAGCATGCATGATATCATATCATATGCATCATCAGTATAAGTAATGGAAAACATAGCATGGAATGAGAAAACTTGCCTCGGGTCCTTGGTTGTTATGGGTTCGAGAACTTTCCGTAAATTCTATAAACAAGGAAATACTCGATCAGTCCCCTAGCTTAATCAATTAAAGTGCATTTAACTTAAGCACTAACGTTCTATTAACGAACATCAAATGTCTTGCTCTTGGTCACTTATAACCTCATGACATTCCGTAAACTCTTAACTCAAAAGTTTGGGTGGAAATCTATTCTCAAAACCCAAGTACATTACCATTGCTAACTCATTGTTTTTAACCATCCCCTTAAGGGTATTTCACTCGCGCAACTTTTGTTCCCGCATTTTTATAAAATCGAAAAATTATCATTTTAACACGAAACCTCCTCGGTTCCCTTCCTAACTGTCCATACTAGTATCCACATTAATATCTCGACCCAATTCCATTTTTAAAGGGTTTGATCACAATCTCAAAGTTCATGCAGTGAACTACTTAGTTATCCGAAACCGCTTTCACTAAAACGGATGTTTCTCCTAAACCGTAAATCGAAACTATACGATTCTTTCGCTAAAACAAACTACAAAACAGAGTCTACATGATCATGGTCAGAAAGACTTATGTTTATGCCTAGAAGGTAACCGTGGTCTCTGTCCAAACTTCCTAAGTGAAATCCGACATGGTAATGACGCTTAAACGTGATTCTCGTGTTTAAAACACTCAAATTCATTCATCAACACAACCAAACCATCCATACTTCTCATTCATCATCTAAACTAACCCATGATATTTAACCAAAAAGTCAAAACAAACATCTACAAGATCATCCATTAAAACAACCACTTAATCATTCATCACAACCAAGATTCATCATCTTATTCATACTAACATATACTATCATCAAACTAACCATAATAATCAAATTATAACCAAGGGTGTGAGATGTTTATACCTTCCTTGATGCTGGGTAAAGACTATCAAGAGCTTATATATCCTTGCTTGATCCTTAAACATCCTTAAAAAGCCATAAACTTCAAGAACAAATCAAGAACACTAAAAGTTACTATTCATTTCACTATTCATGATCATCTTTTGATCAAGAATTGAACATGTAAACATACAAGGATGGAGCTAGGATTAAGAGATTACCTTAATTTGGAAATATGGAAGCTTTAGAATCCATAACCATGATTTTAGGAGGTGTGTAGCTTGTAGAAAATTTCTTAAGGAATGGAAGAAAAGAAAAGGGCCGAATGTTTCTTGCTCTTCTTGTTCTTCCTTCTTGATTTTTCTTTTCTTTTCCTTTTTGTCCAATAAATTCCTAATTAGATGCATCCAATTTTGTGTGGTTTTGGTTTAGTTTAGTCACCCCCTTGCCACATGTCAACTTGTTGTGGTTTGGTGGTGAAAGTGGTGACAAGGTGGTGATTCATCACCTTGTCATCACTAGTCATCACCTATGTCATCCTCCCGCGTCATGCTTATGTCATTTATTGTATCATCAATCCTCTTATATGATGCACTTGATGATTTAATATGATACTTCCCCTTCGGTTAGGGTTTAATCCATAACTCGTTACGCTTCTGTTTCGCGATAGGTTCAAGTGATTTTGAAAACGTTTCTCTGTACCAATGTTAGGAGATACTTCCTTGATCTTCCCATTACCTTGGCTTAATATATGATCCTAGATTTCTCACCTTGGCTTAAGATATGATCATGGATTTCTCATTCTACATACTTTCTCAAAACGATCAAATCAATACATTCTTGATTGTCCGATGAATAGTGATCAAAATTTAAAGTTGGAATCTCCCGATTCTGATCGCGTTTACATTCACTTATTCTCCTTATACATCACTAATATAACTTCGAAACATTCATTCCATGTCTTCCATATAGTGTGGTCTGAAATATTTTTTTCATCAGCAAATTCACTATTCATCGACATTTACTATTCATCAAAAAAATTTAACTAAGTCCAAAATTTGGGGTTTTTACAGTCTCCCCTACTTAAAAGGATTCCGTCCCGGAATCTAAGAAAATAGCCGAGATTACTTTTCCAATATAGAAATCTCCAGTTTCCAGGTTGACTCTTCAACCCTCTGGTTCATTACAACACTTACTCATTCCGGTCTGTGATATCTACCGGGCGCTTTATATAAGCCAATTCTGGTTGTGCTCTTATACATCCATATTCTATCAACATCCGACTACTCGTGAAATCGGCGGTACAACACTTACCGTAACTTCGGTTCTCTGAAATGTTTCTTTCGGTCGGTCCGGTCGGTCCGTCGGTCTGCGGATCCTAAGTAGTGCTCGCACTCAATCTCGTCGCCAAACACGTTTGGAAAACTCCTCCCGAATTTGGAGTTTAAATCCTTGGTTCTTATCTGACATGATGGTGACTGGAACTTCATGTCACCCAACTATCTCTTTCGTAACTCTTCGATTGAAGGTCTCCCGCTAATAATAAAATATGAGTAGACTCATTTAATCCATCAATTATAACTCAATTGACGTCATAGTTCGACTTGATTCTTGTTGATCCTATCACAAAATCCATTACAAGAACTTACATTCCTAATCTGGGATTCTTGAAGATGACATCATCGCTCACTTTGATGATCCAGTTACTGAGGGAAGCACACAAGAACCTACATGTGAATTTGATGTAGCAGCTTCTGAACCTCTGGTCCCACAAGAACCATCTACTGATGAAGACCAATTTCAAGGACAGGACACACAAGAACCTCCAGTACTCTCTACTGAAGCAGTCCCCACTGTCCAGGCTCCACAAGAACCTTTCATTCAAAGTATGGAAGCATGCCCAAATGATGACAGCCAAGTTCTTCTTATTCAACCACTATCCTCCTTTCCTTTGGAAATTGAAGAATCAGGTAATAGCTCTAATCCTGATACTTCTATGGTTGTTTATTCTCCTAGTGTCAGTATGACTACTGATAGACCCTTACTTGAGGGAACCCCTATCAGTATGACTGCACTCTACTCTTCTCTGCCATCTCTTATTTCTTCGTTTCTAAGTGCTTTGAGCCTTTTTCGTGAGAATGAGAGAAAAGATTTAGAGAAAAATAGAATTATTGAGAGGCAGTCTCCTGAACTGGCAAAAGGAGAGGTAGAATTGAGTGTGGATGCTTTGCATTCCAGTGAGGAAAATCTGAATCTCAAAAGTTCAGATATTGTGTTGGTGAGCAGTGATGAGATCACTGAAAAAGAAAAGAGAGATTTAGGAATCATTGATTTTTCTACAGGAACATCCTCTAATCCTGCAGGTTCTCCTTCTCATATTGATCAGGATCCGTCTAACAGCTCTAGTTCGGGTTCTGATGACTCTGATCCTGATGACTCTTCCTCTGATATACTGACAAGTCATAAGCATGCTCAATGGAGTCACTCTTGGACTGATCTTGCATCTCCTGTTGGGATTAGTAATGCTCATTATCACTTGGCTACTGCTTTCAAGCACATTCAGAATGCAGATCTTCAAACTCATCTCAAAGGTACTTCTCTCATGCTTAAAGCTATCTTTGAAGAGATTGTTGATGTCAAGACTTCAAATGCCAAGAGTATTGCTGCTATTGTGGAGGATCATGCTCAGTCTGTAGCTCGTCAGTCAAGAAATTTCTCTTCTGTTCACAAAGATCATGTTTCCCTTGAGCAAAGGATTGCAATATTGGAGAAAAAGGCTGATTCTATGGATGCCAAACTGGACTTGCTTATCTCTGCTCTTGTTCCTGATGCTGGTACTGATGCCAAAAAGGGGGAGATAGTAATGTCAACCAAATGCTCTCCGGAGTTAGTGGTTCAAAGAAAAGATGATGCTCCTGATGGAGGCTCTAGTCAGAAACAGGCGACTACTGATGTTGTTACTAGTACAAGAATCTCTATGTCTAAACAAAGTCAGAAACAGCAGTCAACTCAAATCTTTGGGTCTGGTTCAAGAATGCAATCTCATGATATTATAGTGACAACTGCTGAGCAGGCAAAAAAGTTTCATCAAACTATGAATATTGATGGAACAGAATATATTGTGCACTATAAAGATCCCAGACTTGAAGCATTTGATGAGCAACAAGCAAGGAGACTTCTTCAAGAAATGTATCCTGATGAGGATGTAGAAGAAATGGTGGAAGCTCAAAGACTAGAGTATGAAATGCTAAAATCTCAGAAAGAATCTGTCAGGAGTGGAAAAAGAGGGAACATGATTAAAGGTAGAAGCCATGGTAGAGGAAGAGGAAGAACTACCAAGCTGATCTCAGAATCTCAAAAAGGTATTGTGATCAGAGAGGGGTCAAATCCTGGTGCAAAAATCTCGTCTGAGCTACCTGCTATTTCTATGAAAGAAAAGGGAAAGAAAGTTCTTGAAGGACCCTCTCAAAGTTCTGCAGAACCACAAGAGGAAGAAGAAAAGGAAGATGATGTTCCGTTGGTTCAAAGAAGAAGTAGAAGAAAGGAAGATTCAAAGAATGATAGGCAGATATTCCTTGTGAGAACATCGTTGAATGTAGAAGCAGCTAAGCAAGCAGAGAAAGATTATTTTAAATCTTTGCAACGACACAGTTCTACTAAATCTGGAGCTATGCTGCAAGAATATCTAAGGAAGAAGGAAGATGCTGCTAGGAGCTCAAGGAATGCTTATGGTTTCAAGAAGCATAAAGGTTCCAAGGGAAAAGGCTATGATGTCAGGGAAGATAAATCTAATCTTCACATCAATGAAATATTCAAGTCGAGTGGACATCTCAAAAGCCTTTCCGAAATTCCTGGTTGTAATATCCCCAAATTTTGTACTTATTTAAAAACCACTGATGAATAGTAACTTATTTAAAAACCACTGATGAATAGTAACTTTTGTCGTTTAGAAAGTTTTCAGACCACCCTATGTACAGGACGGTATAATGAACTTTCAAAGTCGTATTAGTGGTCTACTATGTAAATGATTGAATGCAGAAGCTGTCAGAATCAGAAGAATAACATTTTCTGTTTTATCCGAAATTTCACCAATAACTGATGGATTAATCATTATTTAAATACATTGGAGGATTTTAAATTATCAATTCCACGGATATGGATTTAGTAAAAGCATTAGTGATGTAACAGCCCCAAATCCGGGGTCAGGGATTTAGGGTAGTCACGATCCATGTACTCTTTGCCTTACCTGTATTACTCACACCCTTCATAATTCACCTGCTCATGACCCCACAACATATGTCTCACACACACACACACACACACACAGGTTAGAGTCTCAGAAACGACACAATACAACAACTGCGGAATAAATAATTTTTATTACAATACCCAAATGTCTTTTGAATTTGTCACTGATACAATTTCTAAGTAATGTTACATTACCAACTTAGTCTTCTGATGCTCACAATCCTCTCATACCATTCATATCTATACATAAGTTGAATACCAAAAGCTGTAGCCTGATTCGATTGGTTCGTACTACTCTTCGGGATCACTGCTAGAAACTGTTTATGGAAACGTCTTGCGGGGTATGTGCCGACCCATTGGCATCCTGCTTCGCTGCTATATAATATATATAAAACAATAGCAAGAGTGAGCGATAGCTCAGCAAGGTAATAAAAGTATGGCATAATTTTGCCTTTAACTCAACTCAGAATAAAGCGGGTATAAGACAATAGTTTGTCAAAATATCTCGATACTGAAATTATTTCCTTATCAGAATGTATTCCCAAAAACAGTACCATTATTGTATTTCAAATATCATTTCATAATATTTCTGCAAACTTTTACTATATTATGAACAAATTTCTAGTATAAAAGATGAGGTTTCAAAGTAAACCAAATATAACCTTTCCGAAAAATATCTTCTATATAAGCAGAATATCAACATATAACTTAAAAGATGAAGTTATAAGGTGATTCAGTATAAACAACTCCCTTACCATAACTCATGTTATGTAAGGTATCCACAGAGTCAAATGATATAAAAGATGAAGTTACGAGGAAAATTAATATAATATCTCCGTAATCCAAAACCCGTTATGCATATATTATCAGAGTCATAACTCATAACAGATGAAGTTGCAAGGAATTATTGTAACTTTATTTTGAACACTTTTCGACCCCTGCCAACATGACCGGTAAACCTGTACCACGGTGTCATCCTTGGTCCCTTTCAATACATGCTGCAGAATCCCTCTGCTAACATGATCGGTAAACCTGTACCAATGGAGTCATCCGTGGTCCCTTTCAGTACATGTTGCAGAATTATCCAAAATGGATGATGAACCAATACTGGAGCCTTCTCCGCGCCCGTCGTACCAACCTTACTATGATCAGTAGCAGGTTGTACAACAAAATATATGTTTTCTACATGTAGATGGAAGTATCACGACAGCCTGACATTGTCTACCGCCTTTCTGGATCTCCCGGCCCATTTGGGGCAATAAAGTGATGGATCGGCGCGACTCGACCTCTTACACATGCTCCTAGTTCAGATGAAATCCATGACTCTGAAACGTAAAGATCGTCTTCCTTTCCCCAAGTGTAATACTTGTTGATACGACTCCACTCAGTAGCTATATCTAGGTTGGAAAGGAAGATTCTCCAATATTTCCCAAGCGATGCTTGTTAATGGATATCGACTTGTTCCAGAAATTTACCCCTCGAGCGTTGAGGTGGTACACAATATTTGACTTGCAGCAACTAAATTGCTTCGAGAAAATATCTGTCCCCTGACAGTTTTGAGTTGAGAGTTTAAAATGAATAGCAGTTACTTAATTCAGGTTTCCCATATTTTTGATAGTTGAGCAAGCATTTAAATCCTCTTTGTTAGATATAATTGCTGACGTTTGTTCATCAGTGTTTAAGTAACAGGTACATATCAGAGTTTATATAGAAGCCAGTCAGAGTTTGATAAAGTCTGACTGGGTGAAGAGTTTAAATGGAAGCCGGTCAGAGTTTGTTAAAGTCTGACAGGGTGATAGTTGACTTAGCTGTCGGTGCAAAGATAAAGATTCTAGAAGCAATATATTCTGAAGATGGAAAGAAGCAGAATATATTGATACAGCTAAGGAGACTGGACAGAAGACTGAAGCAATCCTTAATTGATAATAATTGTATAGCTAATTTATAGGAATATCAATTAGAGATGGATTGTAAGTAGCTGTGTACTATATAAACACAGATAGGTTATCCCTAGAAGGGATACGCGAACATTGAATATATTATTCTTGTAACCTAGTAGCTCTTTGTGATTCATTAACATCACTAAGAGAGAATTATTTAATATAATTCAGTTTGTTGATTTACAAACCTGTGTTCTTGATTGTTATTCTCATACATACTTGATTATATATTGTGTATTCGGCCTAACAATTGGTATCAGAGCCAAGGCTGTTTAATATATACAGTTTTACGATTCAAACACAGTAATAATCATGTCTGAAGAAAATCAAACTGCTCCTAAGGCTGAACAGGTTAAGCCCAATTCTGTGAGTCGATATGAAACAATCAGGATTCCAATTCTCAGGCCAGTAGAGTATCCGATTTGGAAGGTGAAGATGACCATGTTTCTGGAGGCTACAGATCCAGAATACCTTGACAGAATCTATGATGGTCCTCATATGCCGACTAAATTGTCCCCTGTTGTTGATGGTCAAGAACAAAAGACTGTTCCAAAGGAAAAGAAAGATATGACTCCTGAGGACATCTCATCAATTGCAAAAGATGCAAAGGTTAGACATCTTCTCCACAGTGCTTTAGATAATGTTATGTCTAACAGAGTAATTGGCTGCAAGACTGCCAAAGAGATATGGGATGCTTTAGAAGTCAGATGCCAGGGAACAAGTGTTATTAAGAAGAACAGAAAGACAATACTCACACAGGAGTATGAGCACTTTGATTCAAGAACTAATGAAACCTTGACTGAGACTTATGACAGATTTTGCAAACTATTGAATGATCTGTCTCTGGTTGATAAAGAATATGAGCTTGAAGAGTCTAATCTCAAGTTTTTGTTATCTCTACCTGAAAAGTGGGATTTAAAGACAACCACAATAAGAGATAATTATGAGCTTGCTGATACAGATCTTGATGAAATCTATGGGTTGTTGAAAACTCATGAACTGGAGATAGAACAAAGGAATAGAAGATTGAGCAAAAAGACAAAATCTGTTGCTCTCAAAGTTGAGGAGAAGCCCATTAAGAAGGAATCATAAAGGAAGAAAGCCAAGGGAAAGGCTTTAGTTATTAAATCTGAAAGTGAGTCATCAAACTCTGATGATGACTCAAACTCTGATGAAGCTTCTGACTCTGAGGATGATGAAGAACAGATGATGCAAATGGCTGCACTGATGGTGAAGACTTTCAAGAAGATGGGATTCAAGAACTTTAAGAAAGGAAAGAGATTCTCAAGGAAAGATTCAAACTCTGAAAGGAAAAGTTTTAGAAAGTCTGATGAAAGGGAGACCAAGTTTGGCAAGAAGGATAAATCTGAAATCCAGTGCTACAAGTGTAAGGAGATGGGTCACTATGCTCCAGAGTGCAAGAAAGGCAAATCTGAGAAAGCACTCATCTCTAAAGGCAAAGACTGGGCAGATACTTCAGACTCTGATGATGGAGAAAATTATGCTCTTATGGCAACTGTCAGAGATGAGACTGAATCATCTGAAAATAAGGTACCCCTAACTACTTATGCTTATGATACTGATAATATATCTAAATTGAGAGTATATCTGAAAAGCGTACATGTTAGTTATAGGGATCAGACTTTAGAAAATGAGAGAATTAAATCTGAGAATCTTAGCCTTAAAGATAGAAACAAGTTTCTTGAAGGAGAACTTGAAAATATGAAGCAGATTCAAAAAGAAAGAGATGATGCTGTTTATGTAGAACAGGAGTTGCTCAAAAGATATAAGAAATTAGAATCTGATCTAGAAAAAGAAAGAAAAATAATCAAGACTTGGACAGATTCTGGAAGAGACACTCATCAAGTGTTTCAGACAGATTCTGTAGGTTTAGGCTATTGTGAAAATGATGAACTTAGGTTTAAAGACAAGGTTAAGGTTAAACCACAACTTAAACTTGTGATATTTGTTCCAGAAGCCAATAAGTTAAAATCTGTTGTAATAAGAGAAGCTGATATGGAATCAGATGAAGCCTGTGAAAGACAGGAAAATATTATAACAGAAAAACTTATGGAAAGAGAAGCTGTTAGAGAGCTAGTAAAAACTTGTGAAAAACAGGTTAATGTTGGCTTGATGACAGGAAAACAGTTCAATCATAAGCTGAAAGAGGTAAAATCTGCCATGAAACCAAAAGGGTCCAAGAAGAATAGGAATGGAAAGATAGGCATAAATAAAAGAAATAATCATTTGCCTACTGGTGCTGCTCCAAGGAAAACATGTTATAATTGTGGTAGTTCTAATCATCTTGCTAATTACTGCACAAAGAATAAAAATATCAATTCTTTACCTTCTACATCAGGAGTAAAGAATGATTATGTTAGGGTAAGACCACAGACTTTATGCACACACTGTGGGAGCACTTGGCATTCCATTTATACTTGCAAGAGTTATCATGCTATTTATCACAACTATTATGAGCTAAAACCCAATCTGAAGTGGGTTAGAGCAAACTCTGCAAGTGTAAAGTCTGACAATGTTAGTTTAAACTCTGTTGATAGTAATTCCGCTGCAAAAACTAACACTGTTAAGAAAGACAAAGGATCCAAGCAAGTCTGGGTCCTTAAAACTAACACTTAGTGTTTGTTTGTGATTGCAGGGTATAAAAGAGAGCACACTTATCTTGGACAGTGGATGCTCAGGACATATGACTGGAAATAAAGCCCTGCTATCAGACTTTAAGGAGAAGGCTGGCCCAAAGGTTTCCTATGGAGATGGCAACATAGGACACACTCTGGGATATGGCAATATTAATCTTGGAAGTGTCATCATCACGAATGTAGCTCTAGTCTCAGGACTCAAGCATAATCTGCTATCTGTGAGTCAAATCTGTGACAGAGGAAACCATGTAGATTTTCATACTGAATACTGTGAAGTTATCAGTAAATCTACTGGAAAAGTTGTTCTAGTTGGACACAGGTGCAACAACATTTATGAAGCAAGTTTGGTAACAAACTCTGATGGAAAAACAGTGTGTCTGACTGCAAGAATGTCAAATGAAGAGAGTTGGAATTGGCATAAGAAGCTCTCTCATCTCAATTTGAACAACATAAATGAGCTAATAAGAAAGGATCTTGTAAGGGGACTCCCAAAATCAATACTCAGTCTAGATGGCCTATGTGATTCTTGTCAAAAGGCCAAGCAAAGGAAGTCATCTTTCAAGAGCAAATCTGAATCTTCAGTAGTGGAACCTTATCATCTTCTACATGTTGATCTCTTTGGACCAGTGAATGTGATGTCTATGGGCAGAAAGAAATATGCTCTAGTAATTGTTGATGAATATACTAGATATACATGGGTGTATTTCTTATCAAAGAAGGATGAAACTGCTCAAACTCTGATGGATCATGTAAATCTACTGGACAAAGGATCACAGCACAAAGTCAAAATTATAAGGAGTGATAATGGAACTGAATTCAGAAACTCAATCATGGAAGCTTTCTGCAAGGAAAGAGGAGTGAAACAAGAATTTTCTGCACCTGGAACTCCACAGCAAAATGGTGTAGTTGAAAGAAAGAACAGAACTTTAATTGAAGCAGCCAGAACTATGCTTGAAGAAGCAAAATTACCAACTTATTTCTGGGCAGAAGCTGTTCAAACTGCTTGTTTTACTCAAAATGCAACATTGATCAACAAGCATGAGAAAACACCATATGAGATGGTGAAAAATAAGAAGCCAAATTTGAAATATTTTCATATATTTGGATGCAAATGCTTTGTGTTGAAGACTCATCCTGAACAGTTGACCAAGTTCGAGTTAAAAGCTGATGAAGGAATCTTTGTTGGCTATCCATTGTCAACAAAAGCATTCAGAGTCTACAATCTGAGAACTAAAGTGATCATGGAATCCATACATGTGTCATTTGATGACAAGAAAATAACTGGACTTGATGACTTAGATGGATATGATCAACTGCGTTTTGAAAATGAAGGTTTATTCTCTGATGATGTAAACTCTGATGAAGCAGTACCGACAAACTCTGATGAAGCGGTTCTGACAAACTCTGATGAAGCATACTCTGAACCTCTACTGGTAAATACTGGAGAAACTGAATATTCTCAAATTGAACAAAATGGAGAACCAGTTGAGGGGGAGCGTGAAGAAGCTCAACAAGACACAGCAGGTGAGTCAGTTGAGGAAACTGATTCAAACTCTGACAGTTCAAACTCTGAGCCATCCAATTCAGGGGGAGCCTCAGATACTGCAGAAAGTCAACATATGAATCAGGAGAGCATGGATCAAGGGGGAGGATCCAATAATGATGCAAGAAACCACTTACCAACAGCAAGAAAGTGGACACAGGCACACACACCTGATCTCATAATTGGAGATCCTGATGCTAGTGTGAGAACTAGAAGTGCAACAAATAATGAGTGTCTGTATCATGCTTTCTTGTCTCAAACAGAACCAAAGAAAGTGGAGGAAGCTCTTCAAGATGCTAATTGGATTACAGCAATGCAAGAAGAGTTAAATGAATTTGAAAGAAATGAAGTCTGGACACTTGTACCTAGACCAAAGAATAGATCAATAGTAGGTACAAAGTGGGTTTTCAGAAACAAGACTGACAGTGAAGGTGTGATTACAAGAAACAAGGCTAGACTTGTGGCTAAAGGTTATTCACAACAGGAAGGGATTGACTATGATGAAACCTTTGCTCCAGTTGCAAGATTGGAAGCCATAAGAATTTTTCTGGCCTATGCTGCACACAAGAAGTTTAAAGTCTTTCAGATGGATGTAAAGAGTGCTTTTCTCAATGGGAAGCTTGAAGAAGAAGTGTTTGTTGAACAACCACCAGGATTTGTAGATCCCAAGCATCCAGATTATGTCTACAGGCTTGACAAGGCATTATATGGACTAAAGCAAGCACCAAGAGCATGGTATGAAACTCTTGCTCAATTTCTTTTAGAAAGTGGGTTCACAAGAGGTACAATTGATAAAACCTTGTTTTATTTCAATTCTGGTGATGATTTGCTTTTAGTTCAAATTTATGTAGATGATATTATCTTTGGATCTACTAATGACAAACTTTGTAAGAAGTTTGCAAAGCTTATGCAATCCAGGTATCAAATGAGCATGATGGGAGAGCTTAGTTATTTTCTAGGCTTACAGGTCAAGCAAACAGATGATGGTATTTTTATCAATCAAGCAAAATATACTAGAAATCTTCTCAAGAAATTTGGTATGCTTGATAGTTCATCTGCTACAACTCCCATGGCTACAGCAACAAAGCTAGACAAAGACACAGGAGCCTTAGTAGATATGACAAACTACAGAGGAATGATAGGGTCTTTACTGTATCTTACTGCAAGTAGACCTGATATCATGTATGCAACATGTCTTTGTGCAAGATTTCAAGCAGATCCCAGAGAGCCTCATCTAACAGCTGTAAAAAGGATTTTCAAATATCTCAAAGGAACCATAACCTTGGGTTTGTGGTATCCTAGAGAATCAGAGTTTAAGCTAATTGGTTACTCTGATGCAGATTTTGCAGGCTGTAAGATAGACATAAAAAGTACAAGTGGAAGCTGTCAATTCTTAGGTGACAGATTGGTTTCTTGGTATAGCAAGAAACAGAAGTCAATTTCCACATCCACTGCAGAAGCAGAGTATATAGCTGCTGGTAGTTGTTGTGCACAGATTCTGTGGATGAAGAATCAGTTGCTGGATTATGGTTTGAGGTACTCTAAAATACCTATTTTCTGTGATAACCAAAGTGTTATTGCTATGACAGGAAATCCAGTACAGCACTCCATGACCAAGCACATCAGCATAAGGTATCATTTTATCAGGGAACATGTGGAAGAAGGAAACATTGAGCTTCATTTTGTGTCTACAGACCAACAACTTGCAGATATCTTCACCAAACCTTTGAGTGAAGCTACTTTTACAAGATTGGTAAATGAACTTGGAATGATCTCTGGTTTCGACTAGAGATACGGGTTAGACTCAAAAACTATACATGTTTGATTTTTATGCTCATGATTCCTTGCATGTATTAACTGTTATGAGTACCAGTGTCATATACATGGTTGAGTGTTTTGAACAATGTGATAAGCGGTAATAATGGCTATTTTTACTGCGCATGTGTATTGAAAGTTGTTACATACAGCTGTCAGCGTATACACGTTTGACACCTGTCCCACTCACACACTTTTCAAAGACGCCTGCTGTGTGTAGTAATGATTAAAACGTTTGAGTTTTAATCTTCACAGTTATTATTTAAATATACTACACATAAACGGTTCACTCTTTTACACACCTCAACTTTTCATAAGCTTTTACTTACACACATTGTCTCAAACACTTTCACTGCATACAATCTATTCTCTGTTTGCTTTCTTCTAAACTGTTCTAATGGCTACAACAATGTTTATTGCTTCTGGGTTAGAATTCGTTCCTAACAATTACTCAGCTCCTTTAGCAAATGAGAACGCACCGGAGGCGTTTCATTTGATTCAGAGTTTCTTGACAAACTCTGACATCGGCACTGCTCTCACCGCACCGTCGAAGCTGTCTGCGTCACAAATAAGGACTTTTTGGCAGACAGGTACTTATGATGATGGAGGAGAGTCTGGATCTCCATCTATCATTTTTGAGGTTCAAGGAGAAGAATTTATTGTTACTCCTACTACTGTTCGTGATGCTTTGGGTCTTGACGATTTCAATGCATTCACAACTGTTGGTGACTTTGAGTTAGTCAGAATGATGAGGGAGATAGGATACTCTGGACCGTTGTCAAAGATAGGTCAACTCAAAAGGCCTCTTTTGCGCAAGGAATGGAACTTCTTTTTCGATTGCATTACTCGGGCTTTTGGAAAGAAGTGCACGAATTGGGATGCGATTCCCACGGATAGTCTACAGATCGGGTATTCTCTTCTCTATGGCAGTCAATTTGATGTTGCTAGATTAGTTTTAACTAATATTGGTGAGAAGATGCTAGAGAATAGAAATGTTGTTTATTTCTCTAGGTTTTGTCAATTGATATTCAATTTTTGCTGCCCAAATGTTGAGATAGTAGAGGATGATGTTATCCTCTCGTTTAAACTGCACAAACGTATATTCTCTGATCTTACCAACAAGGATAACAAGAAAGGAGATGCTGGTCTCTTTATATTGCCTGAGTCTGTGCAACAATTCCTGGATAACTTACAACAACAACAGCTAGCAAACACTGAAGCTGGGCCTTCTGTGTCTCAACCACAAAGGTCAAAGAAATCTAAGGTAAGGGCTGTTAAGTCTGTCAGCATAAACACTGAAGCTGGGGCATCAAATGCTGATGATATGCCTCAGAAGAGAAGAATGAAGAAGAGAAGAGCCAATAGGGCAAAGTCTGATGCTGCTGATGCTGTTGATGCAGAGACTGAAACTGATGAAGAAACTCTTCATCAGAGAAAAAGAAGATTGGTAGCAGCACATCTGTTTGGTGCTGAGAATATCTCTTCAACTGTTGCTGATGATATTGAAATTGAGATTCCAGAAGTTGAAGCTGTTCCTGAAGATAGAATTTTTATGGAGACTGTTCTTCAAGATGAAGCTCCTACATCAAAGTCTGATGATGTAGTTGAGGAAGCTGCAAATGATGCTCCTATGCCCACAGAGGATAGAGCAAATGTTGAGATTGCAGATGAAGCTCCTGAAAATATTGTTCAGGAGGCTAATATGGAAGTTGAAGCAAACCTCTCTATCAACTCTGAACATTTCACAGAGGGTTTGGAAGCTGATCAAGATACTGTTCAACTTGAAGAATCTATGGCTTCTCACACTGAAATTATTTCTCTTGACCTTGAGAAAGGTGAGGAAGTTGATCAGACTTTAGCTGCTAAAGCTACAGAAACTGTTGCTGCAAATCCTGATGTTGCTGACAAGGATGCAACAGAGAATGTTCCTTTTGAAGCAGAGTTTGTTGCAAACTCTGAGGATGTTCTTGTTCTTGAAGCTCTACAACAATCTGTTGTTGAGATTGTTCAACAAGCAGAGTTTAGTCATACTGCACACTCTAATGATCCTGAAAGAATGGCAGAAAATGTTCTTACAGAGAATGAAGCAGAGGATGACAATGCTGAAGCTAGTCCTGCTCATTCCAATCCTGATATACAAGTAGAGCTGTCTGACATTCAAGCAAACTCTGAAGAAGAAAGAGAAGTCAACAGAGCTACTACTGCGTATTATCAAGATATGTACTTCTCAAATTGGTCAAGCAAGGATACTATCTTTTCCAATGAAAGAGCTGCAGATTTTGTGACAAAGTCTTCCAAAGAGATTAAAAATCCAGAACTTCTCAGTCATCTCAAAGCAACTATTGTACAAATCAAATCATTAAACAATCGTTTTGATGATTCTGACAAGGTGATTGCTGGATTAAGGAATGATATAGCTACAAGAGAGCTTACACAGCAAAAGGACAAATCTCTATACATCTCTTTGTGTAAAGAGCAAAAAAATTTTAACTCTAGATTGTTGAAAGTTGAGGACAACCAGAATGCTATGTCTGCCCAACTGACATCAATTTCTACTGCAATTGAATTGTTGACATCAGTACTACTTTCTGATGATGTCAAAAAGGGGGAGAGTGTACCAAGTGACAAATGCAAAGACACTCAAACTCTGAGACGGAGGGATGATGGTAATGATGGTGGAAACAAGGGAGGAGATGGAAAGAGCTTAAGATCAAATGATGATAGAAGATTACTTTCAAGAAGATCAAACTCTGATAAAAGATCAAACTCTGGAAAGGGACATGTAAACTCTGCCAGTGGTTCAAGATATAAAAGTTTGATAATCTCTGATAAGCCATCTACTGATGAGGAAATTGCTGCTAAGATGTTTATGGCAGAACATGGAAAAGGTATTACAATTGAAGATATCCAAGCTGAAGAGCAAATGCTTGCTGAAGAACACAGGAAAGATGTTGAAGCTGGAATCTACAAACAGAAGGTTATCAAGGCTCCAAGGAGAAAAGAAAAAGGAATTGTTATCAAAGAGAATGTAAACTCTGATCAGAGTTTACAGTACTCAAGGAGGCCTAGTGGTTCAAATGCTGATAAAGGTAAAGGCGTGATGATTGAAGAGCCTAACCTGAAAAAGAAGAATTATTCAACCTCTGACATTGCTCAAGTTGAAACAAGATTAGCTAAATCAACCTCTGACGCTGCTCAAGTATATGTTATTACCAAAGTTATGACAACCTCTGACGTTGCTCAAGTTGTACAGAAATCTACACTACTTCCAGGATTCAGCAAACCTAAAATTCTTGAAGACTTAAAGCTTGAAGCTGTGAATTTCTCAGAAACCAGAACTGTATTGGGAAAAGAAGCTTTTGATAAATCTGGACTGGGATCACACAGAGAGAGAAGAACAAATAACAGATCTCAAGATAACTTTTCACTGGCAGAATCTGGTATTGGGGTTACACAAGAAAATCTTGATAAGTTAGAATCTGTTCAGTTGATTTTTCACAGAATATTGAAGAAGCAGTTTTTGTTATACTTCATGAGTGATGGAAGAGTTTATAAAGTTGGAGAATCTGATGTTAATCTCAAATCATGGGAAGAACTGGAGTATGTACTTTATCTTTTAAAAGTCAAAAACAGATATACTCATGATGTTGCTCAAGTGTTGAGAGAAAAGATGCTGAGATCTAAAGCTATGCTTGGAGGAGGAGTATCAAGTGTCTACATTCCAAAGTATAGGGATCATACTGGAAAGTTGGTGGAAATGAAGAAAAATAGTGCTAGATTCAGGACTGCACTGAATAAGAAAGTTCTAGAGTTCAATCTAGAGTCTGATAAGGCTTTTTATATCAGACTTGGCAATGCAACTCCATCCGGTCGAGCTACCACGCTGACATCTATTCTTTAAGGGCTGCCATTTATCAAATTGGTGAAGATGAACCAGAATTGAAGGAGCTGAAGAAGGATATGATTGCTGAACTAGATCGAACTGAGAGAAAGCTGCTGATTGATTATCTCAGGACAGTACCTGATATTGAAGAAGTCAAGTAAAGTCTGACTGTAAGTTTTTATGTTTTCTGTTCTAAGTTAAATTTAAACTCTGTTTTAAAATTAAACTCTGACATATTTTAAACACTGCATTTGTTATATGTTTTGACATCATCAATTATCTTTTTAACTTGTACATTTTTATTATGAACAAGTTGGGGGAGATTGTTAGATATAATTGCTGACGTTTGTTCATCAGTGTTTAAGTAACAGGTACATATCAGAGTTTATATAGAAGCCAGTCAGAGTTTGATAAAGTCTGACTGGGTGAAGAGTTTAAATGGAAGCCGGTCAGAGTTTGTTAAAGTCTGACAGGGTGATAGTTGACTTAGCTGTCGGTGCAAAGATAAAGATTCTAGAAGCAATATATTCTGAAGATGGAAAGAAGCAGAATATATTGATACAGCTAAGGAGACTGGACAGAAGACTGAAGCAATCCTTAATTGATAATAATTGTATAGCTAATTTATAGGAATATCAATTAGAGATGGATTGTAAGTAGCTGTGTACTATATAAACACAGATAGGTTATCCCTAGAAGGGATACGCGAACATTGAATATATTATTCTTGTAACCTAGTAGCTCTTTGTGATTCATTAACATCACTAAGAGAGAATTATTTAATATAATTCAGTTTGTTGATTTACAAACCTGTGTTCTTGATTGTTATTCTCATACATACTTGATTATATATTGTGTATTCGGCCTAACACTCTTAAAAGACGGACTTAAATGGAAAACATTGGTTTGGGAACCTCTTTTGATTTAAAACAATTAATAAAATTTATTAAATAAGTAAACCCTCAAATGAATATTCGAAAATAATATTCATTAAGTAAATAAACCTTGAATGAATATTTAGAAATAATATCCATTAAATAAATAAGGATTAAATGAATATTCTACATAATATTCATTAACTAATAAACCTCGAATGAATAATTCAAAATAATATAAACCTCGAATGAATATTCAAAATAATATAAACCTCGAATGAATATTCAAAATAATATAAACCTTGAATGAATATTCAAAATAATATTCATTAAATAATAATCTCCATTGAATATTTGAAAATAATATTCATCAAATAAATAAAACCCAAATTAATATTCAAAAGTAATATTCATTAGGTAAATAGTCCTTAAATAAATAATCCTTAAATAGATAATCATTAAATGAATATTCAAAAATAATATTCATTAATTAAATAATCCTTAAATGAATATTCAACATAATATTCATTAAATAAATAATTAATCCTCGAATGAATATTCCTAAATTATATTTACAATAATATTCTTAAAGTCAATAATCCTCAAATGAATATAAATAATATTCTCTAAGTCAAAAATCCTCAAATGAATATAAATGATATTCTTTAACTACATAATTAACCCTCGAATAACAGTTACCCGATATCTTTATCGGAAAAATAATCATTTAAAATATACCGAAAATATATCTACTTCCGGTCTAAAGAATAAAATCATACGCCCTTTACCTAGGATATTTATAAAAACCTGGCTTATAACTGATATCCCATATCTAGCTTATAAGCCAATTACCAAATCATTTCCAAGTAATAACATTCGAATGAGGTAATATTCAAATAACATTCCTCAAATCATTTCCAGGTAATTAATACTTTCTAGAAATATAATTAATGTTTAATAATAGCAGTCCTCAAAATAATTAGTACACTGCCGCTGGAATCCCTCCGGGTTTCCACGGCTATCTCTATATCTCAAAATACTAACTCCCGGTCTAGAGTCGAAAACAAGAAGTATGCTATTATCTCTAGAGCTACAAGGTACACCGGTTTATAACTACTTTATCTCAAAGCTCATATGTAAACAAAAATCAAACCCTATTTTATACAATATATAACATGTATCGTAAAACTGTATAACTCCACACATGGCAAAAGCAGTAATATATAATCAATACTTCAAGGTATAGATTTAGAAAACTTGCCACAATACTTGCAACAAAGATTTGGTATATAAATTGGGAATACACAAGTATTGAACATTGGAAAATATACATACTCTGAATGATAGAGTAAGGTTTAGTAAACTTGCCTGATGCTCGAGAAGTGATAGGGGTTCGCGACGATGCCGAACAATCTAGACAAAGTCAAAGAAAACGTACGATTAATCCCCTGGATAATCCACTTGTACTCAATGCTTAAACACGTAAGCGAAACAAAACCAAGGCATTACTAGCTCGTCATAGGCTCATACTAAGTCCATGTTAATCGACAATTACTTAAGTAGTAGGTTTAGTCCGAAATCGATCCTCGAATACAAGTTATACTTAACCATTTACAACATTGGTTTCTAAGTCATGTTCTTAGTGGTTTTCACTTGCGCGACCTCGGCTAAAACATTTTTATAAAATCGACAAATAATCTTTTTAATCCGAATCTTTTTCGTGAGCCTTCCTAACTCTCTCTAGTATTATTCCTCAAAGTTTCACATTTTAATATGGGTTCTAAGTGGTCCAAATATAGCCTCAAAGTGACTGACCAGAGAGGGGTTGTTCCTCCGAACGGCGTTTACTAAAACTCACTTTTCTCTTACACCGTAAATCGGATTAACATGATTCTTGCGCTCACGTAAACTAGAAACAAGGCTCTACACACTCATTTTCATCATTGAACCAAAAGAGGCAGTTAAGTTTTCAGATTCTAGGCAGTTTATAGAGTTACCGAAAATCGGGCATTACGACGGCTTAAAATCGAATAATCCAATTTTGTCACATCATAACCAAGCCACACCGGACATACCATACATCCACAATCTCAACAAACAACCATCCTACACCTCTAAGATCAGTGGTGAGGCTCAAATCCAACACCCATCATTTTACACATTTAAACAAATCCAAACAATCACTAAATCACTTAATCATGATCTTAAATTTACATGAACATCAAAACCACTTCAAAAACTCATATAAACAAAAAGGGCAGAGGTTTATATACCTTCCTTGATGCTTCATATACACTAACAATGGTTTATAATCCTTCCTTGAGCTTTGAACAAACCTTATCAAGCTTAATCCTTAAGAAACAAAATCAAGAATCATGAAAAGTTACTATTCATCATCACTTTGTAAAATCCATATAAAATCGAAAAACAAGCTTTTGGTTCTCAACTTTTTACCGCACCTTCTACTCTTCAAGGGCTTTCTTTTGAGTCCTATCTCATCACCAGGGGATGCTTGAAGCTCGACTTATTGGCTTTCTAAGGTGAGTGGTCGAAACTGGAAGAGGCAGGACAGTTTCTGTTCTCCGACTTGGGGAAGGGATTTGACTAGGCTACACTCCTTTGTTGGCCATGAAATTTTGAGCTAATGTTACCCATGGAGTGGAGAATCTATGGTTAAAATTTGGTGATTTATGGATGGATAGAAATGGAGTTATGGATTTTGCTTTCCTCCTTGCACAAGCTGAGCCGAAAATGGGGGGGGGAGAGTTCTTCCTCTTCTTTTTCTTTTCTTGGTTAACAATAATGATAATGCTGATATTTTGTATTAGAAAGTGGTGAGCCATCACCTAGTTGTCTTCATCTCTTGACACTTGTCCAACATGCGTTGGCTTTGATAAAGTATCTTTACTGGTTCGCTTTCATTTCACATGTATGATCCAAATGTTGCATTCCTCGAATTAATCTTGTTACATGTTACTTCCATGTCTATATTTAATCCTGTAAATGTTGCCTTGATCCTCTTAAAACGATTTGAAATATTTCCCAAAAATAGCGAATAAAACTCTACGCGAAACGCAGTGAATAGTAACTATTCACTATTCACCTCAACAATCGAATCCTTAAATCGACTTTAATAAAATAATAAAATTCCAAAATATTAAATCCTCCAATCCTCAATTTTAATATCTCATTTCTTGAATATAATAATATATAATTCGCTGCCCGGTCAAATAATATACCAAGATAAAATTTGGAATTTCTGAATTCCGATCGTCTTTGCATTCACTTATTTACTCCGTAGATCACTAATATGACTTTGGAATATCCACACTACGTCTCGTACATAGGTGGCATGAAAAATTTTCTTAACCCTCAAAATCACTATTCATCTACCAAATTCACTATTCACTGATGCACTTAATCATAATAAGAAAAGTTTTAAATTTTACCAAAAATTCGGGTTATTACAGTCTCCCCTCCTTAAAAGGATTCCGTCCCGGAATCAGCTTAGGAATAACTGGGGGTACTTCTCTTCCATTGCACTTTCTAACTCCCAAGTGGATTCTTCCACTTCTTGATTTTCCACAAACCTCTCACTAGCCTGGCAACCTCGTCTCTTAGCACTTGTTCTTTTCTATCCGTGATTCCCACGGGTTGTCCTTTGTAAGTCAAACCAGGTTGTATATCTACCTGCTCGTACTCTACATATGCCGGGCATCAATAGTATACTGACGTGGCATTGACACATGAACCCCGTTATGACCATTCTACAAGTTGGGGGGGGGTAAGGCTGGCTCGTAGGCCACCTTCCTGACGCGTCTTAAAATCTCAGATGGCCCAATGAATCTCGGGCTCAACTTCCCTTTCTTTCCAAATCTCATTAATTCCTTCCACGAGGATATCTTTTAGCATCACGAATCTCTAACCTCATATTCTCTATCTTGTTTGTACAGAAAGTACACCAACCTAAACTTTCTTGTCATTCATCAACTTGCCATTTAGCTTATCAATAGCAGTACTATCTCTATACTCGCGGGCTTAGTCCGCATGCTTTCTCTGTTTGTCTTGGTTGTCACTAGCCGCTTGTTGGTGAAATCTTTTGTCTTTCTAGTCTGTTGGACTAACTTGGGTTTTGTGTAAAATCTCATCCTTTAACTCCCGATCATTCGGAATCCATCTCTGTCTTATTTTAATTAAGGGTATCGGCCACCACATTGGCCTTCTCCGGATGGTGGTGTATCTCACAGTCATAATCCTAGGTCAATTATAGCCATTTATCCATCCCATGTTATCTATTATCACGGGTAACTCAAAGCCAATTCATTACATTCCATAAAAATTTGTGGGTGCATTAGTCAACCCAAAATAATCTTGCTGAAAACTCGAAGTGCCTATTCCTAGTACGAATCGCAGTCTTGGGTATATCCTTGGATTTAACTTCCAACTGGTGATACCCAGTTCTTAAATAAATTTGGAAATACACAGCGTCTTTCAGCTGGTCAAACAATCATTTACAAGGGTACCCATTGTCCATGTCGAACTCATTCAACTCTCGAGGTTCGATGCATAATCTCGTGTTAACATTTTTCTCTCTTACAACAACACCGGGCTCTCCACGATGGTACACTGGGTCTTATCATATACTTGCCTAGCAATTCTTGTAACTGAGTCGCTAACTCTTTCATTCCCACTATACTCTGAATACTCGGTATTCATTCTCATGTCATCCAAATCGATATCTGGTAGCTCATTAAAACCTTGTACAATCTCCCAAAACCATTGTAGTTTCCTTTATACTTGGTATCTCTTTTCTTGGCGTCAACCATAAGAGCTAATTAAGCCTCGTATCTCTGGCGTAATAGTTTCTTAGTCTGAACTATATTCAAGAACCTCTGAATCTGTCTCCATCCTTTATTTATTACTCTCTCTCTCTTTCAATCAGTCTGGGCTCCATTGGGTGTCAACCAACCCATCCTTATTATAATATCACTTCTCCCAAGTCACAATACCATCTCCCTCTGACTCCATCGTCAGCACTTATCTTGCTAACCCAGAGGTAGTGTCCATTTGTAAACAACTCCTCCAAAATCTCAATTCCACTATAGGGCATCTATCTAACACCGTTGTCACTGGAGTACACGACACATCGCTATTCCTTTCACATATATCGATTGACCCGCTTTCCATTATCATAATATCCTTGGGAGAATAAACCAATTCATTGATATGTCACTAACATTCTATTCGTCTTAGGGATTCGCTCTTGTCATAGGCGATTTCGTTGCGAATCTAATTCCTATCAGCGAATTTTGACTTATTTGACCTGGTTGGCCTCCCCTTGAAATTCAATAAAGATAACAAGAATCATGGAGCTTTGAAAAGATAGCTCCTATATTAAGGAAAACGTCACACACTGGTGATCATAAGGTTATGAGTTTTAAGGTAACCTTATTGGAGGTAAGAGAATTTACCGAGAGATCAACATGATCATAAGAACTCAATGTTGTGTGCCTCGATTGAGACATTACTAAAGGTAATTAGCCTTCTTGTATTTCACAACTCACAAGTGATGGCGTCCCATCAGACTTCTATCACATAGACAGATAGTCCTTGTAGCCCCTATAAGTATAGGGTTGTTCGTCTCAGTGGAAGTTGAGAAGTATGAAAGCAATTCGAGATCAATTTAATGATTATCGTCTTTCGACAATATTTCTCAAAGGAACACCTTGGATTAAAATTGAACAGATTCCAAAGGTGCGGTTTTCCAAAGAAAAGAATAACCAAAAAGATACTGGTACTTAACAAACAAGTGGTGAGGTATCACCATAGGGTCATTCATTATTTGAAGAAAAGTGAAATCTTAAATAACATCATTTGACAGGGCTTCGAAAACCTGAAAGTAGGCATCGTGACAGCCTCTAACATAATTGAAATTAATTATGATTTAACACAAGTGTTATAAAATAACTTCGAAGAGGGAATATACCCTTTATCAGAATTCTTTCTTGGAAAGAGGTCAAGATAGATCATAGATTGGGGAAATATCCCACATAATTTGCAAATGGGGAGGGTACTACCAAGGTCTCTACGGATGCCTTTTATGTCGGCTCCTCTGATGGATAATCGTTCTATTCCAAAGCTTTTCTTTTCCACGCACCCTAAGGTGTTCGATACTTACGTCATTGCCGACTTATAATAGTCGCTAAGAATTCAACCATCACAATTTCAATCGCAGGGAGTTCCATTCGACTAGGCGCAAACATCTCAAGTAAGCGTTCTGTTCTATAAGAAGACTTCGATACCGTTGTCGCCCATAGCAATGACAATTCCACATGTCGACTGGGCGGTATTTCGGAAGCTCGTTAGAAACTACAAGCTTAAATCCGATCTCTATTTCAATCATCCTTATACCCAATATTCCTTCTCCCATATCAATCCCGTGTGCTACATAAGCTGGCACAATAGCCTTTTCATTTAAGTCAATCCCGGAATTTCTCAGTCCGTCTTGGTCCTTAAATATATTTCGCCTTTACCGTCCAATCTCAACTTCATCATTTTATCTCTACAATCAATTGTAGCAATCAGGGTCTGTCCACCAACCCATATAACAGCTATCTTATCCAATCCACAGGGTTCGCTCTAATTTCCACTCTCTTTGGTGACATCCTCTAGTAATCAGAAAGACAAGGTTTGCCAAATTTTGCTGAATTTCTCTCCAAATCTGGGAAATTTGATCAATCTATTTACCTACTAGTAATGCTCGGGTCTGATTTCCGACCTTTCTGTTCTATCCTCATAATTCCTTCCTGGTTTCCTGAGGGTGGTAAATCTCGTCCTCGATTCTGTCTTAGCGTGCTTGTCTTACAATAACATTTGCATGGTACATATACCCAAAATTCTCCTTGAGATAATAAAATCCCTCAATGATGTAATAGACAATATTTCTAGTGGAATCGCTGGTCGTGGGGGATTGAAACCTCATAGCCAAAGCAATTCCTTTCACTATTCTAGGCAACTAAGTACCCTTAATCGTTCGTGAAAATCTGAACATCTTGGTTCTTACGTATGCCGCCTCCTTATGGGCAACTATAACCGACTACGAGTAACAGGTTTCGTTCAAGTCGAATCAATCCACTGATACTGGCTATACTACCTCTACCTCTTCTGCTTTGGAGACTCTACTCCATTTTCTTTGTCATATCTCTTGATGAATCATGAACGATCCTTAAACCCTCGTCTCATCACTTATTTATCCCTTGAAGGTTCGTCCGGTCCTATTGTACGACCTCAAGTAACATACTACATCTTTATCAATCAACACGTCTCTACAAGATTCTTTCCTTGACCCACTATGGGGTCTTCCTCTAGATCCTCCTATGGATCTTCCTTTATCGGGTCTCCGTCCATTTCAAGGAACGCATCATCAATTGCCTACTCGAAGGCCTCGGGGTCTGGTATCTCAGAATCCCATCAATCTATAACTCATACGACTCGAGGTGACTAATCACGAAGTCCTAAGTACGGTTTCCCAGAAGAAGTCCCCTCTCGGGCTTCATCTTAAACAGTCAGGGTCATGTCCTCTAACCCGACTACGAACTCAATTTGAGCTCTAGATGTTCTTATCCTTATTAAGGGTATTGTAAGACTCGATCTCCTATCGTTTCTGAGGACTGTAACCTAACTCTCTGATACCATTTCTGTAACAGCCCCAAATCCGGGGTCAGGGATTTAGGGTAGTCACGATCCATGTACTCCTTGCCTTACCTGTATTACTCACACCCTTCATAATTCACCTGCTCATGACCCCACAACATATGTCTCACACACACACACACAGGTTAGAGTCTCAGAAACGACACAATAGAACAACTGCGGAATAAATAATTTTTATTACAATACCCAAATGTCTTTTGAATTTGTCACTGATACAATTTCTAAGTAATGTTACATTACCAACTTAGTCTTCTGATGCTCACAATCCTCTCATACCATTCATATCTATACATAAGTTGAATACCAAAAGTTGTAGCCTGATTTGATTGGTTCGTACTACTCTTCGGGATCACTGCTAGAAACTGTTTATGGAAACGTCTTGCGGGGTATGTGCCGACCCATTGGCATCCTGCTTCGCTGCTATATAATATATATAAAACCATAGCAAGAGTGAGCGATAGCTCAGCAAGGTAATAAAAGTATGGCATAATTATGCCTTTAACTCAACTCAGAATAAAGCGGGTATAAGACAATAGTTTGTCAAAATATCTCGATACTAAAATTATTTCCTTATCAGAATGTATTCCCAAAAACAGTACCATTATTGTATTTCAAATATCATTTCATAATATTTCTGCAAACTTTTGCTATATTATGAACAAATTTCTAGTATAAAAGATGAGGTTTCAAAGTAAACCAAATATAACCTTTCCGAAAAATATCTTCTATATAAGCAGAATATCAACATATAACTTAAAAGATGAAGTTATAAGGTGATTCAGTATAAACAACTCCATTACCATAACTGTTAGAAATGAATACTACTAGAAACTAGACAGAGGGGGGGTGAATGGATAGTTTGATATATTTTTCGATTCTTGAAACCTAAGTAAACAACTGTATGTGATTATGATATGTAATATGCAGAAAGTAAATAACACACACAATCACTTTAATCTACTTTGTATAAGCAAATTAAATACTACAGCTTTCCAGGAAATTCACAATCGAATTTCTGGCTTCTAAAACAAGAACAGTTTGAACTTGCTTGCTTACAGAGAAAAGAGCTTAGCAAATAACTATGTGTATCTCTCTTACAGCTTACAGTTGTGTGTGCACGATATATATATTCACCTATACAAACTAGGCACACACAATATTACACAGCTACCCCTTCTGAAAGTCCAACTTGTCCTGCCATAAGAAGTTCACTGTGTCAGGAAGGACCACCTGCTTTTCGGAGTCTTTCCCGTTTCTGTAGCTGCTTGTCTCTTATCTTTCTCTCCAAGTTTAGCTGTAGATTTGCCATCTGTTCTTTGGACCACCTTGCCAGAACAAATGCTTCAGTATTTGTCTTCTTTGATTCTTGGTTCTGTACCTTGATTTGTCTTGTTATAAACGGCTAAGTGTTGATATCGTGAACTCCACTTTATCCCTGACTTCGCGAACTCCCTTGTGAGGACTACGCGATATAGCCTTTGAAGACTTTGCGACATAGGTCATTTGATGACTATGCGACATAGGTCATTTGATGACTATGCGACATAGGGCTTCTGAGGACTTCACGATCTAGGCTCTTTTGACTTTGCTGACTTCAACACTTCACGACATGTGTCTTGAGGACTTCTCGACATAGTACAAAATGGACTATGCGATATAGTACTTCACGACATGGATATTGGTGACTTCACGACATAGCTTTCTTTTGACTTTGCTATATAATGCCTTAGACAAATTCCTGCAACTTATTTCTTCATAGCCTTATTCAACTCTATCCTGCTGCATGAACACTTCTGAACTTCTACCAGGATAATTATTCAATGGCCTATATATACAATCTAGATGCAAGAAACTTTACTAAGCTCATTATAAATCTGAGCATACATGCTAAAGCTATTGTTCATGAGAACAAGACAAGTACATTTAGAGACCTATACTCTATCCCAGTGATAGAAATCACTAGGTCATGTAGTGTGACATAGTCACATAGTGTTGGCTTGTTAATAGTGGTATTCAGACATGTCTTGAGCCTAACAATCTCCCCCAAATTGTGAGTAAGATCCTTAGGCACAATTTCATGTCTGATAACAAGCCTAACTTACATAAAAGGAAATTTAGTAACAGAGAGGACAATTGAGATCAGAAATTTGATTACATCGAAAAATTGGAAGCTTACAGTTTACTTTTGTTGCTCAGCAGCTTCAGCTTCCAATTGCTTCTCTAGCAAATCATCATATATCTTCTTTTTCCTTATCTCTTCTTTTCTCTTCATGTCTATGATGGCTTCTTGAAGTTCTTCTCTTGCAATCAGTTCTTCAATGAGAGGTGAGCCTTTCAAGTCATCAATTGCAGCCTTGAGTGCACTTTCTACATAGGAATCAAGAAACTCCATCCTTATTTTGCTTTGACCTCCATGTGAGTTTTTGTACTCCACAATGTAAGGATTTTGTTTGACCCTGCACATCCCTTTCTGCCTTAGCTCCTTAGCCCTCTCCTCCATCTCAGCCATTTCTTTCTCTCTCTGTATGTTTTTCTCTTCATTCTCTTTCCTCATGTTTTCTTCATAATCAGCATGCATCTTCAAGTACCTGGCAATATCTATCTTCCATGTCCTTTCATCTTTTTCTTCAAAATTCAGTAAGGCATTTATCCTTTCAAGCTCATACTTATAGAAATATTGCCAGCTTCCTTGCTTCATTATCCTTTCTCTTCCATCAGTGTACTTGATCTCTAGATGATCCAACTTCACTTTGACTTCAAAGATCCTTTGAGCCCTCAAAAATGCTAGGGCATCTTCATCATAGTCCTCATCTAGTGGAAGCACATTGATGCCAATAACATTTGTGAGTTTTCCAGTCTTCTTTGTTATCCTCATCCTTTTGGGTACACTCTTGATCTTCAAATGCTTCACAAGAGATACCTTTCTGGAACAAGGAGAATTAGTCTTCAGTGCCACATCACTTGGAAGTAGCTTCATTCCTTTCCCCTTCATCCACTGTAACACTCCACTAGCTGTGACTTTGTGGAAGTGTTTTCTTGAAATTACTTTAGTGGCTTCATCTTTCTTCTGTGGCAATTCAGGTTCAGAAGTCATGGATAATGATTTTGGAGGATCATTGCTAACAGTACCCACCCTAGACTTAGAGTCTTGTGTTGTGGTTAAAGTACTACTAGCAATGTCCTTGACTTGCTGAATTCCACTTCTTGTTTTCTTAACTGATTCCTTTGCCCCCTTGTCATCCCTCTTGCTATCATCAGCATCCTTTGATTTCTTTGAATATTTGCTCCTTTCCTTATCTCTCCTTGACTGAGATCTCCTTTCATAGGTTTTCTCCTTATCATCATCATCATCTCCATCCTTCTTTTTGTTCTTTTCTTTGACAGATTCAGGAATGACTCCATGAATCAGAAAAGATTGTAGAGTGTGAATCATCTCTAGTTCCTCAGCTGTCCTGACTCCCCTCTTGGCTCTTAGCATTTGCAGCACCTGGTTGATCTTTGCATTATTCTTTCTTGTCAAATCTGAAGGGATCACCAACTGGTCAATGCTGCTGTCTTGAGATAGACTTTGGAAGATTATTGTCTTTGGCTTTGAGATAACCTCAGGCAGTCTTTGATCTTGATCCATCTTCAAGTCATCAAACAGTCTCTTGTTGTTAGCCCCACCTTTTTCTATTAAGTCCATTATTGTTGACAGCTCAGTGAATCTCAGTTTCTCTAGAGTTTGAAAAGCTAAGTGCCACAAGCAGTTGTCCTTGCACACCATGATTATCTCTCTTAGATGGACATCCTTGATTTTCCTTACTGCAACTGTGAAGTACTTAATGTTTTCCTTGAGCTTCATTCTGTAAGTCCTTGCATCTTCTTGTGCATCTCTGTAGGTGGCTTTCAGAAACTCCAGGAAGGCCTCATCATGATAGATGTGAGAATTGGCAACTTCTTGTAGCTTGGCCTCTGTGATTGTTGTTGCTTTGGCAGGTTGAGCATTGGAAGTAGGTTGAGCAGGTTGAGAAGTGGAGATATCTTTTGGCATTGTGGAGGGATAGTAGGTAGTGGTGACTGTGCTTTTCTGGCCTTGTGCATTGATGACCTCTACAGGGGGAAGATTGATTGGCTTTATTGTCTCTTCAATGAGCTTGCCCTTAAGTTTTGACTGCTTGGCAGGTACTCCCCCTTTCTTTTTCACAATGACCTCCTTAACTTTCTCCCCCTTAGGCTTGGGATCAGACAAAAGGTCTTGAGCTTCACTAGGGATAGGCAGGTGCATGGATCTCATCATTGAAGTCATCATTTGTTGCTGCACCAGTAAGATGTTTGAGGTGTTGTTGCCTTGGTCATCCAGCTTGTCATTGAGTTGGCTTAAGGAGGTAGATAGCATTCTGTTTTCATCCTTGAGAGAGGCCACTTCTTTTTCTAAGCCATCCACCTTAGAGAATAATTGTTGAGACCTAAATGAGTTTAGGGATTGATCTTTGACCCTGGCAAAGTCATATTTGGAGATGTCTGACAGAGGGACTTCATCCACCAACTTATCACCATACTGATTTTTCCACATGACATTTAACATAGCATTGGAGGTGACGGTGGCTTTTGCTTGAGTTTCCAGTGAAGAAGCCAGTTTCTTGATGTTGTCTGTGACCATGGCAAGAGTCACATCCATCATGGATACATTTGTGGAGGTTTTCTGGACTTCTTTGAGGATACCATCCACCTTGGGAAAATCAGAGAGATAAGAGTTCCTGAGCTTAGTGAGGGATCTGTCTGTCTCCTCCTGGATTGAAGAAATCTCTGATTGAAGCCCTTTCCCAAGATAGTGCAGAGCCTTCAGCTGGTTCTTGTACACATCATTCACAGCATCATAGATGGTAGCAGGAGAGAGATCCTTTGCATTGGAGCCCAGAGAAGTTAGGAATTCTTCTCTTAGAAAAGCTAGGGCATCCTTGAGCTTGAGAGTCCTCTTAGCATCCAACCAGGCATCCACATTTCCCTTTGGTTCAGCTGCATCCACAATCTTCTCCTGCTGAGCTTCAACATCCTCCTTGTGGCAAAGTAAGATAGCTTCATAATCAGCATTGGGAAGATTTGAGGTGAGGAGATGTTGAGCTATTTTGGAGAACTCATCAATCTGTGCCACATGGAGATCTTGTATGGCTTCTTCTGTCATTTTGGAAGGCACAGATGATGATCCTGAAGGCCTGCCATGGTGCACAGGCTTCAGCCATTCTGACATAGTGGCCTGAGCCAAGTGAGAGCTAGTGCTAGGCACTTCATGAGATGTAAGAATTGGAGTCTCATCCAGCCTTGGAATGGCTGTAGGGTCTGATGATGTCTCCATTGAAATGGGATGTGTTACAACATCAGCCCTATTTGTCTGTGAAGACATTTCCACATCCCTAGGGATGGGAGAATTTGGCACAGAGTATCCAGTGAAAACTGGTGAATCCTCTATGTTTGTGTTGGTGTCATTAGGATATGCCCCAGCATGCATTCCCTGACCAACTAGATGTGGTTCCTGGGTGGTGAGCATAGTGTCATGCACCATGTCACTTGAAATTGGCTCAATCACAGGAGAGAATTGTGAGTGATCAAAGGCAAGATTGTCATTGGAATGACTTTCTTGTTCAGAAGAAATTTTTATGGAAGAATCTGAGAGAGAAGTGGGGTTTAGACTAGATTTTGGCAACTTCCCCTGAGAAATAGGAGGAGTTTCAACAGTGATGTGCTCTCCACTCTGTGTGTCATCAGCCTTATTACTCCTAGGGTCAAGAGTGAGTTCTTGATCCTGTGCAGATGGAGACACTGCGATATGGAGTTATGAATATGTACAGTCTATATGTATGTCGCGAAGTCAATAATAGCCTGTACCGCAAAGTCTTGCAAAATATATCGCATAGTCTCAACAAAGAACTATGTCGCAAAGTCTTCAATAATGAAAGGATCGGGGAGACTTTGCGATATAGTAGAAATACCCTGTCTAAAGCTCTCTTTTAGGAATTTTAAGCAATTTGTCAGACTTTTATCAAATTTTGAAATAAAATTAATTTAAATCAAAATTCTGTCAACTATGGAGACTTGTCGATATAGTTATTCGAAGTCGCGAAGTCATAAAATTAACTATGTCGCAAACTCATGAAATGAACTATGTCGCGAAGTCTCACAATCTCAACAGTTTGCGATATAAGTCTGTTTAATTTGAACTATGTCGTGAACTCTGAAAATCATCTATATCGAGATGTCTCAAAAGCTCACAACTCCACTAACAAATATGATTTTGAAAAATATGCAGTAAAATACTGAAATATTTATAAATCATATCTCAGCTAATTTTCACTCCAAACAAATAGATCATTTAAATACAATGAAAATTTACTGCTGCAACTATTAACCAGCATATTTACTTAGAACAACTGAATGAAGGATTGAGCATTCCAATTTCACTCACAAGTCTGTTGAAGACTGCTTCATTCAGAGGTTTAGTAAATATGTCAGCTAGTTGTTTCTCAGTTGGAACATAAGAGACTTCTATGGTACCATTTGCAGCATGTTCCCTAATGAAATGGTACCTGATCTCAATGTGCTTTGTAGTAGAATGATTAACAGGATTGGCAACTATGGATATTGCACTAGTATTATCACACATTAGAGGAATGTGTTCTAACACTAGCCCATAATCCATGAGTTGATTTCTAATCCAAAGCAATTGAGCACAGCAACTTCCAGCAGCAATATATTCAGCCTCAGCTGTGGATGTTGCTGTGGACTGTTGTTTCTTACTAAACCAGGACACTAACCTTTGACCTAGGAATTGACAGCTTCCAGAGGTGCTCTTCCTGTCAATTCTGCATCCAACATAATCAGAATCTGTGTAGCCAACCAGGTTGAACCCAGTGCCCTTTGGATACCATAGCCCAAGATTAGGAGTCCCCTTCAGATATTTGAAAATTCTTTTGATGGCCATCATGTGAGATTCCTTGGGATCAGACTGGAACCTTGCACAAAGGCATGTGGCAAACATGATGTCTGGCCTGCTAGCTGTGAGATAGAGTAGGGATCCAACCATTCCTCTATAGACCTTGATATCAACTCTCTTGCCTTTCTTGTCTTCATCCAGCTTGATTGCAGTAGACATAGGAGTTTTAGCTGGGGATGACTCTTCTAAACCATATTTCTTTAAAAGATCCTTGACATACTTAGATTGGTTTATAAAGATGCCATCCTCCCTTTGATGTACTTGCAGGCCTAGGAAGTAAGTTAACTCTCCCATCATACTCATCTCATATTTACTTTGCATCAACTTAGAGAACCTTTCACAGAGTTTTTCATTTGAAGAGCCAAAGATGATATCATCCACATAGATTTGAACAAGAATGATATCATTTCCATGCTTCTTGAAGAATAGGGTTTTGTCAATTGTACCCCTAGTAAATTGATGCTCAAGAAGGAATTGAGATAGAGTTTCATACCAGGCTCTTGGTGCCTGTTTGAGTCCATAGAGCGCCTTGAGCAGTCTATACACAAAGTTTGGGAAGTCTTCACTTTCAAAGCCAGGTGGTTGAGACACATAGACTTCTTCAGCAAGATCACCATAGAGAAATGCACTTTTCACATCCATTTGATACACCTTAAAATCTGAGTGAGCTGCAAAAGCCAGGAAGATCCTTATGGCTTCCAGTCTAGCTACAGGTGCAAATGTCTCATCATAGTCAATGCCTTCTTGCTGACTATATCCTTTGGCAACCAGCCTTGCTTTGTTTCTTACTACCACTCCTTCTTCATCCATCTTGTTTCTGAACACCCATTTGGTGTCAATAACATTCTTTCCTTTTGGAGGTGGCACTAGTTCCCATACTTTGTTTTTCTCAAATTGATTCAACTCTTCTTGCATGGCAACAATCCAATCAGAATTCTTCAAAGCTTCTTCAATTAATTTAGGTTCCTCTTGTGACAGAAAGCAGCTATACAGACATGTATTTAATGTTGCCCTTCTTGTTCTAACTCCCTCACTAGGATCTCCAATGATTTGATCCCTAGTGTGGGCTCTGTCCCATTTCCTTGTGTGCCCCTGTTCATTTCCTTGATCTGTTCCAATCTCATTTTGGTTGACAGTTGCATTCTCTTCTTCTCCCCCTGTGTTTGTGAATCCTTGCACAGGTGTTTGAAGAAGATTGTCAACTTCAAGAATTTCATTTTCTAGAACAGTTTGAACAGGGGGTTCATCTTCACTTTCAGAATCCTCAAGATAACCTTGATTCTCAAATCTCAATAGCACACTGTCTTGATCACTTGTTTTCAGTCCTGGAGTTTTCTTGTCATCAAAGGTAACATCCATGCTTTCCATGACTTTGTGTTGCTCAGGTACAAACACTCTGTATGCTGTCCTTTCCAGAGAGTATCCAATGAAGATACCTTCAAATGCCTTAGCATCAAATTTTCCAACATGCTCAGAGGTATCTTTCATCACAAAGCACTTGCTTCCAAACACATGCAGGTGCTTGAAGGATGCTCTTTTTCCAGTCATTAATGAGTAAGGAGTTTTGCCAGACTTCTTATTGATTAATGTTCTATTTTGCACATAGCATGCTGTGTTAACAGCATCAGCCCAAAAGCTAGTGGGTAGCTTTGCATCCAGCAGCATTGTCCTTGCAGCTTCAATGAGAGTTCTATTCTTTCTCTCAACTACTCCATTTTGTTGAGGTGTTCTAGGAGCTGAGAATTGTTGAGAAATTCCTTTATCTTTGCAAAACTCATACAATGTTGAATTTCTGAACTCAGTCCCATTATCACTTCTCAAAGCAACTACAGAGGAACCAGTGCTTTGTGCTTCTTTATCAACTCTCTTGATATGCTCTATTATGACTTGGGGTGCTTCATCCTTGGAGAATAGGAATTCCACCCAAGTATATCTTGAATAGTCATCTACCATCACTAGAGCATATTTCTTTTTGGAGAGGGACATTACATTCACAGGGCCAAATAAGTCCATGTGAATTAGTTGCAGAGGTTTTGAGTTTGTATTGAGCAACTTGTTCTTGTGACTTGATCTTTTAATCTTCCCTTTCTGACAAGCTTCACATGCTCCATCTTGCACAAACTCCAAGGCAGGCAAATCCCTGATGAGTTCTCTCTTGGTTAGAGAGTTCATTGCCTGAACATTCAAGTGAGACAGTTTCTTGTGCCACAGCCAGAATTCCTCATTTGTGGCTTTTGTGTAGAAACAACAAATTTCTCCCTTATCTGCAGCCTTGAGATTAGCTACAAACAAGCTTCCTTTCTTCACACCAGTTAGAACAACTTCACCACTTTCCCTTTTTGAGATTGAACAAAGGTCTTCATCAAATTCCACTTTGAAGCCTCTGTTGGTAAACTGTCCAATACTCAAGAGATTATGCTTCAGTCCTTCAACAAATGCTACATCTTCAATAATGACATTTCCAGATTTAACACTGCCATATCCCATTGTATAACCAATGTTGTCATTTCCAAAGGTTACTGATGGGCCAGCCTTTTCCTCAAAATGTGATAGCAGGGCCATATCACCAGTCATGTGACTTGAGCATCCACTGTCCAAGATCCATATGACTCTTTTATTCCTGTTGCCCTGCATTCACAAAGTGACTAAGTTGTTTTTGGTACCCACACTTGGTAGGGTCCAGATGATTTAGAAACATTTTGATTAATAATTCTTCTGTCATAAATTGCATTTCTCATAGTAGGAGACTTCACTTTTTCTGTGGCTTTGGAGTTTACACTCTTAGGCTCACATGAAGTTTTCACCCTCTCAACCCTGATTGGGGACCCTGTCCTATGAGAATGTATGTGTGTGTGTGATTCACCAGATTGTGCAGAGTCAAGTTTATGTTTAAGAGATAAACAGTTAGCAATCACAGTCACATAGCATGTCATGCAGTTTGGCTTACCACAGAAGGAATCATGACTAGAATTTATGCTAGCAGAAAGGTTACTTAGGTTGTCAACTTCAACAATTTCAGGCTTACTACACTTATGAGTCAAATGATTAACAGATAAGCATTTTTGACATTGTTTCCTGGGAGCATTTGGCACATAAGCATAGTTGTTTCCTTTGTTAACACCAACTTTACCGTTTCTGTTTTGTTTCCTTTTCTTAACAACTTCTTTCTTTGCTTTAGGACTCTTGACAAGATTGTCTTTGGTCTCTTTCTGATTGACAAGTTCAGGAAAGGAAGAAGTGTTCTTAGCAGCCTCATCTTCTTCAAGTAGCTGTTGCTTGATGATCAGTAGTTCCTCATCAAACTCAACAACACTCTTTCTGAAGATGGGCAGTTCAACACTTGACAGTATGGTTGGGGCATTTTTGTTTGAAAAAGTTTCCTTTCCTTTGCCCTTGACCTTCTTCCTTCCCTTGTCATTATCATAGTCAAAATCAACTCCAACCTTGCAGTCTTCAGTGTGTTCCTTGTGGTAGGTTTGAATAAGTTCAGAGGAGTTTTTGAAGCTTCTTAGTTTCAGTTCAGTTTCAGCAATTTGTTCTCTAAGGGCATTCTCTATCTGCTCAGCACAAATCACTTTGTTTTTAAGATACTCAACCTCCTTTTTCAAACCATCCAGGTTCACAACCATTAACTCAAGTTGCTCATTCTTTTCTGTAAGCTCAACATTCTTAGCAGTTAGTCTGTCAATTTCTTCATTAGCTACTAACATGCTAGTATGAATATTAAACATCTCAGTGCTCATATCTTCAACAGTTTGCTTATATTGAAGGGGAGTCATATCAAGAGAAGTAAGAATAGGTACCTGACTTGAATCACCTTCATCAGAAAATGCCATCAGGGCATAGTTTGAGTATTCTTGTTCTTCTTCTTCATCAGAGTCATCCCAGCATTTTCCCTCAGCAATAAAAGCTTTGCCCTGTTGTTTCTTGAGTAGAGCCTCATACTTAGCTTCAAGCTCTAAGTATGCTTTGTCCTTCTTGACTTGTTTAGGCTTTTTGCACTCAGTGGCAAAATGCCCAAGTTCATTGCAGTTATAGCACCTTATTTTGGTCCTATCCACACTTCCTGTCTTGTATCCACCTTTAGCAGCACCAGCAATCCCTTTTCCTTTATTGAAGGTGTTTGAGCCACTAGATCCACCAGTGTTTCCATTATTGAACTTGGACCTAAATGGCTGCTTTCTTTTAAACCTTATGTTAGGATACCTCCTAGCCATATAAGCAAAAGATTTGTTTTCCATTTTGTCCAGCTCATCTATACTGTAGAACTCATCCTCTTCAGGTAAATCATACACAACCTGAGTTTCATCACCAGTGTCTTCAACTTCCAGTTCCTCAATCTTGACCTGACTGATTTTAAGAGAGTCCATTCTTTGACTTAGGTTGTCAGCAATAAGTGCACAGGAGGTATTAGCCACTAATCCTTGCTTTGCTTGAATAGATCTCTTTTGAAACAGCTCTAACTCATATGTCTTTAAAACACCATACAACACATCAAAACCAATCTTTGTCAGATCTCTTTCTTTAAGGGAAGAGATTCTTGGTTCCAAGTGATCTGGCAGAGTTAGTAGAAACTTCATATTGAGCTCTTCTGTTTCATAGTGTTTGTCATAGAGTTTGAGCTCGTTTATCAGCTTGTTGAATCTCTCAAACACTTCTGTGATTCCCTCTTTTGGCTGAGCCATGAAGGCTTCATATTGTCAAACAAGAATCTGCTTCTTGTTCTTTCTTACTTCAGTAGTTCCTTCACAGAGCACTTCTATAAGATCCCACATCTTCTTGGCACTAGTACAATGAGCAACAGTGCCATACATGTTGAAGTCCATAGATTCACAAATGATCAGTTGAAGATGTCCATCCAATGCTACTTTTTCCTTTTCAGGATCAGTGTATTTTAAGGGATCTTTGGGCACATGTTTTGCTGGTACAATCTCAGTGCCATTGGTTGTTTCACCAATCTCGATCATTGGAATGAAGGGACCATGCTTTAGAATATCTAAATACATGGGGTTAGAAGCTTTGATGAAAAGCAACATCTTCTTCTTCCATAAACTGTAGTGCTCCTTGTTAAAGGGAGGAATCTTGATACTGCTTAGTTTCTGTGAACTCATTCTTGATCTTTTCCTGTTTGTACGTTAACAGCCTACGCTCTGATACCACTTGTTAGAAATGAATACTACTAGAAACTAGACAGAGGGGGGGTGAATGGATAGTTTGATATATTTTTCGATTCTTGAAACCTAAGTAAACAACTGTATGTGATTATGATATGTAATATGCAGAAAGTAAATAACACACACAATCACTTTAATCTACTTTGTATAAGCAAATTAAATACTACAGCTTTCCAGGAAATTCACAATCGAATTTCTGGCTTCTAAAACAAGAACAGTTTGAACTTGCTTGCTTACAGAGAAAAGAGCTTAGCAAATAACTATGTGTATCTCTCTTACAGCTTACAGTTGTGTGTGCACGATATATATATTCACCTATACAAACTAGGCACACACAATATTACACAGCTACCCCTTCTGAAAGTCCAACTTGTCCTGCCATAAGAAGTTCACTGTGTCAGGAAGGACCACCTACTTTTCGGAGTCTTTCCCGTTTCTGTAGCTGCTTGTCTCTTATCTTTCTCTCCAAGTTTAGCTGTAGATTTGCCATCTGTTCTTTGGACCACCTTGCCAGAACAAATGCTTCAGTATTTGTCTTCTTTGATTCTTGGTTCTGTACCTTGATTTGTCTTGTTATAAACGGCTAAGTGTTGATATCGTGAACTCCACTTTATCCCTGACTTCGCGAACTCCCTTGTGAGGACTACGCGATATAGCCTTTGAAGACTTTGCGACATAGGTCATTTGATGACTATGCGACATAGGTCATTTGATGACTATGCGACATAGGGCTTCTGAGGACTTCACGATCTAGGCTCTTTTGACTTTGCTGACTTCAACACTTCACGACATGTGTCTTGAGGACTTCTCGACATAGTACAAAATGGACTATGCGATATAGTACTTCACGACATGGATATTGGTGACTTCACGACATAGCTTTCTTTTGACTTTGCTATATAATGCCTTAGACAAATTCCTGCAACTTATTTCTTCATAGCCTTATTCAACTCTATCCTGCTGCATGAACACTTCTGAACTTCTACCAGGATAATTATTCAATGGCCTATATATACAATCTAGATGCAAGAAACTTTACTAAGCTCATTATAAATCTGAGCATACATGATAAAGCTATTGTTCATGAGAACAAGACAAGTACATTTAGAGACCTATACTCTATCCCAGTGATAGAAATCACTAGGTCATGTAGTGTGACATAGTCACATAGTGTAGGCTTGTTAATAGTGGTATTCAGACATGTCTTGAGCCTAACAATAACTCATGTTATGTAAGGTATCCACAGAGTCAAATGATATAAAAGATGAAGTTACGAGGAAAATTAATATAATATCTCCGTAATCCAAAACCCGTTATGCATATATTATCAGAGTCATAACTCATAACAGATGAAGTTGCAAGGAATTATTGTAACTTTATTTTGAACACTTTTCGACCCCTGCCAACATGACCGGTAAACCTGTACCACGGTGTCATCCTTGGTCCCTTTCAATACATGCTGCAGAATCCCTCTGCTAACATGATCGGTAAACCTGTACCAATGGAGTCATTCGTGGTCCCTTTCAGTACATGTTGCAGAATTATCAAAAATGGATGATGAACCAATACTAGAGCCTTCTCCGTGCCCGTCATACCAACCTTACTATGATCAGTAGCAGGTTGTACAACAAAATATATGTTTTCTACATGTAGATGGAAGTATCACGACAGCCTGACATTGTCTACCGCCTTTCTGGATCTTCCGGCCCATTTGGGGCAATAAAGTGATGGATCGGCGCGACTCGACCTCTTACACATGCTCCTAGTTCAGATGAAATCCATGACTCTGAAACGTAAAGATCGTCTTCCTTTCCCCAAGTGTAATACTTGTTGATACGACTCCACTCAGTAGCTATATCTAGGTTGGAAAGGAAGATTCTCCAATATTTCCCAAGCGATGCTTGTTAATGGATATCGACTTGTTCCAGAAATTTACCCCTCGAGCGTTGAGGTGGTACACAATATTTGACTTGCAGCAACTAAATTGCTTCGAGAAAATATCTGTCCCCTGACAGTTTTGAGTTGAGAGTTTAAAATGAATAGCAGTTACTTAATTCAGGTTTCCCATATTTTTGATAGTTGAGCGAGCATTTAAATCCTCTTTGTTAGATATAATTGCTGACGTTTGTTCATCAGTGTTTAAGTAACAGGTACATATCAGAGTTTATATCGGTTAAAACATTTTTATAAAATCGAAAAATAATCTTTTTAATCCGAATCTTTTTCGTGAGCCTTCCTAACTCTCTCTAGTATTATTCCTCAAAGTTTCACATTTTAATATGGCTTCTAAGTGGTCCAAATATAGCCTCAAAGTGACTGACCAGAGAGGGGTTGTTCCTCCGAACGGCGTTTACTAAAACTCACTTTTCTCTTACACCGTAAATCGGATTAACATGATTCTTGCGCTCACGTAAACTAGAAACAAGGATCTACACACTCATTTTCATCATTGAACCAAAAGAGGCAGTTAAGTTTTCAGATTCTAGGCAGTTTATAGAGTTACCGAAAATCGGGCATTACGACGGCTTAAAATCGAATAATCCAATTTTGTCACATCATAACCAAGCCACACCGGACATACCATACATCCACAATCTCAACAAACAACCATCCTACACCTCTAAGATCAGTGGTGAGGCTCAAATCCAACACCCATCATTTTACACATTTAAACAAATCCAAACAATCACTAAATCACTTAATCATGATCTTAAATTTACATGAACATCAAAACCACTTCAAAAACTCATATAAACAAAAAGGGCAGAGGTTTATATACCTTCCTTGATGCTTCATATACACTAACAATGGTTTATAATCCTTCCTTGAGCTTTGAACAAACCTTATCAAGCTTAATCCTTAAGAAACAAAATCAAGAATCATGAAAAGTTACTATTCATCATCACTTTGTAAAATCCATATAAAATCGAAAAACAAGAGTTTGGTTCTCAACTTTTTACCACACCTTCTACTCTTCAAAGGATTTCTTTTGAGTCCTATTGCATCACCAGGGGATGCTTGAAGCTCGACTTATTGGCTTTCTAAGGTGAGTGGTCGAAACTGGAAGAGGCAGGACAGTTTCTGTTCTCCGACTTGGGGAAGGGATTTGACTAGGCTACACTCCTTTGTTGGCCATGAAATTTTGAGCTAATGTTACCCATGGAGTGGAGAATCTATGGTTAAAATTTGGTGATTTATGGATGGATAGAAATGGAGTTATGGATTTTTCTTTCCTCCTTGCACAAGCTGAGCCGAAAATGGGGGGGGGGGAGAGTTCTTCCTCTTCTTTTTCTTTTCTTGGTTAACAATAATGATAATGCTGATATTTTGTATTAGAAAGTGGTGAGTCATCACCTAGTTGTCTTCATCTCTTGACACTTGTCCAACATGCGTTGGCTTTGATAAAGTAGCTTTACTGGTTCGCTTTCCTTTCACATGTATGATCCAAATGTTGCATTCCTCGAATTAATCTTGTTACATGTTACTTCCATGTCTATATTTAATCCTGTAAATGTTGCCTTGATCCTCTTAAAACGATTTGAAATATTTCCCAAAAATAGCGAATAAAACTCTACGCGATTTTCGCAGTGAATAGTAACTATTCACTATTCACCTCAACAATCGAATCCTTAAATCGACTTTAATAAAATAATAAAATTCCAAAATATTAAATCCTCCAATCCTCAATTTTAATATCTCATTTCTTGAATATAATAATATATAATTCGCTGCCCGGTCAAATAATATACCAAAATAAAATTTGGAATTTCTGAATTCCGATCGTCTTTGCATTCACTTATTTACTCCGTAGATCACTAATATGACTTTGGAATATCCACACTACGTGTCGTACATAGGTGGCATGAAAAATTTTCTTAACCCTCAAAATCACTATTCATCTACCAAATTCACTATTCACTGATGCACTTAATCATAATAAGAAAAGTTTTAAATTTTACCAAAAATTCGGGTTATTACAAGTGATATCAAGAACGCTAGGGTAAAACTACTTCGATAGAACACTTAAGAAACTCTGCGAACGTTCTACGAGATTAAGCAGTAACGGAACAACGCGACATTTACATGATTAAATACGAGCATAGAAGTAACATGTAACAAGATTAATCCAAGGAATGCAACAATTGGATCATCCATGTGAAACCAAACAAAAGATTACCAAGCAAGATACTTGTAAACACTTTATAACTTGACCTTTGGTGAAAGATGACACCATTTTTAATACATCATCAATGCTAATACTTATCACATTACTTTAGACATGTGTTTTATCAACCAAAATATCAAGAATTGGCAAGAACCAAGCTAACCACTTCCCCCCCCCCCCCACTTGAAGAAGAAACATTCGGCCAAAAATTTCATCAAAGGATACTTTTTCAAGAATCAATCTTCCAAGCTTCCATAAATCATGATGTTGGATTCAAAAATTACCTAATTCCTAGACTAAGGTATACTCTAATTCCTAGCTTCATCAATGGATCATAACATGCTTGAATATTAGATCAAAGATGAGAATGGATAGTGATGTGAATAGTAATATTTTGTGTTCTTGATTTTGTTCTTAAAGATTAAGCTTGTTAAGGATAGTTTTAAGCTCAAGGAAGGATCATAAGCTATTGTGGGTGTTTATAAAGCATCAAGGAAGGTATAAACTCTTGAAACCCTTGGTTATAAATTGATTTATATGGCTAGTTTTAAGTGTAGATTAGTTAGTATGATCATAAGGATTAGTGATTGATTTTGATGAAAGTTTGATGTTGTTTTGATGGTGAATGAGTAGATCTTGGTTTTGACTATGGTTGATAATGAGTATGGATTAGTAATGATGTTGAGAAATTGACTTGATGATTTGGTTGGATTGATCATGTAAAGTTTATGATTTAAACTTTGGAATCATTAAAACATAGTCGTTATAATGCCCGATTTTCCTTAACCTTGTTCTGCTTGTAATATTCGAACCTATTAACTTCTGCCTTAGGATCACCACTGCTATTATAGTGTAGGTCTTGTTTCAAGGTTCGTTTTGGTGCGAAGATCATGTGAATCCGATTTACGGTTTAAGAGAAACAAGTGTTTTAATAAAGGATGTTTCGAGAAACCAAACTATACAACTTAACCATCTTCGAGGCAATGATCGAACCCCTTAAGTGCCTTATTGGAATGTGAAACTTTGTGTTAACATGCTAGGTACGTTTAGGAAGACCCTCGAAAAGATTTCGTGTTAAAAGGATTAAACCTCAATTTTATAAAAATGCGTGAGCGAGCGTGTACGAGTGGAAGTCCTTAAAGAGTTAACTTGAAAATGAACTTGTTACTTGAGATAGTATATACTTAGTATGGTGAAAGCGTTTAAGTTATTAATCTTGAACCTTGTGTTGATTCTAGATTACCGGACCAGCCCGAGGTTTACCACTGCTTCAAGATTTCCAGGAAAGTTTCCAAAACCTATGATTTTATACGGTTGTTGTGATGAAAAATGCTTTCGATTATATTTTGCGAATATAATATTGTTGTGGTACTTAAATCTTTTGAATTGTGATTGGTTTATAAGCTATATGTTATTATAGTTATAAGCCGGGTTTTTGTAAAGGCTCTTAGAGTAGAGCAGGCGTATCGTATTTTGAAACTTAGACCAGGAGTCAGTATATTTTCTTTAGACCATTAAGGTTTATTTTCTGATAAGTATATTGAATAGGTATATTCAATTATTTCATTATTCAAGGAATATTATTTTAATATTCACTTAGATTTGATTATTAAATATTTATTGAACTTTTGATTATTAGTTAATCATTTATTAATTGATGAATATTATTTGAATATTTATTATTCTTTTAAGTAACTTGAAGGTGATGTATATTGTTTAAAAAGTCATCTTTGACCTTCAATGACTATGAAGAATATTTCTGACCTTTATAATATTTATTTTAATTAAAGTAGGGATTCCTAAATATTATTTTAATTTAAATCTATCTTAACAGATGATTTAAACATTCGCTGACCACTCAAATGGGACGGGAATACCCTTAAAGATTTCCAAATCGTTTGACTACCAGGTCGTAATCTTTTAAAGAGAAATCTTATCTAATCCTAAGTGGGTTGACAGAGGTCAACCCCTAACTTACTTCCTCTATTATCCTGGGAGTAAGGAGGCCAAGAAATGTTTTAAAAAGAGAGACAAGTATTAACTACTTGGGGAAACATGATTAACTTCCGTTTTCTGTGACGTTGATTTTCATCTGGGGACTGGGATTTATTTTCATACTGGGTAATGAAATAGGTGCCTGAACAGTATGACTCTATGCTCGGCAATGAAATAGGTGCCTATATAGCATAAAGGGCCCGAATGCGGCCAGGGTGATAACCAGATGGGGAGTCGTCCTTCTACTAGTAGAGAAAGTGTTTATGCGGTATAATGACTGATCAACGCTTATCGTGGTGTTTCCGGTATAGCCCCCATCTTCCAATTGGAATTGTGCCTGCAATATTGTAATAGAAGCCTAGGAGCTCAGTTACCGATAATGTTGGCAGTATTTTGAGAAATATTCAAAACTGGTATTTTCTATAAGATACCTGATTTAGCTTGATATAAGAGTTGTGTTTTGAAATCTGGTCTATGTTATAGCAAAGATTTTTCCGATATCATGCATATGTATTATGATATGATATAGTACAGATTTCATTACAGATTATATTGTGGGGCTTTATTGCTCACTCTTGCTTTGTTTTATAAAATCACACAACAACAGATAGTAGAGATGGCCAGGCCGAGGCACACTACTCGCAAGCGGGTGGGAAACGTCCGTCAGTACCACGCACAGATACTAGCCGCCATGGCTGAGGTGGGGATAACCAGTTGGTTAGGTTATCAGTTTTTGTGTATCAGGCTTATTTATATGTATGACTTAAGTAAGGTTATGTCCAGAAATGAGTAACTTATTCGGTAATCACTTTGGGTTGTAATAACTTTACCTTATGGATTAATGACTCGATACTTATTTCAATTTCATCTCTGAGACTATAATTAGTGTTGTGGATTGTTTTGTGGGGTCAAAACATGTTGTTTATTATTATTGTGATTTAAGTTCAAGGGATATTGTTGGGATTGAGGACGTGACAACCCGGATCTCCGACCCCGGATCTGGGGGTGTTACACTGGTGTTGGTGAATCTGGAAGATTCAAGAGGTCCTATGAAGAATTTGCGAAAAAGAAGAATGAATGTCGAAGTACAGGAACTCATGGAGGGATTGGACATCCTGATGCAGAAATAACTTCTCAAGCAACGTCATATGATCATGCATGTTTAACAGAAAATCTGAGTGACAAGTTGACTCAAAGACATCTTGACAAACTGATATTTGTTCAAATGGTTTATGATGTTTATGATGGAAATCTGCCTCAAGAAAAGTTGGTATATTTTCTCAAGGATGGAACTACGTTTGTATTGAAAGCTTTGGACATCTCAATGAAGAATCTGGAAGGATTGAGGTATGTGTTATATTTGTTTGTTCCTAAAGATGATATATGTGTCAAATGGAGAAAGAAGATCCAATCTAGTATTGATTTACAATTGATAGAACTGAACTCCAAGAATACTGGATATGTTCCTAAGTACATTGACATGGATGGACGTGAAGTGGAAATGAAGAAGGGCAATGCGTTCATTGAAACATCTCTGGGTATTACACATTTGTCCTTTAGTCTTGACAATGAGAGGTTCAAATGTATATATCTAGATGAAAGGATGCTGAAAAGTCCCATTGAAGATCTGAGAGCAGCAATTTATCAGACAGACAAAGATAATGAAAGTTTGAAGAAGCTGAGAAGAAAGATGATTGACTTGTTGTTGAAGGAAGAAGACGAGTTGATGAAAAAGTTTCTTCAGAGGAATACAGGGTTCATAAGAGTGTCTGATTTTGAAAAATATCTAAGGCAAAATCCTCACATTTATCCTGCGAGCATTTGATGGAAGTTTTGGCATCATTAAATCAAGAGAATTTATGCTTTATTTCAGAAATTATAAATTGGGGGATATTGTTGGATAATGTTGATTTAATGAATGTGTCAGGATCGGGTAGCATCAGTAGTTACATCATCAGGAGCTGACGATTGATGATGTCATCATCACTAGCTGGTCAAGTCAGGAGTTATGGTGATTAATACTGTTCCATGATTTCAGGAGAGGATTGATTTGCTGAGATATATATCACCGCAGCTGTTACAGGAGATAAGCGACAAGGAGATCAATCTAATTAAATAGAGATTATCTTTTGTAACAGGATGTGTAGCTGTGTATGTATATAAACACATAATAGGTTTTACGAGAGTAACAACTTACACGAGTATTTTGTAAACCTAGCAGCTCTTAAGAACTCATAGTTTCTTGAGAGAGTTTGTATCAGTTTTTATAAAGATTAATAAAAGCTGGTATTGATTGTTTTACATATTTGTTTTAATCGATTATTAAGTACGATTATATTCAACCCCCTTCTATAATCGATATCTACTGGGTGACAACTACAATATAAAACACCTCAAAATTTAATTAACACACAAAAAGTATAATAAAATATGAAAATAAAACACAAGAAATATAAAAAAATTTAATTGCATTTTATACGTTTTTGTATTTTGGTGGTCGAAATTCATAATATATATATCGACCCTAAATTATTTTTACACTTTGAAAGGGTGACTAAAAGCTTTGAAAAATAATATTGGTATTTTAGTAGAAATGTGGCACTTAGTCCCATTTGCCCAAAAAAAGACAACGTATGGTCAAATATATTGTAAATTTTAAATTCCTATCACCAAAGTGAAATAATAGATAAATGAAATTATTTTTGTATTTATTCTATTTTAAATTTATTATATTTTTCATATAATTGAAGTAAAAGGATTAATGGCTATGACGTGGTTGTTCAGTCCTATATTTTAACTTAAAGGACTAACGGTGTGGCCTGGTTATGTATTTTAGTTAAAATACACAAACACTGTATTTTAGCTAAAATACATAAACACAAAACTAAACCAAATAATAACTATGAGTCTATTCTTTTTCACATAAAAAATAAAATAACTTTTATTTAATGTTAAAATTCAAGAAAATTCAATTAAAAATTTACATTATATGTCAAATAGGAATAAACTAGGTTACTAAGCCGCGCTTCGCAGCGGCATTAGAATATATTTGTTAAGAAAAAGAATATTAGAATAAAAATTGTGAAATTAATATCTACAAAATTATTTAAATTATCAAATAAAATATATTCTATAAAATTTGTATTTGGGTAGGTACTATAATAAAATATTTACATATTTTGTTTGTTTATATAGTTTGATTTTTTATTTTGTTGGACCGATATATATATATATATATATATATATATATATATATATATTATATTGACAAAAATCAATATAAACATATAATATTACTTATATTTATATAATATTATTAGGAAAGATAATATATAATTTATATTATATATTATAAATCTTATAGTTTGTAATATTTCAAATCTTAGCAAAATTCCATCCTTATTGAAACAAACATAATAATTAAAAATAGCTAAGAAAATGACAGTAATTATCAATCTCAATAGACCTTTAGTGCATATTCAAAATATATTAAAATCGGACAAGTTATCAATGTAGTTTAAAAGTATAATGCGAAACCTTTAGTACATATTATTTAATACTAAAAAGTAAGATTGGAATCACATGTGTAATTAGGCGGTATCATAATGCTAAATACATGTTCCATTGCCTCCGTCACCAGCTCCACTGTATCCATCACCAACTCCGTTGTCCTTTTCATTGTCCTCAATTGATACTTTCCTTTTCTTTTTGTCATGCACAGTCTCGGGCGTAGAAGAACTTTTAAAATCCTGCAATACAGTGAGTGCTTATAAAAATATTCATGTACAATATTTTTATATAGATAATAGTGCATGATATTAGAGTTTTAAACTAATGAAGTTGACTATACATAAATTATAGTAATAAATTAGAATATGTCTTAACTGATTTCTTCAACTTGTTTCGAATTTTCTTTAGCTCCATTGCCTGCATCACCAGCTCCATTGCCATGCACAAACACAGCACCAGTCTCGGATGTAGCAGAATCTTTAGAATCCTGCAATATAATGAGTGTTTAAAAATAGTTGCATGAAGAAGAAAAATCTTGTACAACTTATTTGTTACATTATATAATGCATATGATATTAGACTTTTAAACTAATTAATTAATTACACATAAGCTATAATAAATTAGAATGTACCTTGACTGATTTCTTCAATTTGTACTCTTGTTCCAAAATTTCTTTTGGCTCAAATATTTTAGCAACAGTAAAACTGTGTAATCCTTCTTTGAGATTATAAGCATTCAATCGTAAGTTAAACACTATATCTTTTTCAAATAATCCTTCAAGCTCGTTTGGAACATCATTGTTGTCTAAAGATAATTTATTCATTATCTTATTTGCTGATGTGTCTAGCAAAGGTTCTGCTATATTGTTGAATAGTACAAAAGTTGTATCTCCCGTGTTATCCTTAACTTTTATTTGTATTCTAAACCTGTATAAACACACAAATCATAGTAAGATTAATATATGTATAAACAAAATATAAAATAAAGTTATTAAATTAATTTCTTACATGATAAGAGGATGGTCAATAATTTCGTTGCAAGGCTTGCATCTATAATGTCCCTCACAAAAGTCCAACTTTGTGGAGCATGTTTTACAACCAGTGTAGTACCAGTTATCGATATTATCAATCCCAAAAATCTCAGCTCGTACCGTAACAATTTGTTCCTATAGTAATATGATTAAAGTATAAATATGATAACAAAAATAACATTGATAATAATTGAGGTCAAGTGCAAGGTACGTAAAATAAATTAGCTAAACAAAAAATGTGCAAAATTAACCTTTAGGTCTTCACTCCACTCTGCTTCCAGCAATTCCTCGATGTTCATCCTATTAATAAACATTTTTTCCTCAAGCGACATTATGGGGAGAGAGTCTCCACTGATTTGCAATTTAGTAGAGAGGTGAGCAAATCTCTCTCTCAGGGATGACACATACGGTGTATCCAGATTTGTATAAATTTTACTATTTCTTATGGTAGAAAAGCTAATTGTATCTGCATATAAGAGTAAATAAATGGTTAAAAAACTAATATAAGAATTAAATCAATAATATCAATGAAACAAATATTTGTATAATATCTAATGATATTCGTTCAATCGAGATAAGATAGATTTATATATGTGCAATTTCTAAAACTATATATTATAAAAACATTAATAAAGATAATTACTTTTAAATTTTTTAATCTGGGTAGATGTGACAATTATTATATAGGGTCCACCATCCTCCTTGTATAAATTTGTATCAACCATCTCGACCAACTTTTCCCACAAAGTTATGGTACCGGTGATGGAGCTGTTTAAGAAAAAAATTAGAACAAATTAAATAAGTAAAACAAATAAATTGAGGTAACCAAAGAAGTAATATAAAATTACAAGAACAATAAAAAACAATTAACAGTTATATTAAAATTAATATAATGCATAACTTACTAATTTGTGACAATTTTGAGATCTCTTTTTTTCCAACCGCCTTTGACAACTTCAATGCCACCCAAGTAGGTCAAGCAGCCTACTTCCAATCATATCCGGACATATGAACTGAAATTCATGCACTGATATGTTGACGATGTCTTCTTCCAATCTCTTACGCAATGTTATGCGTATGAAGAGCAATTTAGACCCATGTGATAGTGGTCTATATTTCCCTGTACTTGAAATAACTTTCAGATTTTTGATGCTGTACACGGAGCCTTCCTCTAAAAGATTTTTGAACCGAGAGACCAGGATCTTCGGGATCGTTGCATGGATCAAATTTTCCTGTCATACAACATATCTTAGAAAATTTAATAACATCATACAATTTGACAAACCAATAAGTTATAAGTATATTGATTTATTAACCTTTTCATCGATCAAAATCATGTCAACACTGATCAGTTCTTCAGTATTTGGATTGATAGATTCCCACATTCTACACACTCGTACTCTTATCATCCAGACTGTCATTCAAAGCATCCAACATGGTGTAGGCCATAGTTGTATTGATTGTAAATATGGTTGTAAAAATTTGAAGCTATGTAAAAAAGTTTCGGTGTAGATATTTTGTTATGAATGGCCTTTAATTTATAGGTGTTTGTAAGGTGAATAACATGGAAATCCATTATGTTTAAAAGTCAAGAAGTATTATAAAAGAAAAGTTCCATAAAGTTTGAAAATAATAAAAGAAAATTCTATCAAGGAGAAAATTGCAATTATTAACATAAGATCCTAAAAATTCGAAAATAATAAGGAAGTTGTAATTTTCTAAATCAAAAAAAGTTCTATCAAGTTTGAAAATAATAAAAGAAAGTTCTATTAAGATTGAAAATAATAAAAAAGAAAATTGCAATTATTAACATAAGAGCCTACAAATTCGAAAATAATAAGGAAGTTGTAATTTTCTAAATCAAATAAAGTTCTATCAAGTTTGAAAATAATAAAAGAAAATTCTATCAAGCCTACAAATTCGAAAATAATAAGGAAGTTGTAATTTTCTAAATCAAATAAAGTTCTATCAAGTTTGAAAATAATAAAAGAAAGTTCTATCAAGGCTACAAATTCGAAAATAATAAGGAAGTTGTAATTTTCTAAATCAAAGAAAGTTCTATCAAGTCCTACAAATTCGAAAATAATAAGGAAGTTGTAATTTTCTAAATCAAAGAAAGTTCTATCAAGTCCTACAAATTCGAAAATAATAATGAAGTTGTAATTTTCTAAATCAAAGAAAGTTCTATCAAGTTTGAAAATAATAAAAGAAAGTTCTATCAAGCTTACAAATTCGAAAATAATAAGGAAGTTGTAATTTTCTAAATCAAAGAAAGTTTTATCAAGTCCTACAAATTCGAAAATAATAAGGAAGTTGTAATTTTTTAAATCAAAGAAAGTTCTTATAATAAAAGAAAGTTCTATCAATTTTGAAAATAATAAAAGTGTAATTTTCAATTTCCTTCCTACAAAATCGAAAATAATAAAGGAAGTTGTAATTATTAAAATTAAAAATTGTGAAAAATTGAGAAAATTAGAAAAATAGAACGGAGCCATTCCAGCACCTCAATGCCCCGTCTTCTCCTTTATATAAGTATATTGATATACTTATAATTAACAACAATATTCTTATTTAAAAAGTAGTGTTTATGAAAAAACTAGTGTAAATAGATTACGTTAATTTAAGTATTTAACATATAGAAATCTAAAATTTAAAATAAGATGTATTTGTATTAATAAAATAATATTGTATCAACTTCAGTTATTGTGAAAAATTAATAAAATTGAGATAACATACATAGTATTTTAAGGAAAATACTAGTACATAAATGAAATTAATCTATGTAAATAAATAATAATTAAAAATTTTAAAATAACATAAGATATTGAAAACAAAGATAAAAACACCAAAATACAACTAAAACAGAATTTTAAAGTTTTAGGAAAAGGTTGTCAACGAATAATTTAATAAAATTATGACAATATGTCATACCAAGTTAAAATTAATAAAAATAATGATCGAATAAACGACACCAACACATATAACAATTAGGAAAATAGAAAAAATCATTTTCAAAGTATAATATAACTTGAAGCCCAACAAATTTAATGATTAAAAAATATATTTAAAATCATTTAAAAAATACAATGTAAAATGAAATAAAAAATTGAAATAATCATTAATATCTATTATCAACTTCAATCATTATTAAAAATAAATAAAATTGATAGTAAATTAATGCTACAATTCAGAAAAAAGTTAATAAAAAATAAACTTATATAAATAATTAAAAAAATATGACAAATGAACCTCATAATTTTTTAGGGTCGCATTAATAATGGCCGATAATAATTAACTTAGCTAAAAGTTAATATTTTTATTATATTTTCCTTATTAGATTGAAGTTTGTCACTGCATTTCACTATACCATACAATATTAGTAGACTGTATATGCAAGATATTTAATGTGCACGTATTATACACAGTGTATCATACACAGACTACATAGATTTAATTTGTATACGAGGAGGTGATATTTTTTTTTGTTTGTGTAGCATTATATACATGCATATTGTCACACATACTGATTAGTGACAGAGGAAGGGGAGGTGAATCCCTGTAGTAAATGGTAGAAAAGAAAAAAATAAAGCTTTATGATGGAACCTGATGCCCCTTTTGATGTGTGAGTGAGTGGTCTTGCTCTCTTCTCATCTCTCTCTCTCTCTCTCTCTCTCTCTCTCTCTTCATTTTTTATTTCATCTTTTAGCTTCTCATCTCTACTATTATAAACTTCACCTAAATTATCACACATTTATCTCTCTCCTTAACCTCCCATTTTCTCTCCCAGATCAAAACACAAAGATCTTCAGAATCAACAAGGTTCGTTTCAAAAACCATTCAGTTTATATGCCTTTTTTTTTTCTTTTTTTAAATATTTATCTAGTTTCTTCCTTTCTGGGTGTCTCAGATTTTCTTGCAAAATCCTTTTTTTTAGCTTGCAAGCTTGGGATCATGGTCTAGATGATTTGTGCTTAGTTTCTTGTTGTTAATCTTTGATCGATCTTGAGCTTTAGTTGAAATAAAGATTAATTGAAGCTTTGGTTGGTCAATTTATGTTCTTTTTTCCTTTTTTTTTTCTTGAAAACAAATTCTTCTTCTACAGTAGTTGAGCTTCATGTTGCTTTAGTTTTCTTAGATTTAGTTTCTGAAGCACTAAAATGCTTAGTTGGGTTTCGATCTATTGGTTTTTGATTCATTTCATCAAAGTTTTCTTGGGACTTGCCCACATAAAATAACACTTCCACAAGTTTGAAACACAGTCTTATCTTTGCTTCAAGCTTTAAATCTTTTCTATTTATGTTCTTTACTTGCTCAATCAACCATGACGATTCAGATTGTAGTACAAGTTTAAGCTTCTAACACACACACACACACACACTTGCCACATAAAATAACAATTCTAGAGTAGTCTAGACCATTCTTTCTATACATCTACTAGACTATTTACATGTATATTGTCTTGTTTTATTGTGTCTTTTCTTGATTAATAACTTCATGTTATGTGTTCTTGGTTCTTGCAGGCTGCTAATGATGTTTGGTTAGGTAAAGAAAGTGAAAAAGAAGACAAAGACATCATATATCTTGAAATTAAGCAAGTGGGTTGGGGCTGGGTTAGTTTAAAATAAATAGATCTTAGTACTGTTTAAGTGGTGCTGGCTACTGTTATGCTGAAGGTTAAGTATAATAGTAAGATAATTAGGGTGAGTTGTAGGTGTGGAGATAAAAAGAAGAGTACAACAAAGGAGAATCTTATCAGCAGATGTTATCAGTTGAAAACCCCCCATCAGATTCCCACTTGAAAACTGATGATGATGATGAAAACATCAAGACTTCTTGTTCAAATATAGGAGCAGTAGATCTGTTAAACTCTGACTTTGATGTTGGTCACACAAATTTCTCCATAAGGTAAAATTTATCCGATGCAGCTTTTTTCTGCTTTTACTAAGATGTCATAGAGATTTTGTTTGGTCAAGTCCATGGTGATAATTCTTAGATCTACTCCATTATTGTAACTTGGTTGACGCCTAATTTCTCACCCACCTTGGTCTCATTAATTTTGTTTTTACTAATTAGTCAAATTTTGTTTTATAATGGTCATGGTCTGGTTTTATCTTTCTTTCTTGATTACCTGGGATTTCATGTCACTTTGTTATGAGATGCATCAAAGAGATCTTTGTGCAGTTTGCTAATGATCTTTAATTTTCTTTGCTGGAATATGTGATTATTCCTTTTGTGTTGGTATTTGTTGTGCTTTTCTAGAAACTTTTTTCCATGGTCTATGTTTTCCTAAAACTGTTTGCATACAATAATGGACACATCTCGAGTTAAGCATCAGCTCAATTGTGTCTTTGATTTATTTAGTTTAAACAACACAAGTAATGCCTTTCAAAGCTTGATGTTATAACTGGTCTGATCTCAAACTTTTGAAATTTTGTTGTTTCTCCTGCAGAGATTATGTTTACAGTGCTCGGAGCAAGGATATTGCAACCAACTGGCCATTCTCAGAGAAGAACTTGCAACAATGTCGAAAGCTTGGTGTGACAAATTTGTTGCCACCTTTTCAGCGTGTTGATTCAGTGAAATCTATGTGTGTAAAGAAATGCGTTGTTTATGATATTTTGGCAGATCAAGCAAATGAAAGCAACCCCGAGGGGAAGACTACAAGTCAATTTGGTCAAGATGAACTGGTCTCTGTTAATGGTGCTACTTGTAATCAGAAACTAAACTCGGATCATCTGCATATCACTACAAGTGTGTCTGATCAAGGAGAAAAAGAAGTTCCATCTGAAGTTGAAAAATCTAATTCTGTAAAAGATTCAGAAGCTGCAATTTTATTAGAACCCTCAACCAAACAAGTTGAGGCAGAGATTCTCCCAGTAGCTTGCAAGACTGATAAAATAAGCAAACCGGAACCTCTAGTTAAGAAGTCAAGACTGATGGTGAAGTTGGGAACTTTAGCTGGTCCTAGCACAAAAGAAGATAACATGACCAACAACTTCATAGTTTCTGAAATAATGGCTTCCAAGGTATGCCCAGTTTGCAAAACTTTTTCATCCTCTTCAAACACCACCTTGAATGCACACATTGACCAATGCCTTTCTGGGGAATCAACTGTTAAGTGGAAAGAAGAACCTAAGGTGATTAAGCATAAAATAAAACCAAGGAAGATGAGATTGATGAGGGATATCTATGCAACTGCTCTACATTGTACGCTGGAAGATCTTGATAGAAGAAATGGGACAAACTGGGCAAGCAACTCCACTCCACCTGATCAATCAAATGAATTATGTGTTGAAAGTAGGCTGGAAAGTTTGCCATCTGCTGGTATTGAGGAGACTGGTCATAAGGAAGGTGAAGTCTATATTGATACTGATGGTACAAAAGTTCGGATATTATCAAAGTTCAACAAGGTGGCAAATATTCAAGGGAATTCTAGGGCTCAAAATATTCTTAGAAGTAACAAATTTATTACAGACAAGAAGAAAAAAAAGCATCAAAAAATCCTCAAACTCGTTACTGATGGCAAACCATGCTCTTCGAAGCCACATCCCAGTTTTGAGGTATATAAATGCTTTGATATTTCTTTAATATTAGTATGAGCTGTTTTACCTTACTACTGGTGTTGCTCCTTCTTTATCCGATTGTAGGGGTCAATGTTAGCTACTTGTTCAGTAATTTCACATGCATATTCTACAAATTTTTAATGTGTTTAGCACTAGGTTTATATTACAACCATCATCACTATATATCTCTTTTTTTGCTTGTGATTTCTGATAGTTATCAACATATATTAGCAGATTGAAAAATGTTATTGCCCTATAAATCGGCAGTATATTATAATTTAAAAGGCATTCCATTAAATTCTATCTCATTACAGGAATCAACCTTTTGTTCATTTACATCTTTTGTGGCTAAGATGTCCGTCTTACACTTGTTTATTACAGACTTACAGAAATTTGACTGTGGGACCAAGTGTCGATGAGGAGGTAGAACTGGGACAGTGCTCAAAAGCTCAGGAGAAGATTAAGCTGGATGATTCAGGAATCATAAGGCGATGGGTAGGATCTAAGCGAACTGGTCTCACAAAGAAGACCCCTCTTGAAGATAAACACCAGAATCCCGGACAGTCTTTGGCCAAGTCATACGCTGAGAGCAACTGCCTTCTAAATAAACAACATTCATTCAAAAATCTTGTTTCTTCTCAAACCATAAACAAGATGGAAACTTCAAACACTGAGGCTGGTTTTAGATTATATAGGGAGCAACCACCACTTGGGAAAAAGAGAGAGTTCCCATGGAGCTGTGAAGGTGGTGTAGGCTATAGGAAGAGGTCTGTAATTTTACCGAAGCATAAGAAGTTGAGAAAAGAAGGCATCTCTGTGCATGATAACTGCAATAAGAGTCCGAACCATACATCAACCAGAGCAACTTCTTTTAGCAACAAGGCAGCACCAACCAAAACTTCTGATGCGTTTGTTGTCACCTCAAAGACATCACGTACTCATCAGGAATTCTCATCAGAAGCTATGATAGCGTCTTCTACAAGGACTAAATTGACAAACCAAGTGGTTGTCCCCAAACTCCGATCTCATATCAAGAGAAAAGGTTCAGTATCTACAAAGTCCCATTTCAATAGCCAACTGGAAATTAATAACAATTTTTCATGGAGGCCATCTCAAGATGATGATGATCAGCAACTTGATTCGATGGAGGATTTTACTAATGAACGATCTAGAATGGAAGAGAACATGGGTAAGATGGGCCAAAACAAAGTTTTAAGGGATATGGGTGCTATCAATTTCTCCAGAAAGGAGGAATATGCTGATGGTTTGAAGAATTCAACAAATCAACCTTGTAATTATGGTCATGGTGTAGGTGTAATGAAGGAATTCTCGCCAGTAAACATTCGCAGTGCTCTAGAAGATTCGGAAGACTCATTTGATGATGAAGAATCTGAAAGCAAAGAAGGTCTAGCTTTCAGGGAAGATGTTGCTATTGAACAAGCATCCACAGTAGCCAATGGGGGTTTTATAAGCTGCAGTGATTCTTTAGTTTCGGAGTTCCCCAAGCTGCCTAGCTCTCCTGAGAAAAGCAAGTCCGAACAATATGCTGAGGTAGATCAGTGGGAATCATGCGGACATCCAACTAGCTCAAGGGGTCCAAGTTTGAGTGATGAACAAGTGTTTTCTGCAGATGCAGTTGGCAATGTTATGACTGGAGAGTTCAATTACTTCTCCGAGGTTGATCCTATACCTATTCCTGGGCCACCTGGTTCCTTTTTGCCGAGTCTGGGGCACATGGGGTCTGATGATCTTCAAGGAAACTTGTTGAATACTTCCCAAGTTCAATCTACTGAAGATAAACATGATTTTGTTGATATGGATAGGTCTGATTCTCCTGTGTCTGCAGTTTCAGATATTTCAAATCCTACATTGGCAATGTCCAAGTCCAGATCTTTCAAGGATTTCGCAGTTGACCCCCTCTCTGCTCAAGACGAGATTCAAAGAGGCTTTTCAGGTGCTGCCCAAGTTTCACAAGCAGCAAATCTAGGACCTGAACATTTTAACGTAGACAAATCGAGAATCAATGCTATGTCCTTCCCTGAGAAGGCACCAGTAAGTTCAAAATTTGAACAGTTATGCTGTTGCTCCCGGGAGCAGGGAACTCAAGGTGTTGCCTTTAATCTTCAGGAGTCACAACTGCAAAGGCAGCAGACAATGCGGTCTGATTCATTTCCTAAAATGCAAATTGATAGTGATTGTAGTGAAAGGCTTGGAAATTTTAATTCGAGATCTGGGTCATTCTATTTTCGCAACCATCCAAATTCAGGACACGGAAAGGTGGTTTATCCTACAAGAAAATTTGCATCGGAACATATTGAGAAGAATGTTTTGGGGGAGCACGAGGTTAAATTTACAGCTCTTAGGGATATTGATTCAGCTAGTCCATCAGCTCCAAATCCTGTTCTTAGGCTGATGGGGAAGAACTTGATGGTGGTCAACAAAGATGAAGTTCCATTGCTGCAACATAGGCAGCATCAGTCAAGTTCTATGGATTCCCAGCCACATTTGCAGTGCAATTCAGTTTCTGAAGTTTATCCATGTGGTGTAACGGACTATCATTCATATCATCAGGTTGTTGCTCAAAGTCCTATTGCCTTTAACCAGGATCAACGACAAGATGCATATGGACAAAAATTTGATATAAAGTTGTCAGGGAACTTTGAAGGTAATGTTGATGTAGAAACACCACAATTACCATATCATGCATCCCGAGTGAAGTTTCCAAGCATGAATGTGGCTGGTGCTTTCAAATATTCACTGGGGCAACATGACTACAAAGTTGGAATAAACATGTTAGCTGAAGAAAGACCTAGAAACAGACTGAACAATCCACCGACATATGGTTTACAGAAAAATGTTGCAACTTCTGGGGCCAATCTCTGGGATGTGGGTTCCACATCCAGTAGGGAGATCATTATGATTGATGATCCTACCAACAGCGAAACTGATTTTTCCACTGGTACAATGTGCCATGATGGCATGGGGAAAGTAAGGGTATTTTCTTCCAGGAATGCTACGAATTCAATCTCAGGGGACTCTAAGTTCAGTTCAAGATTAACAACTTCATACAATAGTAATCCATCGGAAGGCGCAGGTTCTTTTTATGGAGGGCAACCCGTGATGCACAATGCAAGCTTCCAGATGCCAGTTTCTGAGGGAGTCAATGCGAGTCCAGTGATGTGGAGTTGTAACTCAGAAGGTCTGAGCTTCTTGCGTCCCAATTCTTTAAGTTCATCATCAAACTCTACTAGTCACCTGAGACCAAAAATATACTACTCTCCCCGCTTATCATGAATGACAAGTTTGAATTTCTAATGGAACGTGAATTGCAGATGCAACAGGTCACTCAGTCACTGGTAGCTCGTATAATACTTAAATATACATTTTCCCAGTGGAAAAAGAATGGTAGCTTTTTCCAGAAAGCCAACTGTGAGAAAACGAGGAGATGAAGTCTTGATTTGGTTCCCATTTAATATATTGGCTTTGAGTTAAATAAAATATCGAAATATACTGGACGTTGAGGTACATTAATGAAGACATCAGTTCTCCATAGATTTTCTGTGTGTAAGCAAAAACGTTAAAGGCTTCCTACAGACTGTTTGTACAAGTGATCTTACAGTAATAACTTAATTATCTTCACTACTTAACTTGGTGTGATGTAGATATATATATATATATATATATGCTTGTTATATTATGTTTAATTTTTGTGGTTTAGTTTGATTCTATATACTTCCAACTTTTAAGCGAAGTTCGATTACCAAGAACATGCATGATGTCGCAAGTTTACATGGCGCCTGGTTCTCAAGAGTCAACTCGACTTTTTAATCTAACCTAAAATTCCGTTCGAGCTCAATAAAAATTTCGAGTCCATTCAAGCCTAGCCACCAAGCATACAGTCGTCAAGCATTACTCAAAAAAGCTCAAATCGAATTACAGCCCAAGGCTTCCTACATAAAACAATTTCATTCTCCTCATGTTCCGTTAACTTAATTAAGCAGCCTGCTTTCTCTTTTTCCCAAGAAAAAACGAAACCACTATTCATCAATTTAACGACAAGCCCTACTTTTATTATTTTTTCTTAATTTTATTCTTATTTAATAAATTTCTCTCTTCACTTAGAGTTTTTCTCCACCAACTTTTGAGTTTTATCTCAGCATATTTTGGGTTTGTTCTCTCTTTCTCATGAGAGTTTGTTTTCATTTTTATGGTTAGGATCATTTTTTGATTCGTTAGTGAGTTACATGGGCTTCTAATTAGGATTAATTTTTTTTAAAAGTAATTACGATTAATTTTTCGAATACATTTTGATGAGTCATATCTACGTATTTTTCACGATTATAATGAATCGTTAGATTGTCCCTTTAAAAAAACTACACGTTTCAGAGCGATGACCGATCGATTCTAGTAACAAATAATAGTTTTAATGAAGAAATTGTGAATTTAATTTAGTTTAGCATGTGTTCGTTGTTAATTGTTTTTATAGATGTCGTATGACTATTTATCAAACAATTATTTGATTTAAAAAAAAAAAAACTTAATTAAACATGTAAATTGATAATAAAATAACATATATATTACAACAAAAATATTTTGTGGTAGGAAATTTAGTATTTGCTAGCTTAACTCACACGCAAAAGACAATTTATTAATTAAATGTTAATATAAATATTTATATATTATTTTTCAAAAATTTTCATAAAGTCATTTAGGTAAAAATTCTTTATGTTTTTACAACTAATAATGTAAATTTTAAATATTTATTTGCACGCTATTAATACAATTATGTCTTTATTATTTTATTGGTGTTCTTATAATTAATTGTAATATCCCAGATTTTTTTTTGTAATTTTAATAGATTAAAATTTGCTAGAAATTAGAATTAGAAGTGGATTAAAATTAAGATAATTATATAATTTGACTTTAGAATATAAATAGATTAATGAGTTTTGTTAATTCAATTTTGTTGGGCTTTAGTTTAATGTTTAAACTGACCCAAGTTAATTATAGTGAACTAATTAATAGCTAGATACAATGTAAAAAAATGATAGAGACATCGGTTATAAATCATTAGAAAACCCTAGCATCGGTGAAGAAAAGAGACGCAACGAGAGAGAGGAGGAGAACAGAAGAACACGAAAAGAGGAAGATTCATAACAAGTTTAGAAGAAGAGTTAACGATTCTTTAATTCTCTTGTTATTCGTGTTATTTCACGTGTATGATATTTGATTTATTTTGATTATGTCAAGGATCTTTATATGTTCTCTTGAGTATTTGTATATGTGTATAATATGATATATATCCATGAGTTCTTTGTTTTGTCCATTGTGTTCGTATGTCTACTACGATTTTGTATGTATACTACATATAAAGTCTGAATTCTTGTAAAAATCGTATCTGACTCGTTATTTGTCGGAATTTTATGATATTAGATTCTCTGAAAAGGTATTTGAATTATCTACGACTTTGATTCTTTGTGTTTTCCGAAATTCGGTCTGCAAACGTGAGTGTTTCTGGGATTTATTGACCAACCAGTATGTTTTTGAAGCTGAGAAGTCTAATTTTGAAAATTCATAGTAAATTGAGTATTTATCCAAAAATTACGAGTGATACCATTCTGGAAAGCTCTTTTCGACCTCTGCACTTTTTGTTTCATTCCTCTGACTATTTCTGTGATTGCGATGTCTTAAACATCGAAACACTAAAGAAATCAGGGACTGATTCTGTTCTGCAGTCCACAAATGTCTATGCTATGAGTTCGTTACTTGTCCGTTTTTAACGAGTCTTATCATTCTGGAAAGCTCTCGGAATCTTCTACATTTTTCGTGTTTTGTACTTTTTCAGATAAAATCATTTTCATAGAGTAAATTGCCAATTTTCAGAACTGGTCAGGATTGATTTTGTTAACAATAGTCTATTTTGCAAGATATTTTGATGTTTGATGTTTGGAATCTTCTTTGAGTAAATTAAATGTAAATGCCGCATGAGTTCTATTGAGTTGTGTACTTTTTTGTTTTATTTGACTGTTAATAGATTATAAGTTAATATTAAGGATTTGCTGTGATTTTCGTTGCTCACTAATATTATCAAATCTGTTTTTATTCGGTTATCTTATTATATTCGAAATATTTTATTTTGAAACTTGTGATATCGAAAATAGATTTTAGAAAACATTTTTATAGAATTCCCCAGTTTTAGTTGCACATCGAATCATAGAATCCGGTCACTGGATAGTGTGACATATTGAATCATAGAACTAGTTTACACATGTTCCGGATCACATAGATACCTCGTTGAGTTTGTCTTATCGAGGGACGTAAACTGGCCCCCATCAAATCATCGAACTATAGAAGTCGTGTCACTGACATAGTGTGACCGTAATTTAAAACTGTTGGAATTAAATGTGATTTTATTGTTAAGATTATATTATCAATTTAAAGTTAAGAAATTTTGTTTTAAATATTACTTTGAGCCGTTGGGCGATAGTTACTTGCTGGCCTTTGCAGCTCATTGTTTTAATATATTTCAGGTTCAGACTTTTGGAAGCTAAGTAAGAATAAGGATGTGGAGTTATGGATTTTGTGCTATGTGATTTTGCATAAGACTATTCAAACAATTTGATTATCTGTTAGACATTGAATATTATTGGATTTATGGAGCTGTGTCTCCGAATTTATGTTTTTGAATTATTGAGTTTGACCATCGTGTTGACTTTTGTGGAATATTGAATTTATCGAATAAGGAATCTATTTTTATTTTAGTTTCGTATTTAGAATAATAGTCCGAAAAGTCGGGCTGTTACATTAATAATATAACATTTAGATTTTAGTGTTTATTTGATGAGATTTTAAATACTTTTTAGCGAGCAATTTTATTGAAAGATGCAATTGTCGGTCATTAACTATATTGAATAACAATCCCAATGATAATTCAAATATTTGATTTAAGAACTATTAATTTATTATAAATGATAAATATTATATTTTAAAATGTTGTTAACTATTAGTCCCTGAGAGTATTGCAGAAGGGGGTGTTGAATGCAATTAGGGCTTTAAATGAGTCGAATCGAGCCGAACTCTTAACTGTTCATGTATTAGCTCGTTATAAATACGTCAAACTCGAACTCGAGCTCGAACTTTTATCGAGCTAATATTTTTGTTTGTGTATCAACTCATTAAGAAAAATATTATTCACGAACATGTTCGCGAACAATTCATGAATATGTCTCACGAGCTATTACTCACGAACACCTCATATTTTTTAAGAAAACTTTTAATGCATTACAATAAAAAGAAAGCAACGGTAAAATCTCTAAATCTAGAGACATGTGGTTCTAATCTAGACTTATCAAAGAATAGAATTTAGATCAGTTTAGTTAATAAATAGCCAACTAATATTATAATTTACAATGTAACATATGTTATACTTTTACTACTTATAATAAAAAAAATGTATATACTTAACCAAAAAAAATAATGAATAGACAAAATAAACTAACATATACTTCGTATACATTAGTCTTTACACTTATTTACTAGTTACCTTGAATTCTGGAACTCCTATTAAATGTTAATGAAATATATTCATGAGCATATTCATCGAATTTGTACATGAATTTATTTATTAACCTTATTCACGAGTTTGTCCACGAAACTGATTCACGAACTACATAAATGAACATGTTCACGAATTTTATAATCGAACTTGTTCGCGAGCTTTCGAGTTGAACTATGACATGCTCAAGTTCAACTCATTTACGAGACGAACCTCAAAATCGTCTTCATGTTCGACTCGTTTACAAATCGAACCGAACTCGAATCGAACTTTTTTCGATTCGAACACCAAACTGTTCATGAGTGTATCGACTCATTTACAGCCCTAAATGCAATACTGATAATTTAAATCTTTTCCCAATAACAAATAAAGAGATTTGTTCTTATCAATTAGAACATAGCAAACAACGAGATCTAAATAAGATAGAGTTTCACAAAATAATTGGTTTATTTATCTTGCGAAGGGTTTTGCTACAATCTGGAAAAATAATATTTCCAGCTTCTATCTCGAGAGAGATTGAGTTGTGGGAGTAGATTTCTAAACTTGATAGATTGTGTTTCTAGTTTCATGTGAGGTGTGAAGCTGTTTATATATTCAAGTGACATCTTCTTACAATTTGCTCACATGTGACCTTTCCTAAAATGTATACTAGATAGACTAATCATAAACCATAAAACAATCTAGATACATTTCATTTGTAGCATACTCAATCTCAATTGATGTAGATCTTGCTTACCCTTGAATTGGTAAGCTTTGTCTTGTTTTCTCTCAAGCTCTTGTCGTAGTCTTTCAAGATTATAGCAGAGTCATGTAAATTATGCAACACCTGTTACTGAAACGTCTGTCAAACTTTTGACTTTGAAGATAAATCTGTTAGAATTTTATAATTGATAAAAGTAAAATAAATATAATCAAAAAGTAATCAAAAAGTAACAAAACAAAAGTATTTTATTATGTTGTTGCCATAATAATAAACTACAATTGTGAGCCTTTATATAAGCTACACCTAAAACAAATTAACTGATAAATAGGTAACCCTAACTATCACGTAAACAATCATCTAGAAAATCTCATTCAAAAACTACAACTAATTCCTAAATAATAGAATTAATACAAATCTAAACATAACTATTTTTTATTTTAAATTTTGAATCACATTTATCTAACATCCTCTCTTGATTCAAAATTACTAAAATATAAAATTAAATAAAAATGAAGCACTTCTCTTCAATTTCTTTCTCGTGATGCACTTCTCATCACCAAACACGTGATGCACTTCTCATCACTAAACACGTTGATGCACTTCTCACCAACACCCATGGAACACTTCTCTCCACAAACATTTTTCTTGGTGCACTTCTCACCAAATTACATGGAGCACTTCTCTCCATAAACATTATTTTTTTAAAAAAATCATGGCCACCCGTGCCCTGCTTTCTTTCTCATCATCATCATAACAATCTTGGTGTCTCTTGTCTTGACCCTTCTTCCTTTTCAATGACTCATCTTCAAAAAACTTTATTTGAATTAGTGTTGGATTGTTTTCATGAGATTGCATCTCCCTCTCAAATTTAACCCTCCACAAACTTGACCTCACCACAGACCCGTTAAGATCATATAAGCTCTGATACCATGTTAGAATTTTATAATTGATAAAAGTAAAATAAATATAATCAAAAAGTAATCAAAAAGTAACAAAACAAAAGTATTTTATTATGTTGTTGCCATAATAATAAACTACAATTGTGAGCCTTTATATAAGCTACATCTAAAACAAATTAACTGATAAATAGGTAACCCTAACTATCACGTAAACAATCATCTAGAAAATCTCATTCAAAAACTACAACTAATTCCTAAATAATAGAATTAATACAAATCTAAATATAACTATTTTTTATTTTAAATTTTGAATCACATTTATCTAACAAAATCAAAAGATCCGCCCCTGAGACAGTATATTGTGCTCGCCAAGTTCTGTTGTCATGTGATGTTCTAAAGCTGACAGTAAGATTATCCTAGGACTGAGGTGTCATAGGGAAATCTACTGTCATGACCTTGCAGATTGTGCTGACAGTAAGGTACAAAGTTGTTGTCTCCAGGCTTCTGCCAAAGTTGTTGTTAAGACTGAAAGTTGTTGTCACGAAGAGTGTTGTCTTGACTGCATGTTTGATGTCCTTGTAATGTTGCTGTCAACCGTGATACTTGATAACATGTTTATTCATTGTACTTGTCATATGTAGAAAATTCTATGGGGCTTGAACATAGTGAACTTCTTTCAGATTACCTTCTTTATTATATGTATGCATGCCATTACAATTTGAACATTACATAGAACATACTCTGGCTGTGACAGTATGTTACTAATTACATAGTTAAGTTGTCTACATACAATTACCCATAAAACCTAACAATCTTCCCCAATTTGTTTTTATGGACAATAACAACAAATTTGAGTTTAAAGCTGACAACTTAACTAATAAAGATCTGAACAATAAAAACACTTTAGTTCTGAACAATATGATTTTGTAAATGCTTTTGATACGTATTGAGAATTACATGCATAAGCATTTCCAGCTTTAGTAAACTAATGCTTCTAATGCATTTTGCAAGAAGAGTTTGATCGAATCACTTAGCGTTTCTTTGCTTCCTTTTATGCCTTGCTTCATCTTCTCTTTCCAATGCACTTTGCAGAAAAGCTTTTAATTCTCCAACTACAACTTTCTCATTTTAATCCCTGGAAAAGTATTCAATCTCCTCAATAGTCTTTTGAATCCTTCTAGAGGTGCAGAACTTTGTGTTTTCAGGAATTAACCAAAAAGTTCCAATCTTGGTGATTGATCTGAACTCATGTCTATTCCTCTCAATGCTGAATCTATCTCCAAGAAAGGCTCTTAAGGAGTTTCTTCTTTTCTTGTCCGGGTCTTCACACTCTCTTTGTTTAAAAATTAGTGCGGAATTAAATGAAACAAGATTAAAGTTAAATACAACTTATATTAAACTTGAAGGGTGTTACAAATACAATACAAATAACAAGGTTTGAATCTCAAACTATTTAAAACAAATCTAGAATAATTTTGACATGAATTTATCTATTTTTGTAATAAAAAGATCGAATACTAAAAAGTAGTTCGAGAACAATTCTAGGGATAATGATCCGCTAGATAGTCAAACAAGTACAAGTAAATGAATTCTAGTGGCTTGAATGTTACAATAAGAGCTAGAATAAATTTACTGTAAGATTTAATGGCCGGCAATTGGTTTTTGTATTGAAGAAGGCAAAGAGAGGATGTAACTTTAATGTGTTATGTCTCTTTTTTTAATGTTGCACAAATCTGTTGTGTTTTTAAGTCAACTGCCACTTTTTAAAGAAATGTACGCCATTTGCCTTATCAATTAAACATACTATCGGCAGTACTAGCCAAAGACTTGATAGTACTTATTGGAACGTACGATATATATGACTGTGTTTTATGAAATAAATTAAAGAATTCGAAAAGAAGATTAACCTTAATCGCTACGGCGCAAGCGATTCAATTCCACGTCTTCTACTGAATTCCTTGATTCACTTTGGGAGAAGTGTGGCCTTCGATCTCCCAAAGTTTCCTCTCCTCAAAGCCTCGAAATTCCAAAACCCTAGCTGCGTGCGGCTGCCCCTAGGTCTCAATTTTGATTTATGTTGTGTATTCAGCTTTAAGGAGAACAAAAATATATATAGGCTTCAGTAGGGATCATGGACAATTAGGTCCGGCCTTCCAATGACATTCTGAGTCAAGCACAATGTCATTAAATATTAATTCAATCCACTAAAGAATTAATATTTGCACTACCGTTCCTAATACCACAATTCTTTTATTATTTAATTCGGCTCCTATATTATTTGCTTATTAAATTCCCCACATTTAAGCTATCGCATGTCCATTAATTAAATTAATCACTGACAATTAATTTAATTAATATCTTATTTATCCTTGATCATCCACTCAACCTTATAATTATGTCTGAAATTAATCTGCCTGCAGGGCTTCACATAATTATCTTTATGAGCTTTCAAGAGGACATCATCAACCCGAATATTATCAGGACATGGATTCCTTCTGTAATTAATATCCCACTCCGCATGCAATGTCATTGCTCAACATATAATATTTTAATTAATAATTAATTACATCTTATATGAATCAAAGCATGTGCATTGCATACAAGTGTCAATCACTACATCCGGATTAAGAACCTAAGCAATAATAATATCATAGAATCTTAGTTCTTCTTTATTGTTAGAATAGAAGAACAATTATAATATTTTGATCTTGTTCAATATACACAAAGTATACAAGTATTATTCAATAGTCAAGATAAACTATTCCCAAATAATACTTCAGTCATTCTAGTGGTTTGTCTAGTACCACTTAGACTGTGAACCTTTATTATATTATATATAGACACGGATAATCTAATCTTCTGTTATCCTATTTGATACTAGATTATCCACAATATATAATAAACAGACAATGTAATAATATGCAATCATGATTCTCAATAAAATGGTCAATGTTCATATACTTCAAACGAATAGTTCAGTATAAAACCCAACAATCTCCCGCTTATACTCAAGCTATTCTTTGAGTATATTAGTGTTTATTACAAATAATCCACTACCAGTTTAAATAACTACTATGTGACCAGACATCTGACTCTTATCCCCTCCACATTTTCCTCAAAAGCCTTAGCTGGTAAGCACTTCGTGAAAGGATCTGCCTGGTTGTCCTTTGATGCTATATCGATCACAACGATATCTCCTCGCTTAACGAACTGTCATATGAGGTGATACTTATGCTCGATGTGTTTTGCTGCCTTATGTTCTCGTGGTTCCATTGTATTTGCAACAACACCAGTGTTGTCACAATAAATTGTGATATGCCGTGGCAAATCAGGAACTACATCCAAACCCAATAGGAAATTCCGGAACTATACTGCCTCTTTGGCTGCCTCAGAAGCTACCACATATTCGGCTTCAATGGTTGAGTCTGCGATGCATTTCTGCTTCACACTCCTCCATATTACGGCTCCAACTCCTAGAGTAAAAACACACCCCGAGGTTGACTTCCTCTTATACCTATCTGTCTAGAAAATCTGAATCAGTATATCCCACAGGCAACAAGTCCGAGGCCTCGTAAATTAACATATACTTCTTAGTCCTTCGCAGGTACTTAAGTATTGTTTTTACTGCACTCCAATGTTCCAGGCCTGGATTAGACTGATATCTACTGACCATGCACACGGCAAAGCAAATATCAGGCCTCGTACATAACATAGCATACATTAAGCTTCCACATGCTGAAGCATAAGGAATTGCTTAATGTTCTCCATCTCTTTAGGTGTCGTAGGGTACTGCTCCTTCGATAGAGAAACTCCATGTCTGAAAGGTAAATTACCCTTCTTAGAGTCATGCATGTTAAAACGAGCCAATACCTCATCAATGTAAGGTTCTTGAGATAAAACCAACATCCTTTTCTTGCGATCTCTTATTACTTTGATCCCAAGGATGTATGCGGCTTCACCTAAGTCCTTCATTTCAAATTGTTTGAACGACCATGCCTTAATTGATGACAACATCTCTACATTGTTTCCAATGAGCAAAATGTCATATACATATAACACTAGAAAAACCACTGCATTTCCCTCACTCTTCCTATACACACATGCTTCGCTTGGACTCTGATCATATCCATATGACTGGATTACTTGATCAAAACGTATGTTCCAATACCTGGAAGCTTGTTTCAGTCCATAAATAGAGTTCTTAAGCTTACACACTAGATGCTCTTAGCCTTCCTTAATGAATCCCTTTGGTTGCTGCATATAGATGGTTTCCTCAAGACTTCCATTAAGGAAAGCTGTCTTGACATCCATTTGCCAAATCTCATAATCGAGATGAGCTGCTATAGACAAAAGAATCCGGATTGACTTAAGCATAACTACCGGCGAAAACGTTTCCTCATAATCGATCCCTTCTTTCTGAGTATACCCTTTCGCAACAAGTCTTGCCTTCCAGGCTTTCACCTTTTTATCAGATCCTCTTTTTCTCTTGTAGATCCACTTACATCCAATGGGTTTTACACCTTTGGGTGGTTCCACAAGCTCCTATACTTGATTGGAATACATTGATTCCATCTCAGATTGCATAGCCTTATGCGATAGATCTGCATCCTTATCTTGTAGTGCTTCTTCGTATGTCATGGGATCCTCATCATGTTCACCAGAGACTAAGTCCGAAGACTCTCCCAAAAACATGAATCTCTCAGGTTGTCCCTCCCACTACGACGAAGCACTAGTGTGGTATTAGTGATAGGCTGTGCATTTACTTGTGGTTGTTCTACTTGTACTATTGGCACATTAGGATTATCTGTTCATCCCACTAATTCCTCTAAAACAACAGTACTCATGGGTTTGTGGTTCATTATATAGTCTTCATCTAAGAATCTATCATTGGTGCTAAAAATGACATCCCGATCCTTAGGACTATAAAACAAATAGCCTTTCGTTCCCATGGGATAGCCCACAAATAGCCTCACTTCTGTACGAGAATCTAACTTAGTCGCGTTCTTGTTCAGCACATGTGCTGGACAACCCCAAATCCGAATGTGTCTTAGACTTGGCTTGTCAACAGTCAACAATTTCTATCGGAGTCTTAGGAACCGACTTAGAAGGTATTAGGTTTAGAAGGTAAGCCGCTTTTTCTCAAGCATGTCCCCAACACGACTTGGGTAAATCCAAATAACTCATCATCGATCTAACACTCTCCAACAGAGTCCGGTTCCTTCTCTCTGCTACACCGTTCTGCTGGGGTGTGCCAGTTACAGAAAACTGGGATGTGATCCCATGTTCAGATAAATATTCCCTAAATTCTCCAAGCAAGTATTCGCCACCACGATTTGATCGTAGTGACTTGATACTTTTACCAAGCCATTTCTCCGTTTTAGCTTTGTACTCCTTGAATTTATCAAAGCACTCAGACTTACGGTGAACAAGTAAATGTACCCATATCTGGAATAATCGTCAATGAAAGTGACAAAATACTCATATCCACCTCTTGCTTGGATATTCATAGGTCCACATAAATCAGTATGAACCAACTCTAACACTTCTTTAGCTCTATCCCCCTTTGCCTTAAAAGGCCTGTTAGTCATTTTACCTTCCAAGCAGGATTCAGATAATGGAAATGGCTCCACTGCCAATGAGATTAAAGGCCCGTCTACTACCAGTCTTTGAATCCTCCTCAAGTTAATATGACCTAATCTTAAGTGCCAAAGAAGTGTTTGGTTCAAACTAGAATATAATATCCCCAAATTTTGGACTTAGTTAAAAATTTTTGATGAATAGTAAATGTCGATGAATAGTGAAATTGCTGATAAAAAAAATATTTCAGACCACACTATATGGAAGACATGGAATGAATGTTTCGAAGTTATATTAGTGATGTATAAGGAGAATAAGTGAATGTAAACGTGATCAGAATCAGAAGATTTCCATTCGAGTTTTAAATCACTATTCATTGGACAATCAAGGATGTATTGATTTGATCGTTTTGAGAAAGTATGTCGAATGAGAAATCCATGATCATATCTTAAGCCAAGGTGAGAAATCTAGGATCATATATTAAACCAAGGAAATGGAAAGATCAAGGAAGTATCTCCTAACATTGGTACAGAGAAACGTTTTTAAAATCACTTGAACCTAGCGCGAAACAGAAGCGTAACGAATTATGGATTAAACCCTAACCGAAGGGGAAGTATCATATAAGATCATCGAGTGCATCATATAAGAGGATTGATGATACAAGAAATGACATAAGCATGACACAAAAGATGGTGTAAGCATGACATAGGGGGTGACAAGGTGATGAATCACCACCTTGTCACCATTTTTGACCAAAACCACATGGCTTGACATGTGGCAATTGATGACTAAACTCAACCAAAACCACACAAATTAGATGCATCCATTTAGCATTATTTTGACAAAAGAAAAGAAAAGAAATGAAGCATTTCTCCCCCCCCCCCCCATTCTTCATCAAACATTCGGCCATTCTCCTTCCATCCAAAGCTTAAGAAATTTTCTACAAGCTACACACCTCCTAAAATCATGGTTATAGATTCTAAAGCTTCCATATTTCTAAACTAAGGTAATCTCTAAATCCTAGCTTCATCCATGGATTGCATCATGTTCAAATCTTGATTAAAAGATGAGCATGAATAGTGAAATGAATAGTAACTTATGATTTTCTTGATTTGTTCTTGAAGTTTAAGGCTTGATAAGGTTGTTTAAGGATCAAGCAAGGATATATAAGCTATTGATAGTCCTTACCAAGCATCAAGGAAGGTATAAACATCTTAAACCTTTAGTTATAATTCGATTTTTATGATTAGTTTGATGATAGTTTGAGATAGTATGGATTAAAGGTTGAATCCTTGGTTATAATGATTGTTTAGTGATTATCTTGATGGTTGAACTAGTAAATGTTTGAATGGAGTTGTTGGTTAAAGATTATGAGTTGGTTTAGATGATGAATGAGAAGTATTGATGGTTTGGTTGTGTTAATGGATTGATTTGAGTGTTTTAAACACGGGAATCACGATTAAGCGTCGTTACCATGTCGGATTTTCCTTAGAAAGCTTAGACAGAGACCACGGCTACCTTGTAGACATAACAATGAGGTTTTCTGACCATGATCATGTAGGCTCTGTTTTGTAGTTTGTTTTAGCAAAAAAATCGTATCGTTTCGATTTACGGTTTAGGAGAAACATCCGTTTTAGTGTAAGCGGTTTCGGATAACTAAGTAGTTCACTGCATGAACTTTGAGATGGTGATAGAACCCTTTAAAAATGGAATTGGGTCGAGATATTAATATGGATACTAGCATGGACAGTTAGGAAGGGAACCGAGGAGGTTTCGTGTTAAAATAATGATTTTTCGATTTTATAAAAATGCGGGAACAAAAGTTGCGCGAGTGAAATACCCTTAAGGGGATGGTTAAAAACAATGATTTAGCAATGGTAAAGTACTTGGGTTTTTAGAATAGATTTCCACCCAAACTTTTGACTTAAGAGTTTACGGAATGTCATGAGGTTATAAGTGACCAAGAGCGAGACATTTGATGTTCGTTAATAGAACGTTAGTGCTTAAGTTAAATGCACTTTAATTGATTAAGCCAGGGGACTGATAGAGTATTTCATTGTTTATAGATTTTCCGGCAAGTTCTCGAACCCATAACAACCAAGGACCCGAGGCAAGTTTTCTCATCCCATGCTGTTTTCCATTACTTATATTGATGATGCATATGATGTGATATCATGCATGGTTTCAAACCTTACATCGTATATAGATGTAACGGTATTAAAAATGTTGAGATGTAGTATATGCATATGATATTATATCATGCATGCTTTCAAACCTTACATCGTATATAGATGTAATGGTAATAAAAATGTTGAGATATAGTATATGCATATGATAGATGCATGTCAGTTTTCAAACCCTACATCATATAAGTGATGTTGTTGTGATATATTCTGCTTTAATGCTGTGAAAATATTTATAAACTGTTTACGCTTTTGATAGAGAGCTTTATAAGACATAAGGGTTTATGTGCTATGTAAATATTAGATATAAACCGAGGTGTTATAGAGGCTCTAAGGGTAGAGCGCTCGTACGAGGATTTTAAAACTTAGACCGGGAGTCAAATTAGTATTTTGGTCTTGATTATACTGTCAGAAGCTGGAGGGTTCCAGCGACAGTTATATTTTAAAATGTTGATTAAATATTCCAATATATATATTATTGGACATTTAATGTGAGATATTTAAATAATATTATTATAAATATTATTTGGAATATTTATTTAATAAAGTGAATATCATTTTGAATATTCACTTAAGTGGAATCTTATTGAATGATAATTCAATATTTATTATTTTGAATATTTATTTAATTAAGTGAATATCATTTTGAATATTCACTTCAGTGGAATCTTATTGAATGATAATTCAATATTTATTATTTGGATATTTATTTAATTAAGTGAATATTAACTTGAATATTCACTTAAGGGGATTTATATTAAATTATAATTCAATATTTATTATTTGAATATTTATTAAATATTTCAAAAATGATTTAAAAATCACAGAACCTTGTGATATTATTATTTAAGGTTCTAGTATTTACGCAAATATTTTCTGATCTCAAAAAGGGTTTATGAGAGTATAATAGGGGTTCCCAACTACTTTAATTATTTATCTCGAATAACGATTTTGATTTAAACTTATAAAAAATGGGAATCCATTCCAGGAAGTGAACATATGATTTCACTTGCCTCTTTCATTAAAGGTGATATAGTTTGGGTTTCTGAATTATCAGAGCTAACAATATTTGACAAAACTCCCAGGTCGTGATTTCGAAATGTTTTACTTGAGGATCGAGGTCAGTTGACAACGGTCAACCCACATTGTGACTTACATCCGATATAAACCGAAAGTAAGGGTATTTTTACAAAACCTATTAACAAGCTTATGCTTGAGGAACTGGATTAATATTCGTTCCAGTTAAAGATAGTCGGGGGAACGACATTTTCGAGTAAGTGGCCGAGTAACGCACGGTCCCGCAAAGAAAAACTATTTTTTTCTGGCCTTGATGTCGCCAGGTGGAAATGTAATAAGAGGCTGGGTGACGCCAGTCCAGTGGAATCCGTTGGCAGGGAGCGGGTCCACTTGTGTGGCCTTGATGTCGCCATGTGGTTACTAATGTGTAAGAGGCCGAGTGACGCCGGTCCAATCTAACAGCCCGTATGCGGCTAGGGTAATGACCTTCGGGATTATCCATCTACTAGTAGAAAATCTATGGTATGACGACTGATCATCGTATACCAGTGCGTAGCCCTGTGCAACTCCCCATGTTTTTCCGAGGATTGGAATTTCAGAAATGTTTGGTAACTTAGGTTAAATACCGGTTACAGATACTTGTTAATAATATTTTAACAAAGTACTATACCTCATACAGTATTTGAACTATATGGCATGTTTTGACGAAAGAATATTTAAACATATCATTCTGTATATGAACGGAGTTTCAAAGGTGTTCATTACTGATATTTTACAGTATTTTGAACAGTATGAGATATCTAAATAGATATGTGTGTATATATGTTGAGAAGGGATTTAAGATATACATCATATTGAAATGTATAGTGTTTTGAAACAATGGATAGGCTTTAAACCTTGATTCCAATATTTGATATCTATTTTAAAAGATATGTTTTGAATCTTGGTTTATTATATTGATACCAAGGATTTCTAAATGATCTACGAAGAATATTGAGTATGATTATAAGTCATACAGTATTTTGAACGGTAGACTATTTTGGGGTCAAACCCTAGTAGTGTTAAATCTTTGATCCTATATGGATTATCTACCTTAAAGGTTAGAGATTTAAACTGGGATAAATTTCTTGCTGGGCGCTATTAGCTCATTCTTGCTTTATTAAAACTTTCAGCATGAAGAAAACATTGTCGATTCACCTCGTGTTACGAGAGCAAGGGAATGGAGAGACCACCCTTGAGTTAGTTCAGCAGGATGGATACTGCCGAAGTTAGCAGAACAGTTGCCGATGGAATTAGTGAGAATTGTTTTCGAGTAGGTTTGCATTATTGAACCTTGTATAGAATTGTGAGCTCTATTATTTTAACTTCAGGTAGAGGTTGTAAATGATAGATGAGATCCTGGATAGTACATTTGATTTGTAATAACAAATGTTACCTATTGTTGCTCATTTCCAAGGCTATAACTTGTGTGTGTGTGCGTAAGTGATTGGGGTCTTTGGAGTTGTATTATTAGAATATTGTAAGTGATACAGGTATGGTATGATTGATGGAGTGTGACAACCCAGATTCCTGACCCCGGATCTGGGGCTGTTACATAAATGGTATCAGAGCGTTAAGTTATAAACTTGGATATGAGAGTGTTGAGAGTTATATTTAAGTAAGCGAATGACGCGAGGACTCATATAGAGCTCGTTAAGTGGACTACCGGAAGTAGTGCCATTGAGAATGTTAAGATTAAAGAGTTTAGTTGGGGACTTATCGGAGGACCGATAGGACCGTTGAAGATCATCATAATGATGAGAAAGACGTTTAGAATTATACACGGATTATCAAAGACATTAAGATAAGACGCGGAGCAGAGTCTCGGTTGCAGTTGGGGTAAGGTCGGAATGGCCAATACCAACAGATAACTTGACTTAGTAAGAACCTAAGTGTTTGTAGTTCATCATAGTTTGCCCACGAGAAGGCAACACATGTGAAGATTAAGACGTTTACAGTCCTTTACGCGATCCGAATTACTAAATTGCGTGGACTAGTTAAGGCATTATCTTGTGTATGAGGTCCAAGCCTTGAGAACAACGATTCCACCAGAGTTGGTGTCTTTTCCGTCGATGGGTATTTTGTTACCTAAGAAGGAGACTGTTGCGTACATGTAGTACCAGAACGTTATCGTGAGACGAACGCGCTAAATCGCATCGCGAGTATATTTCGTACGATAGGCCATGATGGCTCAACTCAGAAATCCAAGATATGAAGAATGGATAGCGTGATTCTGATAAAGATACGTATGGTTGCAACGAGCAATGCGACAATCTCAGGACCTACGAGGAACGAGACCTATGGCGGCCTGGGGTTGGATTCATTCGATACGACTAGTGTTAAGAAATTACATGTACGTTAATCGACCTTCATATTTTGAGAATGTGTTGATGCAGCCATATGAGGCCCAATCCCTGGACGATTATCGGGGAATGACGGATATGTTTCGAACTCCCGACCTGTTTACAAACTTGTACGATTTTGAGGTACCGTTGGTTAGTACCCTAAGCCATAAAGCCAGAAAGATAAGATCATCCTCGTACGTGTGATGTTAGAAATTATGATGACCATTGACTTTTTGGTATCTACTTGCTGGTGCACTCCTCAATCTAAAACTGTTCCTGCCCGTGTTACCTTGAATAGTTCATGTCAGGTAACCCTTCTAATTTCCTACTTCAACTTGGGATGCAACCAACAATCGTTAAATATTCATTTTATTTCTTCATATTTGGACTCCTCAGTCGAGTTCATAAATATCTAGCTATTTGTTTAAAACATAGATGATATATATTTCAGAGACTACTCGTGAATTCTTTTCTTCTATTAAGGAGAGATTTGCACATCAGACGTTGAAATCATGGAAAGGATATCAATTTGATATTGATATTCCGAATTCAATTCTATCGGAGAATTTGACAAAGTTTATGTACGGAGACACCTTTGGGTGGACCGTTTCACTGATGAGAAATGTTTGGTGGGAGGTTATCGATTGTTCCGATACCAAGAACCATCTATTCAGACCTTATATTCTATTCAAGGGTTATAATTACCTTGTTCGTCCCAAACTTAATTACTCTTCTTTTCAATTCATTGTTCGAGTAGTCAAAATTTTGTTTTCTTTCTTTCAATGGCTAGATGTTAAGATTTTGTGCTAGCAGATTGAAACTGTCTAGTTATATACGCTATTAAGAATGACTAGTTAATCGTTCAAACTAGTTGAGATTTTAAACACTATGATAAAGATCTAGCTAAATGCCCTGGATAGATATTACGTTTCAACCCAGTTGAACTAGCCAATTTTCTTCGGTTAATTGCTAATGATTCTTGAAGTGGACTAGTTATTGTATCACTAAGTTCAACTTTCGGTCAAATTTATATAATTGAATTCACGATGCATTTGGTATGAAGTGAAGTATAATGAGAAGATTTTCAAACGATAATTTGATTGAGACCTAACCAGGTCGCCCCCTCAGCGAGAATTTTTACGAAGTTTTTTTTATATAAAGTATTCTGTTGTTGGATCATTTCTGGTACCATGCAAGTATTTTCCTTAGTATTTGGAAAAAGAGAGTGTTGAAGCTTAGAGCTAAAACAAATGATCCGGATAAATTATGAATCGAAGATTACGGAAATTGCCAAGGTTTGTTTCGCATGATGCGAATTCAGAATAACGGAATGTTCGTAACGACTGATTATGTTACCTTGGTTAATGAAATGACTGTGATAGAAATGGAAGCAAAGTGGACGAGAAAGAAATGGGTATAAAGAAAATAGAGTATGAAACGCGAATAGATTGAGAAAGAAAGAAAGTAAGAATTCAGATTGTCGGACGAGGGAACGTTTGACCTCCAAGGAGGTGAAACTTGTTTAGCCTCTGTGATAGATACGAAACAGGAAGTACATAGTGTACAGAATATCCCTATTGTCAACGAATTCGATGATGTATTTCCAACAAGATCTCCCAGGGTTACCACCCGATAGAGAAATAAAGTTGCTATAGAATTAGCTCCAAGAACGGCGCCAGTTTCGAAGGCCCCGTACCGACTAGCTCCAGTCAAGATGAAGAAATTAGTCGCTCAATTGTAGGAATTGTTAGGGGAAGGAATGATAAGACCAAGTGCATCACCGTGGGATGCACCCGTGTTATTGGTGAAGAAAAAAGACGGCAGCATGAGGCTGTGCATAAACTATCGAAAGCCGAATAGGCTAATGGTTAAGAATGAATACCCATGCCAAGGATCGGTGATTGGATCGATCGGCTGCATGATGCAGTTAAATTCTCAAAGATTGATTGAGAACGGGATACCACCAGTTGAATATTAAACCTGAGGACGTACCAAAGACTGTGTTTTGCACCAGGTTTGGACACTACGAGTTTTTAGTAATGTCGTTTGAGCTGACGAATGCCCCTGCAACTTTTATGGACTTGATGAATCGAGTTTTCAATAAGTATTTGGATAAGTGTGTCATAGTGACATCGACAATATTTTGGTTTACCTCAAAGACCGAGGAAGAACATGTAGAATGTTTGGGGATAGTGTTAGAAGCACTGAGGAGAGAAAAGTTAAATGCCAAGTTCTCAAAGTGCGAGTTTTGGCTAAGGGAAGTACAATATATAGGACATGTGGTCAACAGTGAAGAGGTGCTGGTTGACCCCGCTAATATAAAAGCTGTTTCGAACTGGGAGAGACCAACCACACCAACCGAGGTGAGAAATTTTGTGGGTTTAGTCGGATATTACCGGTGATGTGTACAAGATGTTGCTAAAATAGCAGCCCCACTGACCGGACTTACTCGAAAGACTGAAAAGTTGAATGGACCGGGAAATGTGAGAAAAGTTTCCAGGAATTACAGAAGAGACTAGTCACCGCCCTGTGCTGGTACTGCCAGACGGGAAAGGAGATTTTGTGGTCTATAGCGACGCATCGCATAAAGAAGTAGGGTGTGTGCTTGTGCAGCACGGAAAGGTAATTGCGTATGCATCCAGACAATTAAAGGAATATGAATTTAGATACCCTACACATGACTTAGAATTGGCAGCGATAGTTTTCGCTTTAGAGTTTTGGAGGCACTAATTTTATGGAAAGAAGTGCGAGACTTATACAAATCATAAGAGCATTAGATACACTCTCCCAGAAAGAACTTACCATGAGAATTGAAAAGATAGCTAAAGCTAATCAAGGATTATGACGGTGGGATTCTTTACCACCCAGGGAAGGCCAATGTGGTGGCCGATGCCCTTAGTCTGAGAGACTTAAGATGATAACATCGTCGGATAAAGTTAATCCAAGAAATTGAGAAAATGAAAATTGAGGTTAAGATAACCGGAAATGGTACGGAGAGACTATTTGAGGTTGCAATGCAACCAGAATTGCTACAGAAAATCAAGTTATATCAAGAACGAATGACGAGTGAAGGTATAACGTCAATGTTGGAAAAAGAACTAAAGACTGAGAAAGATGATAAAGGGATCATAAGGTATATTTTACCAAGTTGGGATTCCAAATGTTCAAGAAATGAAAGGATGCTAATTTTTCAGAATGACTAATAAGAAGAACTAAAAGGATGAAGTTTGAAGTCACGAGAACAACAATGATTATTTAAAGGTCCTGATTGAGTCAGAATAAATTAAAGAAAGTTAAGGAAATGTTATAGGTGGCCGGATAAATAAAAAGGATTTGTCGATTGGTAAACAAATATTGGATATGTCAGAAAATGAAGGCAGAACAAAGACCTAGTTGACTATCACAGTTAGTAGAAATTCCTGATTAGGAATGTAATTTTACTATAATGGATTTTGTGATAGGATCAACAAGAATCAAGTCAGACTATGACATCAATTGAGTTATAATTGATGGATCAAATGAGTCTACTCATATTTTGTTTTACGAGAGGTCTTTAATCAAAGAGTTTCGAAAGAGATAGTTGGGTGACGTGGAGTTCCAGTCACCATCGTGTCAGATAAAAACCAATGATTGAACTCCCGATTCGGGAGGAGTTTTCCAAATGTGTTTGGCAACGAGATTGAATGCGAGCACTACGTAGGATCCGCAGACCGACGGACCGACCGGAAGAAACATTTCAGAGAACCGAAGTTACGGTAAGCGTTGTACCGCCGATTGCAAGAATAATTGGATGTTGATAGAAAATGGGTGTATAAGAATACAACCAGAATCGGCTTATATAAAGCGCCCGGTAGATATCACAGACCGGAATGAGTAAGTGTTGTAATGAACCAGAGGGTTGAAGAGTCAACCTGGAAACTGGAGATTTCTATATTGGAAAAGTAATCTCGGCTATTTTCTTAGATTCCGGGACGGAATCCTTTTAAGTAGGGGAGACTGTAAAAACCCCAAATTTTGGACTTAGTTAAATTTTTTTGATGAATAGTAAATGTCGATGAATAGTGAATTTGCTGATGAAAAAAATATTTCAGACCACACTATATGGAAGACATGGAATGAATGTTTCGAAGTTATATTAGTGATGTATAAGGAGAATAAGTGAATGTAAACGCGATCAGAATCAAAAGATTTCCATTTGAGTTTTAAATCACTATTCACTGGACAATCAAGGATGTATTGATTTGATCGTTTTGAGAAAGTATGTCGAATGAGAAATCCATGATCATATCTTAAGCCAAGGTGAGAAATCTAGGATCATATATTAAACCAAGGAAATGGAAAGATCAAGGAAGTATCTCCTAACATTGGTACAGAGAAACGTTTTTAAAATCACTTGAACCTAGCGCGAAACAGAAGCGTAAGGAATTATGGATTAAACCCTAACCGAAAGGAAAGTATCATATAAGATTATTGAGTGCATCATATAAGAGGATTGATGATACAATAAATGACATAAGCATGACACAAAAGATGGTGTAAGCATGACATAGAGGGTGACAAGGTGATCAATCACCACCTTGTCACCATTTTTGCCCAAAACCACACATGGCTTGACATGTGGCAATTGATGACTAAACTCAACCAAAACCACAAAAATTAGATGCATCCATTTAGCATTATTTTGACAAAAGAAAAGAAAAGAAATGAAGCATTTCTCCCCCCCCCCCCCCATTCTTCATCAAACATTCGGCCATTCTCCTTCCATCCAAAGCTTAAGAAATTTTCTACAAGCTACACACCTCCTAAAATCATGGTTATGGATTCTAAAGCTTCCATATTTCTAAACTAAGGTAATCTCTAAATCCTAGCTTCATCCATGGATTGCATCATGTTCAAATCTTGATTAAAAGATGAGCATGAATAGTGAAATGATTAGTAACTTATGATTTTCTTGAAGTTTAAGGCTTGATAAGGTTGTTTAAGGATCAAGCAAGGATATATAAGCTATTGATAGTCCTTACCAAGAATCAAGGAAGGTATAAACATCTCAAACCTTTAGTTATAATTCGATTTTTATGATTAGTTTGATGATAGTTTGAGATAGTATGGATTAAAGGTTGAATCCTTGGTTATAATGATTGTTTAGTGATTATCTTGATGGTTGAACTAGTAAATGTTTGAATGGAGTTATTGGTTAAAGATTATGAGTTGGTTTAGATGATGAATGAGAAGTATTGATGGTTTGGTTTTGTTAATGGATTGATTTGAGTGTTTTAAACACGGGAATCACGATTAAACGTCGTTACCATGTCGGATTTTCCTTAGAAATCTTAGACAGAGACCACGGCTACCTTGTAGACATAACAATGAGGTTTTCTGACCATGATCATGTAGGCTCTGTTTTGTAGTTTGTTTTAGCGAAAGAATCGTATCGTTTCGATTTACGGTTTAGGAGAAACATCCGTTTTAGTGTAAGCGGTTTCGGATAACTAAGTAGTTCACTGCATGAACTTTGAGATGGTGATAGAACCCTTTAAAAATGGAATTGGGTCGAGATATTAATATGGATACTAGCATGGACAGTTAGGAAGGGAACCGAGGAGGTTTCGTGTTAAAATAATGATTTTTCGATTTTATAAAAATGCGGGAACAAAAGTTGCGCGAGTGAAATACCCTTAAGGCACTACAAGAAAAACTGAAACAGACGACACTTATCAGACAACGGTCGGCAGTAAAAGCATTGTTTGAAATTTTCACACAACGGTTTTTGTTTTTGCAAAATCTGTCTGTTGTCTGAAAGACCTTCCACAACGGTTTCTAAAACCATTGTCTATTAGAAGGAGTAAAGCAGAGGCTTTACACAACGGAATTATAAAACCGTTGTCTGAAGAAAGGTCAGACAAGTGTTTCATAAACCGTTGTTAAAAACACACAAGTGTTTTTTTTTTTGTTACTTAAATGGATGTCACACAACAGTTTGAATAAACACTTGTCTGATTCTAACAACGGTTTACAAAACCATTGTCTGAAGAAACTTCAGACAATGGTTTTGTAAACCGTTGTTAGAATCAGACAAGTGTTTTACTTGTATGTGGACTATACTTAATTCACACAACAGTTTCTGCATACCGTTGTCCAATTGAAATCTTAGGGGGGGGACAATTATTTTGGAGGAGTTAATGAGGGGGGACAAAGATTCGGACAATTATTATAAAAAATTTTATAAAAAAAACACACAACGGTTTTACAACTTAAAAACAGTTGTGTGACGTTTTTTTTTTTTTTGAATTTCTCGTTCGTGACAAACTTTAATTGTGAACTTTGTTTGAATAATAAAGTTTATGTTTAATTGACACACTTAATTATAGGATAATATTCTTAATTAAGCCGGATATCATAGTTTGTAGTTCTCTTATCATATTAAGACTTTCGTATTATCCTCGTTATTATACTTAACAACATATAAAATGTACATATTTTTCTTTGTCGGACCAAGGACACCACACAATTTACTAAACATACAAGTCGGGAATGGCGTACAGTCTCGCTTATACATGACTTACATAATTTCGTGTGTAAACTAACATAACCCCTAAGTCGTAACCCCTAAATCGTAACCCCTAAACCACAAAACCCTAAGCACAATCTATTATTATAAGTATTATTTTATAAAATTTTCAATCAATAACATGTTCGGTATCTTTAAAGAAGTGTAAAAAATAAGTTAGGCAAAGGTATTAACAAAATTTTTATAAAAAAAACACACAACGGTTTTTTTAATAATAAACCTTTGTTGTACTTTACTTTCCACGACGGTTTTTTTGTAGAAACCGTTGTGTTATTACCACAACGGTTTTTTATTTATAAACTGTTGTCTGAATGATTTTACTACAACGGTTTTACAACTTAAAAACAGTTGTGTGACTTTTTTTTTTTTTTTTGAATTTCTCGTTCGTGACAAACTTTAATTGTGAACTTTGTTTGAATAATAAAGTTTATGTTTAATTGACACACTTAATTATAGGATAATATTCTTAATTAAGCCGGATATCATAGTTTGTAGTTCTCTTATCATATTATCCTCGTTATTATACTTAACAACATATAAAATGTACATATTTTTCTTTGTCGGACCAAGGACACCACACAATTTACTAAACATACAAGTCGGGAATGGCGTACAGTCTCGCTTATACATGACTTACATAATTTCGTGTGTAAACTAACATAACCCCTAAGTCGTAACCCCTAAACCACAAAACCCTAAGCACAATCTATTATTATAAGTATTATTTTATAAAATTTTCAATCAATAACATGTTCGGTATCTTCAAAGAAGTGTAAAAAATAAGTTAGGCAAAGGTATTAACAAAATTTTTATAAAAAAACACACAACGGTTTTTTTAAGAATAAACCTTTGTTGTACTTTACTTTCCACGACGGTTTTTTTGTAGAAACCGTTGTGTTATTACCACAACGGTTTTTTATTTATAAACTGTTGTCTGAATGATTTTACTACAAGGGTTTTACAACTTAAAAACAGTTGTGTGACTTTTTTTTTTTTTTTTTTGAATTTCTCGTTCGTGACAAACTTTAATTGTGAACTTAAAAACGGTTTTTAAATGATTTCTTCGACGATCCAACCGTACGGATGTTAATCAGTACTCATTCTAGTGATGGGAAAAAATAATCAAAAAATAACAAGGCCCGGTTGTGCCGCATCTTTTCAAAAACGTTGGAACACTACTACTTTTGGGAACGGGACATGTGTCAGATTCAATGAATATTTTTTTAAAATGATTTCTTCGACGATCCAACCGTACGGATGTTAATCAGTACTCATTCTAGTGTTGGGAAAAAATAATCAAAAAATAACAAGGCCCGGTTGTGCCGCATCTTTTCAAAAACGTTGGAACACTGCTACTTTTGGGAACGGGACATGTGTCAGATTCACTGAATATTTTTTTTAAATGATTTCTTCGACGATCCAACCGTACGGATGTTAATCAGTACTCATTCTAGTGTTGGGAAAAAATAATCAAAAAATAACAAGGCCCGGTTGTGCCGCATCTTTTCAAAAACGTTGGAACACTGCTACTTTTGGGAACGGGACATGTGTCAGATTCACTGAATATTTTTTTTAAATGATTTCTTCGACGATCCAACCGTACGGATGTTAATCAGTACTCATTCTAGTGTTGGGAAAAAATAATCAAAAAATAACAAGGCCCGGTTGTGCCGCATCTTTTCAAAAACGTTGGAACACTACTACTTTTGGGAACGGGACATGTGTCAGATTCAATGAATATTTTTTTTAAATGATTTCTTCGACGATCCAACCGTACGGATGTTAATCAGTACTCATTCTAGTGTTGGGAAAAAATAATCAAAAAATATCAAGGCCCGGTTGTGCCGCATCTTTTCAAAAACGTTGGAACACTACTACTTTTGGGAACGAGACACGTGTCAGATTCACTTAATATTTTTTTTAAATGATTTCTTCGACGATCCAACCGTACGGATGTTAATCAGTACTCATTCTAGTGTTGGGAAAAAATAATCAAAAAATAACAAGGCCCGGTTGTGCCGCATCTTTTCAAAAACGTTGGAACACTACTACTTTTGGGAACGGGACATGTGTCAGATTCAATGAATATTTTTTTAAAATGATTTCTTCGACGATCCAACCGTACGGATGTTAATTAGTACTCATTCTAGTGTTGGGAAAAAATAATCAAAAAATAACAAGGCCCGGTTGTGCCGCATCTTTTCAAAAACGTTGGAACACTGCTACTTTTGGGAACGGGACATGTGTCAGATTCACTGAATATTTTTTTTAAATGATTTCTTCGACGATCCAACCGTACGGATGTTAATCAGTACTCATTCTAGTGTTGGGAAAAAATAATCAAAAAATAACAAGGCCAGGTTGTGCCGCATCTTTTCAAAAACGTTGGAACACTGCTACTTTTGGGAACGGGACATGTGTCAGATTCACTGAATATTTTTTTTAAATGATTTCTTCGACGATCCAACCGTACGGATGTTAATCAGTACTCATTCTAGTGTTGGGAAAAAATAATCAAAAAATAACAAGGCCCGGTTGTGCCGCATCTTTTCAAAAACGTTGGAACACTACTACTTTTGGGAACGGGACATGTGTCAGATTCAATGAATATTTTTTTTAAATGATTTCTTCGACGATCCAACCGTACGGATGTTAATCAGTACTCATTATAGTGTTGGGAAAAAATAATCAAAAAATAACAAGGCCCGGTTGTGCCGCATCTTTTCAAAAACGTTAGAACACTAGAATAGATTGTTATGTTTCGTCCCGGATTGGTTTTTCTATTTTTTTAAAAATATTTATCGACGATCCAACCGTATGGATATCGAGATCTATGTAATTTAATGATATTACAAAAGTTTTAGAAAAAAATAAATTTATTTGGTTTGAGATCTTAATGGTCAATAGTGATTTGACCGGTACTTCTAACTAGTGTTTCGTCCCGGATTGATGTTTTGATTTTTTTTAAAAATATTTATCGACGATCCAACCGTATGGATATCGAGATCTATGTAATTTAATGATATTACAGAAGTTTTAGAAAAAAATAAATTTATTTAGTTTGAGATCTTAATGGTCAATAGTGATTTGACCAGTACTTCTAACTAGTGTTTCGTCCCGGATTGATGTTTTGATTTTTTTAAAAATATTTATCGACGATCCAACCATATGGATATCGAGATCTATGTAATTTAATGATATTACAGAAGTTATATCAACTTTTCAAAAAAAATTAAATAACATACAAAGTTATATCTCTTTATAACAAAAACACATTTCCCACCTTTGCCAAATTTTTACTTCCCCCCTCCCCGACCTTTCCCCCCTTAACCAAATCTTTATTCCCCCTCTTTCACTATCCTGCTTTTCTCTTTCTATCTCGATCTCTATTGCCTCTCTCTCAACTCAAAACACAAACATTTCAAACACACATACGTTTCATTCTCTCAAAAAACACACACACACACACCGATACACACAGACATATACAAATCTAGATGTTGAAACCCTAGTTCTAAATCGTGTTAATTAGTTGTGCAATTGCTCGAATCGTGTTAATTTGATGAAGCCCCTTGCTCAAAAGTTTGGTTCATCACTAATCTCAACAATTTGTAAGTGGTTTCGAATTCATTTTGAATTTTTGAATTTCGAAATTTTAATTTTCTATTTTACTTCTTTTAAACAGATCTAGAGCCCTTGCTCAAAGGTTTGGTTCATCACCCGTAAGTGATTTTCCATCTTCAGTTTTTAATTGTGAACTTATAGTTCGTGTGTGTATGTATACATTTGTTGGTTCTGCCTATTTGATTATTACTTCAGTCGTATATTCTTTATGTTGCAGGGAGTTCCGTGATGGCTGCCTGCAAAGGTCTTAGAGAGTAAAATTGGCATTGAAAAGATGAATTTACTGAAAGCCGCGTCTCTAGAAGGTTCCAGTGACAACTATTTATAATGTCCAACTGATGTACAACTTCAAGCCAATAACTTGAGTCATTTTCAGTACCATTGGCTTAAAAGGGAATTGTTATTGTCAAGAATGTGCTTGCGTTAACACGTGGTTTAAGTTGGGAACCAATGGTAATGCAAGTATAGAAGAGCAGTAAGTACATATTAGTTCAAATTATTGTAGAGTAGGCTTTGTCTAGTAATAATACTAGAATCTAATTCTAGTCAGTCTAATTCTGTCGCAAGTGTTCTCATAGATAGATGTAAAAGATATTATGATATATGGATGCTTAAACAAGTACTATAATTTTACAAGGTTTGTGTATTACTAAAACTTTAGTTCATCCATGTTTTTGCTATAAAGTACTGTCTTTGGGCTATTTATGGTGTCTGATGATGTCTCTTTATGACATGTTTGTTATTTCTTTCGATTAAACTTCCATTGTTTCTGGACAGAATTTCGTAACCAGGCTGTTTTAACTTTTCAGTTTCATTATGCACTTTGCAAATGTAGTTGCTAAAATGACACTGTTGTCACTGCCAAATGCCAATCCATTGTTACTCAATAGTTCAGTATCATGATTACCCAAAGTTTTGTGATAAAATGAGGAATGTTACTGGTTTAAGACAGTAAATAGTTATATACACTTCCTCATACACTTGAATGAGACATCCTAGTTACTAGCTGATAGTGTTTGATGTCCCGGTAATGTCAAAGTCATAGTACTCAATTCAGTGTCTGCCCTGTGTAAGTAATTTTTGCATATGTAGATTACTGGGTTCCGATCATGTGTATTACTTCTGTTTGGTTTGACAGGTCCAGTCCTCTTGGAAGATTACCATTTGGTGGAGAAACTTGCTAATTTTGACAGGGAGCGAATCCCTGAAAGAGTTGTCCATGCAAGAGGTGCTACTGCAAAGGGATTCTTCGAGGTCACCCATGATATCACTCATTTAACATGTGCTGATTTTCTTCGAGCTCCCGGTGTCCAGACACCTGTAATTGCTCACTTCTCCACTGTTGTGCATGAACGTGGAAGTCCTGAAACCCCAAAGATATATGGATGCTTAAAGATATGTATAATATAGTAATACTAAGGTTTTCGCACTGTCAAATAGGTGAAGTCTCCCCTATTATCAAATGATACCTACCATCGTATTCATGGGCATGTCTCTACGCGTGAACCTGTTTGGGAAATTGCTTGTGATGAGCTGGGAATAGACTACACCGACATTGTTTACGAGAAAGCTACTGATGAAGGCATTGCTAAGGTCACTGCTGTAATTGTTTACTATTTCATTCTTCTTCTTTTTTTAAGTGTGAAGCTATTTGCAATCTACAACTTATTCTGATTATGACATGCATACATTTATGCTTAACACTTTAAGTGAACCATTTTTTCTAACACTGTAAGGTTTTGGATATAATAGATAGCTACAGAAATGTGCATAATTATTTATTGACAATTCGAATATAAGATAGCTACAAAAGTAAACCAAGGGTTTTTTCCTGCTTGAAAGTTGTAATATTCAGGTGCTAGCGAGAAACTTGTAGAAATCTTGCTGATATTCATTTTAACAAAGCGTGTTATCTCTACACTCAGAAGTTGATACTCATTACATTGCTTATAAATTTACTTCAAGTGTATGCTGTTATATTTAATAATTCAGCGAAGCACAACTGCAAATGATCTGCTACTGTGCTACAATTTGATAGTTGTTATTCGTTTGTAAATGCAGATCACAATTAACAGGCCAGAGAGGAGAAATGCTTTTCGACCACAAACAATCAAGGAGCTTATTCGTGCATTTAATGATGCAAGGGACGATAATTCAGTGGGAGTGATCATTCTTACGGGAAAGGTACCTTTTCTGTTAAATAGTTATACAGTACGTGAACTTTCATCACCCTTCGATGCCTCAAATTTAATGCTCAAATGATAGGTGTCGACTGCAAATTCTTTAAAGTCTCCCCTGATAGGTGAAGTGACGCACTTCTCTTATGTATGGGACCTATGTTTTATAAGATACCTTGGTCTGAATCCTTTATTTTTTTGCTTACATGATGTCAGGATGGCTTGTCTCCAATTGATTTGATGGTTGAAACTGAAACACATCGGGCAACCCCTGGTGGTACTGGATGTGTGAAAACGATAGGAAACTATGCTGCAGTAAGCTTTCGTATAGTTTCTTGCTGGTTAATAGTTAGGGCGTAGTATTGCCTTGTTTCTATATATTAAATTAAGTTTGGAGTTATGCTAGATGCACTCAATGCTGATTTGCACACGGGATTCTGGATGCTCACCTTGCCTTCTCTCACTTTTGATTGATGATTATTCTAGTTTTTCTAATTTATGCTTTATGCCCTAAAAACATTTTGTGATCCTTTTTCGGTAAGGAAGCTATATGGTTCAAATTGTTTATGTAGAAGTCTGTCTTATCTTAATCTTTGTTCATACTTTTATGGTGATATGGGTGAATTGTTCCTTGTTTAATTTTTGAAAAAACATGAGAACCATTTGGCAAACTTTATGGCATAATATGATGTTGAGTATCTAATCTTGTCGTGATTTTTAATTATAATTTTAGGTCCTCAAGGCACAAAGTTCTGCAAAAGCCAAAGGCTATTCTGATGTTCTGTACCTAGATCATTCATGTGCAGTTTTTTACTTGTTTCATGGTGCTGCAGGCTTTAAAAATCATCTAGACTGATGAGCCTTTGCTGCGTCCCTGTGGTGTTTCAGAGGTGCTGGCATGAGTGTATAAGAAGTGAAAAAGGCGGAGGTTTTTCGGAATATAAATGTTAGGTTTCGTCGAACTTGTGTAGAGAAATAGAGTATTCATTTTTGACACTGCATCATACCATCAGCTTTACTTGTACACTCTGACTTATTAGATTGAGAATTTCTAAGCATTGTAGATGTATTTTTTCCAGTGTAAGTACTAATAATAAAGTTATTAAGTCATGTTTGGGTTCATATTGAATTTGAAATCTGGGAAATTTTGTTTATTAAAGATTTTTTGTTGCACAAAAATCTAGCTTATTAGATTGTTTTTTGTCCAATACCGTTGTCTATCAAAATCAGAAACAAGTGTTTTAGAAACAAAAACTGTTGTGGTTCTGCTAATGTTCAAACATGTTTATCTTTTTAAACCATTGCCTAACAGCTTTCAGACAACAGGTATTTAAAGAAAACAATTGTGCAAGTCAAGAATAGACAACAGTTTTTAGAAAGGAAACCATTGTGTTAAACTATTAAGACAATGGGGTTGTTCTACTAAAACCGTCGTAAATATTTAGATCACACAACACTCTTTTGGAAAATAAAGCCTTGTCTGAAAATTAAAATAACAACATTTTCTAGTTAATAAACAATTGTTGATTTATTTGTCAGACAATGGTTTCTACAACAACCGTTGTTGTTCACGCGTTTCAGACAACGTTTTCTAAGACCAAAACCGTTGTCTGTAGGGAATCAGACATCACTCTTCTGGAAAATAAAGCCTTGTCTGAAAATTAAAATAACAACATTTTCTAGTTAATAAACAATTGTTGATTTATTTGTCAGACAATGGTTTCTACAACAACCGTTGTTGTTCACGCGTTTCAGACAACGTTTTCTAAGACCAAAACCGTTGTCTGTAGGGAATCAGACAACGGACGCGTCCGTTGTCTGAGCTGCGTAACAGACGGCATCTCAATAGACCACGGTTTTCTAGGGCATCAGACAACGGGCAAAAAGCCTTGTCTGATTCAATTATTCTTGTAGTGAGGGGATGGTTAAAAACAATGAGTTAGCAATGGTAAAGTACTTGGGTTTTGAGAATAGATTTCCACCCAAACTTTTGACTTAAGAGTTTACGGAATGTCATGAGGTTATAAGTGACCAAGAGCGAGACATTTGATAGAACGTTAGTGCTTAAGTTAAATGCACTTTAATTGATTAAGCCAGGGGACTGATCGAGTATTTCCTTGTTTATAGATTTTCCGGCAAGTTCTCGAACCCATAACAACCAAGGACCCGAGGCAAGTTTTCTCATCCCATGCTGTTTTCCATTACTTATATTGATGATGAATATGATGTGATATCATGCATGCTTTCAAACCTTACATCGTATATAGATGTAACGGTATTAAAAATGTTGAGATGTAGTATATGCATATGATATTATATCATGCATGCTTTCAAACCTTACATCGTATATAGATGTAATGGTAATAAATTTTTTGAGATATAGTATATGCATATGATAGATGCATGTCAGTTTTCAAACCCTACATCACCTAAGTGATGTTGTTGTGATATATTCTGCTTTAATGTTGTGAAAATATTTATAAACTGTTTACGCTTTTGATAGAGAGCTTTATAAGACATAAGGGTTTATGTGCTATGTAAATATTAAATATAAATCGAGGTGTTATTGAGGTTCTAAGGGTAGAGCGCTCGTACGAGGATTTTAAAACTTAGACCGGGAGTCAAATTAGTATTTTGGTCTTGATTATACTGTCAGAAGCTGGAGGGTTCCAGGGACAGTTATATGTTAAAATGTTGATTAAATATTCCAATATATATATTATTGGATATTTAATGTGAGATATTTAAATAATATTATTATAAATATTATTTTGAATATTTATTTAATTAAGTGAATATCATTTTGAATATTCACTTAAGTGGAATCTTATTGAATGATAATTCAATATTTATTATTTTGAATATTTATTTAATTAAGTGAATATCATTTTGAATATTCACTTAAGTGGAATCTTATTGAATGATAATTCAATATTTATTATTTGGATATTTATTTAATTAAGTGAATTTTAACTTGAATATTCACTTAAGGGGATTTATATTAAATTATAATTCAATATTTATTATTTGAATATTTATTAAATATTCCAAAAATGATTTAAAAATCATAGAACCTTGTGATATTATTATTTAAGGTTCTAGTATTTACGCAAATATTTTCTGATCTCAAAAAGGGTTTATGAGAGTATAATAGGGGTTCCCAACTACTTTAATTATTTATCTCGAATAACAATTTTGATTTAAACTTATAAAAATTGGGAATCCATTCCAGGAAGTGAACATATGATTTCACTTGCCTCTTTCATTAAAGGTGATATAGTTTGGGTTTCTGAATTATCAGAGCTAAAGATATTTTACAAAACTCCCAGGTCGTGATTTCGAAATGTTTTACTCGAGGATCGAGGTCAGTTGACAACGGTCAACCCACATTGTGACTTACTTCCGATATAAACCGGAAGTAAGGGTATTTTTACAAAACCTATTAACAAGCTTATGCTTGGGGAACTGGATTAATATCCGTTCCAGTTAAAGATAGTTGGGGGGACGACATTTTCGCGTAAGTGGCCGAGTAACGCACGGTCCCGCAAAGAAAAACTATTTTTTTCTGGCCTTGATGTCGCCAGGTGGAAATGTAATAAGAGGCTGGGTGACGCCAGTCCAGTGGAATCCGTTGGCAGGGAGCGGGTCCACTTGTGTGGCCTTGATGTCGCCATGTGGTTACTAATGTGTAAGAGGCCGAGTGACGCCGGTCCAATCTAACAGCCCGTATGCGGCTAGGGTAATGACCTTCGGGATTATCCATCTACTAGTAGAAAATCTATGGTATGACGACTGATCATCGTATACCAGTGCGTAGCCCTGTGCAACTCCCCATGTTTTTCCGAGGATTGGAATTTCAGAAATGTTTGGTAACTTAGGTTAAATACTGGTTACAGATACTTGTTAATAATATTTTAACAAAGTACTAAACCTCATACAGTATTTGAACTATATGGCATGTTTTGACGAAAGAATATTTAAACATATCGTTCTGTATATGAACGGAGTTTCAAAGGTGTTCATTACTGATATTTTACAGTATTTTGAACAGTATGAGATATCTAAATAGATATGTGTGTATATATGTTGAGAAGGGATTTAAGATATACATCATATTGAAATGTATAGTGTTTTGAAACAATGGATAGGCTTTAAGCCTTGATTCCAATATTTGATATCTATTTTAAAAGATATGTTTTGAATCTTGGTTTATTATATTGATACCAAGGATTTCTAAATGATCTACGAAGAATATTAAGTATGATTATAAGTCATACAGTATTTTGAACGGTAGACTATTTTGGGGTCAAACCCTAGTAGTGTTAAATCTTTGATCCTATATGGATTATCTACCTTAAAGGTTAGAGATTTAAACTGGGATAAATTTCTTGCTGGGCGCTATTAGCTCATTCTTGCTTTATTAAAACTTTCAGCATGAAGAAAACATTGTCGATTCACCTCGTGTTACGAGAGCAAGGGAATGGAGAGACCACCCTTGAGTTAGTTCAGCAGGATGGATACTGCCGAAGTTAGCAGAACAGTTGCCGATGGAATTAGTGAGAATTGTTTTCGAGTAGGTTTGCATTATTGAACCTTGTATAGAATTGTGAGCTCTATTATTTTAACTTCAGGTAGAGGTTGTAAATGATAGATGAGATCCTGGATAGTACATTTGATTTGTAATAACAAATGTTACTTATTGTTGCTCATTTCCAAGGCTATAACTTGCGTGTGTGTGCGTAAGTGATTGGGGTCTTTTGAGTTGTATTATTAGAATATTGTAAATGATACAGGTATGGTATGATTGATGGAGTGTGACAACCCAGATTCCTGACCCCGGATCTGGGGGTGTTACATAGAAGGTTCCTTTCTTTTATTAGTGATAAAAGATGTGTTATTTAGTACCCTATGTTGTAGTTGCAGTGCAGGTTGTCTAGGATTAATAATGTACAAATTGTCTTGTAATGTACCAGAACATATAACTTGTTTATTCATCATAATAGAAACATTACGATCCAAAAAAACATTATAACTATCCAAAGCAAGTTTAGAAACCGAAATCAAATTCCTTCTAAAAGAAGGTACATAAAAAGAATTGTTCAAAACCAAAATCTTATTACAACCAAAAGATAAAGTAACGTCTCCCACTGCAACAACTACTCGTTTCGTAGCATCACCCATGAACACATATATCTCGCCATCTCTAAGCATTCTGGATTGTTGGAACCCCTGCTTAGAATTACAAATATGGTCAGTGGCTCCTGTATCTACACCAAGTGCTCGTAGATATAGCCACTATATATGTTTCTATAACTAGAGAAAGAGACATACCAGTTTTGTTCTTCTTAGAAAGAGGACATACCAGTTTTGTTCTTCTTAGAAAGAGGACAATCATGTTTCCAGTGACCCGACTGCTTGCACCTGAAGCACTTGCCCTTAGGCTTCCTTCACAAAATTCTGAACTCCCAATGGTTTCACAACTTTCTGTTCTTGAGCTTTTTTCTTCTTCTTCTTGCCTTTCGGTTTAGAAGAAGAACCTTTCTCAGCCACATTCACTTGAACATTCTGCTGAAACAATCCTTCAGCTGCCTGAAGCTCTGTCATAAGTTCCGTAAGACTATACGACCTCTTGTTCATGTTGTAAATATTCAAGCGGAACTGCTCAAAGCCTTTGGGCAACTCATAAGGATGATATCGATTTGCGTTTCTGCATCAATCTCAACACCAAGAACCTCCAGTTCATTTATATGAGACATCATTAAAAGAACATGGTCCCTTACAGGTGTTCCTTCAGCCATCTGAGTGTTCATTAGAGATTTCATTGCTACTTGCCTAGCAGCCCTATTCTGATCTCCGAAAAGTCCCTTGAGATTAAAAAGCATATCCCCGGCAGTGGCCATGGCCTGATGCTGATGCTGCAAAACACCCGACATTGCTGCCAGAATGTAACATCGTGACATCTCATCTGCCTTAATCCACTTCTTATAAAACTCCTTATCCTCATCCGGAGCATCGGCAGCAGGCTGATCTGGTTTGGGTTCAATAGTACAAAATTTGTACTCCTCAGCAGTCAACACTATGTCCAAATTGTGTTTCCATTTAATATAGTTCCGTCCGGTAATGTTATCCTTAAGTATGGTGAAAAGTGGATTAAAGCCCATTCTATCCTGATAATCATACATATAACACGTAATTAGAAGGTTGCACATAAAAACTTAATACCTATAGACTCCTCTAACTATTAATTAAGATTAATGAACTAACACTTTAACACCATAAGTATCTGGTACGCCACGATTGGTGACATGTATACCACCTATATTTGTTTAAATGTTACTTCGGTCCTATTACTAAATAGTATGCCACATTAGGGTGATCTCTTACTACCTTTCATATCTAAGTGTATACCATTATTTAAATATTAAATTGATCCCTTAAATCAGACCTTTCCGTTTGATGTATCAATGGATAAATCCCAGATATTTTTGGAGAAGTCACATCGGTCTTGCTTAATACCCAACAACCTAGTCAGAAATATCCATTATCAACATCAATCAAGGAGTTTCCAATTAGTTTCTCGAATTCTATGAAAGTTGGTATGTCACGTTGGGGTGATCTTACCTTTCAATATTCGTGATTAATTTAAGAAGTTTATTCCAGTAATATCCTTAACACTACTAGACACCATAAATCATACGCCACGATGGGCGACATATATACAATTCATAATTGTCTTAGTGTTAAATTACATACAAACAATAATGGATGATAATGGGACTTAATATCAAATTAAACCCCTCTCCTACTTAGTATTTGGTTTGTGAGGATTTTATCTAGATGCACCGTACTATGTTATTTCTTTGAAGTCAACATGTGTCATAAAGAACAATAAAAACCACGTATAACATAGCAAGATCCATATCATGATTAAGCATAATAAACATAACCCTATGTCCATGTCGTTCTAGAATACTAAGGTTAGTATCATACGACATTAAAACACACATAAGGCACATAAATTAACATAATCAAAACAAGTGAAAAATATGTAAAACATATTAATAAACCATCCACTATTATAGCCCAAAGAAAATTGCCCGAAAATCATTCTGTGAAAACTTCGGGTTGCTGTTTGGAGGCCTAAACGAGCCCGAATGGCCAAAAAACGTCATTGGGGATAGGTTGTCTATCAGTTTTGAAAAGTAGCTTGTTTCCTTTCCAAAAAGATATTACATGCCCTTATCTGACACTGTTTGCAAATTCTGGACAGTGGCACAACAGCAGAACCAGCCAGCCAGCAGCAAAAATTCTGGGCAGAAAATCAGTTAAAACGCAGCAGAAAATTGTCCTCTTTTCGACTCCAAACCATGATTTTTTCCAATCATAAGCAATACATGGATACACAAATCCAATAACGATTACAAATAAAATAGGGCTAATACAATCTAATTGTAAAACTTATTCTATTACAACAAATCATAATCTAACTCAAATATACATCGGATTACAAGATTACAAACCAATAACACAAATCAAAAGAACATACACGATCAACCCTCGTGATTTACAATCGCATAAATTAATAACCACGATAAACCACGTGGGATCCAATCACATAATAAATAAGCACGATAAACCATATGGGATCCAATAGTGGATAACAACCTACATCACAAAATAAATAGTGGATAACAACCTACATCACAAAATAAATACGAGCAACCACTATATACATGCATATATAATTACGACATGGACACCATATCATAAAACGCAAAACCCTAGAACCAGGGTCTGATACCAATTGTTGGAACGTACGATATATAGGACTGCGTTTTATGAAATAAATTAAAGAGTTCGAAAAGAAGTTTAACCTTAATCGCTACGGCGCAAGCGATTCAATTCCACGCCTTCTACTGAATTCCTTGATTCCCTTTGAACGAAGTGGGACCTTCGATCTCCCAAAGTTTCCTCTCCTAAAAACCTCGAAATTCCAAAACCCTAGCTGCGTGCGGCTGCCCCTAGGTCTCAATTTCGAATTTCTGTTGTGTATTCAGCTTTAAGGAGAACGAGAATATATATAGGCTTCAGTAGGGATCATGGACAATTAGATTCGGCCTTCCAATGACATTCCGAGTCAAGCCCAATGTCATTAAATATTAATTCAATCCACTAAAGAATTAATATTTGCACTATCATTCATAATACCACAATTCTTTTATTATTTAATTCGGCTCCTATATTATTTGCTTATTAAATTTCCCACGTTTAAGATATTGCATGTACATTAATTAAATTAATCACTGACAATTAATTTAATTAATATCTTATTTATCCTTGATCATCCACTCAACCTTATAATTATGTCAGAAATTAATCTGCCTACAGGCTTCACATAATTATCTTTATGAGCTTTCAAGAGGACATCATCAACCCGAATATTATCAGGACATAGATTCCTTCTGTAATTAAAATCCCACGCTGCATGCAATGTCATTGCTCACCACATAATATTGTAATTAATAATTAATTACATCTTATATGAATCAAAGAATGTGCATTGCATACAAGTGTCAATCACTACATCCGGATTAAGAACCTAAGAAATAATAATATCATAGAATCTTAGTTCTTCTTTATTGTCAGAATAGAAGAACAATTCTAATATTCTGATCTTGTTCAATATACACAAAGTATACAAGTATTATTCAATAGTCAAGTTAAACTATTCCCAAATAATACTTCAGTCATTCTAGTGGTTTGTCTAGTACCACTTAGACCGTGAACTTTTATTATATTATATATAGACACTGATAATCTAATCGTCTATTATCCCATTTGTTACTAGATTATCCACAATATATAATAAACAGAGAAGGTAATAATTGAAGGGTTTCAGGCATGAAAACGCAACGGAAAAACGCGTAAAATAGAAAAATTAACGAAACCCTCCGCAGGAGCCATGCGAAAAACGATATTTAATTCGTGAATAGAATCGTTTACCTTTTGAAGCTTTACGAACGGATGACTAATGGAGGTCCTTTGATATGATCACCACGTGTCGCGCCTTGCGATACACGTCTCTAATTAGTCCACACGAACGCCCAATCGTCCAACGATCACCGGAGTTGGTACTAGCCAAGAACTGCCCTCGGAACTCTCTCTCTCTCTCTCTAGCCTCTCTTTGATGTAGAGCAGCTACGGTTTTTTAAGAAAAACGTTTTTTTCAATTTCTTAACCCTAAAATAATACATCTTAATGTATTTATATGGAGAGAATTATGGGCCTATACCTAATCTGATTGGGCTTCCAAAACACAATCTGATTATTAGTAGTATTATTTATTATATTCGAATTATTATATAATTAATCAAGTCCTACTTAATTAATCCAATAATTCAATAATAATAATAATTCAATTAAATTCGAAATTTAATTAATGCTCCGTTTAAAACGTTCTTTATGTGTAACCCTTTAGGTTATTATTACGTTGGCAATAATTTTAATATCTCATAATAAAATTATAAACAATGAGCGGCATCTAGTAATACATCATTGCTACCCAAGTAATAATAATAATTGGTGATCCAATTAAACCTTTAATGAATAATGTTCCATGTAATATAATCCTTTTAACCTTATATTATAGATTAAACTCGAGGCATGGTTTATGTCATCCTCTTCAACATTTAATCCCGGTTTACTTGATCGATGAGTAGACTATTAAACAAATCACAATTTGAGCATGGCCATGCATTTCATAGTCTCACTCAATCAAGAGGCCAATAATATCACTCCTAAAATAGGAGGGTTAAATCCTATATCTATCATTCATATTTCTCATATATATGATTCATAATATACCCAGTGTCCACCTTTATCATTACCCGGTCAAAGGTAACTTTGAGTAGAATCAAAGTATATTAATTCTCATATAGAAATATAATGATTTCAAGTCTAAGGATCATTACACCATTATCATTTTGAGAATTTCTTATGACACCTGATAATATTTACCATGAAAAATTCACACGGTGGGTCTATCCAGTGCCATGTTCTGCTAACATGCACTTATGTCTTCGACTTTAGTATCACCATACTTATGACCAATGAGATGTGGTCATCATTCAACAAACATACTAGTCTTAATGCATTATTATTGTCCTCAAATAATAATACTCGACTAGGGATCTTTTAGGATTATAAACACTACTCATATAATCTCATTTCTAAGTCACATACTTAGAGATATACAATTCATGCTTATATTCCAAGGACATTTATTATTCTAATATTTATATCGCAGTTAATAAAGACATAATAAATAATTGAAAGAAAATCCATAGAACATATTTATTAATAATCAAAATGTCTTCCCTAAGAACATTATAGTATTGTCTCTAGGGCACAAGCACTAACAATCTCCCACTTGCACTAGAGCCAATCACCCATGTATCTAATACCCATGGAACTAGTGTGACCTTCGTGCTTCTGCTACGACAAAGCCTTAGTCAGTGGGTCTGCAACGTTATCATTAGTATGCACTTTACATATATGTATATCTCCCCTCCTTGTAATCTCTCGAAGTAGATGATATCGTCTAAGTATATGCTTTGCTCGGTAATGGGACCTTGGTTCCTTAGCCTGCGCAATAGCTCCATTGTTATCGCAATAAAGATCAACTGGATCTGCGATCGATGGAACTACTCCAAATCCCTCAATAAATTTCCGAAGCCAAACAGCCTCTTTGGCCGCTTCACTGGCTCAAAGAATACGAAACATCAGGTCGAGTACATATCATTGCATACATTATTGAACCAATTGCAGAAGCATATGGTACCTTTTTCATACAGTCCTTATCATCTAATGATTTAGGACAGTTTTCTTTTGAGATCACTATCCCATGAGACACAGGGACAAATCCCCTCTTTGCCTCTTGCATCCCAAAACGATGCAATACTTTGTCAATGTATGTACTCTGACTTAAGCCGATTAATCTTCTAGATCTATCTCTATAGATCTTGATCCCTAATATATAGGTAGCATCACCTAAGTCTTTCATTGAGAAACTTTTTCCCAACCAAGTCTTAACAGCCTGAAGAGAAGGTATGTCATTCCCTATTAGTAATATATCATCAACATATAATACTAGGAATGCCACTTTGCTCCCACTAACCTTCTTGTAAACACAAGGCTCATCTTCATTTTGAATAAAGCCAAACTCTTTGACTGTTATATCAAAATGAATGTTCCAACTCCTTGAGGCCTGCTTTAATCCATAAATAAATCGTAGTAGCTTACAGACCATTCTAGTAAATCTCGGATCGACAAAACCTTCTGGTTGTATCATATACACATCCTCTTCTAAGCTCCCATTTAAGAAAGCGGTTTTGACATCCATTTGCCAGATTTCATAGTCATAGTAAGCTGCTATCGCAAGAAAAATCCTGATGGACTTGACCATAGCTACTGGTGAGAAAGTTTCATCATAGTCAATACCATGAATTTGTTTGAAACCTTTTGCCACTAGTCTTGCTTTTTAGGTCGTTACAATACCATCCATGTTTGTTTTCTTCTTGAAAACCCATTTGCACCCAATAGGTTTTACCCCTTCAGGTGGTTCAACCAAAGTCCATACTTTGTTTTCATACATGGAATCCATCTCAGATTTCATAGCTTCCAGCCATCTCTCAGAATCTGGACTATTCATAGCATCCTGATAGGTAAGAGGCTCATCTTCATCCATAAGCATTACATCGCCAGTCTGAGTTAAGAGAAATCCATAATATCTCTCAGGCTCGTGGTGAATCCTACCAGATCTACGAACAACCTGTGTTTCTTGAGCAGTAACATTTTCATGTACTTCGTGCTCATGTTCCAACTCTGGTTCAATATCATTCTGTGGTTCTCGAACTTCATCAAGATCTATCATACTCCCACTGTTTTTCTTAGAGAATAGTTCTCTTTCAAGAAATACAGCAGTTCGAGCAACAAACACTTTGCTCTTGGTACGATTATAGAAATAATACCCTTTAGTTTCTTTTGGGTATCCCACAAAATTACATTTGTCTGATTTCGGTCCTAGCTTGTCAGTGACTAAACGTTTCAAAAACGCTTCGCATCCCCATACTTTCAAAAAGGACATGCTATGACGTTTCTCAGTCCATATCTCATATGGTGTAGTTTGAACCGATTTAGTAGGAACTCGGTTAAGTGTGTGTGCAGCCGTTTCTAGAGCATAACCCCAGAAACTAATTGGAAGATCCGCTAGACTCATCATCGATCGCACCATGTCCAACAAGGTACAATTTCTCCTTTCAGATACACCATTCCACTGTGGTGTTCCAGGAGGTGTGAGTTGTGATACAATACCACACTCCTTTAAGAAATTCTTAAATTCTAAGCTTAGGTACTCACCTCCACGATCAGATGGTAGAGTTTTAATACTTCCGCCTTTTTGCTTTTCCACTTCTGCCTTGTACTCTTTGAATTTTTCAAATGATTCGGATTTTTTCTTCAAAAGATACACATATCCGTATCTACTAAAATCATCAGTAAAGGTTATGAAGTAGTAAAAGCCACCTCTTGCCATCGTACGCATTGGGGCCTAAACGACAATGCCAAAGGTATGTTTGATTTGAGTCATTAGCCTTAATACGTTTATTATTTACATTATAGACATGAATATCAAGATCAAGAACATATAAACCATTAAATAAACGTGCAACCCCATAGGTAACATTATTCAAACCAAAGGAACAACTATTGTTCTGAATTGTAAAGGAAAAACCTTTCTTGTCCAAACAAGAAACATAAATAATGTTTCTGCAAATCGCAGGCACATAAAAACAGTTTTCAAGTTCTAAAATAAGCCCAGTGGGCAACGATAAATTATAAGTCCCTACAGCCAAAGCAACAACCTCTGCTCCATTGCCAACGCGTAGGTCGACTTCTCCTTTTGCCGAAGTCCTACTCCTTCGCAGTTCCTGCACATTTATACAAATGTGAGAACCACATCCAGTATCTAATACCCATGATGTAGAAGTAGACAAATTGACTTCTATAACATACATACCTAAATCAGAAATCTTCACAGACATCATTCCCTTCAGGTTCAGATCTTCCAAATAAGCTTGACAATTACGCTTCCAATGACCCGGCTTCTTGCAAAAGTGACATACATCACCCTTTGCAGCACCTTTTGTAACACCTCCAGTAGGCTTCAAAGCCTTTTTGAAATCAGGCTTCGGATTAGCAGATTTAGATCCAATCTTCTTCTTGCCTTTCCATTTCCCCTTTCCTTTGGCATTCCCTTTATTCACCATCATTATGGGATCAGGGTTAGCCTTTGACATATTGGTCTCAGCAGTCCTCAATAATGCCAATAGTTCGGTAGGTGTTTTGTCTATCTCACTCATAATATAGTTTATAACAAATTGAGTGTAGTTGTTGTTCAAAGACTGCAAGATCAAATCTTCTTGGTGTTCCGGTAAAACCGGGTAACCCAAATTCTCAAGGGTTTCCAAATACCCTATCATCTTTAGAACATGCGGTCCAACCGGGTCACGATCTCCCTGTTTGCATGCATACAACGCTTTGCTTACATCAAACCTCTCTTGACGAGCTTGACCCTCAAACATCCTTTTGAGGTGCTCTATCATGTCATAAGCGTCCATACGCTCATGTTGTTTCTGAAGCTCAGGACTCATAGTCGCTAGCATCAAACAACACACATCCGTAGAATCATCAAGATGCTTCTGATAAGCATTTTGTTGAGCCTCGGTTGCTTCAGCAGCAAGAGGTCCAGGGTGAGGAATATCAAGGACATAAAGCTTTCGGTCCTACCTGAGGACAATCCTCAAATTCCTTTGCCAATCAAGGAAGTTGGTTCATGTCAGCTTTTCCTTCTCAAGGACTGATCGCACAGAGAAATTGTTTGAGTTTGCCATTTAGATATCTACAATGTTAAAATGCATAAAATAAGTTAGTTGAAGATTTATTAAATTATGTTCAAGTGATTATCCATATATATTCACAATATATATCTCTCGCTATTTTTATCAAATCAATAGCCCTAACTATTAATTCGGAAGGCATTACTCTAAATCCTTCTACTGAGCCAAGATCCATATTTCGTCATGCTTAAGGTCAGCTTTGGCTTTACTCCCAAAACATGATTTCTTTAGGTAGACAACTCTTGTCAATTATATCATATATAACTCTTGGAAAGTTTGGTAGAACAACATTTGTCCATATTTATCCAATAAATCATACCAAACTCCATGCCTTTAAGTTCACAATCCTATTGTGGTAACTTAGTTAAGTCTAACCCAATGGTCTAACAGTTAAGTATCACATTTACTTCATCGCGCCATACCACGATAGATTGGAGTGCTTCGCTTTGGCGAACCCACTTTTTCTCGATCTAGGTCTTGACGAGTGTTGGCCATTGGAAGGCATCTAAGTGACTTAATATTTTAAATTTAGGGATTTTATTATTAAAACGACCATGATCCCATCATCAAGAGATTCCCAATTTTTCCTTGAACTAAGTACTTCAATTCAAAATTCATCAATGGTTTGATTTCCAGTCCAACGGAGGAGTCACAGTGGTCTCACTTGAAATCCACCTTTCTTACAAGCGCTGCTTGTATTTTTGTCAAAATCGCCCCATATCAAAAAATCGAAAAATCATACTTATTTCCGTGTTTCATAAACACAGGAATCTCATGTTCGTTTTGTTCAATTTTAAAATCTTGAATCGTTACGGATTTTATCTTGTTTAGCAGGCATGGCATGGGTGATGTATCTAATACATACATGTTTAATCTAATTAAAACATGCATCAATATAGCTACACATACATACCATCATCACATGCATCACATATGTAAAGTGCGTAAAGTAAACGTGCTTGGTTATGGCCCAATCCTATGCGATTTTTCCAAGCTAAGGAAAAATCAAGGTCAATCTATGGTGGTATCAAATACAACATAATAAATTACACATGTCTTCATGCTTCCTTGTAATGTCTCCTTTGATCGCCTCCTTGGCATGTCTCCATGTCTTCATATCATCAATTACATAATATGAAAAGCTAATCTAATAAACCTACAAGAGAAACTCGAGTTACATTCGAGATTTAATCATTACAAGAATGAACGACATGCAAGTCGTATTTAAAACCAAAACCATAATAAAAAATCACTAACCTATGGGTCTTAGGGCCATAACCATACACCATGCTCAATTAACAGTTAAGAATATCACACCATATCAGAAAATTAAAATCAGAATTATGAAAACAATAAATCGCTGTTTACAGACAGTAAACGACGTCAAACGCCTTACAGATGAACGAATGACATTGTCAGTATTGTTCAGACGCCCGTTTCCCTTTCCGAAAAGGTATTTTCGGCGAATTTCTGAGACAGTATGCAAATTTCACCAAATCTGCGCAGCCAATCAGAAATCGTATCGAATACGATTCTCATAACAAGAACAAAAATATATCATGTATATATCAGTATACATACAGATTAGATCATCTCCATCATCATTATTATACAATTTATGTATATACATCAATCATCATTATAATATTCATGTTTTCATAAAAACAACGCATCAATCATGATAGTCGCAAACATGATTTTATCATCAAAACAGTAAACATATAAATGAATTAAAAACTTTTCGCAAGTAGCTCTGATGCCATTGAAGGGTTTCGGGCATGAAAACGCAACGGAAAAATGCGTAAAATAGAAAAATTAACGAAACCCTCCGTAGGATCCATGCGAAAAACGATATTTAATTCGTGAATAGAATCGTTTACCTTTTGAAGCTTTACGAACGGCTGACTAATGGAGGTCCTTTGATATGATCACCACGTGTCCCGCCTTGCGATACACGTCTCTAATTAGTCCACACGAACGCCCGATCGTCCAACGATCACCGGAGTTGGTACTAGACAAGAACTGCCCTCGGAACTCTCTCTCTCTCTCTAGCCTCTCTTTGATGTAGAGCAGCTAGGGTTTTTTAAGAAAAACGTTTTTTTCAATTTCTTAACCCTAAAATAATACATCTTAATGTATTTATATGGAGAGAATTCTGGGCCTATACCTAATCTGATTGGGTTTCCAAAACCCAATCTGATTATTAGTAGTATTATTTATTATATTCGAATTATTATATAATGAATCAAGTCCTACTTAATTAATCCAATAATTAACTAATAATAATAATTCAATTAAATTCGAAATTTAATTAATGCTCCGTTTAAAACGTTTTTTATGTGTAACCCTTTAGGTTATTATTACGTTGGCAATAATTTTAATATCTCATAATAAAATTATAAACAATGAGCGGCATCTAGTAATACATCATTGCTACCCAAGTAATAATAATAATTGGTGATCCAATTAAACCTTTAATGAATAATGTTCCATGTAATATAATCCTTTTAACCTTATATTATAGATTAAACTCGAGGCATGGTTTATGTCATCCTCTTCAACATTTAATCCCGGTTTACTTGATCGATGAGTAGACTATTAAACAAATCACAATTTGAGCATGGCCATGCATTTCATAGTCTCACTCAATCAAGAGGCCAATAATATCACTCCTAAAATAGGAGGGTTAAATCCTATATCTATCATTCATATTTCTCATATATATGATTCATAATATACCCAATGTCCACCTTTATCATTACCCGGTCAAAGGTAACTTTGAGTAGAATCAAAGTATATTAATTCTCATATAGAAATATAATGATTTCAAGTCTAATGATCATTACACCATTATCATTGTGAGAATTGCTTATGACACTTGATAATATTTACCATGAAGAATTCACACGGTGGGTCTATCCAGTGCCATGTTCTGCTAACATGCACTTATGTCTTTGACTTTAGTATCACCATACTTATGACCAATGAGATGTGGTCATCAGTCAACAAACATACTAGTCTTAATGCATTATTATTGTCCTCAAATAATAATACTCGATTAGGGATCTTTTAGGATTATAAACACTACTCATATAATCTCATTTCTAAGTCACATACTTAGAGATATAGAATTCATGCTTATATTCCAAGGACATTTATTATTCTAATATTTATATCGCAGTTAATAAAGACATAATAAATAATTGAAAGAAAATCCATAGAACGTATTTATTAATAATCAAAATGTCTTCCCTAAGAACATTATAGTATTGTCTCTAGGGCACAAGAACTAACAATAATATGCAATCAAGATTCTCAATAAAATGGTCAATGTTTATATACTTCAAACGAATAGTTCATTATAAAACCCAACAGTACTATCGGTAGTACTAGCCAAAGGCTTGGTAGTACTATCGGTAGTACTGTCCTTAGCCTTGGCAGTATTATCGGTAGTACTGTCCAATGACTTGGCGGTACTAACCGAAGTACTACTAGTTCATTTGGAAAGTATTTCCAGATTTTAATTAATTCTAAAATAATTAACTTATTAATTAATTGACATAATAAATAAATTCTAACATAATTAATTTAATAAATAAATTAACCAACTAAGGTAAATTAATTAAAAGAGAATTAATCAAAGTCTTATCTCAAATACAATAATTCTAACTTAATTAATCTTTTTAATTAATTTAATGAATAAATTAATTCTGAATGAATGAATTTATTAAATAAATCAACCAACTGACTTAATTAATTAAGAGATAATTTCTGCAAGGTCTTGATAGCATGATCAATCTGTGAACCACTGAAAATAATGACGAACTTCCACTGAATGACGTTGACACTCGATGTATTGTCTAGTTCATGAGTGAATAACTGCAATTTCTAGTCTTCATCTTTTGACTTTAAGTTGTGGTCCATCTTCTTTTCCCTTTGACAAACTCTGTAACATGTATGCTTCTGGTCACACATCTGAAATCTCTGTCACTTTAAATAGATCCACTTTCTTGAATACTTCATTGAGGCTTGATCAAATAAATGAACTTCTTCCACTGTAGAATTACTCTAAGTCAGTAGATTACTTTAAATCTTCATTCTCTTGACTGATAAAATCCTTTGAGATTCCTGTGACACATCTAATCTAATATTTACTTATTACATTTTTGTTTAAGTTGAGTCGAATCCTCGATGTTTACAAATAGGCTAGTGCATATGTATTCAATCTCCCCCTATTTGTTTGTTAGAAAATAACAACCAAATACCTAGAGGATCACTCAACTAAAACCAAGAAAAAGATGAGACTCTTAAGTCTAAGTAAATAATAGAAAGTTCTAGATCAAATATGACATTTCCAGATTCCTTCACCAATAAAGATAAATACAAGACAGATGTTCATCTAGACTGAACATATGATAACATTGATCTTGTCTTGATTTACCTCAGCTTCGTTTTATACCCTAAAACTCCTCCTTTTCCTTTTATATCTTTTTCATCATCCCTCTTCCTAGGTTCTCCCCCTTAGTTGAGGAATTCTCTACAAATTTAACCTTTTGAGTTTCTGAAGCCAGTAGGAGTTGAGATTGTTGAATGGAGTTGATCTTGGGGAGTAAATTTGTCTTCAATGTTCCTTGAGCAGTCTCAGCTGATTGTTGACAGAGGTGGAAGAAGAAGACCGTTCAACCACTTGTGCTTGCAAAAGTTCTTTATATACCTGGGTTTTGAATAATTGTTCCTGTAGATCAGCTATGTGAGCTAACTACATTGCAGTGTATGTGTCTGTGTGTGCACTCACTTGAATTTCTCTTGTAAGTGTATCACTCATCTCACGTGCATGTGTTTCACTCAGTGTTTGACTCGCATCACTCAATAATAGCTGTGTATTTGCTCCTTTTTAATCAGTACCTTTATTGAAAAACACCCTAGCCTCTTCAAGAGAGGTCAGTGGTGGTGCAATGGGAGTTCACAAATCCTGATCCTCAATCATGTCTACCAAGATGCCTTTCACTTTCTCCAGATAAATATGCGAGTGAAAAATCCCTTAGGGAGCTAGAGATGTTCCCTCTAGGAGGGGAGAAAATGATTCTATTAAATGTGGCAAGAATCAAATTTTCCCTCTAATGCCTGTGAAGGCACTTCTACTGTAACAATGGTAGGCGTAACCAGTTGCAGGTGCTCTGCTTTCACTGTGTCCTGAGTTTCATCTAATGGTATTGTCTTCTCCCATTGTGAGTAATGAGAGTGTTCTTGACTCAGGACAAAGTTCAATGTCCCTATAGCGAATTTCAATAGATTCATCCTGTTGAGAGAATGTCACTAGAAACAGTTCATTGGCCATTTCGAAGTCCATATCCTGTTGGGAGGATACAGATGGGCTGACAGATACCTCAGTATATGTTGAATTTCTTTAGAGGAGGCAGAGCTGTGGGATCACTCACTGATTCAATCAAAATACTTTTTGTTTAACAGTTGATTTCTGTTCAGGCTGAGAGGTCAAGAAAGTTGTAGATTCATTGTTTGGCTCTAAGACCTGGGATAGAGATTGTGGATCTACAATCCCTTGGTCAGCCCTAACAACCACTTGGGTTCAGCAACAACCACTTGGGTTCAGCAACAGTAAAAGAAGTGAATTGAGAGATAGAAAGTAATACCTGAATTGGATTTGACACTGAAGTTCCAGCTAAGCAAAAGCTAGATCAGAAATAATATATACAATATATTTACAAAAAAAAAACTAAGACAAATAGAAAATAAAAGATAATAAATAATAAAATTAAAATAATATATACAAATTAAAATATTATATACAGAAACTATTAGTAGAAAATTAAAGAAATAAAATGAATTAAAATGCAGAAAATATTTACATGAAATTATTTACATGAATATTCGAATATTTTAAAATAAAATATTTTCAATAAAAATAGATTTCTCTACATTTTTAACTTGTAAAATTTGAGAAAAATATTTTTAGAGAAAATAATTAATCTTAACTTACTCAAACTAAGAAGCTTAACAAATAGACAATAAACAGATTTAAAAGTGATTTTAAAATATATACAACAAATGAACACTTGTAAATTTAATTAAGAACAAACAAAAGAAAATAAACAGATTTAATCACTAAAACTATTTAACATACATAATTTACCAACTAACCTGGTAAATGTGGACTCATCAAGAGATTTAGTGAAAATATATGTTGTTTGTTCCTCTGTGGCTACAAAATGCAACTCCACAGTACCATTCATGATAGCTCTCAGATAAAATGATACCTGATGTCGATGTGCTTGGTCCTCGAGTGCTGAACAGGGTTGTTGGAGATTGCTATGGCACTTGTATTGTCATACATAATAGGAATTTTATTCAATACAAAGCCATAATCTCGAAGTTGATTCCTTATCCATAAGATCTCAGCACAACAGCTTCCAACAACAATATATTCAGCTTCTGCTGTAGAATTTGAAACTGTTTGTTGTTTCTTGCTATACCAACGAACCCACATGCTACCTAGGAATTGACAGCTTCCGGAGGTGCTTTTCCTATCAACAATACTACCTGCATAATCTGAATCTGTATATCCAACAAGGTTAAAACCAAATTCTTTAGGGTACCAGATACCTAGTTTAGGTGTACCCTTAAGATATCTCAAGATTCTTTTTACAGCAACGAGATGTAAATCTCTAGGATCCGCTTGGAACCTTGCACACAAGCATGTAGCATACATAATATCAGGTCTACTTGCAGTAAGATAAAGTAATGAGCCAATCATACATCTGTAGCTTGTAACATCTAACTTGATAGAATGTTCACAAACTCCAAGTTTGACGGCTATAGATGATGGTGTTCTTACTGATGCTGAATCCTCCATGTGATATTTCTTGAGGAGTTCTTTAAGATACTTGGATTGACAAATAAATAAACCATCTACTCGTTGATTTACTTGCAATCTAAGAAAGAATTTCAGCTCACCCATCAAACTCATTTCAAACTTACTCTGCATTAGCTTAGCAAATCTCTTACAGAGATTATCATTAGTAGACCCAAATATGATGTTATCCACATAGACCATTTTCAATTAAAAAACCAGAAAGAGTGTCATACCATTTTCTCGGGGCTTGTTTGAGACCATAGATAGCCTTGAAAAGAAAGTAGACAAAGTCCAGCAAATCCTGATTTTCAAAGACAAGGGGTTGTTCTACATACACTTCCTCATCCAGCTTACCATTCAGGAAAGTACTCTTAACATCCATTTGATATCCTCAAGCCATGCCACTGGTGCATATGTTTCATCAAAATCAATGCCTTCAGCTTGTGAATACCCTTGAGCAACCAGTCTTGCTTTGTTTCTTGTAACTATGCCATCTTCATCCAATTTGTTTCTGAATACCCACCGAGTACCAACCACTTTCTTGTTCTTTGGTCTGGGTACCAGCTTCCAAACTTGTTGTTGTTCAAATTGATTGAGTTCATCTTGCATAGCAATCACCCAATCAGGATCACCTAGTGCTTCCTTAATCTTCTTTGGTTCCATTTCAGGAAAAAAACCCTGAATAATGACATTCATTTTGAGTAGCACTTCTAGTTTTTACTCTAACACCTGGATCACCAATAATAAGCTCAAAATGATGAGCTCTATTCTAAACAGTTTATCTTGGAAGATTTGATTTTGATGATTTGCCTTGAAATTCATTTTGGTGTTGTGAATGACTAGTTGACCCTTCATTATTTCCCCCTGAGTTGTTTCCAGATGGTCTTGGTGATTCTTCTCCAGTGTTAGTGGTATCTCCATTGTTACCAATGTTTCCACCACCATCACCACCACCACCACCATTATCATCATTGTCATTGTTATCACCAGCAACAACCTCAGGTGGATTCACATCATCTGAATCTGAATATGGCATGCCATCAAACTTCAATTTCTCAGATAGATCTTCTGTTTCGATACTTGGGAGTTTAGTGTCATCAAAAGAAACATCGACACTTTCTTTCACCTGGTGTTGATCAATTATATACACCCTGTAAGATCTTCTGGAGTAACCAACAAAGATTGTTTCATGTGCTTTGGCCTCGAACTTGCCACGTCGAACAACTCCATCTTTAAGCACGAAGCACGTGGCACCAAATACATGAAACTATTTGAGTGTTGGTTTCTTGTCATTCATAATCTCATAAGGTGTCTTCATTAAGTCCTTGTTGATTAAGGTTCGATTTTGGGTATAACATGCAGTATTAACAGCTTCAGCCCAGAAATACATTGGATGTCTTGATTCACTTAACATTGTTCTTGTAGCTTGAATCAATGTATGATTCTTCCTTTTTACCACTCCATTATGTTGAGGAGTTCTAGGGGCTGAGTATTGTCTTGTTATCCCTTTGTCTACACAAAAGTCATTTAGGACTACATTCTTGAATTCAGTTTCATTATCTGACCTTATTGCTTTAACTGGAAACTTAGAATCCAGCTCAATTAACTTTACATGATCAATCACCATTTGTGGAGTTTCATCCTTGGAATGTAGGAATAAAACCCATGTGTATTTGGAATAGTCATCGACGATCACAAGAGCATATTGTTTCTTTGACATAGACATTACATTAACTGGACCGAACAAATCCATATGCAGTAACTGATGAGGTTCAGTTATTGTAGATGTGTCAGTGCCCTTGTGAGATGCTTTCTTTGACTTCCCTTTCTGACATGCCTCACACAGTCCTTCCTGTGTAAATTCCATTTGAGGCAACCCTCTCACCAACTCCTTCTTGACTAGGGAGTTCATTGTTTTGAAATTGAGTGAGACAACTTCTTGTGCCATAGATAACTCTCATTTGATGAAGCTTTAACAAAAAAACAGTTGACTTCATCCTTGCATCCAGAGTACAAGTCAGCTATGAACAAGTTTCCTTTCCTTACCCCTTGAAGAGAAGGCTTTAGATTCTTCTTGTGTAAGATCTGCCACTTCTCTTTGTCGAAGTGAACAACATATCCCCTATCACAGAATTGACTGATACTAAGAAGATTGTGCTTAAGACCTTCCACAATAGATACATCTTCAATGATAACATTTCCAATTTTCAAACAACCATATCCTTCAGTTATACCCTTGTTGTTATCTCCAAAGGTAACCACTGGGCCAGCTTTCTCAACCACATTTGATAGCAGGGCTCTATCTCCGGTCATATGCCTTGAACATCCACACAACCCGGTTCACCTGTTTCACACCCTGCAATATCAAATTGATTAGACCTTCTTCGGAACCCAAATTTGATTGGGTCCGGCATACATAAAGAATTGACATTTGTTCGGTTCGTGATATAAATACAAATACAAATATAGTACAGATTACAAGGTTTGAATCTCAAACTATGTAAAACAAATATAGAATAATTTCGACATGAATTTATATGTTTTTGTAATAAAAATATCGAATAATAAAAAGTAGTTCGAGAATAATTCTAGGGATAATGATCCGCTAGATAGTCAAACAAGTACAAGTAAATGAATTCTAGTGGCTTGAATGTTATAATAAGAGCTAGAATAAATTTACTGTAAGATTTAATGGCCGGCAGTTGGTTTTTGTATTGAAGAAGACAGAGCGAGGATGTAACTTTAATGTGTTATGTCTTTTTTAATGTTGTACAACTCTGTTGTTTTTTTAAGTCAACTGCCACTTTTTAAAGAAATGTACGCCATTTGCCTTATCAATTAGAAGTACTATCGTTAGTACTAGCCAAAGGTTTGGCAGTACTATCGATAGTACTATCCAAAGGCTTGGCAGTACTATCGGTAGTACTGTCCTTAGCCTTGGGAGTAGTGTCAGTAGTACTGTCCAATGACTTGGAAGTACTAACCGAAGTACTACTAGTTCATTTGGAAAGTATTTTCAGATTTTAATTAATTCTAAAATAATTAACTTATTAATTAATTTACATAATAAATTAATTCTAACAGAATTAATTTAGTAAATAAATTAACCAACTAAGGTAAATTAATTAAAAGAGAATTAATCAAAGTCTTATCTCAAATACAATAATTCTAACTTAATTAATCTTGTTAATTAATTTAATGAATAAATTAATTCTGAATGAATTAATTTATCAAATAAATCAACCAACTGACTTAATTAATTAAGAGAGAATTAGTGCAAGGTCTTGATAGCAGAATCAATCTATGAACCACTGAAAATAATGACGAACTTCCATTGAATGACGTTGACACTCGATGTACTGTCTGGTTCATGAGTGACTAACTACAATGTCTATTCTTCATCTTTTGACTTTAAGCCGTGGTCCATCTTCTTTACCCTTTGACTAACTCTGTAACCTGTACGCTTCCAGTCACACTTCTGAAATCTCTGTCACTTTAAATAGATCCACTTTCTTGAATACTTCACTGAGGCTTGATCAAATAAATGAATTTTTTCCAGTGTAGAATTACTCGAAGTCAGTAGATGACTTTAAATCTTCATTCTCTTGACTGATTAAATCCTCTGAGATTCATGTGACATCTAATCTAATATTTACTTATTACATTCTTGTTTAAGTTGAGTCGAATCCTCGATGTTTATAGATAGGCTAGTGCATATGCCTTTCAGTTAGTGTCTCATCCTTTTTGACATCATCTTTTGAACATTCTGTTAGATTGCCTAACAAAGTTTTTGTCGGGGGTTTTGGTGACAGAATCTTTGTTACCAGATGACATACTGTCAACACCTTCATCTTCTTCAAGTAGCTCTTGCTTGATAAGTAAGGCTTCCTCATCAAACTCATGTTCAACATTCTTAAGATTGGTTTCTTGACATTTTTCAAAACATGAGGTTTGACAGTACTGTCGTCTATATAAGAATATGAAACAATCACCTTATTAGGTCTTCTAGAGTAATTGAACCCTATGCCAACTTTCTGATTTTCAGTGTGGTTGTCATGATATTCCTGAACTAATTTGGAGGAGTTCCTGTAGGCTTTTAACTTAGTTCATTTTCTTCAATTTTGTTTTTGAGAAATTCCTCTATCTCCTTAGCACAAAAATATCATTCTTAAGTCTGACATTTTCCTGAACTAATGACTCTAGAGGATCAAGCTTAAGTTCTAATATATCATTCTTGACCTGAATCTTATCATTCAATTTAGTTAACCTAGCAATTTCTTCATTTGCAGCAGTTAAACTAGTATGAATGTTAAAGATTTCAACGCTTAAGCTTTCAACAGTCTGTTTGAATTAAGAATTAGACATATCAAGAGAAACAAGTGTTGGTACCAGATTTGAGGAGGATGATGCTTCATCATCAGACTTGGCCATCAAGGCAAAATTTGCATATTCCTCATCTTCTTCCTCATCAGATTCATCCCAACACTTTCCTTCAGATACATATGCTTTTCCTTGATTCTTCTTTGACTGATTTACAAATCCTCTTTCCATCTTTTGATTCTGCTTGGGTCTTCTACATTCTGTGGCAAAGTGTCCATGTTCATTGCAGTTGTAGCACCTGAACTTTGATCTGTCCACCATTCCAGTCTTGTATCCACCTTTTGTTCCACTTTCTCCAGGTCTTGAAGTATTTCCTTGGTTGAATCTGTTTGTTGAACCCTTTGGCTTAAAAGCTTTAATTCTCCTGAATCTCAAGTTAGAGAACTTTTTAGCCATATAAGCCATGGTTGGATTGTCCATGCTTTCCAGTTCTTCCAAGGAATAAAAGTCTTCATTTTCAACATCCTTAAGTCGAAATATCACTTTGTTATCTTCTTCAACTATTTCCTCTATCTTGATGGAGGGAACAATAGTTTATTTAGATGACTGAGGTAACTCAGTGATTTGAACAGGTATGGGTTCATGAGCTACTAGAGCACTGAACATGTTAGCCATCTTTCCCTTGTGTCCAGCTTGAATATCTCTATCTTGGAATATCTCAAATTCATAAGACTTGGGCACACCATAAAGAGTTTCAAGAGAAACACTTTTCATATCTCTACCTTCTCTTATGGCTGTAATCCTGTGTTCAAGATGTTCAGGAAGAGACAAGTGTCTATCCTCTGTTTTCTCTGACTTCTTCACTTCCTTCACATAGTAACTCAATTCTATCCCACATTTATTTGGCTGTCTTGCTTCCTATACGTCCCCATACATGGCTTTGTCCACTATGAGAGAGTCATACAGTCATACAGTGGTCATACAGGACCGACTGCCAAAATTTTGAATAAAATCACCGTTACGCTTATTATATATAAGAATTTAATAGTATAGAGTTAATTTTGAAAATAGTATAAATTTACAGATTTTTTGGTATAAAATTCACACCAAAAATAATTTAATGAATTGGATATGCTTTTGAAATTCTATATGTGTTTATTATTTATTTATCATAATATAGTAGTTTCGTCTAGTGAGGGATCTCTAAATTGAATACTTCTACTCCTTATACATTCCTGTAACGTTTTTAGATTTTGGATAGTTTACTTGTCACAAATAACATCTCATTGGCTGCATAAGGTCTTTTTAATTGAGTTGATGCTTGTACGTCCCTTTTTATTTGTAATTGTTGATTATACATATACAAAGCCCAACGGACTAAACATTCAAGCCCAAACTAAGTATGAGACCAGTCAAATAACGGAAGCCAAGTAGGAAGTATGGTTGGAATGTCAGTTACATAAGATGTCAGCTTGATCACTTTTTATGTAAGATTATGTCCAATGCAATGCTAAAAGATGTGCTATTTGTATAAGAGCATGTTCAATGCAATGCTAAAAGAGGTGCTATTTCTATAATATAACATCAATTATAAAACTCATCCCTCAAATGCAATACTATACTTTGTTTTAAAATAAAAAAATGCTATACTTGGTTCTAAATATAATTGCCACGTAGGCATGCAAGTTGCTAGATGGAGTAAAATGAATAATTAAAAGAATGGTGACAAATATAATTTTAAATTTAAAGTTTAGTTGGTTGGAATGTAGCTAATTTTGGATGTAGTTGGTGCTATTTTAAATCATGCATTAGACTACAAGTTCTATTTTAACATCAATATTCACTTTTTGATTTCATATTATTGCAATAGCTACATCTATTTTAGCATTAGCATTGGACATGCTCTAATAAAACTTATTCCTCCAATGCAATGCTATACTTGGTTCTAAAATAAAAAAAATGCTATAGTTGGTTCTAAATATAGAACAAAGTATAGATGTAGCTATAATTGCCACATAAGCAAGCATGCAAGTGATTAGATGGATAGAAATGAATAATTAAAGCAATGGTGACAATCAAAATTTTAAATTTAAAGTTTAGGGACTTGGAATATAGCTAAATTTGGTAGTTAGTGATATTTTAAAACCATGCATTGGACTATAAGTTGTATTTTAACATCAAAAACAACTTTTTGATTTCATATTATAGCAATAATTACATCTATTTTGACATTAGTATTTGACATACTCTAATAGAATTGGATTGTACATTTAAAGATCGAAGTTGTAGGTAATGATTCTAGAAAACGTGAAGAGTATAATTATAATACTAACATTGTATCATTTTCTTATTCAAGCTAATACATTTTTGTTAGGATCGCATCCACTATAGATCAACATTAAGTAGACACAATAACAAGAACGAAAGTAAAGAACACAACAATTTAACGTGGAAACCCCTCAAGGAAGGGTAAAACCACAAATCCACTATGAATGTATTACAAGATTGGAGTCACTCCCTCACTCAACACTCTTGAATACAATCACCTCACCTTGATTACAAAAGCTCTCTCTTGTGTATCGCACACAACTATCTAACTTTTGAAATACTTCAAAACCCCTACAAATATCTATTTTTATAGGCACCACAAATATTCTAATCCTAATATATCTCAATTCTATATGTGACAATTACCATCTTTTCTTATCTTGGATAGAAATCTTCCACAATTCTTATCTCTACCAGAATAAGACTTTTTTCAATTATCACAAATTAGAATACTGCTCATAATAGGATTCTTAACTTATTTAGGAATTCGGGGCAGACCCCAACAAATCCTCTCGCGGCTCGAATTCCCTAATACCTCAACCGATTCTGAGAATTTCACCTTTTTCTCGGTCTTCATGGTTGTTGCTTCACCATCTAAACAATAGATGTTCTTCTTATGCTTCATCCCTTGTAGAATCAAGTTTCTTCCTTTATACACCTTGCAACTTCGCCCTCGTCCAACGAATCTGTACCCACGTGATGCCAACACACTCAAAGATAACACATTCTTTGATGCATCGGGTACATATCTCACATTGAGAGCTTTCTTGATCGTAACATCATGGAGTTTAAGACGAACAGTTCCAACTCCTTGAACCTTCATCTTCTCATCATTCCCCACAACAATATTACCAAGACTTTCATCAGTGCATAAAGTCTCAAACATCAATCGATCCCTACATATATGCATAGAAGCAGCAGAATCCATCACCCATTCTGATTTATTCTTCACCGAACCAGGAACGACATCCTCACTCGCCATCAAAAACTCTCCCTCATCGATCACAAGTGTAGAGTCCGCATCGTCAACTTTGTTCTTTCCCTTCATCTACTTAAAGAACTTCACATCTTCTTTAAAGCTTGGATAGAACATCTGCATATGACCCATTTCACCACAATAATAGCACTCAATAGTGCTCGTATCCCTCTTACTCGGCCGATATTTACTTCTTCCTTGCAGGTCATTGCGTTTGAGACTCCTTCTTTCAGCACTTTCGACAGCTAAAACTGCCCCACTTTGAGAAACAACATCCTTTGTCATCCTCTCATTATCTTTTAACGCCTTTAACACATCATCAAGCGTAAGAGTTGTCCTCCCTACTAAAAGCGTTTGCTTAAAATACTTGAAGGATTTCGGCAAAGATGACAACAACACCAAAGTCTGTTCCTCGTCTTTCATCGGCTCATCAACATTAGCCAGATGACATATGTGATGCCCCTCCAAACCCGGGGTACAGATTTGGGGAGTCACTCGACCAACGAAACACAATAAACTTGAATATAACACATGCATAATAATATAATAACATAAAATACCCCTTATCCAAGACCGCATCCAGATTATGGCATTGAACAAGATTCTAAGTCATAATTATTACAAACCGGTTTTCAGAGTTATTACACAACTTAAAGTCAAAGCTAGACATCTAATCTAACTATCAAAATAAACAACTACCCTGCCAATGACAACCACTCTTGGTGATCTCCTAGCTGCTGGAGAACTATCGCTCACGTTGTGTCTGCTCATACTCTCACTTAACTGGAATATGATTAGAAACAAAACAAGTATGAGCCACAAGTGCTCAGCAAGCATAATATATATCAATCACAGTTCCATAATGAAAGGAAGGATCATAGTTATCTGAATCAACAATATACAAGTCAAACATATGCTTTTAACAATCTTTATTGAAGAAAGAGGGATTAGAATTGGACTTCTACATTTTTCAAATACAAAGGTTGAGCTGCTGATCAGTCACGCATCAACCCCGGACTTGCTTATAGCAAAGTCCTCCACTAGGATCCATGGCCATCTGGGCCTTAAGTTATTACGACCATAAATATGGCCCGACCATTCTGGTCTCATTTTTAAAACATGCCAATTCTATCACAGAGTATAAGCAATAACATGCATAACAAGATAAGTACACAATGATAGGGTGCAATAGTTGCAAAAGAGCTTCAACTGCTCAATATCAAATGAAGTTCGAGAAATAGATTGGAAATGGTTTTAATGGTACGTAAGTACACATTTAAGAATGTCAACAATGATTATAGTCAATACAAGTGAATTGAAATGAAGATTTATGATATTTGACACGATTGTGGATTTAATCAAGAATTTAGGAATATTCAAGAAAATAGCATCAGTTGCTCAATACGGGTGAAGATTGAATAATCTGAATCGTTCTGATGGTAACATACATGTAATCATTAAGAACAATAACAATAGAATCAACAAGTATAGGCACAGATACTTGCCTGGTCTATGTAGCTGACGGAATTCTACCAAGCTCACTCTACCTTCTCCTTTCCCTTGCTCCGGGAACTCGATTCTATAATAAACAACTCATTACAGTAAGTCTAACTATCCTTGTTCTATCCTCGATATACACTCATAACCATTTTCAAATTTAAATAAGTAATCGGGTTCCTATCGGATGCCCGATCTAATTTACGGAAATAAAAACTGAGGCATTAGCCCTCGTACGGGCATTTACGGACTATAAAACACATTATTCAACTCATATAAACCATATAGCACTTATAAATATTTTTAGAACAACATTCGAGGCTTATTTGTATTTAAATAAGTCACAAACAATTTTTAAATCAAAAATCGGATTTTTAATCCCAATATAAGTATTTGAAAACAATTTAAATCAATTAATAAAAATTAATTGACACTTTTCAAACACTCAAACTATTTTTAAATAATTAAATCAAGCTAGAAAATAATTAAACTTAATTTAAATTAATTAAATCTAATTAATAATTAATTATTAAGAATTAACTGATTAAAAGAATTAATCAATTAATTAAATAAACTAATTATTAATTAAAAATAATTAAAATAATTAAATTTAATCAATTTTCGAATTTAAATAAATAATTATAATTTTTCAGAATTTTCTGAATTTAAAAATGTATTTTTAAAATCAAAATATGATTTTTATAAATATTTAAACTATTTTCGAATTAAATTTAAAAATAAAATCCAAAAACAGTTTTCTGAAAATAAATTAAGGTTTCGAAGATTGAAACCCGGTCAAAATTTTGGGTAAACGGTTCGGGAAGAACTGAAACGGGTCGCCAAGAACTGCCAGAATTTTTCCAGAATCCGGTGACCTTTTCCAGAATCCGGCGAACCAAAAACACAATAAAAATTGGGGCTTTTGATACCAAAACACTCCTAATAACCATACCAATACATTCCGATCAAAAACAAACCAAAAACATCACCGGAATCCAAAACTCGACCAAATTCCGGTGAGCTTAAACAATTTTATGATCTAGCTTATTTCTACATGAAACTCTACGTTCTTTATGTTAAAATGAAGCTAAGAACACATACAACAAAAGCCCTCTATCAAAAACAATGACAGATCATTCATATGAACGGACTATTCAAAAGAAAAATCGGGCAAAAACCCTAAAATCGAATTTCTCAAAATCGAACATAAACATTAAATTTAAGCATGGATTCCTACTAATTAGAACCCCAGGAACATGTTAGAAACAATCAATTGAACGGAGAATCAACAGAATGAAAATCCCCAATTCGAACAAGAACCCTAATTTTAATTCGAATATTGAAAAATTCATATAAAATCAAAAAATTACCAAATGGTGATATGGTTGGAAGATTCTGAAACTAGAGCTCAAGATCTTTGATTTTCGAGAACACGAAGAACACGTTTCGGGAATTTTTTATATTTTTGTAAATATGAAATACGGATTATACGAAGGATAATGTACGATTCTTCTTTTTATACTTAGTGGAAAATAATACCTGAAACGACATTTTTGGATCGATATCGATCCACTGGATCGCTTTAAAACCCTAATAAAGTAAAATACACGTTTTACGAGGTGATAACTATCCACAAAGACTGATAGTCATCTAAATCAATACATATCATTTATATAACTAATGCTCAAGAATACTGGGGCTATAACAGATGTATTATTGATACGGACGATATATCAATTGCCCTAAATAATTAGGGTTTGGAATAATTCTTTTCCTTTTCGGATAAAACGAATAATATTGACAAGATCAGATAACTAGGGATATAATGATACGAATAAACTTCCGATAATGATTCGGACACGAATGACGAAGGGATAATAATGATGTACACAGTTTCAACGGGGCCCTTGAATTTTCAAAACGGGGCTCAATATTGAAGATATTTTCAAATGACAAGATATTTGAACGGGGCTTCTGACACACCAATTTAGCACATAATCACTCAAGAACCTTTATCATTAAAACTCAAAATACTTCATAATAATTATTCTACACATATAATTCAATTTATATTATTAAAAAAAAAATTCACGGATCTTACATCCTTCCCCCCTTAATAGGATTCTGTCCTCAGAATCAGATCAAGGAAACAACTGGGGATACTTCTCTAACATATCACTCTCTAACTCCCAGGTAGACTCTTCCACCTTAGGATTCCTCCACAAAACTCTTACTATCACTACAGTCTTATTCCTTAACACTTTTTCCTTACGATCTAATATCTGAATTGGTCGTTCTACATAAGATAAATCTGACTGGACCTCTATGGGTTCATACTCTATTACATGGTTCGAATCTGGTCGATACTTCTTAAGCATGGATACGTGAAACACATTATGAACGTGCTGCATATGCGGGGGGTAATGCTAACTCGTAAGCTACTTTCCCAACCTGCTTCAAACTCTCAAATGGTCCAACGTATCTCGGACTCAACTTCCCTTTCTTTCCAAACCTAACTAATCCTTTCCATGGTGAAACTTTCAGTAACACTTGTTCTCCGACTTCGAATCCCATATCCTTTCTTGCTAGGTCAGCATATTTCTTTTGCCGGTTCTGAGCTGTTATCAACCTTTTCTGAATCAATTCAATCACTTCCTTTGTCTGTTGCACTAATTCTGGCCCTATCACTTTCCGTTCACCAACTTCTTCCCAATATACTGGAGATCGACACTTCCGTCCATATAGAGCTTCATAAGGTGGCATCCCGATACTCGCGTGAAAACTATTATTATATGAGAATTCTACCAAGGGTAGATGATCGTCCCAATTACCTTTAAAATCAAGTGCACATGTTCTAAGCATTTCCTCGATGGTTTGAATCGTCCTTTCACTTTGACCGTCTGTCTGCGGGTGATAAGCCGTACTCATTTTTAATTCGGTGCCTAAACATTCTTGAAAACTTCTCCAAAATCTTGAGTTGAATCGAGGGTCTCGATTAGATACTATTGACACTGGAACTCCATGCCGTACCACGATTTCCTTTACATATAAATGAACTAACTTATCCAGCGAGAATCTCTCGTTAATTGGAAGAAAATGTGCAGATTTCGTCAATCGATCCAAAATAACCCAAATAGCATCATGGTTAGTGTTCGTTCTAGGCAATCCTACGACAAAGTCCATTGCGATGTGTTCCCACTTCCACTCAGGAATTTCTAACGGCTGCAGTAATCCACTTGGTCTTTGATGTTCCGCCTTGACCCTTTGACACGTAAAACATTTACTAACCCATTCAACAATTTCTCTTTTCATATCTGGTCACCAAAAGTTCATTTTAAGATCTCGATACATCTTCGTGCTTCCAGGATGAATTGAATACTTCGAGTTATGCGCTTCGTGCAAAATTTCATTCTTTAGTTCCGCTACATTAGGTACCCATATTCGAGAAGCAAACCTTAAGATTCCCTTGTCGTCCAGTTGGCTACATATTTCCTCGCCTGTTAAACTATTTGCATTGTCGTTCATGACTTGCTCTTGGCATTTCCGTATCTTTTCCAACAATTCCGGTTGAAAGGTTATGGCGTAAATCATCTCTGTCGCGTCCTTCGGAATATGTACTTCTATCTCTAACTTTTCAAACTCTCTGTACAGATCTTTGGTCATCGTCAGCATATTCAATCTTTCTTTTCCGCTCAATGCAACCGCTACCACGTTTGCCTTGCCGGGGTGATAACTGATGGAAACGTCATAGTCCTTGATTAGCTCCAACCATCTTCTCTGTCTCATGTTCAGCTCCTTCTGAGTAAAGATATACTTCAGACTTTTGTGATCGGTGTAAATTTCACATCTCTCTCCGTACAAGTAATGTCTCCAAATCTTCAAAGCAAATACGATCGCTGCTAATTCCAAATCATGTGTAGGATATTTCTGTTCGTGAGGTCTCAATTGTCTTGACGCATAAGCAATTACTTTATCATGTTGCATAAGCACACATCCCAATCCTTTGTAAGACGAATCACTATAGATTACAAAATGACCTTGATCGTTTGGTAGCATCAGCACTGGTGCCGTAGTTAGTCTCTTCTTTAACTCTTGGAAACTCTCTTCACATTTGTCGTTCCATATGAATCGCTCGCTTTTCCTTGTCAGCTTGGTCATTAGAGTAGATATCTTTGCAAAATCCTGTACAAATCTCCGATAGTATCCGGCTAATCCCAAGAAACTTCTAACTTCAGTTGGTGTCCTTGGTCTTTCCCAATCCTTCACTGTTTCAATCTTTGCGTATAATCCTTCTTGTCTTAAAATCTCCAACACAATCCACAAATGGTTCATATGTTCTTCCATCTTAGAATATATCAAAATATCATCGATGAATACCACTACAAACTCATCCAAATACTTCTTGAAAATCCTGTTCATTAAATCCATAAAAGCTGCTGGTGCATTCGTCAATCCAAACGCCATTACCAAAAACTCATAATGTCCATACCTTGTTCGAAAACTGTCTTCGGTACATCGTTTGGTTTAACCTTCAATTGGTGATATCCTGATCGTAGATCAATCTTAGAAAAATAAACCGCTCCTTTTAGCTGGTCAAACAGATCATCTATCCAAGGCAATGGATACTTGTTCTTGATGGTTAGCTTGTTTAACTCCCGATAATCTATACAAAGTCTCATACTTCCATCCTTCTTCTTGACAAACAGCACTGGTGCTCCCCACGGAGAAACGCTAGGTCTGATAATTCCTTTGTCTAACAATTCCTGCAATTGCTTAGCTGATTCCTTCATCTCCACTGGTGCCATTCTGTATGGTGCTTTGGATACTGGTTCCGCGCCTGGTGTTAAATCTATTGCAAACTCAATCTCTCTATCCGGAGGTAGTCCTGGTAATTCTTCTGGAAAAACATCTGGAAACTCACTCATGACTGGAATATCTTCTAACTTAGAAACTTCCTTCTCTGTATCTATCACATATGCGAGATAAGCCTCACATCCTTGTCTTAATAACCTCTTTGTCTGAATCATTGTCAAAAATTTCTTCGTTTGTTTCTCTCCTTTAAATACCACTTCTTTCTTTTCTGGGGTAACTAAAGTAACCCTTTTGTCCTTACAATCAATACGCGCATCATAATCAGTTAACCAATCCATTCCTAAAATCACATCAAATTCTCCCAACTTGAAAGGTAATAAATCAGCATAAAAATGATTTCCTAAAATCTCAATTTCACAACGAGGACAATACGAACTGACCGGTATACGATCCTGGTTAGCTATTTCTACACTCAACACTCCACTTAAGGGTTCCATTAAACAATTCAATTTACGAGCAAACATTTCAGAAATAAACGACTTAGTAGCTCCCGAATCTATCAGCACTTTAGCATTAACAGAGTTTACTAGAAGTGTACCTGCCACTACATCGGAGTCTCTCACTGCTTCCCTCATTGACATATTATAGGTTCTGGCTAGCGACTGAACATCAACAGCTGGAGGTGCCTCTATTGCTCGAATCATGTTGTTCACGGGTGCTGGCGCTTTACAATCCTTGATCATATGGCCTGGTCTCTTACATCGATGACACACAATACCTGTCTTGCAATCCATGGCATAATGCCCCTTCTGGTTACACTTAAAACATGTGATACTCAATCTGTGGCATATACCTGGATGTCTTTTCCCGCATGTCTTGCATTCTGGCAGTGGAGGTCTGGAAACTACTTGCTGATTATTGTTTGGTGGACGATTGATTGGTCCTGCATTTCCGGTATCTAGTTTCTTGAAAGTTGTACCTCTGCCCGGCTGAAATCCTGGTTTCTTGTTTGGATGGCTCTGAAGATCTCCCTGTGACTGTACCTTATCAGATGTCCGTACCTTTCTTTTCTCATTCTCTCTCTCTCATGTATGAATCACTCTCTCCTTCCGCAATCATTGCCTTCTGTACTACGGCTGCATATGTATCTAATTCCAAAACTACTAACTTACTACGAATCCATGACCTCAGTCCCTGTTGGAACCTCTTGGCCTTCTTCTTTTCCATATCAACGTATGTCGGAACAAACCTAGACAACTCGGTAAGCTTGGTCTCGTATTGAGAAACAGTCATACTACCTTGCTTCAATTCTAGAAATTTCAACTCCATTTGATCTCGCATAAAGTCAGGAAAATACTTCTCTAAAAACAATTCTGTAAATCTCTCCCACGTAATTAACCCTTTAGGTTCTAAAGCCTTACTAGTTTCCCACCAATAACTTGCCTCATTTTTCAGAAAATAACTAGCATACTCAGTTTTCTTTTCTCCCGTTACCTCTATCAACGTAAAAGCTTTCTCCATTTCCTTTAACCATGCCTTTGCCTCAACTGGATAAGCAGATCCCTTGAACTCTGGAGGTTTTGCTGCTTGAAAAGATTTAAACGTAACCACGGGTAATACCTGCTGGTGCTGCTGTTGTTGATGCTGTTGTTGCTGATGCTGTAGTAACTGCTGTTGGATCTGTTGTTGTTGTTGTGCTAGAGCAGTAGTTTGTTGAGTGAGGGTGTTCAAAAGCTGTATTACAACCTGATCTAAATGACCCGTTGGGGGTGTATTCTGTTGACCTTCTTGGTCAGTGGAACTACTCGCACGGGTGTTTCATCTAGGTGGCATATTGCCGATGAATCAACAATAACTGATTTAATCAAACAATTCATAAATGGAAAAGAATGTGGTTGATAGAATCAAGAATTACAAATCGTCAAATGGTACCGTGACGCTTACAGGTTTCCAATGGTATATACAAAAAAACCAACTGTTGCAATAAATAGAATGGCAATCATGGTGCTGAAATAATATGACAAGAAAATAATGACAGTTCTGCAAAAGTAGTGATCATATATATAAAGATTTGATACAAGCGTAGAACGCTTCCAAAAGTAAAGTATGTCATAGCTGAACTACAACTGCCGATCAACAGTACAACAACTGTTAGGTCCTGATAAGTTTGTAGAAGGGGGGTTGAATACAAACTATACTGTTTAATCGAATTTGTCATTTAAAAGATTTAACAATTTAGAACAAATTAATGCGGAATAAAACTGAAACAATATTCAAGTTAAATATAACTTATATTAAACTTGACGAGTGTTACAATTTGATCAGTGATTACAAGGGTTCTTAATAAAACAAACCTAGAATAAATTCGACATGAATTTATCTATATTTGTAATAAAAAGGATCGAATACTAAAAAGTAGTTCGATATAAAATCTAGGGATTATGATCCGCTAGAAAATCAAAGCAGTACAAGTGAAATGATCCTTATGAATTTAATGTTAAGATCAAGTTAATAAATAAATCACTTGATGAATTGAATGCTCGGACAGTTCAGAAAATGAAGAAGACAGTTGAATGTAATGTTAATGCTCTATGTCTTTTCTTTTGTTGTTCTGTTGTAATGAATGTAATGTCTTCTGCCTTTGCCCTTATACAATTGCTTTTCTCTTTGAAACCCACGTGCAAACTAAATCACAGAAAGTGATTTGCACTTGGAAGACTCACAGGAAAACAATGCATTTACTCTTGGAAGACTTTCGGGAAGACAACAGAATGTAAATGGAAGACAATCGGGAAGACTAGGTTTAGCTTAGGAAGACAATCGGGAAGACTCACTTGTGAGTCTTCCTAGTTCAATAAACTAAGTCTTCCTAGTTCAAACCTAAGTCTTCCTAGTTCATTTTTATTCTAATTTAAATAATTAACTAAATAAATTATGTATTAAATTAATTCTTTACAGAATTAATTTAATAAATAATTTACTTAATAGTATTAATTATTTATAAGAGAATAAATAGAATTAGTTGACTTCTCAATTAATTTCCGAATCACTAAAACTTAGATAAAGAATAAACATATTTGATCAATTATATACACCCTGTAAGATCTTCTGGAGTAACCAACAAAGATTGTTTCATGTGCTTTGGCCTCGAACTTGCCACGTCGAACAACTCCATCTTTAAGCACGAAGCACGTGGCACCAAATACATGAAACTATTTGAGTGTTGGTTTCTTGTCATTCATAATCTCATAAGGTGTCTTCATTAAGTCCTTGTTGATTAAGGTTCGATTTTGGGAATAACATGCAGTATTAACAGCTTCAGCCCAGAAATACATTGGATGTCTTGATTCACTTAACATTGTTCTTGCAGCTTGAATCAATGTACGATTCTTCCTTTTTACCACTCCATTATGTTGAGGAGTTCTAGGGGCTGAGTATTGTCTTGTTATCCCTTTGTCTGCACAAAAGTCATTTAGGACTACATTCTTGAATTCAGTTTCATTATCTGACCTTATTGCTTTAACTGGAAACTTAGAATCCAGCTCAATCAACTTTACATGATCAATCACCATTTGTGGAGTTTCATCCTTGGAATGTAGGAATAAAACCCATGTATATTTGGAATAGTCATCGACGATCACAAGAGCATATTTTTTCTTTGACATAGACATTACATTAACTGGACCGAACAAATCCATGTGCAGTAACTGATGAGGTTCAGTTATTGTAGATGTGTCAGTGCCCTTGTGAGATGCTTTCTTTGACTTCCCTTTCTGACATGCCTCACACAGTCCTTCCTGTGTAAATTCCATTTAAGGCAACCCTCTCACCAACTCCTTCTTGACTAGGGAGTTCATTGTTTTGAAATTGAGGTGTGACAACTTCTTGTGCCATAGCTAACTCTCATTTGATGAAGCTTTAACATAAAAACAATTGACTTCATCCTTGCATCCAGAGTACAAGTCAGCTATGAACAAGTTTCCTTTCCTTACCCCTTGAAGAGAAGGCTTTAGATTCTTCTTGTGTAAGATCTGCCACTTCTCTTTGTCGAAGTGAACAACATATCCCCTATCACAGAATTGACTGATACTAAGAAGATTGTGCTTAAGACCTTCCACAATAGATACATCTTCAATGATAACATTTCCAGTTTTCAAACAACCATATCCTTCAGTTATACCCTTGCTGTTATCTCTTAAGGTAAACACTGGGCCAACTTTCTCAACCACATTTGATAGCAGGGCTCTATCTCCGGTCACATGCCTTGAACATCCACTGTCCAGAATCCACACAACCCGGTTCACCTGTTTCACACCCTGCAATATCAAATTGATTAGACCTTCTTCGGAACCCAAATTTGATTGGGTCCGACATACTTAAAGAATTGACATTTGTCAGCAGGCAAAACAACATTCTTGATTTTAACCACTTCAACTTCCTTAATGAAATAGCATTTCCACTTATAACCAGCCTTTACAAATTTCTGAGTAGACTTAGGTATAAATGTGTCCACTCTAACTTTAGGAGGACTAGCAGTTTTGGATCTAGCATGCTTCTTATAATTCACATGTTGACGGGGAGCAGTCTTATCATTTGATGCATGCTTACTATTAAAATAAGCATACATGACATTAAAAACACAAGTCATGCAATTCGCAACACCACATGCCTTATGAGATAAATCTACACTAGGCATGTTATGCATGTTAGATGTGTTGTTGTTTTGCTCTAACTTATGAGTGTCTAATTTGGTCTCTGTTGTGGGAACAACTTTGACAGAACCCTTAGGCACACATTTGTTGGGGTGGACAATCCCATTGGCAATGTCCTCAGTACGGATCTCTTCTTGAATGATTATGGAATATTCATTCATGGGCTCTACTATAGATTCTTTAAAGAGAGGGTCTTTAACACCCTTAAGCACATGTGGTATACCCCTTTCTTCAGCACTAACTCTGTTAGGGGTATTAATGCCTAAGTTTCCAATAGCCTCATTATAGCCATAACCTATTCCAATAGTTTGACTAATAGCTTGCTTATTGAAAATCCCTTTAGCAATTTTACAAGAATTATACTAAGCTCTAACCTTGGTCTCAAGTTCAGTAATCTTATCTTTAAGAATGATTTCTAATTGTCTATAACAATTCACCCTATTCTCAAGAAAATCTACTTTTTATGTAAGTTCACCTTGATTAATATGCACTAGTTTTAATTCTTTAATCTCTTTTTTCAAGAGCAGTGTTTTGAAGAATTATTCTATCATTTTCACTACATGCACAATTTAAGGTACCACTAAGATGACGAATAATTTCAGCATAAGTAGACTTTACCTCAGACATGTAGGATGGGGATGAAGTAGAAGTAGAGACTTTGTCTCCTATTGCCATGAATGCAAGATTTACAACTTCTTCATCTTCACTGTCTGTGTCATCCCATCTTTTACCTTCAGCAAGATAAGCTTTACTAGACTTGTTATTCTTATTTGTATCATGAATGGTTTTCTTTGCTTGCCTTTGATTTCTACATTCAGTTGCAAAGTGTCCCAACCCATTATAATTAAAGCACCGAATCGTGCTTCTATCAACCATCCCTGTTTTATAGCCACCCCTTGTGCTATTTGAGGATGAAGAACCACCTGTCTGGTATCTGTTAGCATTTGTCTTGAACTTGAAATTAGGATTTCTCCTAAACCTGAAGTTTCCAAACCTCTTCACTATCAAGGCCATAGACTCATCTTCCAACTGTTCACGCTCCTCGAAAGAATAGAAATCACCACCAGATTGACTTGTAGATGTAGAACCATACTCAGCTACAATCACATCCTTGTCATGGCCAGAAGGTAGAACAACCTTCACTTCCTTTGGCTGTGGGATTCCAGTTACTAGTGTAGTAGACGTACTGACCACTCTTCCATCCCCATAGATTTCCTTCTGCTGAATTTGTTCTAGCTTATTGATTTTCAGAACACCATAGAGTCTTTCCAGAGAAATCTCACTTAAATCTCTCACTTCTCTAATGGCTGAAATCCTGTGCTCTAGATGGGTTGAAAGTGCCAAAAGAAATTTCTTGTTTATTTCTTTGATAGTGTAGTAATTTCCATGAAGGTTCAGATCATTGATTAATTTGTTGTATCTCTCAAAAAATTTGGAGATACCTTCCCCTGGATTTGATCTGAAATGCTCATATGCAGAAGTAAGAATTTCCATTTTGTTCTCTCTTACTTCTTCTGTCCCTTCATTGATTATCTCTATTGTTTCCCATATATGCTTGGCATCTTTACAATTCAACACATGATTATGCATCACTGGATCCAAACAATCAACTAGAATTAACTATAGGTTTGCATCCAAAATAGAATCTCCGTCTTCGTCAGCTGTATAATATTTTGGATCTTTAGGATAAGACCTTGCAGCAACAACAACTAAGTTATTCTCAATAATCTCAGCTTCACAAATCATAGGATCCTTTGGACCAGTTTTCAGCACATTAAGATATTTTGGATTTGCCACTTGTAGAAATAGGAGCATCTTCTTTTTCCACATTGCATAATGCTCTCTATCAAACATATGAATTTTAACAGCTCTAGTCATTTGGGTAGACATCTTGAATTTTTAAGAAAAGTCAAAATTCACTCGTTCTTGATAAGTCACAAAAATATGGATCTTGATTTTTGCGTCAATCAGTAGGCTCTGATACCAATTGTTAGGTCCTGATAAGTTTATAGAGGGGGGGGGGGGTGGGGTTGAATACAAACGGTACTGTTTTCTCGAATTTGTTCGGTTCCTGATATAAATACAAATACAAATATAGTACAGATTAAAAGGTTTGAATCTCAAACTATGTAAAACAAATATAGAATAAATTTGACATGAATTTATCTGTTTTTGTAATAAAAATATCGAATAATAAAAAGTAGTTCGAGAATAATTCTAGGGATAATGATCCGCTAGATAGTCAAACAAGTACAAGTAAATGAATTCTAGTGGCTTGAATGTTATAATAAGAGCTATAATAAATTTACTGTAAGATTTAATGGCCGGCAGTTGGTTTTTGTATTGAAGAAGACAGAGCGAGGATGTAACTTTAATGTGTTATGTCTTTTTTAATGTTGTACAACTCTGTTGTGTTTTTAATTCAACTGCCACTTTTTAAAGAAATGTACGCCATTTGCCTTATCAATTATAAGTACTATCGTTAATACTAGCCAAAGGTTTGGCAATACTATCGATAGTACTAGCCAAAGGCTTGGCAGTACTGTGACGCCCCCAAATCCGGGGTCAAAGGATCTGGTCGTCACGCGGAAATCTCAATTTAAACATCCTGTTAAAACTTAAACCAATTCAAATATAACATCTACGACCCCAACTCTACCAAGAATCTTTAAAGGTTATAGTGCTAGAAACAAGAATCCAAACTTTAATAAACTTAAGCTTTCTTTTACAACAATCTGTTTATATATATCTATAACACTGATATAACTTCGATGTGAAGTATAACAGGCACAACTAAATATATACAATATAATATTTACTAGAAATCAACTATATAATATCAATCCTCATGAATATCATATATTCAAAAACATATACATACATATATATAAATCAACACAAAAACATGGTAGATCGCAAACATGCATATATATCGAAAACTGTTAAACACACAACCGAATTAAAACGTTTCGCAAGTAGCTCTGATACCATTGAAGGGTTTCGAGCACATAAACGCAACGGAAAACGTAAAAATAAATCAAAATTCGAAACCCCTCCGCAGGATCCATGCGAAAACAAAAGATTTAATTTGGAGATTAAGAACAAATACCTTAAGAAGCTTTAACAGTTCATTAATGGAAGATTAATGGAGATCCAAAGCTTGTTCAATCACCACATATCCCGCTCTCACGATCTACGCTCTACGGTATCCACGCGAACGCTTTTCTTGAAGGATTGATGTGTACTAGCACCCGAAAACTACTTTTTTCTCTCTCTCTTTTCTTGCTCTCATAAGAGGCTAGGGTTTTAATATAAAAAACGTTTTTCATCATTAAAATCAGCCCTCTTTGAGAGTTTACATAGAGAGGAAAATAAGTTTTCTAATTATAATCCAATTATAATAAAATATTAATCCGAAATTCCAATTTATTATTTAATTAAGTCGCACTTAATTAATTAATAACTAATTTCAGAATTAGTTTAAGTAATTCCATTTTCTATTTAAATAATTAATCAAGTCATTCTTAATTAATATTATAAATAAAATAAATTACTTATTTAAATTTAAATTCATAATTTAAATTATTTCTCCTTCAAGCGTTCTTTGTGTGTGACCCTGTAGGTTATTATTACGTTGGTAACAATTTTAATAACTAATTAAAATTGCAAACAATGAGCGGCATCTAGTAATACATCATTGCCACCCAAGTACTAATAATTAAATCGGTGATTCGATTAAGCCTTTCGTGAATAATGTTCCATGTAATATAATCCCTTTAACCTTAATATTATAGATTAAACTCGAGGCATGTAATGTGTCATCCTCTTCATAATTTAATCTTAGTTTTCTTGATCGATGAGTAGACTAATAAATCAAATCAACATTTGAGCACGACCGTGCATTTCTTAGTCTCACTCAAACAAGAGGCCAATAATATCGCTCCTAAAATTAGGAGGGTTAAATCCCATCTAGATCATTCATATTTCTCATACGATTCATAATATACCCAATGTCCACTTTTATCATCACCCGATCAAAGGTAACTTTTAATGTAATCAAAGTATATTAATTCTCATATAGAAATATAATGATTTCAGGTCTAAGGATCATTACACCATTATCACAGTGAGAATTACTTATGACACTATTGTTAGTGCTTGTGCCCTAGAGACAATACTATAATGTTCTTAGAGAAGACATTTTGATTATTAATAAATATGTTCTATGGATTTTCTTTGAATTATTTATTATATCTTTATTAACTGCGATATAAATATTAGAATAATAAATGTCCTTGGAATATAAGCATGAATTCTATATCTCTAAGTATGTGACTTAGAAATGAGATTATATGAGTAGTGTTTATAATCCTAAAAGATCCCTAGTCGAGTATTATTATTTGAGGACAATAATAATGCATTAAGACTAGTATGTTTGTTGACTGATGACCACATCTCATTGGTCATAAGTATGGTGATACTAAAGTCAAAGACATAAGTGTATGTTAGCAGAACATGGCACTGGATAGACCCACCGTGTGAATTCTTCATGGTAAATGTTATCAAGTGTCATAAGCAATTCTCACAATGATAATGGTGTAATGATCCTTAGACTTGAAATCATTATATTTCTATATGAGAATTAATATACTTTGATTCTACTCAAAGTTACCTTTGACCGGGTAATGATAAAGGTGGACATTGGGTATATTATGAATCATATGAGAAATATGAATGATAGATATAGGATTTAACCCTCCTATTTTAGGAGTGATATTATTGGCCTCTTGATTGAGTGAGACTATGAAATGCATGACAATGCTCAAATTGTGATTTTTTTAATAGTCTACTCATCGATCAAGTAAACCGGGATTAAATGTTGAAGAGGATGACATAAACCATGCCTCGAGTTTAATCTATAATATAAGGTTAAAAGGATTATATTACATGGAACATTATTCATTAAAGGTTTAATTGGATCACCAATTATTATTATTACTTGGGTAGCAATGATGTATTATTTTAGGGTTAAGAAATTGAAAAAACGTTTTTCTTAAAAAACCCTAGCTCCTCTACATCAAAGAGAGGCTAGAGACAGAGAGTGTTCTGAGGGCAGTTCTTGGCTAGTACCAACTCCGGTGATCGTTGGACGATCGGGCGTTCGTGTGGACTAATTAGAGATGTGTATCGCAAGGCGGGACACATGGTGATCATATCAAACGACCTCCATTAGTCAGCCGTTCGTAAAGCTTCAAAAGGTAAACGATTCTATTCACGAATTAAATATCGTTTTTCGCATGGATCCTGCGGAGGGTTTCGTTAATTTTTCTATTTTACGCGTTTTTTCGTTGCGTTTTCATGCTCGAAACCCTACAATGGTATCAGAGCTACTTACGAAAAGTGTTTAATTCGTTTATATGTTTACTGTTTTGATGATAAAATCATGTTTGCGACTATCATGATTGATGCGTTGTTTTTATGAAAACATGAATATTGTATTGATGTATATACTTAAATTGTATAATAATGATGATTGAGATGATCATATGATGATCATTGCGTTTTCATGCTCGAAACACTACAATGGTATCAGAGCTACTTGCGAAAAGTGTTTAATTCGTTTATATGTTTACTGTTTTGATGATAAAATCATGTTTGCGATTATCATGATTTATGCGTTGTTTTTATGAAAACATGAATATTGTATTGATGTATATACTTAAATTGTATAATAATGATGATTGAGATGATCATATGATGATCATATAATCTGTATGTTTACTGATATATACATGATATAATTTTGTTCTTGTTATGAGAATCGTATTCGATACGATTTCTGATTGGCTGTGCAAATTTGGTGAAATTTGCATACTCTCTCAGAATTACGCCGAAAATACCTTTTCGGAAAGGGAAACGGGCGTCTGAACAATACTGACTATGTCACTCGTTCGTCTGTAAGGCGTTTGACGTCTTTTACTGTCCGTAGGCAGCGATTTATTGTTTTCAGAATTCTGATTTTAATTTTCTGATTTACACTTTATTTGATTTTGTGATTGGATCATGAAAAATATGATATGGTGTGATATGTTGATGCAATATGAGATGTTCTTAATTGTTATATGAGCATGGTGTATGGTTATGGCCCTAAGACCCATAGGTTAGTGGTTTTTTATTATGGTTTTGGTTTTAAATACGACTTGCATGTCGTTCATACTTGTAATAATTAAATCTTGAATGTAACTCGAGTTTCTCTTGTAAGTTTATTAGATTAGCTTGTTTCATATTTTTGTAATGTAATTGATGATATAAAGATATGGAGGCATACCAAGGAGGCGATCAAAGGAGACATTACAAGGAAGCATGAAGACATGTGTAATTTATTATGTTGTATTTGATACCACCATAGATTGACCATGGTTTTTCCTTAGCTTGGAAAAATCACATAGGATTGGGTCATAACCAAGCACGTTTACTTTACGCACTTTACATATATGATTCATGTGATGATGATATGTATGCGTAGTGATAATGATGCATGTTTTAATTAGATTAAACATGTATCTATTAGATACATCACCCATGCCATGCTTGCTAAACAAGATAAAATCTGTAACGATTCAAGATTTTAAAATTGAACAAAACGAACATGAGATTCCTGTGTTTATGAAATACGGAAATAAGTATGAATTTTCGATTTTTGATATGGGGCGATTTTGACAAAAATACAAGCAACGCTTGTAAGAAAGGCGGGTTTTAAGTGAGACCACTGTGACTCCTCCGTTGGACTGGAAATCAAACCATTGATGAATTTTGATCATGGTCGTTTTAATAATAAAATCCCTAAATTTAAAATATTAAATCACTTAGATGCCTTCCAATGGGCAACACTCGTCAAGACCTAGATCGAGAAAGAGTGGGTTCGCCAAAGCGAAGCACTCCAATCTATCGTGGTAAGGCGCGATGAAGTAAATGTGATACTTAACTGTTAGATCATTGGGTTAGACTTAACTAAGTTACCACAATAGGATTGTGAACTTAGAGGCATGGAGTTTGGTATGATTTATTGGATAAATATGGACAAATGTTGTTCTATCAAACTTTCCAAGGGTTATATATGATATAATTGACAAGAGTTGTCTACCTAAATAAATCATGTTTTGGGAGAAAAGCCAAAGCTGACCTTAAGCATGACGAAATATGGATCTTGGCTCACTAGAAGGATTTAGAGTAATGCCTTCCTTATTAATAGTTAGGGCTATTGATTTGATAAAAATAGTGGGAGATATATATTGTGAATATATATGGATAATCACTTGAACATAATTTAATAAATCTGTAACTAACTTATTTTATGCATTTTAACATTGTAGATATCTAAATGGCAAACTCAAACAATTTCTCTGTGCGATCAGTCCTTGAGAAGGAAAAGCTGACAGGAACCAACTTCCTTGATTGGCAAAGGAATTTGAGGATTGTCCTCAGGCAGGAGCGAAAGCTTTATGTCCTTGATATTCCTCACTCTGGACCTCTTGCTGCTGAAGCAACCGAGGCTCAACAAAATGCTTATCAGAAGCATCTTGATGATTCTACGGATGTCTGTTGTTTGATACTAGCGACTATGAGTCCTGAGCTTCAGAAACAACATGAGCGTATGGACGATTATGACATGATAGAGCACCTCAAAAGGATGTTTGAGGGTCAAGCTCGTCAAGAGAGGTTTGATGTAAGCAAAGCGTTGTATGCATGCAAACAGGGAGATCGTGACCCGGTTGGACCGCATGTTCTAAAGATGATAGGGTATTTGCAAACCCTTGAGAATTTGGGTTACCCGGTTTTACCGGAACACCAAGCAGATTTGATCTTGCAGTCTTTGAACATCAACTACACTCAATTTGTTATAAACTATATTATGAGTGAGATAGACAAAACACCTACCGAACTATTGGCATTATTGAGGACTGCTGAGACCAATATGTCAAAGGATAACCTTGCTCCCATAATGATGGTGAATAAAGGGAATGCCAAAGGAAAGGGGAAATGGAAAGGCAAGAAGAAGATTGGATCTAAATCTGCTAATTCGAAGCCTGCTTTCAAAAAGGCTTTGAAGCCTACTGGAGGTGTTGCAAAAGGTACTGCAAAGGGTGATATATGTCACTTTTGCAAGAATTCGGGTCATTGGAAGCGTAATTGTCAAGCTTATTTGGAGGATCAGAACCTGAAGGGTATGAAGTCTGTGAAGATTTCTGATTCAGGTATGTATGTTATAGAAGTCAATTTGTCTACTTCTACATCATGGGTATTGGATACTAGATGTGGTTCTCACATTTGTATAAATGTGCAGGAACTGCGAAGGAGTAGGACTTTGGCGAAAGGAGAAGTCGACCTACGCGTTGGCAATGGAGCAAAGGTTGCTGCTTGGGCTGTAGGGACTTATAATTTATCGTTGCCCACTGGGCTTATTTTAGAACTTGAAAACTGTTTTTATGTGCCTGCGATTTGCAGAAACATTATTTCCGTTTCTTGTTTGGACAAGAAATGTTTTTCCTTTACAATTCAGAACAATAGTTGTTCCTTTGGTTTGAATAATGTTACCAATGGGGTTGCACGTTTATTTAATGGTTTATATGTTCTTGATCTTGATATTCCTGTCTATAATGTAAATAATAAACGTATTAAGGCTAATGACTCAAATCAAACATACCTTTGGCATTGTCGTTTAGGCCATATAAATGAGAAACGCATTTCCAAGTTACATAAGGATGGATACTTGGATAAGTTTGATTTTGAATCATACGAAGAATGCGAACCTTGTCTCATTGGAAAAATGACTAAAGCTCCTTTTACCAGAATTGGTGAGAGGGCCACTGAACGATTAGAACTCATACATAGTGATGTATGTGGTCCAATGCGTACGATGGCAAGAGGTGGCTTTTACTACTTCATAACCTTTACTGATGATTTTAGTAGATACGGATATGTGTATCTTTTGAAGAACAAATCCGAATCATTTGAAAAATTCAAAGAGTACAAGGCAGAAGTGGAAAAGCAAATAGGCGGAAGTATTAAAACTCTACGATCTGATCGTGGAGGTGAGTACCTAAGCTTAGAATTCAAGAATTTCTTAAAGGAGTGTGGTATTGTATCACAACTCACACCTCCTGGAACACCACAGTGGAATGGTGTATCTGAAAGGAGAAATCGTACCTTGTTGGACATGGTGCGATCAATGATGAGTCTAGCGGATCTTCCAATTAGTTTCTGGGGTTATGCTCTAGAAACGGCTACACACACACTTAACCGAGTTCCTACTAAATCGGTTCAAACTACACCATATGAGATATGGACTGAGAAACGTCATAGCATGTCCTTTTTGAAAGTATGGGGATGCGAAGCGTTTGTGAAACATTTAGTCACTGACAAGCTAGGACCGAAATTAGAAAAATGTAATTTTGTGGGATACCCAAAAGAAACTAAAGGGTATTATTTCTATAATCGTACCGAGAGCAAAGTGTTTGTTGCTCGAACTGCTGTATTTCTTGAAAGAGAACTGTTCTCAAGAAAAACAGTGGGAGTATGATAGATCTCGATGAAGTTCGAGAACCACAGAATGACATTGAACTAGAGTTGGAACATGAGCACGAAGTACATGAAAATGTTACTGCTCAAGAAACACAGGTTGTTCGTAGATCTGGTAGGATTCGCCACGAGCCTGAGAGATATTATGGATTTCTCTTAACTCAAACTGGCGATGTAATGCTTATGGATGAAGATGAGCATCTTACCTATCAGGATGCTATGAATAGTCCAAATTCTTAGAGATGGCTGGAAGCTATGAAATCTGAGATGGATTCCATGTATGAAAACAAAGTATGGACTTTGGTTGAACCACCTGAAGGGGTAAAACCTATTGGGTGCAAATGGGTTTTCAAGAAGAAAACAGGCATGTATGGTATTGTAATGACCTACAAAGCAAGACTAGTGGCGAAAGGTTTCAAACAAATTCATGGTATTGACTATGATGAAACTTTCTCACCAGTAGCTATGGTCAAGTCCATCAGGATTTGCTTGCGATAGCAGCTTACTATGACTATGAAATCTAGCAAATGGATGTCAAAACCGCTTTCTTAAATGGGAGCTTAGATGAGGATGTGTATATGATACAACCAGAAGGTTTTGTCGATCCGAGATTTGCTAGAATGGTCTGTAAGCTACTATGATCTATTTATGGATTGATGCAGGCCTCAAGGAGTTGGAACATTCGTTTTGATATAACAGTCAAAGAGTTTGGTTTTATTCAAAATGAAGATGAGCCTTGTGTTTACAAGAAGGTTAGTGGGAGCAAAGTGGCATTCCTAGTATTATATGTTGATGATATATTACTAATAGGGAATGACATACCTTCTCTTCAGGCTGTTAAGACTTGGTTGGGAAAAAGTTTCTCAATGAAAGACTTAGGCGATGCTACCTATATATTAGGGATCAAGATCTATAGAGATAGATCTAGAATATTAATCGGCTTAAGTCAGAGTACATACATTGACAAAGTATTGCATCGTTTTGGGATGCATGAGGCAAAGAGGGGATTTGTCCCTGTGTCTCATGGGATAGTGATCTCAAAAAAAAAATGTCCTAAATCATTAGATGCTAAGGACCGTATGAAAAAGGTACCATATGCTTCTGCAATTGGTTCAATAATGTATGCAATGATATGTACTCGACCTGATGTTTCGTATGCTTTGAGCATGACGAGCAGATACCAATCTAATCCAGGTGAAGGTCACTGGACGACAGTCAAGAATATTCTTAAGTACCTCAAGAGAACTAAAGATTCATTCTTGGTATATGGAGGAGATGAGAAGCTAGTTGTAAGAGGTTACACTGATGCTAGTTTCCAAACAGATAGAGACGATACTGTGTCTCAATCTGGGTTTGTATTTTGTCTAAATGGAGGTGCTGTAAGCTGGAAGAGTTCGAAGCAAGAGACAGTAGCTGATTCTACAATGGAAGCTGAGTATATTGCTGCCAGTGAAGCGACCAAAGAGGCTGTTTGGCTTCGGAAATTTATTGAGGGACTTGGAGTAGTTCCATCGATCGGAGATCCAGTTGATCTTTATTGCGATAACAATGGAGCTATTGCGCAGGCTAAGGAACCAAGGTCCCATTCCCGAGCAAAGCATATACTCAAACGATATCATCTACTTCGAGAGATCACAAGGAGGGGAGATATACATATATGTAAAGTGCATACTAATGATAACGTTGCAGACCCACTGACTAAGGCTTTGTCACAGCAGAAGCACGAAGGTCACACTAGTTCCATGGGTATTAGATACATGGGTGATTGGCTCTAGTGCAAGTGGGAGATTGTTAGTGCTTGTGCCCTAGAGACAATACTATAATGTTCTTAGGGAAGACATTTTGATTATTAATAAATATGTTCTATGGATTTTCTTTCAATTATTTATTATGTCTTTATTAATTGCGATATAAATATTAGAATAATAAATGTCCTTGGAATATAAGCATGAATTCTATATCTCTAAGTATGTGACTTAGAAATGAGATTATATGAGTAGTGTTTATAATCCTAAAAGATCCCTAGTCGAGTATTATTATTTGAGGACAATAATAATGCATTAAGACTAGTATGTTTGTTGACTGATGACCACATCTCATTGGTCATAAGTATGGTGATACTAAAGTCAAAGACATAAGTGCATGTTAGTAGAACATGGCACTGGATAGACCCACCGTGTGAATTCTTCATGGTAAATGTTATCAAGTGTCATAAGCAATTCTCACAATGATAATGGTGTAATGATCCTTAGACTTGAAATCATTATATTTCTATATGAGAATTAATATAATTTGATTCTACTCAAAGTTACCTTTGACCGGGTAATGATAAAGGTGGACATTGGGTATATTATGAATCATATGAGAAATATGAATGATAGATATAGGATTTAACCCTCTTATTTTAGGAGTGATATTATTGGGCTCTTGATTGAGTGAGACTATGAAATGCATGGCCATGCTCAAATTGTGATTTGTTTAATAGTCTACTCATCGATCAAGTAAACCGGGATTAAATGTTGAAGAGGATGACATAAATCATGCCTCGAGTTTAATCTATAATATAAGGTTAAAAGGATTATATTACATGGAACATTATTCATTAAAGGTTTAATTGGATCACCAATTATTATTATTACTTGGGTAGCAATGATGTATTACTAGATGCCGCTCATTGTTTATAATTTTATTATGAGATAGTAAAATTATTGTCAACGTAATAATAACCTAAAGGGTTACACATAAAGAACGTTTTAAACGGAGCATTAATTAAATTTCGAATTTAATTGAATTATTATTATTATTATTGAATTATTGGATTAATTAAGTAGGACTTGATTAATTATATAATAATTTGAATATAATAAATAATACTACTAATAATCAGATTGGGTTTTAGAAGCCCAATCAGATTAGGTATAGGCCCAGAATTCTCTCCATATAAATACATTATGATGTATTATTTTAGGGTTAATTGAAAAAAAAAACGTTTTTTCTAAAAAAACCCTAGCAGCTCTAAATCAAAGAGAGGCTAGAGAGAGAGAGAGAGAGAGAGAGTTCCGAGGGCAGCTCTTGGCTAGTACCAACTCTGGTGATCGTTGGACGATCGGGCGTTCGTGTGGACTAATTAGAGACGTGTATCGCAAGGCGGGACACGTGGTGATCATATCAAAGGACCTCCATTAGTCAGCCGTTCGTAAAGCTTCAAAAGGTAAACGATTCTATTCACGAATTAAATATCGTTTTTCGCATGGATCCTGCGGAGGGTTTCGTTAATTTTTCTATTTTACGCGTTTTTCCGTTGCGTTTTCATGCTCGAAACCCTACAACTATTAACATGTGTAATCTCACAGCGGGTCAATCCAGTGTCATGTACTCTTACATGCACCTATGTTTTGACTTTAGTATCACCATACCTATGACCAATGAGATGTGGTCATCAATCAACAAACACACTAGTCTATCTGCATTATTATTGTCCTTAAATAATAATACTTGACTGGGGATATTTAGGAATAAAAATACTATTCATATAATCTCATTTTTAAGTCACATACTTAAAGATATGGAATACGTATCATAATTCCAAGGACATTTATTATGCTAACATTTATAACGCAGTAAATAAAGACATAATAAAATAATAACAATAATCAATAAAACATAATTTATAATAATAAAATGTTTTCTTTAAAACATAAAAGTATTGTCTCTAGAGCACTAATACTAACAATCTCCCACTTGCACTAGAGCCAATATCCCATGTATCCAATACATTTGGAACTAGTGTGACTTACATGCTTCTGCTGCGACAAAGCCTTAGTCAGTGGTTCTGCAATATTATCAATAGTATGCACTTTACATATAAGTATATCTCCTTGATCATTAACTCATTAATAAGGTGATATCGCCTTAGTAAATTCCCAAAACATCCTCTTTGGCTACTTCGCTAGTATCAATATACTAAGCCTCGATTGTAGAATCATTTACGGTTCTTGCTGTGAACTATTCTAGCTTACAACACATCTATTTAGACAAAACACAAATCTAGACTAAGACACAAAACCGTCATGTCTGTCTAGAAACTAACATCCGTGTAACATTTTACATCCAGCTTCCCATCTCCTCCATATACCAAGAATGAGTCTTTAGTCCTCTTCAGGCACTTAAGAATATTCTTGATTCCAATCAAGTGACCATCACTTGGATTAGACTGGTACCTGCTCGTCATGCTTAAAGCATATGAGACAACATGAAGAGTACATATCATCACATACATTATGAAACCAATTTCCGAAGCATATAGAACTATACTAATGTGGTCCATATCATCCAATGATTTTAGACCATTTATTTTGAGATCACTATCTCATAGACATGGGAACATTTTCCTTTTAGCCTCTTTGCATCCCTAATTGGTGCAATACATTGTCAATGCATGTACTCTGACTTAAGCCTAAAAATCTTCGTGATCTATCTCTATAGATCCTGATCCCTAAGATATAGGACACATCTCCTAAGTCTTTCATCAAGAAACTATTTCTCTACCAAGTCTTAACAGTTTGTTGAGAAAGAATGTCATTCCTTATTTGTAATATATATCATCTACATATGATACTAGGAATGCCACATGGCTCCCACTAACCTTCTTGTAAACACACGGTTCATCTTCATTTTGAATACAGCCAAACTATTTGACTGTTTCGTCAAAACGTATATTCCATCTCCTCGAGGCTTACTTTAATCCATAAATGGATCAAATTATCTTATAAACCATTCTAGAAAAACTTGGATCTACAAAACCTTCAGGTTGTGTCATGTACACAACCTCTTCTATGCTCTCATTTAAGAAAGTAGTCTTGACATCCATTTGCCAGATTTCGTAGTCATAGTAAGCAAGCAAAATCCTGATGGACTTGACCATTGCCACTGGTGAGAAAGTTTCATCATAGTCAATACCATGAATTTACTTGAAACCTTTTGCCACCAGTCGTGCCTTATAGGTCTGTACATTACTATCCATGTCAGTTTTCTTCTTGAAAACACACTTGCACCTTATAGGTTTTACCCCTTTAGGTGGATCAACCAAAGTCCATACTATGTTTTTCATACATGGAATCCATCTTAGATTTCATGGCCTCCTGCCAACTTTTAGATCTTGGAATTTTCATAGTGTCTTGGTAGGTAAGAGGCTCATTATCATTATTCACAAGCATTACATCACCATCCTGAGTCAAGAGAAATTCATAATATCTCTCGGACTAATGGTGAATCCTACCAGACCTACGAACAACCTGTGTTTCTTGAGCAGTATTGTCATTAACATTTTCTTGTACATTCTGCTCTTGTTCCAACTTTGGTTCAATGTTATCTCGTGGTTCTCGATCCTCATCGAGATCAATTTTCCTCCCACTATTTGTTTTAGAAAGAAATTCTCTCTCAAGAAATACAGCAGTCCGAGCAACAAACACTTTGTTCTCTGGAGGATTAAAGAAGTAATACCCCTTTTGTTTTAATTTGGTATCCCACAAAATTACATTTATCTGATTTTGGTCCTAGCTTGTCAGAGGTTAAACGTTTCACAAACGCTTTGCATCCCCTAATTTTCATAAATGACATGCTATAACTTTTCTCAGTCCACATCTTATATGGTGTCTCCTGAACCATTTTAGTAGGAACACAGTTTAGTGTATATGCACTTGTCTCTAGTGTATAACCCCAGAAACTTATTGGAAGATCCACTTGACTCATCATCCATCGCACTATGTCCAACATAATGTGATTTCAGCTCTTAGAAACTCCTTTCATTGAACCTTTTTAACTTTAGCTTAATATTCTTTGAACTTTTCAAACAATTCGGATTTGTTCATCAAAAGATATCTATATCCGTATTACTGACATCATCAGTGAGCGTTATGAAGTAGTAAAACCTACCTTCTACCATCGTACATATATGATTACATACATCACCATGTATAAGTCCCAATCGTTCGATGGCCCTTTCACCATTTTCAGTAAAATGGCCTTAATTACAGTGCCAAAGGTAATGTTTGATTTGAGTCATTTTAGATCATATAAATTGTTAACTAATTGTGCAACATCATTAACCTTTTCATTGAAATGTAATAAACAACAATTGTTATATATCCAATTAAAATGAAAAACCTTTCTTGTCCATACAAGAAACCAATATAATGTCTCTACTCTTAGAGGCACGTAGTTACAATTATCAAGTTCTAAATTTAGCCTTATAAGCAAAATTAAGTAATAAGTTACTTCAACTAGAGCAACAACTTTTGCTCCAATTCTAACCCGAAACCCGAAGCTTGACCCTCGCCGATCTTCTTCTTAGATCTTCCAAATAAGCATGACAGTTTAACTTCTAGTCTTTCGGTTTTCCACAGAAGCGACAATCGTCTTCTTTAATTAGCAACACCTCCTTTAGGCGACAAAACCTCTTTGGGATTGGAGTTTAATATGGCTATAGAATTAGATCAAATCTTCTTCTTTCCATTCCATTTTCCTTTCCCATTCACATTCCTACATTCACCATCATTATGGGAGTAGTCCATGCATTTATCATGTTGCTTACAGCAGTTCTCAACGTGCTTCACAACTTAGTGGGTGCTATGTCTATCTCATTTATTTCATTGTTCACTAACTAATTGAGAATAGCTATTGTTCAAAGATTTGTATGATCAAATCATTCCGAGTCTCTAGACCAATCTTGAAACCCAAAAAATAATAATCAAGGTACTCATTATACCCTATCATCTTTAGAACATCTGGACCAACCGAATCTTACTTTCCCTACTTGTAGGTGTATGGTGTCTTGCTATTGCCAAATCCCTTTTGACGAGCCTTTTCCTCAAACATCTTTTAAGGTGCTCAAATATCTCATAAGCATCCATATGCTCATATTGTTTCTTAAGCTCAACACTCATATTTGCATGCATGAGACATGAAACATCATCAGTCGAATCATCAATTTGCTTCCAATAAGCATTATGTTCGGCACATGTTACATTCTAAGCTAAAAGGTAAGGGAAGAATTTGACTAACATCGTGGTGCCTGAGGACGATCCTCAAGCTCCTATATCAGTCGAGGAAATTTGTTCCTGTCAGCTTGTCCTTCTCAAGGACCGATCACATAGAGAAGTTGTTTGTGTTATTTGTCATTTGATAACTACAATATTAAAGTGCATAAAATTAATCTAGGTTGCAAATTTATTATGTTTAAGTGATTATGGTATATCATTATATACCTCCCACTATTTTTATCAAATAAATAGCCCTAACTATTAATTCGGAAAGTATTTCTCTTAAATCTTTTTAGTGAGCCAAGATCCATATTTGGTCATGCTTAAGGTCAGCTTTGGCTTTACTCCGAAAACATGATTTATTTAGGTAGACAACTCTTGTCAATTATATCATATATAACTCTTGGAAAGTTTGGTAGAACAACATTTGTTCACATTTATCTAATAAATCATACCAAGCTCCATGCCTCTAAGTTCACAATCCTATTGTGGTAACTTAGTTAAGTCTAACCCAATGGTCTAACAGTTAAGTATCACATTTACTTCATCGCGTCTTACCACGATAGATTGGAGTGCTTCTCTTTGGCGAACCCACTCTTTCTCGATCTAGGTCTTGACGAGTGTTGCCCATTGGAAGGCATCTAGTTGACTTAATATTTTAACTTTAAGGATTTGTTATTATTAAAACGACCATGATCCCATCATCAAGAGATTCCCAATTTTTCCTTGAACTAAGTACTTCAAATAAAAATTCATCAATGGTTTGATTTCCAGTCCGTCGGAGGAGTCATAGTGGTCTCACTTAAAACCCGCCTTTCTTACAAGCACTGCTTGTATTTTTATCAAAATCGCCCCATATCAAAATTTGAAAATTCATACTTATTTCCGTGTTTCATAAACACAGGAATCTCATGTTCGTTTTTGTTCAATTTCAAAATCTTGAATCGTTACAGATTTTATCTTGTTTAGCAAACCTGACATGGGTGACGTATCTAATACATACATGTTTAATCTAATTAAAGCATGCATCATTATAACTATGCATACATATCATCATCACATGCATCATATATGTAAAGTGCGTAAAGTAAACGTGTTTGGTTATGGCCCAACCTAAGTGATCTTTCCAAGCTAATGGAAAAATCAAGGTCAATCTATGGTGGTATCAAAATACAATACAATGTTACAAGTCTTCAAGCTTTAACTTGCCTCCTTGCTTGCCTCCTTGTAATGCTTCCTTGGTTCTCCATCTTGGATGTCTTCATATATTACATAAATAAAACAACCTATCCTACTGAACTTACAAGTAGAACTCGAGTTACATTCGAGATTTAAACATTACAAGGAATTATAACGACATTCAAGTCGTATTTAGAAACCAAACCATTAAAACAAAACCACTATCTTATGGGTATTTAGGCCATAACCAATCACCATGCTCATATAACAATTAAGAATATCTCATATTTCATTAACATATCATACCTTATCATATTTCTCATGATCCAATCACAGAAATCAAATAAAGTGTAAATCAGAAAATCAAAATCAGAATTCTGAAAAACTTAAATCGCTGTTTACAGATAGTAAACGACGTCAAACGCCTTATAGACGAACGAGTGACTTTGTCAGTTTTGTTCATACGCCCGTTTACCTTTATGAAAAGGTATTTTCGGCGAAAATCTGATACAGTATGCAAATTTCAGCAAATCTGCGCAACGTATTCAGAAATCGTATCGAATACGATTCTCATAATTCGATATAACATGTATCATATACATACAGCAATATACACAATCATCTCATGATTATTCAATCCTCATGAATATCATATATTCAAAAACATATACATACATATATATAAATCAACACAAAAACATGGTAGATTGCAAACATGCATATATATCGAAAACTGTTAAACACACACCCGAATTAAAACGTTTTGCAAGTAGCTCTGATACCATTGAAGGGTTTCGAGCACATAAACGCAACGGAAAACGTAAAAATAAATCAAAATTCGAAACCCCTCCGCAGGATCCATGCGAAAACAAAAGATTTAATTCGGAGATTAAGAACAAATACCTTAAGAAGCTTTAACAGTTCATTAATGGAAGATTAATGGAGATCCAAAGCTTGTTCAATCACCACATATCCCGCTCTCACGATCTACGCTCTACGGTATCCACGCGAACGCTTTTCTTGAAGGATTGATGTGTACTAGCACCCGAAAACTGCTTTTTTTTTTCTCTCTCTCTTTTATTGCTCTCATAAGAGGTTAGGGTTTTAATATAAAAAACGTTTTTCATCATTAAAATCAGCCCTCTTTGAGAGTTTATATAGAGAGGAAAATAAGTTTTCTAATTATAATCCAATTATAATAAAATACTAATCCGAAATTCCAATTTATTATTTAATTAAGTCGCACTTAATTAATTAATAACTAATTTCAGAATTAGTTTAAGTAATTCCATTTTCTATTTAAATAATTAATCAAGTCATACTTAATTAATATTATAAATAAAATAAATTACTTATTTAAATTTAAATTCATAATTTAAATTATTTCTCCTTCAAGCGTTCTTTGTGTGTGACCCTGTAGGTTATTATTACGTTGGTAACAATTTTAATAACTAATTAAAATTGTAAACAATGAGCGGCATCTAGTAATACATCATTGCCACCCAAGTAGTAATAATTAAATCGGTGATTCGATTAAGCCTTTCGTGAATAATGTTCCATGTAATATAATCCCTTTAACCTTAATATTATAGATTAAACTCGAGGCATGTAATGTGTCATCTTCTTCATAATTTAATCTTAGTTTTCTTGATCGATGAGTAGACTAATAAATCAAATCAACATTTGAGCACAGCCGTGCATTTCTTAGTCTCACTCAAACAAGAGGCCAATAATATCGCTCCTAAAATTAGGAGGCTTAAATCCCATCTAGATCATTCATATTTCTCATACGATTCATAATATACCCAATGTCCACTTTTATCATCACCCGATCAAAGGTAACTTTTAATGTAATCAAAGTATATTAATTCTCATATAGAAATATAATGATTTCAGGTCTAAGGATCATTACACCATTATCACAGTGAGAATTACTTATGACACTATTAACATGTGTAATCTCACAGCGGGTTAATCGAGTGTCATGTACTCTTACATGCACCTATGTTTTGACTTTAGTATCACCATACCTATGACCAATGAGATGTGGTCATCAGTCAACAAACATACTAGTCTATGTGCATTATTATTGTCCTTAAATAATAATACTTGACTAGGGATATTTAGGAATAAAGATACTGTAACGATTCTAAATTTCGACTTAAATATTTTAATGAAACGTACATTTTATTGTTAGGTGTTTATTATGTGCAATAATTGTTATGTGCTTAGAATTGTGAATTTATTCACTCTGTGAGTAATTAGTTAATTTCGTATCTGGTTTCTAAATTTTATTTAAGTGCTCTGTAAATTTATTTAAGTCATATAATAATTATATTAAATTTAGAGTATGCTAAATTATTTAATTAGTAGCATAAAATATTTCTTAGCATTATTTTTATTTTATTTTATTTTTAAAACTCATGATTTAAATTTTTATAACCACTTCATTATTTTAATTAATTATTTTGAGAGATGCTACACCTTCTAGATTATTTATTTTCAATAGGTAATTTATTTATTTACCTAGTGAATGGTAAGATTCTATTTAAAATTTATTTTTGGGATTAAAAGGCATTTTATTTGATTATTCTTTGTAAATATAATTTTATTTAACTAATCTACAAAAGTTATTTGTAGAATAATATTTCTATGGAATCTAGAAATGAGATTATGAATTTACATGAAAGCCCTTGATTTTTATCATGTTAGTATTTTATTTTATTGGACATTTTTGTCATTTGATAATTAAATAACTAAAAAGTGTTTATTTTTACATTACTTTAGCTTCCCTATAAAAACCCCTACCCACCCCATTACTCCCCCACCCGTTCTCTCTCTTCTTCTTCTTCTTTCTTTTTCTTCTCTCCCCAACACTATTTCTCTCTCTTGTTCTTCATCTTCTACAAATTAAAACCACCATAACTTGTGTTTCTCTCACCCAAATTACAAGTGTGAGTAACCAAAACACTCCTCTCTCAAATCTCTACAACCCTCTTATACTAATCTCAAGTTTTAACATGTTTTCAAAATCTGAAATTTTCGGATTTAAGGATTTTTATGCTTAAAGCTTACATGCAAGGGTTGATTGTGTGTATTTAGGGTCACTCTCGATGAAACCCATTGTTTTGGGCACATCCGAGAAGAAACCCGACCATGGCAATGATCCTTGTGAGCCATGGTCTTGATTCTTGTGTTTAAAAGTTGAACTCAAGTTCATTTAGTTGATGCATGTTACTAATTTTATGATCTAAGAGGATTTTGATTAAAGTTTGTTAGTGGGTTTGATTTTATATTTAGTATGTATGTTGTATGTGATGTAAGTAGTAAGGATTTGTAAGATTATAAGTTGCATGTTAGTTTAAAAGAAAGTATGATTTTATTTTGTTTATAAATGTTAGTTGCAATTAAAACATTTGTTGATTTAACTTTGGCTTGAAGTTGTATTGGTTGTGGTTTGAAGGATGGGAGTTAAGGTGGAAGGAGGAGAGGGGGAGAGAGAGGTCGAGAGAGAGGAGAAGGCCGAGAGAGAGAGAGAGGGAGAGGAAGGCCGAGAGAGAGAGAGAGGGAGAGGGAGGCCGAGAGAGAGAGAGAGATGAAGTTGGGAAGGAATAAATTGATTTCAAAACTTTGAGTTGGAAGTGTGATTTTCAAGATGTATTAATGAGTGTGTGTATTTTCAAAATTAATAGGTGTGAGTATTTTCAAAATGAATAGGTGTATATTTTCAAAATGAATAGGTGTGTATTTTCAAAATGAATAGGTGTGTATATGTTCAAAATGTATTCTTAGGTGTGTGTGATTTAAAATTATAATTGTGATGTGAGTTCTTTTAAAACTAAGTTCTTGAAAATGTATTTACAAAGGAAGTGTGCCAATTTAGTAAAATGTATTTAGTATGAGTGTGTCTTGTTTTAGAAAAATTATTTCTTTTCGCGTAAGTATTTCTTTCAAAATATATGATGTGTGAGGGTGTGTGAGTATACTTGTTATGTGTGTGGTTGGTGTTAGTGTAAAGCCGAGAAAGAGGGAGTGAGGAGAGGGAGAAAGGCCGAGAGGCCGAGGAAGAGAGAAAAGAAAAGGGAGAAGAGAAGAAGGTGAAAGACAATGGTAAATCGTATTGGTCTTATGAGTTTATATGGTTTGTATGATTCATAAAGTACGCCTACATGGCTTACGTGATTAAATGTTTATGTGGTCCAGAAAAGGGGATAGAGTTACTAAAGTATATTGTTTTGAGGTTTATATGATTAAGTGTTAAGGATGTCATGTGATGTTAAGTGACTACATGATTAATGTTAATTGAGTCGTTAAAGTATTGTGTGCTTCTTAAGTGCTTACTTGGTTATAAATATATATAAGAATATATGAACGTATAACGATGGGGTAGAAGTACTTAGAGATACGTAAACAAAGCTGAGGTACTAAGAATTAGAGACTAAGACAGTATTATATTCTTGTATAGGTTCCAGTAGAAGGCTAGGCAAAGAGCCAGTGGAAGTGAAGTTGGAACCCTGAGATTCAGATATTGAGATATTGTCTACTTAAGGCAAGTATACGTTAAACTCTTACTTGTCCTTTATTTATCATTATGCAATCGATTCCCATACCATGTTACGGTGTTCTTTTTCACCTTACTCTATATAAAACCTACCATTGTTCCTTTACCTTTGCTTTGTTCGTATAAGCCCTTTTCCTTGACTTATATTTTGTTGACCTTTGTTAACCTTTGAATACCCGGAGCATACTTATTCATTTGTTCACTTACCTACCATGCCTTTCAATTGTTCATTCTTTAAGCCCCTGCAATAAAATCTTGAAATAGCCTATGCTTGAAATGAATATCGGAAATGTTGAAAGCCTCTTGTTCATTTAACCTTTTTGTTTGAATTACTCATGAATGGAACAAACTTTGGCCGTGGCGGCGGTCCTGGTTACTTATGTATGTATTTTTTTAGGCCAATGTGTGCCTATGGATCCTGAATGTTAGGACCTTGTGAAAACATGGTCTGGAGCTTTATGTGGCTGATCACCCATATAGCTCGTACCGTCTTACCGGAAGTTCCAATTCCATTCCTTAAATCTTTCCCTTTGAATAGAAATGTATATCTTGAAACTATTGATTACCAGTTGATTACCATTTATTTACCATTTGATTACCAGTTGATTACCATTTGATTTCTAATGGATTTCTAATTACATATGTTGTTGATTATACTTGTTGAGCATCCTTTGGCTCATTTTCTTGTTTTTACCTTAACCTTTCAGTGAAGTCAGAAGATGGTCCGTACATTCCGCACTGCTAGGAAGTCTTTTGCTAGAGAGTATGCTGCTAGGAGCGGCCCGTGGTTTGGGTTCCCGACCCATGCACAGGTTCTAGATACTTAAGTACTTTTGGCTTCCTAATAGACCTAAGACATTTGGTTTAAGTTGTAATATTTAAATCGTTTAGACTTGTAAAATTTAATTAGTAACTCATTTAAATGTTGGAACTTAGATATGTTGTTTCATACTTCGACCTGGTAGCGATCTGGGCTTGGGGTATGGTTTCCATTTATTAGATGCATGCCTAGGTTGTATGTTATATTATGATATGTAAATGTTCGTGGCACTGGTTTGGGGGTGTCACAGGTTTGGTATCAGAGCTACAGGTTGAAGTCACTGAAACAACGTAGGAAAATTGAACATAGGATAGGAATTATAGATCACTAAAGATAGGAATTAGCTACAAGTCATACTAAGTTAGATAGATTATCAAGGATAGGATTTATCACTTAAGGATAGGTTATCACCTAGGTAGGATTTTATTATTAACGCAGTAACTATTATTATATATGTGTTACGTTATTATTGCAGTACCCGGATGCTAGTGTAGATGAGTCAGAGAGACGCCGTAGGAGAGGAGGATCCCCAGATACCCCACTTGAGGTTGATTCTGATGCTGAGACCGATCCATTTGATGATTCATCCTTTGATGGCTCTGATGAGTCTGAGACTGAGCTAGTGTTCCAGCCACCTCCCCGAGTTGCTAGATCACCATCACCGCCTGTTGTGTCCCCATCAGCTATGCCTGGAGTTCCTGTTCATCCATCTAGCCGCACTAGTGTTCCGCATAGCGTCTATGTGTTGTTAGCTCGTCAGAGTGATACTCTCTTTGGACGGGATTCGGAGGTCCGTGCTCTGGTCGACTCCTTAGTGGGCGGAGCCCCTGCACCATCTCCTTCTTCAGGGTTAGGTGTTAGACTCCAGTCATTAGTGGATGTGACTAACCGTGGGCTTCGTGGACTTGAGACTTGCGCCGACAGAGATAGAGGTTTTGATGAGATTATCAGGATGGTTCGTTTCTTGTTGACTAGGATAGCTAGGACTTTGGCAGGAGAGGGTTCGACCGCCGATGACTAGAGATGGTTTCTGATGCTGCTGTGAGGTTGCCATAGTTGTTTAGTGGCAGACCTATTTACTTTATGTTATGATTAGCTGTTTGGTGGCATGGCCATCGTATTAGACATTATTTATGGGTTGTACTATTATCGTTGACTCTTTTATTCGTACTCTGTATCAGATTCGTACTGTTGGTGACTGTTTATCAGTCAATGGCTTATTTATGTGATTTCCTTTTTATCGTACCCATACATACCTCTATATATCAACATCCTGTTTACATTTCAGTACCATATTGCTTAGATACTGCCAAATTTCGATATTATAGAACTTTATAATCAACTATTTTCCTCTTATCAGTAAGATGCCTCCAAGAAGAAATACCCGTACCAGAAACCAGAACCCGCCAGAGGGGCAAGACAACCCCAACATGGCTGAAATGATGGAACTTCTCCGACGACAAACAGCTGCCCTTACCCAACAACAACAACTACTTCAACAACAGTTTCAGCAGCAACCACAACAAAATCAACCACCACCTGCTCAGACTATAACCTTCAAAACTTTCCAAGGTGTTAAACCCCCAGAATTTGAAGGTACCACTAACCCAATTGCGGCCAAAACTTGGTTAAAAGAAATAGAAAAAGCTTTTGCCTTAGTGAATGTTGGAGCTGACCAGAAGACGATATTCGCTAGTTACTTGTTGAAGGGAGAAGCTACTTATTGGTGGGAATCTGTTAGCGCTTTAGAAGAAACTGCTGTGATAACATGGGATAGGTTCACCGAGTTGTTCTTAGACAAGTACTTTCCAAGGTACGTTCAAAATCAGATGGAGTTGAAATTTTTCGAACTTAGGCAAGAAAACTTGAGCGTCGCAGAATACGGGAAGAAATTTACGGAGTTAGCAAGATTTGTACCCGAGTATGTGAATACTGAGGAAAAGAAAGCCAAGAGATTTCAGCAAGGACTTAAACCGTGGATCCGCAGTAGAGTGGCAGTTTTGGAATTAAACACATATGCGGGAGTGGTTCAGAAGGCAAGTATTGTGGAGAGCGAGAGTGAGTACTCCCAGAAGGAAAAAGAAAGCAAGAAAAGGAAGACAGGTCCGTTAGATCAAGGACAAGGAAGTTTCCAAAACAAGGACAGAAAGTTTGGATTTCAGCAGAACAAAGGAGCACCCTTTCGAAGGCAAGAAGGGGGAAATTTGAACCCAGGGAATCGCCCACAGAATCACCCACAAAACCGACCACAGAATACCGAACAACCAAGATTACCAAGACCTCCAATAATGGAATGTAAGACTTGTGGGAAGAAGCACGCCGGAGTTTGTAACAAACCTAGCATGGTGTGCTATAGATGCAACCAGAAGGGCCACTTTGCTAACGAATGCCGCAACCCGAGACCAAACGTCACGTGTAACAAGTGTGGAAAGGTCGGACACATTGCCAGGGAATGTAAGCCTCCAGTTCAAAGTGGGAATTTGTTAAGGCTAACAGCGCCTCCTCCGCCTAATCAGGCTCAAGCAAGGACTTTCAATTTGAATATCAGAGATGCAGTTCAGAACCCAGATGTAGTTGCAGGTACGCTTTTCGTCAACACCATAAGTGCCAACGTGTTAATTGACTCTGGTGCTACTAGGTCTTTCATTTCTAAGGAATTTGCTGCTAAATTGAATTGTGAAACTCAAGTATTAAACAAGTCCTTAGATATTGTGATAGCTAATCAAGATCGCATACCCGTAAATCAAATTTGCCCCAGTTGTGAGATAGATATCTCTGGAACTCTCTTTCTTGTGGATTTGATACCCTTCAAGTTAGGAGAATTTGATGTAATCCTAGGAATGGATTGGTTGGCCAAAAATGAAGCACAGATTGATTGTAGGAATAAGAAAATGACTCTGCGAACTCCGACTGGCGACACCGTAGTATTTAAGGGTCGGAAACAGACCAAGACCTTTCTCACCATCATTCAGACGAAGAGATTACTACGACAAGGTTGTGAAGCCTATCTTGCACACGTGGTAGATACAAGGAAAGAAACACTAGGTATGGGAGAGATCCCAGTGGTCAATGAGTTTCCCGACGTATTCCCAGAAGAACTTCCAGGATTACCCCCTGACAGGCAATTGGAATTCGCCATCGAATTAGTACCCGGCGCGGAACCAGTTTCGAAAGCTCCTTATAGAATGGCACCCATAGAAATGAAGGAATTGGCAACCCAACTGCAAGAACTTTTGGACAAAGGCATCATAAGGCCAAGTGTTTCCCCGTGGGGCGCACCCGTGTTATTTGTAAAGAAAAAGGATGGAAGTATGAGGTTATGCATCGACTATCGAGAATTGAACAAGTTGACAATCAAGAATAAGTACCCTCTTCCCAGGATAGATGACTTGTTTGACCAACTAAAAGGAGCATCATATTTTTCCAAGATCGACTTAAGATCCGGATATCATCAGCTAAAGATCAAACCCGAGGACATATCGAAAACAGCCTTCAGAACAAGGTATGGACACTATGAATTCTTAGTGATGTCTTTTGGATTAACTAATGCACCTGCTGCTTTTATGGACTTAATGAACCGAGTCTTCAAGAAGTATTTGGACAAGTTCGTGATCGTATTCATTGATGACATACTGATATATTCTAAGACGGAAGTAGAACATGTTGAACATTTAAGGATAGCTCTGGATATCTTGAGAAAGGAGAAGCTGTACGCAAAGTTCTCTAAGTGTGAGTTTTGGATGAAAGAAGTGCAGTTTCTCGGGCACATAGTCAGCAGTGAAGGAGTAAGAGTGGATCCAGCCAAGATAGAAGCAGTGGTAAATTGGGAAAGACCAAGAACCCCGACAGAAGTAAGAAGTTTCATGGGATTAGCCGGATACTACCGACGATTTGTTAAGGACTTCTCCAAGATAGCCACACCTTTGACTCAGCTTACCAGAAAGAATCAGAAGTTTGAATGGAGTGATAAGTGTGAAAAGAGTTTTCAAGAACTAAAGAAAAGATTGGTGACTGCACCTGTTTTAGCACTACCTGATGACCAAGGAAACTTCGTGATTTACAGCGATGCTTCGCATAAAGGATTGGGATGCGTATTGATGCAACGTGACAAGGTGATATCGTATGCTTCTAGACAATTAAAACCCCATGAGCAAAAGTATCCCACACATGACTTGGAACTAGCTGCTATAGTGTTTGCGCTAAAGATTTGGAGACACTACCTCTACGGAGAAAAATGTGAGATTTTCACCGACCACAAGAGCCTGAAGTACATCTTCACCCAAAAGGAATTGAACATGAGACAAAGAAGATGGTTAGAACTGATCAAGGACTACGATTGCACCATCAATTATCACCCGGGCAAGGCGAATGTGGTAGCGGATGCGTTAAGCCGAAAAGAAAGATTGAACATGTTGACCATGACCAAGGAGTTGTCTAAAGAATTTGAGAAGTTGAACATAGAAGTTTATGCCCCAGGATCTACCAGTGAGATGCTTTACACCATGACATTTCAACCAGAACTATTGGAGAAAATTAAAAGATGCCAAGAAGAAGTGATGAATCATGAGGTCAATGATTTGACCGGAGAAGAATTGTGCACGCAAAAAGATGACAAGGGAATTTTGAGATTTTCTTCAAGAATTTGGATACCCAATGTGACAGAACTGAAAAGCGAGATTTTGCACGAGGCTCACAACTCGAAGTATTCAATTCATCCCGGAAGCACTAAGATGTACCATGACTTAAAGGAAAACTTTTGGTGGCCTGACATGAAGCGAGAAATTGTAGAATGGATTAGTAAATGTTACACTTGTCAAAGAGTCAAAGCAGAACATCAGAGACCGAGCGGATTGCTACAACCACTAGAGATTCCCGAGTGGAAGTGGGAACACATTGCGATGGACTTCATTGTGGGATTACCGAGAACTAAATCAAATCACGACGCTATTTGGGTTATCGTGGATAGACTGACGAAATCAGCTCACTTCCTTCCGATCAACGAAAGATTCTCAATGGATAAGCTCGTTCACTTGTACCTGAAAGAGATAGTGGTACGCCATGGAGTTCCCGTGTCTATTGTATCAGACAGAGATCCCCGATTCAACTCAAGGTTTTGGAGACAATTTCAAGAATGCTTAGGGACTCAACTGAAAATGAGCACAGCTTACCATCCACAGACTGACGGTCAAAGCGAAAGAACCATTCAAACAATTGAAGATATGCTAAGGGTCTGCGCATTGGATTTTGAAGGTAGTTGGGACGAACATTTGCCTCTAGTAGAGTTCTCGTACAACAACAGTTACCACGCCAGTATCGGAATGCCTCCCTACGAAGCTTTGTATGGAAGAAAATGTCGATCGCCAATATGTTGGGACGAAGTTGGAGAGCGCAAGATATTTGGACCGGAATTGATTCAGCAAACGAAAGAAACTGTGGAACTCATCCAGAAGAGATTGATAACTGCTCAAGATAGACAAAGGAAGTACGCAGATCCAACCAGAAAGAATGTAGATTTTGAAGTAGGTGAACCCGTGTTACTAAAGGTGTCACCATGGAAAGGTTTGACTAGATTCGGAAAGAGAGGAAAGCTTAGTCCGAGATTTGTCGGCCCTTTTGAAATTCTAAGACGTGTAGGGAAAGTTGCGTATGAACTAGCTTTACCACCCCATATGCAGCACATTCACAATGTATTCCATGTTTCGATGCTCAAGAAGTATCATCCTGATTCCAAGCATGTAGTTGAGTATGAACCGGTAGAAATTCAGACAGATTTGTCGTATGTAGAACAACCAATTGAAATATTAGATCGTAGAGAGAAAGTACTTAGAAATAAAACAGTTGTATTAGTAAAAGTATTGTGGAGGAACCCCAAGGTTGAGGAATCAACTTGGGAGTTAGAAAGCGAAATGTTAGAAAAGTACCCTCAGCTGTTTACGTAATAGATTCTGAGGACAGAATCCTTTTAAGGGGGGGATGATGTAACGATTCTAAATTTCGACTTAAATATTTTAATGAAACGTACATTTTATTGTTAGGTGTTTATTATGTGCAATAATTGTTATGTGCTTAGAATTGTGAATTTATTCACTCTGTGAGTAATTAGTTAATTTCGTATCTGGTTTCTAAATTTTATTTAAGTGCTCTGTAAATTTATTTAAGTCATATAATAATTATATTAAATTTAGAGTATGCTAAATTATTTAATTAGTAGCATAAAATATTTCTTAGCATTATTTTTATTTTATTTTATTTTTAAAACTCATGATTTAAATTTTTATAACCACTTCATTATTTTAATTAATTATTTTGAGAGATGCTACACCTTCTAGATTATTTATTTTCAATAGGTAATTTATTTATTTACCTAGTGAATGGTAAGATTCTATTTAAAATTTATTTTTGGGATTAAAAGGCATTTTATTTGATTATTCTTTGTAAATATAATTTTATTTAACTAATCTACAAAAGTTATTTGTAGAATAATATTTCTATGGAATCTAGAAATGAGATTATGAATTTACATGAAAGCCCTTGATTTTTATCATGTTAGTATTTTATTTTATTGGACATTTTTGTCATTTGATAATTAAATAACTAAAAAGTGTTTATTTTTACATTACTTTAGCTTCCCTATAAAAACCCCTACCCACCCCATTACTCCCCCACCCGTTCTCTCTCTTCTTCTTCTTCTTTCTTTTTCTTCTCTCCCCAACACTATTTCTCTCTCTTGTTCTTCATCTTCTACAAATTAAAACCACCATAACTTGTGTTTCTCTCACCCAAATTACAAGTGTGAGTAACCAAAACACTCCTCTCTCAAATCTCTACAACCCTCTTATACTAATCTCAAGTTTTAACATGTTTTCAAAATCTGAAATTTTCGGATTTAAGGATTTTTATGCTTAAAGCTTACATGCAAGGGTTGATTGTGTGTATTTAGGGTCACTCTCGATGAAACCCATTGTTTTGGGCACATCCGAGAAGAAACCCGACCATGGCAATGATCCTTGTGAGCCATGGTCTTGATTCTTGTGTTTAAAAGTTGAACTCAAGTTCATTTAGTTGATGCATGTTACTAATTTTATGATCTAAGAGGATTTTGATTAAAGTTTGTTAGTGGGTTTGATTTTATATTTAGTATGTATGTTGTATGTGATGTAAGTAGTAAGGATTTGTAAGATTATAAGTTGCATGTTAGTTTAAAAGAAAGTATGATTTTATTTTGTTTATAAATGTTAGTTGCAATTAAAACATTTGTTGATTTAACTTTGGCTTGAAGTTGTATTGGTTGTGGTTTGAAGGATGGGAGTTAAGGTGGAAGGAGGAGAGGGGGAGAGAGAGGTCGAGAGAGAGGAGAAGGCCGAGAGAGAGAGAGAGGGAGAGGAAGGCCGAGAGAGAGAGAGAGGGAGAGGGAGGCCGAGAGAGAGAGAGAGATGAAGTTGGGAAGGAATAAATTGATTTCAAAACTTTGAGTTGGAAGTGTGATTTTCAAGATGTATTAATGAGTGTGTGTATTTTCAAAATTAATAGGTGTGAGTATTTTCAAAATGAATAGGTGTATATTTTCAAAATGAATAGGTGTGTATTTTCAAAATGAATAGGTGTGTATATGTTCAAAATGTATTCTTAGGTGTGTGTGATTTAAAATTATAATTGTGATGTGAGTTCTTTTAAAACTAAGTTCTTGAAAATGTATTTACAAAGGAAGTGTGCCAATTTAGTAAAATGTATTTAGTATGAGTGTGTCTTGTTTTAGAAAAATTATTTCTTTTCGCGTAAGTATTTCTTTCAAAATATATGATGTGTGAGGGTGTGTGAGTATACTTGTTATGTGTGTGGTTGGTGTTAGTGTAAAGCCGAGAAAGAGGGAGTGAGGAGAGGGAGAAAGGCCGAGAGGCCGAGGAAGAGAGAAAAGAAAAGGGAGAAGAGAAGAAGGTGAAAGACAATGGTAAATCGTATTGGTCTTATGAGTTTATATGGTTTGTATGATTCATAAAGTACGCCTACATGGCTTACGTGATTAAATGTTTATGTGGTCCAGAAAAGGGGATAGAGTTACTAAAGTATATTGTTTTGAGGTTTATATGATTAAGTGTTAAGGATGTCATGTGATGTTAAGTGACTACATGATTAATGTTAATTGAGTCGTTAAAGTATTGTGTGCTTCTTAAGTGCTTACTTGGTTATAAATATATATAAGAATATATGAACGTATAACGATGGGGTAGAAGTACTTAGAGATACGTAAACAAAGCTGAGGTACTAAGAATTAGAGACTAAGACAGTATTATATTCTTGTATAGGTTCCAGTAGAAGGCTAGGCAAAGAGCCAGTGGAAGTGAAGTTGGAACCCTGAGATTCAGATATTGAGATATTGTCTACTTAAGGCAAGTATACGTTAAACTCTTACTTGTCCTTTATTTATCATTATGCAATCGATTCCCATACCATGTTACGGTGTTCTTTTTCACCTTACTCTATATAAAACCTACCATTGTTCCTTTACCTTTGCTTTGTTCGTATAAGCCCTTTTCCTTGACTTATATTTTGTTGACCTTTGTTAACCTTTGAATACCCGGAGCATACTTATTCATTTGTTCACTTACCTACCATGCCTTTCAATTGTTCATTCTTTAAGCCCCTGCAATAAAATCTTGAAATAGCCTATGCTTGAAATGAATATCGGAAATGTTGAAAGCCTCTTATTCATTTAACCTTTTTGTTTGAATTACTCATGAATGGAACAAACTTTGGCCGTGGCGGCGGTCCTGGTTACTTATGTATGTATTTTTTTAGGCCAATGTGTGCCTATGGATCCTGAATGTTAGGACCTTGTGAAAACATGGTCTGGAGCTTTATGTGGCTGATCACCCATATAGCTCGTACCGTCTTACCGGAAGTTCCAATTCCATTCCTTAAATCTTTCCCTTTGAATAGAAATGTATATCTTGAAACTATTGATTACCAGTTGATTACCATTTATTTACCATTTGATTACCAGTTGATTACCATTTGATTTCTAATGGATTTCTAATTACATATGTTGTTGATTATACTTGCTGAGCATCCTTTGGCTCATTTTCTTGTTTTTACCTTAACCTTTCAGTGAAGTCAGAAGATGGTCCGTACATTCCGCACTGCTAGGAAGTCTTTTGCTAGAGAGTATGCTGCTAGGAGCGGCCCGTGGTTTGGGTTCCCGACCCATGCACAGGTTCTAGATACTTAAGTACTTTTGGCTTCCTAATAGACCTAAGACATTTGGTTTAAGTTGTAATATTTAAATCGTTTAGACTTGTAAAATTTAATTAGTAACTCATTTAAATGTTGGAACTTAGATATGTTGTTTCATACTTCGACCTGGTAGCGATCTGGGCTTGGGGTATGGTTTCCATTTATTAGATCCATGCCTAGGTTGTATGTTATATTATGATATGTAAATGTTCGTGGCACTGGTTTGGGGGTGTCACAGATACTATTCATATAATCTCATTTTTAAGTCACATACATAAAGATATCGAATACGTATTATAATTCCAAGGACATTTATTATGCTAACATTTATAACGCAGTAAATAAAGACGTAATAAAATAATAACAATAATCAATAAAACATAATTTATAATAATAAAATGTTTTCTTTAAAACATAAAAGTATTATCTCTAGAGCACTAATACTAACACTTACAAACTAACCTCATCAAAATAATTCAACTTAATCAACCTAAACTCACAATTATAAATAGCATACTCAACTCAGTATATCATCTAAACGCATTCACGACTCCACAACAATTTACACAAACCATGTGACACGTAATAAGTTGAAATTCTTTTTGGAAAATATTTGGTCTTTCTTTTATAAAGATTTGAATATAAAATAAATCTATGGATCGAAAAACAATCATTATACTTTAAATCTGATTATCACTCGATTAATTAAAATCAATCAAGTCAGACAGATAATGAATAAATAAATACTAAAATAATAAAATAGTTTGAAAATAATAATCAAATTTGATTTATAAATAATCAAAATTAAATAATAATCAATTAATAAAATTCACCAATTAACTCTTAACTTAATTGGTCAATTAAATTAATTTCATTATTATCTAAAATTGATTAAAAATAATCAAATTCAATTACTCTTTAACTCTAAGGGTTTTAAAACAATTAATAAAATAAATACTTAGATTTTACGAAATTTCGGCATGACCCGTTCGTAAACAGGTCTAGCCAGAAATTTTGCATGTACTATGCTGCGTCCCCAGTCACAGGACGAATCACATAGTACATCACAACAATAACCTGTATATATCACAGTAATTAAACAACATAAATATCTCAACCATCACTACAACACATCCCCTAACTGGGAATCAAACCAGAATACTAAATCAATAGCACAACTAATTTACAACTCACACTAAACTTTAAATACATCACTTTACGATATACAACTAACGATCTAAATTTACTCGAAACCAACTAAAATTTATAAATACTTTATAACTTTGCACCACGTTACTAATTAATACACTTCAAGAACCTGCACAATAGGAAATAGAATATTTGATAATACCAAAAGCAGTTAACACTGAAATTTATATACATATACCATCTAATGGATTTCAATCCATTCACTAAACAAAACATACTATTAGCTAATTATTATCAAAACAAATTTGTAAAATCAACGCGACATATAACACAATTTACTTAACAACACGAAATGATAAATAACATATATGACTTGAAATAAAATCATACACATCATTACTATTTTAACTTCACACACCTAAACAATTTACATTACTCTTATAAAACGAATCTATATTTTTAATTACTACCAAAAATGAATTATAATCACACATAACTAATAAGAACGACTTATACATATCACAATTTAATCCACATAGGCACTTAGCACGTATTATCGACTTACCCTTATACATTATAGCACATATATCACATTGGTTCACAAATAGTTTTTATCAAATTAATATAAGATTTATACAATAATTTATATAAAAATCAGACAACACCTCCTTTATAAAATGAACTAACCTGTCGGAATATAACCGACCCAAACAAGCAATCAAGCAATCCTTTGCTTCTACACAACTCACAGGCATAACAAGACATACTAATATATACTCTTTATAAACTTCTGACAATCCATGTACTTAATACTTAACATACATATCTATACTATTCATAATCCGAGTAAATCACATATACAACTTCATTTATTCTCAAAATCAAACTAGTAATCAATAGTCATGTCATAGTCTTACTAATTACCACTTAACAACTAACAATTAACTTAATTAACTCTTAACAATTAACAACTCACATCATAATTCACTAAAACAAATTTTATTAACTAGTCAAATTTAGAAGCAATTTATAACAATGTTCAACAAACGATTCTATTAACACCCTTTAAAAAAAAAACCGAGTTTATATTTAATTACCAAAAAAACGAATTGGTAATTATCACATAATCACTAAACAAAAAATGAATTTATAACTAATACTCAAATAAAACTCGACTTTGTAAATACACAAGAATAATAAAAAAAACGAAATGAATAAACAAAATATTCGATTGTTATATATATATATACCCACTGAATTTTGAAGTATACAAGGCAGAAATCGGCAGTGAGAATTGATGGAACGGAGGGGACAGTGGCCGGAATAGGATGACGGAAAACCAACGGAAATGGCGGCGGCCGGCAGAAGTCTGCACAGAACATGGCGGCCGGACTTCGGGCGGCAGCGGCACAGTTTTGTGAAGCAGCCATGGTGGCGTGCAGGAGGACTTGGAGTGGAGGTGGTGCTGCGGGGAAAAAAACGAACGGGGGGAGGGGGGAGAAGACTTCTTCTTCTACTTTTGTTTTGTTTTCTCTTTTTCTTTGATAGAAATGTGTGGTTTTAAATAGATAAGAATAGATTAGGTAGATTAAAGATAAGGATAACGACAACTACACTTTTATTAGCCCACTAATTGAAATTTAGCGGAACTAATACGATACTGAAAACATAAAATTTTAAATGAAATATTTCTAAAATAATTAAATCCTACTAATAAAATTTATTTATATACTAAAATCATTCTGAAAATATTTAAATGCATAAAATTCATAATTAAATGAATTTTAAACTAATTTACTTAAAACAAATATGCCAGGCTTAAATTTACTAATAATTGTCAAAATAAATTTTTAACACATAATACCACGTCACATATCCACATAATATTATTTAAACATTTAATCACACATTGCAGCAAATTTTTAATTTACTCAAAATAAATAAATATTACTATTTTTATTACTCAAATAAATAGGAAATTCGCACCTAAATTTTCCAGATAAAATAACCAGCTTTCACATATATTTTTTAAATAAAATATACACATAATACAATTCCTCCTTTTTGAGAAAAGTAATAAAATATTTAAATAATAATATTAAGAAACCCTGAAAATTCGGGTTACTACAATCTACCCACCTTATAAGGATTCTGTCCTCGGAATCAGCTGAAGGTGTCACTAAGGTTCTTTTAATAACTTCCAACTCTAGTTGCATCCGCAATAATACTAACTCTTTAATCTTTGATACTCATTCTTTCTAGTCTGATATTCTACCAGCTCCTCTATATAGGGCAAACCCAACTGTACCACCACATGCTACGCGTTACTAGTATTCTAATCGCATCTTGATCCGCTTTGACTCTTGGTAATCCCACCGCAAAAGTTAACTAATTCCAACCTGCTTGGCATACTTCCAAGATTATTTGAGATAATCAGATTCATGATATTTTGAAGTGAAAAGGTGTTGTATCATAACGAATGTCCCACAATTGTGGTTATCGAATTACGAATTTTAAAACAAACATTTCTGAAATAAACGAATCACTGAGAGACCAACATGATCAGATGAACCAATGTTGCGTGTCTTTGTTAAGACATTACTAAAGGTAATTAACCTTCTTGTGTTGCACAACACACAAGTGATGGCGTCCCATCCAACTTCTATCACACAGACAAATAGTCCTTGTGTCCCCTATAAATGGGGTTGTTCGTCTCAGTTAGAGTAGAGAATATTAAAAGAAGTCCAAAGTCAAACTAACAATTAAGGCATTTTGATGAGAAATTCTCAGATACACCCCTGGATTACAACTGAACAGATTCCAAAGGTACTACTTCCAGAAAAAGAATAACCAGAAAGGCAATTACTGGAACAATACGAGGAAATGATGATTTATCAATACTAGAGTTATTCCCGATTGAGGAAAAGTAGAAATTCAAATATCACAACTTGACAGGGTTTTTGAAACTAAAAAAAATGTCATATAATTCAATAAGAAGGAAAATATTGCCAAGGTCTTCAGGTATGTCTTCTTTATCAGCTCCTCTGATGGCTCGTCATTCGATTCTAAGTTCTTTTGCTACCCGTCCTAAGATTATCGATATCATACGTCATCGTCGTCCCGCAATAGTCTTTGAAGATTCCACCAGCTACGTCTACAGTTGCAAGGATTTCTATCGAACTCAACTCAACTATGCTCAACTATCTCAAACGAGTATCTCTATCTTAACTTACTCATTGATACTATATCCAATAGTCCAACACGAACTCTATATGAGCTCTGACGTTCCTCACATAACTATACACACTCCTACACACTCTCGTTTCTAGTTTACTATAACTCCGCTCTGATACCAACTGTGACGCCCCCAAATCCGGGATCAAAGGATCTGGTCGTCACGCGGAAATCTCAATTTAAACATCCTGTTAAAACTTAAACCAATTCAAATATAACATCTACGACCCCAACTCTAACAAGAATCTTTAAAGGTTATAGTGCTAGAAACAAGAATCCAAACTTTAATAAACTTAAGCTTTCTTTTACAACAATCTCTTTACATATATCTATAACACTGATATAACTTCGATGTGAAGTATAACAGGCACAACTAAATATATACAATATAATATTTACTAGAAATCAACTATATACTATACCATTACACTAGATCCAAATGCTCCGCATCAACTCATCTTCCCAACGTCATCTTGACTCTTCTCGCTCCATAGTTATGTAATTAGATATTGGCAATCTATCTTTTTCACTGGAGGGTTAAAAGGTAAAACAAGCAAGAGTGAGCAAAAGAAGCTCATCAAGTATATAGTACTGCACAAGATAAAATAATGATGCAATGATAGCAATATGTATAAAAGTGAACTCAGATGGCCAAGAAAATGGCAATATATGAGAGAATCAATTTAACTGGCAAAATGAACAACAATAATAATCAATATCAACTGTAAGTTAGAATTGGATTTTTACTGACGCAATGAGTTATAGTGGATGATCAGTCACACTAAAACTCCGGACCATACCCACGGTATGTCCAAATACTGAACTGGATCCAAGGCCACATTGGCCACATAATACTGATACTCTGACTGGCGTCTGCAGTCCTTAAAAACATTTCATTTTAATTAAAAACTTCCAATTCAAACTTAATACTGGGAGTTAGGTGTCGGAACAATCGACTACCTCGATAATTTAAACTATTACTTTCAACTGTATCCTTAACTTTATCAACTGAATTAGGCTAAGAAAAATGCGTAAGAATTATATTTCTCATCCCGAGGAATCAAGGTAAAATCTGACAATACAAGGTGCTGTAAGGTATAAGTTAGGAAATGAAATAGAGTTCGTCAAATCACGAACAATAGGTTATCTCAATCTCAGGATAATAAAAGAATCTGGTTATAAAACAGTAATTAAATTAGGAATTGAAAACAGGAATCTTGATACGATACTCTGAACAAAAGAGTACAAGTTAGTAAACTTGCCTTTGGTCCTTAGCTATCACATAAAGCTGAAGTACTATGATTCTCATCTTCTTCTATCCTATGTCATCACAATTCTCTATTCTGATAACTCTTGGTTCCATCACATATGCGGTTGCTACGAGTCTGCACTATCGAGATCGTGCCCGCCCAACTATTCACTAATTAAATACAAGATATACTTTAGCCTTCGTACTATACTTCTACATAATATAAATGTTTATACACTTAAGCGCATGCATATTCTACAAAAAATTGGGCATGACCTATTCGTAAAGTGGACATTGCCCTGCTTTCAGAATACCAAAAGTACTAATTCAATCATCCACAAACAATTCACAGTTTATTTAATACTCAAATAATCTGCCTCAACTTGCAGTAAACATATAAGAAATAGTTCTGCATAGACTTGCAGTTACATATAAGAAAATAATCTTACTTCAACTTGCAGAAAACATATAAGAACATAATCCTGCCTTGACTTGTAATAGCTCTATTTAGAAATGAGCAATCACGTTCACATTTATCACATAGCACGTCCATCATCTAATTCACATGATTTCTATACTTCACGTAACACATAGTACATGGATAGACTGACAACTCCTATAACTATACAAATCACTAGCTGCACATTTAACACATAAACACATTTCATTCACGTACGCATGTAAACTAGCTTATCATATTATATACATTTACTAAATAATGTTCATTTAATAGTTCTGCCGGAAATTCGGCAACACTTCCTCTATTTATATAATAATCCACCTGTTTTAAAACTAATATCATTAATCAAGAACCAACTTACAAACTAACCTCATCCATATAATTCAACTTAATCAACCTAAACTCACAATTATAAATAGCATACTCAACTCAGTATATCATCTAAACGCATTCACGACTCCACAACAATTTACACAAACCATGTGACACGTAATAAGTTGAAATTCTTTTTGGAAAATATTTGGTCTTTCTTTTATAAAGATTTGAATATAAAATAAATCTATGGATCGAAAAACAATCATTATACTTTAAATCTGATTATCACTCGATTAATTAAAATCAATCAAGTTAGACAGATAATGAATAAATAAATACTAAAATAATAAAATAGTTTGAAAATAATAATCAAATTTGATTTATAAATAATCAAAATTAAATAATAATCAATTAATAAAATTCACCAATTAACTCTTAACTTAATTGGTCAATTAAATTAATTTCATTATTATCTAAAATTGATTAAAAATAATCGAATTCAATTACTCTTTAACTCTAAGGGTTTTTAAATAATTAATAAAATAAATACTTAGATTTTACGAAATTTCGGCATGACCCGTTCGTAAACAGGACTAGCCAGAAATTTTGCATGTACTATGCTGCGTCCCCAGTCACAGGACGGATCACATAGTACAGCACAACAATAACCTGTATATATCACAGTAATTAAACAACATAGATATCTCAACCATCACTACAACAGATCCCCTAACTGGGAATCAAACCAGAATACTAAATCAATAGCACAACTAATTTACAACTCACACTAAACTTTAAATACATCACTTTACGATATACAACTAACGATCTAAATTTACTCGAAACCAACTAAAATTTATAAATACTTTATAACTTTGCACCACGTTACTAATTAATACACTTCAAGAACCTGTACAATAGGAAATAGAATATTAGATAATACCAAAAGCAGTTAACACTGAAATTTATATACATATACCATCTAAAGACCTTCTGTCAAAACAATCCTTCTAAATACCTACACAATTCAATAAGTATCAATTTATAACAAAATAATAGGTTTATACACTAACCTCAACAAACATGGATTTCAATCCATTTAAACAAAACATACTATTAGCTAATTATTATCAAAACAAATTTGTAAAATCAACGCGACATATAACACAATTTACTTAACAACAAGAAATGATAAATAACATATATGACTTGAAATAAAATCATACACATCATTACTATTTTAACTTCACACACCTAAACAATTTACATTACTCCTATAAAACGAATCTATATTTTTAATTACACAAAGGCCAGCAGCTCCTGATTTTCAAAGCCAGGGGGCTGTTCCACATACACTTCTTCATCTAGCTCACCATTCAGGAATGCACTCTTAACATCCATTTGATAGACTTTAAAATTGGAGTAAGCTGCAAATGCTAAGAACATCCTGATGGCCTCAAGTCTAGCCACTGGTGCATAGGTTTCATCATAATCAATGCCTTCAGCTTGTGATTACCCTTGAGCAACCAGTCTTGCCTTGTTCCTTGTAACAATGCCATCCTCATCCAGCTTGTTTCTGTATACCCATCTAGTACCAACTACTTTCTTGTTCTTTGGTCTGGGTACCAGCTTCCAGACTTGATGTTGTTCAAATTGATTGAGTTCATCTTGCATAACAATCACCCAATCTGGATCAGTCAATGCTTCCTCAGTCTTCTTTGGCTCCATTTCAGATAGAAACCCTGAATAATGACATTCATTCTGAGTAGCACTTCTAGTTCTAACTCCAACACCTGGATCACCAATGATCAACTCAAAGGGATGAGCTCTATTCCATACAATCTGTCTTGGAAGATTTGATCTTGATAATTCACCTTGAAATTCATTGTGGTGTTGTGACTGACTAGTAGATCCATCATTTCCTCCCCCTGAGTTGTTGCTTGATTGCCTTGATGATTCTTCTCCAGTGTTGGTGATATCTCCATTGTCACTACTAGAAAACAGTCAATAGACATCAGCTAAAAACCGATGTATGCCAATTTTTCAACCGATGTCTTGGTGGGTGTAGAGAAAAGTCATACCCTTTTACATCGGTTTTTGACCGATGTCTAAAAGTATCTAAAACATCAGTTTTATGTAAGTAACCGATGTTATAAATGTTCTTAGACATCAGCCATGAACTGATGTAAAAGACAAGGACTTTTCTCTACACCGACAAAGACATTGGTTGAATTTTTCTTCACATGAGTTTCTAGCTAATGTCTAAAATCTTTAACATCGGCTTTGATGTAAATTGTCCTCTTGGATATTAATTATTGTTTATAAACTGATTTCTTTGTTTAAACATTTTCCTGCTCTAATCATGTATATAAGCACCAAAATATAGCAAAAACAAAAATAACCCCAAGCTATCATATATAAATAACCAAAACTTTGATTATCATTACCAAAACAATTCGAAAGATTCCACTATAACAACGATGAAACCGAAAACATAATTCTCAAAGCTACTACATCATCAAGTCAAAATGCCATTACATTACTAGTCATTTAAACTCGAGTCTCCTAACGCACCACATCAAACTCCTTCCGCGGGTTAGACTTTTGGCTCTTGCATATGTTTTGAACACCCATTAATTTCACATTGTGAAAGCAGGCTGGATTATCTAGTAAACTTTCCTGCAAAGAAACAATGATAAAATCTAGTAAATGCACTTAACCAAATATAGCACAGTTTCACTAATAAGATACTCACCAATATCAGGTTTGATCTGTGGCTCCGCATCATCTCCTCTTTTCACTTGAGTTTTATCACGCTTGACTCTCTCAGCTTGACGCTGAACAAAAAAGGCAATGTGTGTTGCTATTTTTTCTCTCACAAAAAAGGCAATGTGAGTTGCTATTTTTTCTCTTTTTAATAAAGCGTTAAGCAAAGGTAGGAACTTAAAGTACTACTTGACACACAAAATCTAAGGGGAATTACAGAATTTGATTGTTGTAGGACTCCAGGCCTCAATAGAAGTCTCCAAATCATATATAGACAAAGTAACCCAGATGAGTCATAAAGATACTAATCAGTTCCTCATTTACAGACTGTCTTGAGCCTAATTACACTTCCTATAGATATACAGACTACATCGGAAACATCAGAATACATACTTTTGAGATAAATCAACTGAATATTTAAAGCCTACACGTTTAAGGTGCTGTCCAAGTAAAGAGACAATATTCCAATATTCATAGCAGATAGTAACATCTACTAAACAAAAATCGCTGTAACAAACCTGATGCAACCGAGCTCTTTTACTAAAGATTTTGTCTTCATACGATCCCACTGCTTGGATGAAATGTTCGACCCTGCACATGTTTGGCTAACAAAGAATAAAAAAAAACTGAGGACACTTTTGTATAATTTTGTAGCATCAGTGTACAAGAAAACTTAAGAAGTAGCGCTAATACAGACAAAATTGACCAAAAGATCATCATTTTACATACCTTGCTTCTATTAGTCAAATAACCACCTAAAGCCCGGAATTCTTTCTTGTAAACAGCCAAAAGCAGATTTATTGCACCCTAGATAGCAGGCATTAAAGAAATTGAAGGACAAAAGGAGAATTTAATTAATACTATTGTGGTCATTTGATTAAAAAAACAAGATATCCATTAACCTAGATACTAGATGGTAATCACTTGGCTACTTCACAAGAAAACCACGGAGCCTATGTAAAATAACACAGTTATGATACATTCCAGAAACCCTCAGTTTTCACCTTGTCCTAAACCCAGAAACAGAGACCATTTTGTTAAATTAATATCCGAAAAAGGTTTCAAATCTTTAGACATTCAAGTAATAGTCTCAAGTGATGAGCAGTACAATAAATAGGGCTTCCTCGACCACTATCAATAATTCAAGAATTATTCTCAATAAAATCATTCAATACACATGTTTAAAGAACCTTAATACATGTTATCTTCATCATATTTCGGAACTACAAAACAAAAGTATGAAAGGGTTACTGCATCCTAATACTACTGAATAAGTTTAATCTACCAAGGACCAACCTGGTATGGCTTTTTGGGAACAATTTCACCTTTCTCATCAAACTCCCCATTCTTCCTTTTAGCCTTCCCTTCACATTCTGCGGCCATGTGGCCCATTTGACCACAAAGAAAACATTTGTTTTGTTGTCCTGGAGTGAATACAACCTGATTAGGTCGATGCACCTCGGAAATGAATCAAACAAAACCATGTGTTTGTCATAGACTCATAAATAAATTTACCAACAAAGTATGAAAAAGGGTCGCTTCTCCAATTAGTGAAAGATTTACTTTTTTGACAAAAAAAAAGTTCAAAGACATATATATGGCATATTCTTTTCTTATTCAACTTCAATGTAATATGCTGAAGTCTGAATTAATATTGGTAACAAACAGTCAAATACTAACCTCCCTGAGAATTGAAAATGAATCTCATGGGTAGCCAGAGCCAACATGATGAGATCAGCGTCCTGTTACGCACCATCCGCATTATAAGATGTTTAAAAAGTAAAATTCACTAGATAGCAGTCCACCAATACCCGAATCAGAAACTTACCAAACCATACAGGCAGTGGCGATGAACACCAAGGTTGCGATGAACACCAGAGCCACATCAGAACACCAAGATTTCAGGACGCCCAGTCAGGCTCAGGAGCACCACATTCTGCATTACCAAGCATACTACAGGAAAAAAATATTACCAATAAAACATAGAATATAATCAAATGATTATATTCACAGGTCTTCAGCATAGAAGCTTGAAATCAAATGATTGATTTAAAGTACTAATTCAAACATCTCAAACATCAAATAAAATCCTAAACATGACAAAATAACCCAAACCCATCAATAAACACAAAACATATAATCAAACATACATATATCAAAGTGGCTAAAATAGATGAAGAGCTCACCAATTCACGGAACTTCAGAATATAAAACATCTCCAGATATCTTCTTGTTTCACGTCTCTCAAGTTTAGAAACATATTTCCAGAAAGTGAAAATTAGGGTTTCGAGTTCAAACACCCCCAAATTTTCACTGAATTAAACTAATTAGAGTTTCTATACACATGCTTGTTTACTCACTTATCGATTCGATTTTGTAGTAGTTAACAAACAGATTGGAACCTTCGATTGAGCTTTACTATATTGGTCGATTTGACCAATATAACTTAAGGCGTGATTTCGATTTGAATGATTAAGCTTACGCATTGAAAGAGAGAGTGAAAAAGAGAGAAGGGTGAAAAATAGCTAGGGTTCGAGAGAGATAGATGGGTGAGGTCGAGTGAGGAGGGTGAGTTCGAGAGAGAGATAGGTGAGTGAGAGAAAGAGAAGTTTTGTTTTAATTTTATTATGTTTTTACTTTTGTCTGATTTAGGGGAGAGGAGTACAACAACTGAAAAAAATGGGGGGAAGAAAAATTGGCCAAGGGGGGAAATTGTAGGGGGAAACATTTGGTATAAGGGGGGAAGTATTAGCGGGCGATTAAATATTTTTAAAGACAACGTTTATACATCCACTACAAGAAAATTCGGCTAAATTTGACTGCACAAATTCGACCGGCGTAAATTCGACCGGACGCAGTCGAATTTAAGGTCAACTCCAATAAATTAATGGTCAAACTTAAAATTGAGTGTCGGCAGTCGATTTTAAAGCCAGTCGAATTTAAGCAGTCGAATTTAAAGTTTCAGTCGAATTTAATCGGTCGAATTTATCTGACAGCAAAGGCGGGAAATTCCCCGCGCAAACAAAAATTTTGGCCGAAATAAATTTGACTGGAAACGGTCGAATTAAGTAGCAGTCGAATTTAATTTTTGGCGGGAATTTTCCCGCCTAAATTTGGCTAAAATATTTGAATATAAATTCGACGGTCGGCAGTCAAATTTATAAATTTGACTGCTACCAGTCATAATTCTTATCGTAATTAAATTCAAAATTTTTTTAAAAATATTCAAATAATCCTTAAATTTATAAAACAATATACCTCAATATCCTGGTAAGATGAGTTACATGATAAAATTTAGGTTAGCCACTTACGATAATAAAAATTTGTACAAATATAGAAAAATGTTGATTTTCCATTAGTCGAATAATTTTGAATTTTTTTAATAAATACTTGCCAATTATAAACAATTATGATTTTTTTAATACTATCATTTGATAGCATATTGTATTCAATAAAAATCATTACATATCATAATAGTGTAAGCGAATTTTTTTTTAATAATACGATGCATTTGTTAGTTGAATGATTGTAGTGTATGGTTTAATGTTTGTATTTAGGGGTTAGTGATTTAATATCAAGGGTTAGTAATTTAGATTTATTAAAATTAAAATTTGAACGATCCAACCGTACAGATGCTAAGATTATTAAATTTTAAAAGTTTATGCAAAAAATCAATAAAAAAAAAAATGCATATTAGTTATTTTAATGGTTAAAAAAATTAAGTCGGTTTGTTTTCGACTGAGTGCAGTCATATTTATAAATTCCACCGGAACCTGTGAATTTTGAATGGTAAATTCGAGGGCAAACCCTAGCAAGTCGAATTTATAAATACGACCACGAGCTGTCAAATTTATTAATTTGACCGGTTAACTTGTTCCAGTCGAATTTATAAATTCGACTGCTAGCAGTCAATTTTAGCCGCGTCAGATCTGTTTTAGCAGAACACTTACTGCCTCTTTGGTCACTTTCCCATTTCTATGTTCAATTTCCTTTCTCTCCCCATCATTTTATCATCTTCAATTCATCCGAAATCATCAAGTAAGTGTCACTAATCTTTAATAATATAGATGATGTTAGTATTTGTGAATGCAAATTATAGTATTTATGTTAATGTATGTTTAGGTATCCTAAATTTGTTGATGAAATTGAAGTGATGAATAGTTAGTTTGTCAAATTATCATAATAAATTGCTTAGTGATAACTTGATTTTATTCTTTTCAATGTGTCTATATTTTCAATGTGTGTATATTTTGTAGATGACTTCCGATCGTAGTTGGGTTGGTCGTTATCGGTACGATGAATCAAAATACTTAACGGAAGAGTATAAAAATGGGGTGGATAGTTTTCTTAAATTTGCTATTGATCGTCTTAAAGATGAAGATGAGGGACTTATAAGATGTCCATGTCAAAAATGTGGAAATGAATACTACAAGGATCCTAGTGATGTGAGACTTGATTTATATCTACATGGTATTATGCAATGGTATACTAGATGGGATTTGCACGGTGATAAGGAGCCCCGATTTGAAACCGGAACGAGTTCCGGTAATGTTGGCTATAATGATGATAACATGTATGATGTTCATGATATGCTAAGAGATTTCGTGGATGCAAATGAACATTTTGAGAATTTTGAAGAAGAACCTAATGCAAGAGCAAAAGATTTTTACAAGATGGTGGATAATGCTTCAATTCCAATTTATCCAAGCAATAAGGAATCAACATTATCAGTTGTAAACAAGCTACTACATTGGAAGCACAAGCATAATTGCAGTAACACTGGCTTTGATGATTTGATTCACCTCATTGGATCTATACTTCCTGCCGATCACAATTTGCCTGAGACTTATTATGATGTGCGGAAGATGATAAGTGGGTTGAATATGGGATACGAAAAAATTGATGCTTGTGAGAATGATTGCATGTTGTTTTACAAGGAAAATGAAAATAAAACACATTGTGATATATGTGATACAAGCCGATACAAGGACCAAAAAGACCCAAAGAAAAAGAAGATACCGCGAAAGATCTTGCGCTACTTTCCTCTTACCTTAAGGTTGCAACGTTTATTTATGAATGAGAAGACTGCAGAATGTATGAGATGGCACCATGATAGAGTCATAGTTGAAGGTCAATTATCTCACCCAGCGGATGGAGATGAGTGGAAACAATTTGATCGTAGATTTCCAAACTTTTCGAAAGAGATTCGGAATGTTAGACTTGGGCTTTCTAGTGATGGATTTGACCCTTATCATGATTCACATGCTAAGGAATATACTGTTTGGCCTGTTGTGGTTGTAGTTTATAACCTTCCTCCTTCTATGTGCACGAAAGCTCCTTACATGTTTATGCCTCTTCTCATTCCAGGGCCAAATGATCCAACAAAAGATCTTCATGTTTATCTCCGGCCATTGATTGATGAATTGAAATTATTATGGCGCACTGGAGAAGAAACATATGACAGGTTCTCACGTACAAATTTTATGATGAAGGCAGCACTAATGTGGACAATCAGTGACTATCCTGCACTTGGCATGCTTAGCGGGTGGTCCACCAAGGGTAAGTTAGCATGTTCAGTCTGTATGGGACAAGTAAAAACCAAACAACTCAAACATGGTGGTAAACCTAGTTTTTATGGAACTGCTCGCTATTTCTTGGAACCAGATGATCCGTTGAGAAGAAGTACAAAGTTCGGAAGAATAGAGACACGATCAGTCACAACCCGACATTCGGGATTACTTGCGAGGACCTTGTGTGAGGAGATACAGTTCCCCCCTCCAGGGAAAACATCTTGGAGAAAACCGAGAGACTATGGTGTGACACATAATTGGACTCACTTTTCTCCATTTTTCGAGCTCCCGTATTGGGAGACACTCGACCTTCGTCACAACATTGATGTCATGCACACTGAAAAAAATATATTTGAAAATATATTTTTCACATTGATTGGTGACAAGAAGAAGACAAAAGACAACATCAAGACAAGAGAGGATTGTAAGGAATTGGGTATACACCGTGAGTTGTGGATTCGAGATGATGGCACAATGCCAAGTGCACCATATGTGCTTTCCCGGGAACAACTTCATAAATTGTTTAGGTGGATTGAAAGACTTGATCTTCCGGATGGGTATGTCTCAAATATATCCAGGTGTGTGAATTTTGAAAAAAATTCTGTTCACGGAATGAAATCGCATGACTGTCATATTTTCATGCAAAAGTTGTTGCCAATCGTTTGTCGTGACTTACTACCAAAACATGTAGCTGATGTTCTTATTGAGTTGTCAAACTTCTTTCAAGATTTATGCTCATCGAATTTGAGATACAAAGATTTGGAAAAAATGGAGAAGGATATAGTGAGAATAATGTCCAAGCTTGAAATAACTTATCCTCCAGGATGGTTCAACCCGATGGAGCATTTACCACTGCACTTAGCTACTGAATGTAAGTTGGGTGGCCCATCTAATTTTCGATGGATGTATTTTGTTGAAAGATACTTGCACAACTTGAAATTGAAAGTCAAAAATAAAGCTCGAGTGGAGGGTTCAATTGCAGAACGATATATTGAGGAGGAATGTGTACACTTTTGTTCGTTGTATTTCGAATCAAAAGTCCCAACAGTGCATAATCGATTACGTCGAAATGAGGCACCCCGGAAGTCTCATGATCCTAATTTACTTGAAGTTTACACATATCCGACATCACTTGGTCTACGAGGAAGGGATAGAATTTTAAGTGATGATGAACATAAACTTGTGCAATATTATGTTCTAATCAATTCGCCGGAGGTTGGAAAATATTTACGGTGAGAATATTTTTATACCATATTCACACATATGATGCAACTTTAATATTCATCTTATAAATTCATTTTAATGTGTAGTGGATTCCAAAAGTTGGTGCAAACACATTATCCACACTACAATGATGCTCAAAGGGATGAAATTCAAAAAGAGCAATTCACAAATTGGTTTGAAAGAAGGGTATGCAATTAAACACACACACATACATGTTAGTATAGTTATATTTTTGCAATTATTTATTCTTTTGTTATAATTTTTTAGGTTCAAGATGATGAAGAGCTTAAGAAGAAATTCATAGACTTGATAAAAGGTCCTTTGTTTAAAGTTGAAACGTACAAAATGTGCAAGTGCAATGGTTATAAATTTAGTTGTGCAAATCCTAATGAGCTCACTTCACCAAATTCCGGCATTGTTGTCATTGGTAAAAAAATTATTAGATGCTAAATGTCTAAATTGCATTTGATCTCCATCATTTCTAGTCATGTCTCATGAAATTTTAAATTGTAGGAACTTCTTACAGAGAAAGTTTTGGAAATTATTACGGGCGACTACAAGAAGTTCTAAAGCTCTACTATCATAATGGACAACAAATTGTTGTATTCAAATGTCATTGGTTTGATCACACCAAACATGTCAAAGTTGATAGAAATCGAATAACTACGGTGGATGTCAAATCAACACTAAATGCGGAAGATGTGTTTGTGTTGGCTAGCCAAGCTCATCAAGTGTATTATGCACCTAACATTACAAATGCAAAGTCCTCATGGTACACGGTCCTAACAACAAAGAATCGAGAAGTCAATGAAAGTGTGACATCTAAAGAAAAGGTTGGATCTAATGACGCTTTTCAAAATGAAGTGTCAAATGCTTCATCATCACATGTTGAAAGAGTGAATGTTCGTGATCCCACAAACTTCTTTATTGACTTGACAATGTTTGAGAATGATCGTTCCATGGCTTATCACGAGGAAGAACGAAACGAGAGCGACAATGAAGATCAAAACGAAGCCATAGACATTGATGAACAAAGTGATAATGATGATTTGACTTAGCTAATTTTTTCCCAAGTTAAATTTGTATCATTTTGAAGTATGGTAATGATTATTTCATGGATAATTTGTATTATTCAAAATGAATTATCTTTAATTGAGGATATATTTTAAATTGCTGTGGTTTTACACATACAGGGGGTTAGTCGAGTAGCCACTGAATAAAAATTTTGGGGTCTCTTTTATTTGACTGGAACCGGTCGAATTAAGGGGCACGGGTAAAATTGACCAAATCCAGTCGAATTTATTCTTGGTATATATATAATTTTTCCCTCAATTCTTGCACTCTCTCCCTTTTGCCACCGAAATTAGGGTTACCGCCACCGCCTACAAAAACTAAAAATATACAAAATCTACAAATCTAGTCGAATTCTCTACAAAATCGTCAAAATTGATGGCTGATATCACTTTAAAACAGGTATTTGAGTTTGAGATTCTTATAAATCTGGGTTAGTTTGAGATTTTTATTGGTATTTGAGTTTGGATTCAATATTTGGGTTAGTTTTGGTCGTTTAATTACAGTATATGGTTTAATCTGGTTTAGTAATTGCTTTAAATTACAGTAGTATATGGTTTTGTTTTGTTTTGAGTTTGGATTCAGGTTTTGTTTTGTTTTGGTTTATTTGCTTCATGTTTTAAGGCTTTACAGTGGTATGTTTTAAGGATAAATTGATGAATTTGCCTTGTTTCTTTTGATATGCAAGCATAAAGCCTGGGAAATGGATGGGAAATTATTAAATGGTTGTTTCGTTTTCACGTTTGTAAACATATGCAAATTGTCCTGTTTGGTGCTAAATTGGTTTTTGACATAGATGATTTTCATACGTGCTAAACATGGTTGTATAGGACTGAGTTATTATAATTGAACCTCCTGACACTACTTATACTTATACTGAGGACAAGTGAATAGGTGATTGCTTCCCCTTATTTAAAGGGGATGAATGTTACAGCTCACTGCTACCCCTTTCCACAGTTACAACAGCTACCAAAACAAGCTCTAAACAAGCTCTATATTCTGTATTTTATACTTTCTTACTTGGTAGATTCTTCAAGAATTTGGGTTGAATTGAATTTGGAGCCCTGTTCCTCACACTCATCTTCTAAAAGATTAAGCAAGGTTTCAATTTTTTTCATTCTTTTTTTTTTTTTACTCTATATGCTTTTATATGCTGTGCACTTTTGAAGTAGTTTGAATGGCAGGATTTAAGTGTTGTCATTTTACTTATTCTCCGTTGTCTTCTTATTATCCTAATGCCATGCACTGAGATACACTTAGCTTGGTCATTCTTTTCTTCTTCTATTCGGTTACCATTTTTTCTCTGTTCCTTAATGTTCGATAGTACACTGTAGTTTTTACCATGGTATTGGTCTGTAATGCAACTATACAAATTGCAACCTGAGTAGAGACTAGCCTAAGATCTTGGATTTTACATTGATTTTCAAGTTTAAAATCATTCTGTAATGTGAATCCTGACTCCTGAGACTTTTTATAACTGTCAGTTGCAGTTTACCCCATTTCTCCATGTTGTGATTCTGCCTTAATAATGCAATGCAATTGTTTCAAAATCATAAAGATGGATGTGAGTTTCAAGCCTCAGGTGGCTGTCACATTAGTAGTTAAACATTAACTTTAAAACTAGTGTTTTAAACATTTTCTATTTTTTATCCTAATTTTTTTGTAGTCGATGATATACTTTTATGCTTATATAAATGGAACATATGTTTCCTGGACTCGACAGATATTAGAATGATAAGTTGCATTATGGTGCTTTAGATATGATTGTGTTAGCACATGATTTAGTATAAACTATGTAATACTAATGCACATTTTGTTTTGTTTTTTTTACAGTGACTTGAATCTGTTTTACTAATGAAATTTTTTGTATTGTCAATGTTTGCAGGTTGGTTTGTCTCGCTTTTGGTTCATTTTGTTTCTTGTTCTCATGGCGATCGGAGCAGGTACAAGTGGTGAGAGGGGAGAGAGCAGTCGAGGGGGTCGGGGAAACGGTAAAGGGGGCAGGGGACGAGGCCGAGGGGGGAATGGTAGTGGAGGAAGGGGCAAGGGTAATGGAGGGGGCAGTGGTAGTGGAAGAGGGGGCAGGGGTAGTTCCGGGGGTAATGATGACGAGGATGATGATGAGGCTAGTGATGAGGAGGGGGAGAATGATCAGGAAGGACAAGGGGAAAGTCAAAACATGCCAGTAATTAGATATGAAAGGGCAAAACGCAGTTGCTCGGAAGGTGATTACAGAAAACCCCCAGCTCCTGGGGCACCGAAAGCCATTGTTCACTTCATTGATGGGAAATGGTATTGCATGTACTCTTTTATTCTATGCAATATCAATATACTGCTTATTTTAAATATTTTATAATTGTATTTTAATTGATGTAGCATAAGGGAACCTAAGAAAAAGAAGACTCTCAGCTACATTATTAAAGTGCTTTGGGATGAAAATACACATAAGTCGAAGGGAGCAGAGCGTGAAGCATTTTATGATCTCTGTCTTCAGAAATTTAAGGTAAAAGTAAATTTTATTTATTTTATTTCTTTCACTATAACTTTAGTTCTTTCAGTCTAATATCGTAAGTTGTTTACTTTTTTTTCTTGACACTTTTCTATGTGATTCTGTTTTCTAGGAATACTACGACTATCAAAAAGGAATAGATGAAGCGGAAGGGGATAGAGCTGTGAAGGAACATATGAAGGTGAACTGGTCGAATCTTCCTTACTTGGAGAAGCGTCGAGCAGATAGAGATGCAAGTGCAAAAAGGAAAGCTGGGTATAAAGCTACTCGACTTACGTGCAGGCCTCACTACTTCAACCAGCGGACCTGGGATAGCCTCAACACCTACTGGGAAAGCGATTTATTTAAGAAAAGATCAAGAATTGGCAAGAATGCCCGTGACCATCAAGAACATGCACACCACAGCGGGGCTATACCATTCAGCCAAAGACGGGAGGTATGTTTTTAATTAGAAATGATCATTAGGCTGGTAACAGGATTATACGGTTGGGGAATAATGATTATTAGGCTGGTAACATGATCATTAGACCTTAAAAGGAAGGAGAAAATAGTCATTAGGTTTAAATGTCTATTTGTCTATTTGTTGATTGTCAAATTAGGAGAAAATATTAGTAACAGTGTCCGCTGTCTTATGAGTGTCTATTTGTTGATTGTCAAATTAGCGTTGCAACTAGGTTTAAATGTGTGAATGCAATATTGGACTATAAGTTAAATGTGTGATTAGGTTTAAATGAGTGTGAATGCAATGTTGGACTACAATTTAATTTTTTTTAAAGAATATTTGTAGGGATATGGTTAATTCCTATTAGTTGCACAATTTTATGAGTTTCATATTATTTTTTTCTAATATACAGGATATGGAGTCTGAGAAGGAAGGACCCGTCTCCAATTACGATTTTATGAATACTGTCTATCACTTCGAAAAACCGGCAGATCTGAAACTTAAGGTTTGTTTCATAAGTTTGTTTTGTAGATTTTATGCATACTTATCTCTCGTATAATTGAGTTATGCTATCATTCTCTCAAAGACTTACACTAATACAATAATAACCTACCACTGGCTATTTAAATAATAAAGATATGTATTTAAATATCATTATATTCAGTTCAGTGAATTAAGACCGACTTCAATTTATTTTTAATTCTAAATTTTGAATTTTATTCTTCCTTATATGTTGCAAATTGCAGGAGGATATGGAAAGAATCACGGCTACACAATCCACACCCGAGGACTCATCACAAACTGATCCACCTCTTTCACCGCGTAGCCAAAAGAAGATGCAGTTGAAGAAGGATTTTATTCTTACACTGCAGGTGAGACCCCCGAGGAAGGGGAAGACCATTCTGTTTCCTCGACATACGGTGTCAGAGGTTCTTGGATCGTATGAGGCATCACAGTGGACCGGCTCTCAGTCCACACAAAACTCGCATGCTCCTTCCCACCATTTATCTGATGATTCATTGCAGTTTGTGTTGAGGGTTTCAGCCGATATGAACAGGTTGGTTCATTCGTTGGAAATGGAGGAGGTGCCACGTTCCTTGTTGAATGACCGTATGCATTTGTTAGCAAATGAAGCCTTTCCAAACAGAGATCATGACCCGGAGCAGCAACAGTCATGGTTTGAGTATTTGCGACTAGCAACGTCCTTTGTTGCTGATGCCATGGTGTTATACAAAAAGGTCATTCTTGAGGTAATTGTTGATGCCCTCTACAGTACTCCTTATGTATGATCTTAGTTTGTTCAACAGAATAAATAAGAAGAATAGGTATTAATGTACCTGGTGCTTGTTTTACTGTTTATGGACTTAATAGTATTAGTTATGAATCTACATGAATTTAGGAGTTTTATTCCTTTAAAAATTGTCGATCATAGAAATTTAAATACACGAAGAGTTAGATATGCTGCTGCATATGGATATCCATATAATTACTAAGATAAGATTTACAAAATGTAGAATCCAAGCAGCATCTTCCATTCTTACTATAGAAGCGCACAACAGTTCCACTTTAGTTTTTTTTTTTTTGAGTTCCATTTGTCAAAGTCCAAATTTCAATGTCTGTAAATGTTTTCGGTTAATTTGAAGGTTTCCATATGATTGTTTATTATATGAAAAGTTCTCGCATACGAGAATCAGGTTAAAATTCCTAAAAGCTATAGGTTTCATCGTTCCCACCATTTCTTGCTACTCTTTTTCACCTTGGACGTTCCAAGTTTCTGAAATGTTGCTTTTGTCTTGTGTAACTGAGATTTCTAGTCTTTCTTCTATGTTTCAAATCGCAGTTTAAGATTTCGAAGCTCGTCTACTGAATTTTCATCTGAACCTGACTCTCCTAAGAATGAAAAAGAGTCCCCATTAGCATCACAAAGCGAAGGAGCAGAATCCACCATTGTGATTTCATTTGCATTTTTTTCGGCAGATTGAGTTTTGCTAGCCACTTCAGCTAGGCTCACCTGCATTACACATAAAAGTAAACAACAATCAATAAATTTAGTTCTACCTTCAAATTACCCACTTATCTTAAGGTTACTAGTCACTTCAGGGAACTATTGTTCTTGGATATTTAATCTAGTTTAGGGGAAGCACTCAAGAGCTAAGAAATTCATGTTACTTCGCACATTCTAGCAAAGTTGACCAAAAGGGTAGAAATGTAGGATTAGTCAGGGCTCGGGAACAAATTGTTTAAGGTTCGTTTTGACTAAAATAAGAATGAAGGGTTTGAAGTGTACAATTTCAAGATAGTTTAGGGCTCATAATAATTTATAACTGTCAGAACGAATGATAGGAGTTTTCATTTTGAACTAAATATCCATTGCTAGTGCTATCTGACAAGATTGATATTTATTATAGAAAGAATTACAATGTGTTACAGTTGCTCTATTTTAATGCTGAAGTGCAAGAGTTTCACCTTTTGTCGTAGTAATACAAACAATTATACAAATAAATTATCGTAGTCTATATAGTGTAGAATCTGTTAGTTTTCTGTTAAAGTAGAATTAGAAAGTCGTCGATGAATTTGTAGTGGCAATTTTAATGGATTGAATTTTGTGGTGTACTTTTCACTAGCAAATGTCATATTTGTTAGTCTATTTTCTTTCTCATTACTAATATATTGAATTGCAGGGTACAAATATTGAAAAGGCACCTATCAATCCAAATATCTCAAGAAACCAAGACGAAGATGATGAAGATCAGGATGCAAGGAATTATCCACTTTTTTAGTTGCACTAGCATATTAGGACCGAGCTAACATTAAATTTTTGGGACTGGACTTTGTAGAGCGTTGCTCACTTTGTTAGCTACATTAGAATTATTATGATAAGCTTTTGGGAACATTATGTATTTTGTTATGTAAAACTTATGGATGGTTTGGTTATATATTTTGAATTGCCCAGATTTTTGGTATTTTGCCCCCTCCCCTGATTGTTTTGCAAATTTCGTTGTGATTAGTTTACATTACATGCTGTAAATATTATGCATATAGGACCTTTGTAAATGGCATGTTAGTTTTGATTGCTTGCAGTCGAATTTAACAAACCAAAAAATAATTTCCCGCCCATTAAAATCGACTGCATCCGCAGTCAAATTTATAAATATGACTGGCCACTTTCAATGGATTTTATAAATTCGATTCTGAAAAACCCAGTCGAATTTATAAATTCGACAGTACTGGAAACCCAGTCGAATTTATAAATTTGACTGGAAACTGTCGAAAGTAAGTTCATTAGGCGGGAAATTTAAATTTTCACCAAAAATTCAAATTTTTTGACCAAAAGTTGAAGCGACTGGAAGCGGTCGATTTTAAGCAGTCGAATTTAAGCGGTCGAATTTAACCAGTCGAATTTATGCGGTCGAATTTAGCTAAATTCGACTGCATATACTAAATTCCACTCGGTTAAAATCGACGAGAAAAAAGCAGTCGAATTTAGCTAAATTCGACTGGGAACAGTGGAATTTAGCTAAATTCGACTGCTTTAGACCAGTCGAATTTACCCGTTTTTCTTGTAGTGATCGGTTCAGATGTAATCTGATGTTGTAACAATACATAGACATCAGTTATTTTGAAACTGATGTTAATTAAGATCTTTTACATCGGTGGTTCCAACAACTGATGTTATATGGGCGATGTCTATTGACCTTTTTCTAGTAGTGTGTTACCAATGTTTCCACCACCACCACCAGGATTATTATCATCATTATCATTGTTATTACCAGCAACATTCTCAGGTGGGGCTTCATCATCTGATTCTGAGTCTGGCAAGTTATCAAACTTCAGTTTCTCAGATGAATCTCCTGTTTGGATATTAGGGAGTTTAGTGTCATCAAATGTTACATTGACACTTTCCTTCACACGGTGACCATCAATCAAGTACACCCTGTACGATCTTCTGGAATAACCAATAAAAATAGCTTCTTGTGCCTTAGCCTCAAACTTGCCAAGTTTCACATTGTCATCCTTAATCACAAACCATTTTGCTCCAAATACATGAAAGTATTTGAGAGTTGGTTTCTTGTTGTTCATGATCTCATACGGAGTCTTCATTAAATCCTTGTTGATTAAAGTTCAATTCTGAGTATAACAAGCAGTGTTCACAGCTTCAGCCCAAAAGTACATTGGAAGTCTTGATTCACTTAACATAGTCCTAGCAGCTTCAATCAATGTACGATTCTTCCTTTCCACCACTCCATTCTGTTGAGGAGTTCTAGGGGCAGAATACTGTCTTGTTATTCCTTTATCTGCACAAAAGTCATTTAGGACTGCATTCTTGAATTCAGTTCCATTATCTGATCTTATAGCTCTAACAGGGAATCTCGAATCCAGCTCAATCAACTTTATATGATCAATCACCATCTGTGGGGTCTCATCCTTGGAATGTAGGAATAAAACCCAAGTATATTTGGAATAGCCATCAACAATCACAAGTGCATACTGTTTCTTTGACATGGACATCACACTAACTGGACCAAACAAATCCATGTGCAGTAGCTGAAGTGGTTCAGTTATTTATGATGTGTCAGTGCCCTTGTGAGAAACTTTCTTTGACTTTCCTTTCTGACAAGCCTCACACAGTCCTTCCTGTGTAAATTCCATCTGAGGCAAACCTCTAACCAATTCCCTCTTGACTAAAGAGTTCATGGTTTTGAAGTTAAGGTGAGACATCTTCTTGTGCCATAGCCAACTTTCATCTGATGAAGCTTTAGCATAAAAACAAGTTACTTCATCTTTGGATCCAGAGTGCAGATCAGCTATGAACAAGTCACCTTTCCTTACTCCTTGAAGAGCAGGCTTTCCATTCTTCTTGTGAAGGATCTGACATCTATTTTTCTCAAAGGAAACAACATATCCTCTGTCACAGAAATGACTGATGTTGAGAAGATTGAACTTCAGACCTTCCACAATAGATACATCTTGAATGATAACATTTCCAAACTTCAAAAAGCCATATCCTCTGGTAATACCCTTGCTGTTATCTCCAAAGGTAACTCCTGGGCCAGCTTTCTCAACCACATTTGATAGTAGAGCTCTATCTCCGGTCATATGCCTTGAACAACCACTGTCAAGAACCCACATAACACGGTTTACCTGTTCCACACCCTGCAGTATCAAATTGATTAGACCTTCTTCGGAACCCAAACTTGATTGGGTCCGGCATACTTAATGAACTAGCCTTTGTCAGGCAAAACAACATCTTTAACCTTAACTGCATAAACCTCTTTCACAAAAGAGCGTTTCCATTTATAGCCAGCCTTAACACATTTCTGAGTAGGCTTAGGGATAAATGGATCCACTCTAGTCTTCGGAGGACTAGTAGCCTTAGATCTAACATGCTTCTTATTATTAACATGTTGACATGGAGCAGTCTTATTATCAGATACATTCTTACTATTAAAATAAGCATACATAACATTGAAAGCACAAGACATGCAATTTACCACACCACATGCTTTATGAGAAAGATTAAGAGCAGGCATGTTGGTTCTACAGTTGTTTTGATCCACTTTATGAATGTCTGACTTAGTCTTCGTTGCAGAAAGAACTTTGACTGGTTTGTCAGACTTACACTTTTTGGACTGTTCAAGATCAAAAGCACGATCCTCCATACGTATCTCCTCTTCAATAATGATAGAGTATTCATTCAGAGGATCTGCTTGAGACTCTCTAAAGAAAGGCTTATCAATACCCTTAAGCACATCTGGTATACCCCTTTCTTCAGCACTGACTCTATTAGGGGTATTTATGGTTAATTCACCAATAGACTCATTATAGTCATACCCTATTCCTACAGTATGACCAATACTTTGTTTACTGATGATTTCTTTAGCAGTCTTACAAGAGTTATAGTAAGCATTAGCCTTGACTTTAAGTTCACTGATCTGACCCTTAAGAATGGTTTCCAGTTGAATATAACATTTAACCCTATTCTCAAGAAATGCTATTTTCTCAGTTAGTTCATCCTGATTAACATGCACAAGTTTTAATTCTTTTATCTCCTTTTCAAGGGCTGTGTTCAAAAGAATTATTCTATCATTTTCTCTACGTGCACAAGAAACAATAGTACTATGACGATAGATCATTTCAGTATCAGTAAACTTTACCTCTGACATGTAAGTTGATGAAGTGCTTGCCTCATTATCCATTAAGGCAAGGTTTCCAATCTCACCTGCTTCTTCATCACTATCAGTATCATCCCAACTCTTGCCTTCAACAACATAATCTTTCCCAATCTTATTCTTCTTGCTAGAATCAAATGAGTTCCTTCTCACTTGCTTTGGCTTTTTACATTCTGTAGCAAAGTGACCCAACTCATTACAATTGTAGCACTTGATTGTGCTTCTTTCCACAGTTCCAGTTTTGTAGACACCCCTTGTGCTACTTGAAGAGGAAGATCCACCTCTCTGAAACCTGGGCTTGAACTTAAGATTGGGATTCCTTCTGAATCTGATCTTCCCAAACTTCCTGACTATCATGGCCAGATCACCATCCTCCAGCTGATCAAGTTCTTCCAAAGAGTAGTAGTCACCACCAGATTGATCAATGGATGTTAAACCAAATTCAGCATCAATAACATCCAAGTTAGAACTGGAAGGTTGAAAAACCTTCACTTCTAGTTTCTGTGGGACTACTATTGTCAATGCAGTAGAAGTAACAACTATCTTTCCAGTTCCATATAACTCATTCTGTTGAATCTGCTCCAGCTCATAGGTCTTCAGAACACCATACAGTCTTTCCAGAGAAATCTCTCCAAGATCTCTTGCTTCTCTGATTGCAGATATTCTGTGCTCCAAATGAATGGGAAGTGTCAGTAGGAACTTCTTGTTAATCTCCTTGATAGTGTAGTGCTTCCCATTGAGGTTCAGATCATTAATTAATTTGTTGTATCTCTCAAAAACCTGAGAGATACCTTCACCAGGGTTTGATCTGAAATGCTCATATGAAGAGGTGAGAATTTCCAGCTTATTCTCTCTAACTTCCTCTGTCCCCTCATTGATTATCTCTATTGTGTCCCAAATGTGTTTGGCAGTAGCACAGTTTAGGACATGATTATGCATGATAGGATCCAAACAATCAACCAGTATCAACTATAGACAGGAATCCAGTGTAGAGTCCTCTTTCTCATCAGGAGTGTAGTCCTTGGGGTCCTTGGGGTACATCCTAGCAGCTCTAGTAACCACATCATTCTCTATCTGCTCTCCCTCAACAATCATAGGGATTTTGGGACCATTCTTCAGCACTCCTAGATATTTAACATTTGCAACTTGAAGAAACAGGAGCATTTTCTTCTTCCACATAGGATAATGCTCCTTGCCGAATATGGGGATTTTGACTGTACCAACTTTCTGAGTAGTAGACATCTTTTGAGATTTTTGAAGAATAAAAAAATTCAGAGTTTAAGAAAAAATCTCAAAACAATTGGATCTTTGATTTGTATATTAATCAAAAGGCTCTGATGCTAATTGTTAGGTCTCGATAAGTTTGTAGAAGGGGGGTTGAATACAAACTATACCGTTTAATCGAATTTGTCCTTTAAAAGATTTAACAATTTAGAACAAATTAATGCGGAATAAAACTGAAACAATATTCAAGTTAAATATAACTTATATTAAATATGACGAGTGTTACAATTTGATCACTGATACAAGGGTTCTTAATAAAACAAACCTAGAATAAATTCGACATGAATTTATCTATATTTGTAATAAAAATGATCGAATACTAAAAAGTAGTTCGATATCAAATCTAGGGATTATGATCCGCTAGAAAGTCAAAGCAGTACAAGTGAAATGATCCTTATGAATTTAATGTTAAGATCAAGTCAAGAAATAAATCACTTGATGAATTGAATGCTCAGACAGTTCAGAAAATGAAGAAGGCAGTTGAATGTAATGTTAATGCTCTATGTCTTTTCTTTTGTTGTTCTGTTGTAATGAATGTAATGTCTTCTGCCTTTGCTTTTATACAATTGCTTTTCTATTTGAAACCCACGTGCAAACTAAATCACAGAAAGTGATTTGCACTAGGAAGACTCACAGGAAAACAATGCATTTACTCTTGGAAGACTTTCAGGAAGACAACAAAATGTAAATGGAAGACAATCGGGAAGACTAGGTTTAGCCTAGGAAGACAATCGGGAAGACTCAAACCTAAGTTCAATAAACTAAGTCTTCCTAGTTCAAACCTAAGTCTTCCTAGTTCATTTTTATTCTAATTTAAATAATTAACTAAATAAATTATGTATTAAATTAATTCTTTACAGAATTAATTTAATAAATAATTTACTTAATAGTATTAATTATTTATAAGAGAATAAATAGAATTAGTTGACTTCTCAATTAATTTCTGAATCACTAAAACTTAGATAAAGAATAAACATATTAGTACGTTGACACTCAATGTACTGTCTGGTTCACGAGTGACTAACGACAATGTATGTTCTTTATCTGTTTGACTTTAAGCAGTGATTCACTTCCTTTTCATTCAAGAACTCTGTAACCAGTATCTTTTGATGTTACCACTTGAAATCTCCGTCAGCTTAATAAAACCACTGAGCTTGAATAATTCAGTGAGGCTTGATCAACAAATTGATCTTCTTTCAATGTAGAATCACTTCAAGTCTGTAGATGACTTTAATCTTCATTTTTGACAGATATAATCTTCTGAGATTCCTGTGACATTTAATTTTTATTATTTAGTTATTACATCTTAATCAAAGTTGAGTAGAATCCTCGGTGTTTACAAAATACAACAACAATCCAAGGTGATACTATAAGCCCGATGCACTGCTGGTACTATACTATGCATCTATGTACTATCTGACTAGAATCCCCATAATATCCCAACCTCGTCTCTAACGGCTCATGGATCATCATCTCTAGTCTCCCATAGTGCTGGTCCGGCAATCTCCCCAATCTCCATCATCGCAAAGTCCAAAATCTCTCTCATCCCTACTGTAGTCTCTCCCTCTCTACTAGTATCTAGGCCACACAACCTCGTCTCTACCAATGTCCTCACAACCCTGAGTCTCATCTGTGTCTCTCCTACCTGATCTCTGAATCTATCTCTATCTCTGGCTATAACTGCCTCCGCTGAACGCATCCCACGCATCTCTAACACCTGTCTATGAAAGTAATCCCTCTCCTCTCTCATCCTCTGATAACGGTGATGTGGAACTGGTGGCTCAGAGATCTGGAACAAAGGTCCCGAAACTGAAGCCTGAGACCGCGGTGTTGCGGGTATGCGTCGAAGTGGAACGAGACAAGGTATAGGATCCCTCCTGACCACTATAGGTCCAGACTGAGGTAGTGTCGGTCGCGACGGTCCTGCTCTCATATCTGGTACAGGTCTCTCCTCTCTCGGATGCTCTGACAGATCTAAGTCTGAACTAGAGCTAGGTGGCTGCAATTATAAACATACTCAATTACTACACATAATATCTCTAATCGACCTTCTATGACCATTAGGTGAATTCCTAACCCTCTATGTTATCCTGGACCCTAAATCCTAACTTGTTACAAATACCATAACCTGTTGCTCTGATACCAACCTGTGACGCCCCTCCAAACCCGGGGTACAGATTTGGGGAGTCACTCGACCAACGAAACACAATAAACCTGAATATAACACATGCATAATAATATAATAACATAAAATACCCCTTATCCAAGACCGCATCCAGATTATGGCATTGAACAAGCTTCTAAGTCATAATTATTACAAACCAGTTTTCAGAGTTATTACACATCTTAAAGTCAAATCTAGACATCTAATCTAACTATCAAAATAAACAACTACCCTGCCAATGACAACCACTCTTGGTGATCTCCTAGCTGCTGGAGAACTATCGCTCGCGCTGTGTCTGCTCATACTCTCAGTTAACTGGAATATACAAGTCAAACATCTGCTTTTAACAATCTTTATTGAAGAAAGAGGGATTAGAATTGAAATTCTACATTTTTCAAATACAAAGGTTGAGCTGCTGATCAGTCACGCATCAACCCCGGACTTGCTTATAGCAAAGTCCTCCACTAGGATCCATGGCCATCTGGGCCTTAAGTTATTACGACCATAAATATGGCCCGACCATTTCTGGTCTCATTTTTAAAACATGCCAATTCTATCACAGAGTATAAGCAATAAAATGCATAACAAGATAAGTACACAATGATAGGGTGCAATAGTTGCAAAAGAGCTTCAACTGCTCAATATCAAATGAAGTTCGAGAAATAGATTCGAAATGGTTTCAATGGTACGTAAGTACACATTTAAGAAGGTCAACAATGATTATAGTCAATAAAAGTGAATTGAAATGAAGATTTATGATATTCGACACAATTGTGGATTTAATCAAGAATTTAGGAATATTCAAGGAAATAGCATCAGTTGCTCAATACGGCTGAAGATTGAATAATCTGAATCGTTATGATGGTAACATACATGTAATCATTAAGAACAATAACAATTGAATCAACAAGTATAGGCACAGATACTTGCCTGGTCTACGTAGCTGACAGAATTCTACCAAGCTCACTCTACCTTCTCCTTTCCCTTGCTCCGGGAACTCGATTCTATAATAAACAACTCATTACAGTAAGTCTAACTATCCTTGTTCTATCCTCGATATACACTCATAACCATTTTCAAATTTAAACAAGTAATCGGGTTCCTATCGGATGCCCGATCTAATTTACGGAAATAAAAACCGAGGCATTAGCCCTCGTACGGGCATTTACGGACTATAAAACACATTACTCAACTCATATAAACCATATAGCACTTATAAATATTTTTAGAACAATATTCGAGACTTATTTGTATTTAATTAAGTCACAAACAATTTTTAAATCAAAAATCAGATTTTTAATCCCAATCTAAGTATTTAAAAACAATTTAAATCAATTAATAAAAATTAATTGACACTTTTCAAACACTCAAACTATTTTTAAATAATTAAATCAAGCTAAAAAATAATTAAACTTAATTTAAATTAATTAAATCTAATTAATAATTAATTATTAAGAATTAACTGATTAAAAGAATTAATCAATTAATTAATTAAATAAATTAATTATTAATTAAAAATATTTAAAATAATTAAATTTAATCAGTTTTCGAATTTAAATAAATAATTATAATTTTTCAGAATTTTCGGAATTTAAAAATGTATTTTTAAAATAAAAATATGATTTTTATAAATATTTAAACTATTTTCGAATTAAATTTAAAAATAAAATCCAAAAACAGTTTTCTGAAAATAAATTAGGGTTTCGAAGATTGAAACCTGGTCAAAATTTCGGGTAAACGAGTCGGGAAGAACTGAAACGGGTCGCCAAGAACTACCGGAATTTTTCCAGAATCCGGCGACCTTTTCCAGAATCCGGCGAGCCAAAAACACAATAAAAATTGGGGCTTTTGATACCAAAACACTCCTAATAACCATACCAATACATTCCGATAAAAAACAAACCAAAAACATCACCGGAATCCAAAACCCGACCAAATTCCGGCGAGCTTAAACAATTTTCCGATCTAGCTTATTTCTACATGAAACTCTACGTTCTTTATGTTAAAATGAAGCTAAGAACACATACAACAAAAGCCCTCTATCAAAAACAATGTCAGATCATTCATATGAACGGACTATTCAAAAGAAAAATCGGGCAAAAACCCTAAAATCCAATTTCTCAAAATCGAACATAAACATGAAATTAAAGCATGGATTCCTACTAATTTGAACCCTAGGAACATGTTAGAAGCAATCAATTGAACGGAGAATCAACAGAATGAAAATCCCCAATTCGAACAAGAACCCTAATTTTAATTCGAATCTTGAAAAATTCATATAAAATCGAAAAATTACCAGATGATGATATGGTTGGAAGATTCTGAAACTAGAGCTCAAGATATTGATTTGAGTACTTGAACTTGTGATTTGGATTTCAATAACACCTTCAAAATTGATTTTGATTTTCGAGAACACGAAGAACACGGTTCGGGAATTTTTTATATTTTTGTAAATATGAAATACGGATTATACGAAGGATAATGTACGATTCTTCTTTTTATACTTAGTGGAAAATAATACCCCAAACGACATTTTTGGATCGATATTGATCCACTGGATCGCTTTAAAACCCTAATAAAGTAAAATACACGTTTTACGAGGTGATAACTATCCACAAAGACTGATAGTCATCCAAATCAATACATATCATTTATATAACTACTGCTCAAGAATACTGGGGCTATAACAGATGTATTATTGATACAGACGATACATCAATTGCCCTAAACAATTAGGGTTTGGAATAATTCTTTTCCTTTTCGGATAAAACGAATAATATTGACAAGATCAGATAACTAGGGATATAATGATACGAATAAATCTTCCGATAATGATTCGGACACGAATGACGAAGGGATAATAATGATGTACACAGTTTCAACGGGGCCCTTGAATTTTCAAAATGGGGCTCAATATTGAAGATATTTTCAAATGACAAGATATTTGAACGGGGCTTCCGAAACACCAATTTAGCACATAATCACTCAACAACCTTTATCATTAAAACTCAAAATACTTCATAATAATTATTCTACACATATAATACACTTTATATTATTAAAAAAAAAATCACGGATCTTACAACATACTAGCTGATTAAAACAACTAATGTGATCATGGAGACTACTTTCTTCATCCAGTTTTAAAGAGTACAACTCCATATTCAAATTAAGTCGGTTGGTCAACGACTTCGAAGCGTAAATTCTTGCTAACTTGTCCCATATCTCCTTCGGTGTCGACTCCTTCAACACGTTATATCTCACATCGGGTGCAAGTGCCAGCCTGATTGTACTCCTCGCTCTCTTCTATATCTTCGCCCAATCTGCATCACTCATCTCTTTTGGCTTCGCCTTCTCCAAGGCATCATCAAGTCCTTGTTGAATTAACACATACTTGACGGTTAATTGCCACATAGTGAAATCCGTGTTTCCATCATATTTGGGTGCATCAATCCTCAACGATTTTAGATCTTCCATCAAGCCAAGAAAAGATCAACTCACGACCAACTATCCACGCGCAAACAGTCAACTTTGGACACCATAAAACACACCCTCCCGAACCCAAAATCCAATCTCCACCATTCCAATTTTAGATATTGATGTAACGAATCTACTGTCCGAAAATCAGGACGATCCGACCACGGATGACCCCGATATCATCAATTTTTCAACAACTACACAGACCAGAAAATTCCTGCGAATTTTTGTAATTACTTCGTGATTGCCTTCTCTTTAACGCCGAATCTACTCCTCGAACCCAAGCTCTGATACCAGTTTTTTAGGATCGCATCCACTATAGATCAACGTTAAGTAAACACAATAACAAGTACGAAAGTAAAGAACACAACAATTTAACGTGGAAATCCCTCAAGGGAGGGTAAAACCACAAATCCACTATGAATGTATTACAAGATTGGAGTCGCTCCCTCACTCAACACTCTTGAATACAATCACGTCACCTTGATTACAAAAGCTCTCTCTTGTGTATCGCACACAACTCTCTAACTTTTGCAATACTTCAAAACCCCTACAAATATCTATATTTATAGGCACCACAAATATTCTAATCCTAATATATCTCAATTCTATTTGTGATAATTACCATCTTTTCTTATCTTGGATAGAAATCTTCCACAATTCTTATCTCTACCAGAATAAGACTTTCCTCAATTATCACAAATTAGAATACTGCTCATAATAGGATTCTTAACTTATTTAGGAATTCGGGGCGGACCCCAACAATTTTCTGGTTTGAGATTTCAGCTCTTCATCCTTTGATGAGGGAAAATTTATCTTTTTCTTATTTTTTGTTGTCCTATTAATCATCTTTCACTATACATAAAATTCATTTGTATATCTACATATAGATTATAGACAAAATGATCTACTATAGACTATAAAGTTGTTTGTATCATCTTTGTGTTTGATTCATTATAACGATCTCTGAACTTCGATCTTCATTCTTTGATTTCTGATTCCACATTTAATTCATCTGCGAAAGGAGCTTTCAGCTCTAGCACAAGGAACACAATCTGTTAGTGCTTATTTCATTCAATTTAGAGGTTTAATGGATGAATTGGAGAATCTATTTCGAATTCCTATATATTTTGTACTTTCGTTACATGGACTTAATATATTTTTGCAAAATTGGATCAATATGAGCAATTAATTAAACTAAGTCAGTTCCTGATGGGAATAAATGAACAATTTACTACTACTAGAGGTCAAATTTTGTTAATGAATATGCTACCTGATCGTGCATATGATATGGTTTTATTTAAGAAGAACATCAAAGAGACAGTGCTAGTCATGTAACAATTATGTAAAATTAGACGTAATTCGTTCGGATTTGTGATTGTGATTGTGATTGTGTTTATCGTGTTCTTGATTGTTACACACACATTCTGTTGATCATATTGCTCTCTTCTTCAACAAAATCATCATATTTCAGTACAATTTCATCACACACACAAAGTGTTTGTGAAAATTCCTCTTTAGCCTCTTTTGCTTTTACTCAACTGTACGTCACAGAATGACTACAGAAAACACTACAAATACCTCTACTTCCACTGATAATCCTAATAATGTTCAAAATAATCATGGTACTCAATCACTCTTCGAAATGTATCGATCTCTTTCCCAAAATTCCACCTCAATCGACTTCGATAATCCTCTACATTTACAGTCTTCTGATAGTCCTGGAATGATTCAATTGAGGCTTATCAAAAAAATTGATTCAATGACCGCCAATGTTCATTCTATTTCCTCTATTTAAAAGTCATGTGCGAGCATACATGGTACAGATTGCTTTGATATTTCTTGGACGAGGCAACATATATAGTGGTTAAGATTTTCAAGGAGATAAATTTACCTTCTCTTCGGGATCATTGTTTTTCTCATTCGGAGTAGACAAGGATCCTTTTGAAGGGACAAATAAAGTGATGTGAAACAATTTGAATAACGTTCTCCTAGGTATAAAGTGTAACATGTCACAAAGTTTAAAAAATTCACTCAACAAAAATATATCGTATAACAAATTTAAATAGAGGAAAAAAATTAGAATCAAGAATTTCATACGATATTGGATGTTAACTAGTCAAAATAATCATACATGTCCACCGAACATTTCTATAACAATTCAATCCGTGTTATTAGTACTAGAACTTAATAGATATTATAAATATCATGAATTTAAGTGATCTACTTATGATTTCCTTGGTTAACAAAACTTACAAGATTTGGTAGTGGCTAAGATTTGGTCCTCTAAGAACTAAGACCCTAATATCAATATTATAAATACATTTATTTCATTATTAAAAACTTCAATTACGCATTATATTTAAACCATAGTCACTATAACAGGCGACACCTTAATCACCACCACCGGCACCACCACCACCACCTCAATCACCACCGCGCCGCCGCCGCCACCACCACCTCCTCCAAAACAATAACCACCGCCACCACCAATAATACCTACAAAATCACTATATTTAAACCAAAAATTACGAGAATTTAAATCACTACTACCATATTTTACTACCACCACGACCAAAACTGACAGAACCACCAAAATTCCAATACAAATCACTGAAATTTATCGCATATCACCAAATATTTCACGCAAATCACCAAAACATTAACCTCAATTACTAGAAATTCTAAAGGCAAATCACCAGAACGGTTCATTTATATACACTTTAAAATTGTAAAATGTCAATTCTCTCAAAAACAAATCACGAACTATTAACGAGTCACAAGTTTCGATCACCGAACCATTTTTTGGTGCCTTCATCTCTTATATCTCCGACATCTTTTATACCAATCCATTCATTCGTCACCCCTAACTCAAACTCGCAAGTTGTTTCACTTTCTCAAATCAGATTCAATTTTCGAACCATGATTTCACTTTGAATCCGAGGCAATGTCACCGAAATAGTAATTAGATGAAATGAGAGGGAATATCAATAAAAAAAGAATTTAAATTAGATGAGAAAAAGATATGGAAATAGAGATCAAGAAGTGAGATGAAGAGAGAAAAAGGGAGATGTGTGGGAAGAAGAAATAGAGAGACTAGAGAGAGAGAGAGAGAAATAGACAATTTTAAAATAAAAAGATTAGATCGAAGTGGGTGTTGACGGTTTGGGAGGAGAGAAAAATAAATAGAGAAACATGTTTTTTTAGATGTATAAATTTTAGATAACGAATATGTGGTGGAGATTGAAAGTTGTTAAAAATATTGAGTGGCTCAATCTTAAGGGTCCACCTAATCACATCCAAATGTTCCTTTTTTCTCATCATAACAAAGAAGAATATCTTGTATTTATGTTGTATAATATTTTGTTTATGTTGTATTTATTATACAACAAATGTGTTCTGTATTCATTTAATAATATTGGATTATAATTTTTATTTTATTAAATTTTTATTTATAAATAAAATTTTACGTTTTCTAAAAATTATGTAGTTAAAAGATATGTTACATTCTATATTTTACATAACAAGAATTTTGTATTATTTACTTTAATAAATTACATTTCTATGTTATGTACTTAAATAAAATAAATTTAATATTCTGTTTTAAATAAACTGCATTTTTATGTTCTGTATTTTATTGAAGCAAAAGTCTATGTTTTATATTTTATTATATCAAAATTCTACGTTTTGTATTTTATAAATATGTTATATTCTGTATTTTATAGAACATAAATTATGTAAATTTATTTTAATAACTTAAATTTCTATGTTTTATACTTAAATAAAATAAATTTCATTATCTGTATTAAAAAAATTGAATTCAACATAAACGTATTTTAAAAAACTAAAATTCATACAAGAAATAAATAAGCCTAGAAATTATACATAAATTATCAGAAAATTTAACCATATAATGTATAGCATAGAAAGTAGCATCAATTAACTACTTTAAAGTACAAATAATGAAAGTTCTATATATATTCGCCCCTTCCAAGATATAGTTTTTTTTAACATTTATTTGATTTTGCCTTTTTTAGTGCTAATTTATTTGGGTTCACTCTATCTCATAGTTTTTGAATGTTTACTTTATCACTTTAACAATTTAGTGATTGATATGGGTTAAAAATAACCCTAAAGACATAATTAATATTGCATTAATTAAACCTAGCTGGTTTATAAATAAGGCCCATTAATCAGGCCCGAAACTCTAATTAAATATTAATTTCGTAATTAATATTTGGGCTAGAAGTACAATATGTATTAGGAGACGTCCAATACAGGCTTGTTCTAATACAAGTGGGCTTGTTTCAATACAAGTCCGTTATGATATGGAAACAACTCCTACAAGGAAGGATCTAGAATTAATCATCCACTGTCAAGAATAAGACTTATCCTTCAAGGAAGTGATAATACTTATCCACTGTCAAGGATATGACTAATCTTTCAAGGAAGTGATAATACTTATCCACCGTCAAGGATAAGATTTATCCTTCAAGGAAATCAATACTTATCTACTAGGCTTCTAAACGCCTATATAAAGGGTCTGATCCCTCATCTCAGAACTACGTTTTAGACTTCATCCTCGAATAAGGACATACAAGTCACTACGTCCTTGGTGTGCCCCTGCCGCCATAGCCCCGAGGGCAATACCAAGAACTACGTTTTTATTGGCTTGATTCTCTAAACACTAGAGATACGTAGGCATCTTGTTAGGACCGAGTTAGTCCCCGACAACAAGAGCAGCCACCATTAAAGCTCGAAGCTCTCTAATCCTAGCATTGAATTCCACAACATTTGGCGTCCTCTGTGGGAAAAGAACATCAACCATGGCAAACACACGAAGAACTTCATGTGATCCACCATCGACTTCTGGTATTGAAACGGCAGGAAGTCAGCACCACCAACTACTGGTACTCAAGAGACGAATATCCGCCTCACCACTACTCAAGGACCAGAGATCCCAATCTCAGTTGAAGGGACGAATCCCATGCAGATGGTGGTTCATGGAGCCAACCCCCAAACTCAAGAGATGACTCATCATCAACCAATCACATCCTCTCAAGTGATTTTGAATGCGACCCGAGGCCTTCAACTTCATACTACTAATCTTTCATAATACACAAATCAAACTTTGGGTATGCTACCTTATGGAATGCCTCCACGACCCCCTGTTGGGAGAAATGGTCACAATCCACTGTATCACGAATCATATGTGCCTCCTTATGTTCGAGGTCTGGAGCCCATTAATCAACAAACTCAGACTCAACAAGTCCCTTTGATTCGAGACTTTTCTGGTCCCTATACCGAAGATGAAGATTACTCATCTGATGATGAAAGGGACGTTCCCCCAAGGAGAAGACGTCCTACCCAAACAATTTGGGTACCCCAAACTACTAAATACGAGATTGCAGCATATGAAGCTCAGGTTGCAAGGCTTAAGAAGGTATTAGCAGAGGAAGAGGCAGCTAGAGCCAAAGGCAAATCAACTGAGAGGGTTCCTATAATTAACTTAGATCCTACACCAAGAAAGTCAAGATGTCAGCCATTAAGGCCTACGATGGAACATGAGACCCTACTAATCATGTGAGAACCTTCTCTAATGCACTATTGTTGTAACCTACCAATGATGCATTCAAGTGCACAGCGTTTCCACAAACCCTTGCGGGCATGGCTCAACGTTGGTACAGTCGTCTCCCTCCTAACTCTATTGGGTCTTTTAAGGAGTTGAGCAAGGCATTCATCAACCAGTTTGTTAGTGGGAGAGTGCATGAGATGAGTTCAGCATCTCTCATGGGAATTCAACAAGGAAAGAATGAATCCTTGAGGGACTACATAAATCGATTTACCAGGGAGGTTCTTAAAGTCCCGAATCTGGAAGACAAAGTGGCCATGAGAGCCCTGCAACAAGGAACCATTGACGACCACTTTAAAAGGTCTTTGGCAAAGCAGTCCCCCTGAAAGCATGTTGAAGCTACAAGACAGGGCTGGAAAGTATATTAAAGCCGAGGCACTAGTACAGAATGGGCCTATAGCGTCGGTCAAAAAGAGCTATAGCGTCGGTTAAAAGGCGTAGTATATGTAGGGTAGCGTCGCTTAAAATTCATTAGCGTCGGTTAAACAACCAACGCAGAATGTACAATAACCGACGCTATAGTTACCTAAAATAGTGTCGGTTGTCTAGACAACCGACGCTATAAGTGTTGATTCTAGCGTCGGTTAAATGGAATGCCGACGCTATAAGTACCGACAAATAGCGTCGGTCGCATGGAATGCCGACGCTATAAGTGTTGACAAATAGCGTCGGTTGCCTGGAATGCCGACGCATTAGGTGCTGATCTTTAGCGTCGCTTACCCTTATAACCGACACCTAAAGTTTTTAAAAAAATTTAAAATTTCAAAATATTCTAATCATTTTTCTTCAATATTTTAACCTGATATATATATATATATTTGATCCTGTCAACAAACATGAACTACAAAAAATAAAAATATAACACAAATTTGATTGAAATAAATTTAAAGGATTTTTGCTAGCATACACTTGGAATAAACAGTACATTAATGTTCAAAATACTAATAGAAGAGTTTCTAGTTTCATATTACAAAATCAAGTTCTTCAATTTTGCTTCTGATTTTGACATTTTCCTTGAATTCAGACTGCCACCTGCTTTGCTTGGCTCTTTTCTTGGTGTTGGTCAGGGGAATGACACTACAACAATCAGTGCGAAGCAATCAAAAACCTTATATATCATGTTGCTTAATTTATAGAAATACTGAAGCATTTAACATTCACGTGTATCTTGAACTATAACTTCTAAATGCAAAAAAGAAGAACTATAACTTCTAAATGCAAAAAAAAAAAATCAATTTACAAAAGTCAAAATAGTTAACTATATACTGTATTATTTAATTCCAGCATCAGTAATCTTAGGGCATCTAGAAAGATCCAGCTTTCTTAAACTCTTCATACCTGGGACAAGATTTAATTTTACTATATAATATCAAGAGCCAAGTTAATATATTTAAGTTAAAGAGGATGTATTCATTCCAAAAGACAAAGCGAAATTTATGTATTTACTGTACATTTATAACTAATGGTGCACCAGAGGTATACATTATCAATTAAGCTTGCACTACACATAAGCATACAGATTCCTAGCGCAACCACTGATTTACAGAACATTCATTATGTTTGCCAATTCCAATACATAGTAACTCATCTATCTCTAATCATCAAATTCCATACCTGCAATGGGCCAAATTGCTGAACTACTAACTTTAGGGCAACTTGCAAGGTTCAAAGAATTTAGATATGGAAAGGCACCCAAGTACGCCATCCATTCCAAATCCACAGTGCTCTGACCACTTAGATCAATCTTCTCCTACGTGTTCTTAAAAACTCTACAAGTTAACGAAACATAACATAGCAGTAAATACAGTGTAAAAGAAATTCAGGAATTCCATTAATCGAAATACTTCTTCCTTAATCAACATTCATTTACAGAGAGTAGATGCTATATCGGGATAAATTATAGAAAATATAAGCAATTTATGTTGTATACAAGTGTTAATTACCTTATTTTATCTTCAGGGAATCGCACTTGCTTTACCCAGCATGTAAAGAACAACCCAATCAAAAACCCTAAAATTCAAAACCAGAAAAAAGAACCCAGTTAAAAGCTCACAAATCGAATACTGACCAATTGATTGATGTCAAAGTCGTTCAAAGTGATAGATGTATTTGTTCCAGGAATTGGCTCGATGAGTTTTTTCAAGAAGCCAGAAAGTCTAGGTGTATTGCGATGAACGAAAGAAAGAGGGAGAAGAGATGTACGGTTACAATAAGTTCTATAAAAAACAAAAACAATAAGGAAACATTTAGTAGAAATGTGAATTAATTTATCATTTTTTTATAAAACAAAAAACATAGTCTATAGCGTCGGTTTCACCAGACCGACACCAAAAATGCACTCTACAGCGTCGGTTCTCTAAATGCCGACACTAAAAATTCACTCTATAGCGTCGGTTCCATTATAGCGACACTAAAAAGTGCACTTAATGCGTCGGTGTTACAATGACCGACGCTAAAAGTCCTCTATTGCGTCGGCATTCGTAGAACCGACGCATAAAAGTGTTATAAGCGTCGATTAATGTGGACAACTGACGCCTTAGATCAAGGAAAACTGACAATAGGCGTCGGTTATGCTAGCAACCGACGCATAAAACATGTAAAGATGTCGCTTGTCTCTAGAACCGACGCTAAAAGTGCGATGCTGTAGGTCCATTCTGTACTAGTGAGGAGAGCATGAGGAAATATGAACCAAATACTGGGGGTAATGGAAACGGAAAGAAGAGGAACGAGACTCAAGAGTATGATGCAAGGGACAAGTGCCCCAGAACAACAGAGGATTCTGATCCTGCACCAAAGAAGGGTAATCCCGGACAAAGATTCACGGAGTATGCAAGATTGAATGCTCCTAGAAGTCAAATCTTGATGGACATTGAGAAAGATGCTGTTCTCCGATGGCCGAAGCCACTGAGGACTGATATGGAGAAAAGAAACAAGAACCAATTATGTCGGTTCCACAAAGAAGTTGGTCATGACACCGAATATTGTAGACAACTGAAGGACGAAATTGAATTCTTGATCCGAAGGGGAAAAACTGGGTAAGTTCACCAAGGATGGGAATCGAGGAAACCAAAGAGGAAACTATGAGAAGAAAGACTATGACAGAAAGGATAATAATCAAGATCGTAATCCTACACCCCGAGGTCCAGTTATCAACATGATATTTGGACGACCGACTGCGGCTGGCCCTTCCAGGAATTCACGAAAAGCTTATGCTAGAGAGGTTATGATTATTGTTGGAGAAGCACCGAAGCGTGTCAAAACAGAAGTTGCCATTAACTTCGATGATTCTGACCTAGAAGGGGTAAAATTTCCTCATGATGACACATTGGTCATCACACTTGTGATAGGCAATTCTGAAACCAAGAGAGTTCTGGTTGACAATGGAGCTTTTGTGGATATCTTATTCCACGATGCTTTCATCAAGATGGGATATACTGACTCATAGTTGACACCCTCAAACATGCCTATCTACGGATTCAATGGAGTTAAATCAAAGGTAGAAGGCACAATCCCGCTCCCCATGACTATAGGGCAAGGCTCGAAGACAACGACTCAAATGCTTAATTTCTTGGTTATAAAGGCAAACTCTACTTATAACGCAATCCTTGGAAGGACTGGCCTTCATGCTTTTAAAGTTGTTGCCTCAACATACCAATTGAAAATAAAGTTTCCTATAAGGAACGGGGTTGGTGAAGAGCGAGGAGATCAGAAAATGGCTAGAAGTTGCTATGTAGCTGCACTAAGACCTGATGGAGTCGGGGGCAGCTTCTCCCAATTGAGGACAAGGATTCAAGGAATGATGAAGATAGAAGAGGAAAGACAACTGAGGATTTGATCCCTATCCCCTTAGTTCCAGGAGAACCATATAAAGTCACTTACATTGGGGCACTGTTGCCTGAACCCTGGAAGGGCAACATTATATCTTTCCTCCAAGAGAATGAAGATGTTTTTGCTTGGACAACAGTTGATATGCCAGGGATTGATCCCCAATTGATAACTCACAAGTTGAATGTAGATCCCGAAAGGAAGACGGTGAAGCAAAAGAAAAGGAACTTTGCTCCATAAAGGCAAGAGGCCATAAAGCAAGAGGTAGATAAGCTCTTGGAAGCAAGATTCAATGAAGAGATTCAATTCCCTGAATGGTTGGCTAACCTGGTAATGGTCAAGAAAGCCAATGAAAAGTGAAGAATGTGCGTAAACTTTACGGACTTGAACGATGCATGTCCTAAGGACTGTTTTCCCCTACCAAGGATCGACACTTTAATAGATGCCACTACAGGGCACGAAATGCTAAGCTTCATGGATGGCTTCAGCGGATACAACCAAATCAAGACACATAAGGATGACATTCGCAAGGTATCATTCATTACTGATTTTGGTGTTTACTGCTACTTAGTTATGGCATTTGGACTCAAGAATGCAGGTGCCACATACCAAAGGTTAGTGAACAAAATTTTCAAACATCTCATTGGAAAGACCATGGAGGTTTACGTGGATGACATGTTAGTCAAAAGCCTCGATAAGGCGGATCACATAGAGCACCTCCGAGAGGCATTTGAAGTGCTGAGAAACCATAAAATGATGTTGAATCCTGTCAAGTGCGCCTTTGGCGTAGGGTCAGGCAAGTTTTTGGGTCTAATGGTCTCTAAACGAGGAATTGAAGCTAACCCCGACAAAATCAAATCAATTGTGGATATGGAACCACCGCACTCTATTAAAGATGTTTAGAAACTCACTGGGATAGTGGCAACATTAGGAAGGTTCATTTCCAAGTTACGGGAAAAGTGTCTACCCTTCTTCAAAGCATTGAAGAACATGAAAATTTTTGAGTGAACAACAGAAAGCCAAGAAGCCCTGAAAAAAATACATGACTGAAGCACCATTGTTGGCAAAACCAAAACCTAAAGAAACGCTCTATCTATACTTGGCAGTTTCAAACACCGCCTTGGGAGCTGTTTTAGTGAAGGAAAAATCAAAGGCTCAGAAACCCATCTACTATGTGAGCAAAATTCTGCACGGAGCAGAAGTAAACTACTCTTTGATAGAAAAGTTTGCTTTAGCCTTGATCATGGCCTCAAGAAAATTACGCCCGTACTTTCAGGCGCATAAGATAGAAGTCTTGACTAACCAACCATTAAGAAACATCCTGCATAGTCCTAAGGTCAGCGGAAGACTGATCAAATGGGGGATTGAGTTGGGAGAGTTCGACATCAAGTATAAGCCTCGACAACCATTAAAACACATACACTTGCTGACTTCATGGTTGAATGTACCATCGACAACCAAGAAGTCGGGGGGCAGTAAGTAGTACCCTTGGAGGGCAAAGAAGTTGAAAAACAAGATGAAGAGATGGTATTTAAGGAATACTGGGTGCTCTATTTTGATGGGGCATCAAAAACAAAATCAAGCGGAGCAGGTTTAGTGCTACAAAGCCCCGATGGATTTCTCATTAAGTATGCACTAAAGTTGGACTTTCCGACAACAAATAATGATGCTGAGTATGAAGCCCTGATAGTCGGATTAGGTTTGGCTGGGGCCTTGAGAGTTAATACTCTCAAAGTATGTGAAGACTCGAGATTGGTAGTCTCACAAGTAAATGGAGAAATTGAGACTAAGGATAAAACCATGGCCAAATATCTGAAGCTTGTGGAAGCCATCATGACCCAGTTTGACGAATTCTATATGGAACACATCCCTAGAGAAGAAAACATGAAGGCTGATGCCTTGTCTAAATTTGTTTCTTATGCGATAGAGAACTATGCCGAAAGTGTATACTTCCAAGTCTTGAAGACCCTGAGCATCAATGGAAAACTAATAGCACCTATTGACATAGGTGGCTGTTGGATAGACCCCATTAAGGCTCATCTTGAAACCGGTTGGTTACCAAATTAGGCCTTGGAGGCACGAAAGTTGACAATAAGAGCATTGAGGTACGTCTTGATCGAAGGGATCTTATACAAGAAGTTTTTTGTCATTCCTTACTTGAAGTGTCTATGACCCCAGGATGCGGAGTTAGCCTTGAAAGAAGTTCATCAGGGAATTTGTGGGCAACACTTGGGGGGCAGGGCCTTTGCTCATAAAATCACCTGTCTAGGCTTCTACTGGCCAAATATGTTTTCTAATGCGAAATATTATGTGAAGAAGTGCGAACGGTCTCAAAAGCATGCACCTGTGGTAAGACAACTGCCTGAGATGTCAACATCAGTTAACTCACCGATCCCGTTTGCCATTTGGGGCATGGACATACTTGGGCCATTTCCAGTGGCAAGTTCACAAAGGAAGTTCTTGATAGTGGCAATTGACTACTTCACTAAGTGGATTGAGGCTAAACCTCTAGCCAAGATAACCACCAAACAAGTATTGCAATTTCTATTGGAAAGTGTAATGTGTCGATATGGAATCCCATGAATCCTGGTCACAGACAATGGGAAGTGTTGCCTAGTAATAAACAATTGTAGAAGGGGGGTTGAATACAATTGTATAAGATTCTCGATTATAAACACAAATATGAAAACAGTAACAGCTTAATTAATTCTGATATAAAACTGTTACAAAACTCTCTCAAGAAATTCTGATGTTCTTGAGAGCTTCTAGGTTACAATATACTCGTGTATGTGATTGATTTTAAATCAAAACCTAAACTGTGTTTATATACTACACAGCTTCTCTATCGATTACAAGATAAGTCCAAATCAATTACCAACTATATTGAAACATATCCTAACCGACAGCTACATTCCTATAAACTAGGAACCGACAAAATAAACTTCCTTCTTTAACTGGATTCCTTAAATAACTCGAAGTTTTAATCCTGATCAGCTTCCAGTCCTGATGATAAATCCTGATCACAATCCTGATAGAAATCATGACAGCAATCCTGATACTGACGCTCGTGCAATACTGATGATGTCAGCAATCCTGATCAGTTTAATCCAGATCCTGATGATCATTGAATCCTGATCTAACAGGAAGCAGTTTGACAATGAAGATTTCAAGAAGTACTGTGCGGAGAACAACATTGAGTTGCGATTCACATCAGTTGCTCATCCTCAAGAAAAAGGACAAGCCGAGGTGGCGAACCGAATCATCCTAGATGGACTCAAGAAGAGAGTTGAACGCTCAAGGAACACATGGGTGGACGAGTTGCACCCTATACTTTGGGCATATCGTACCACTTGCAAGGTTACTACTGAAGCAACTCCATTCCTGTTAGCCTATGGGATAAAAGTCGTGGTGCCAGTGGAGATTACTCATACCTCCCCAAGAGTAGGGGCCTTTGAGCCTGAATCGAACGAAGAATGTATGAGGTTGGATTTTGATCTAATTGATGTAGTCATAGATGAGGCAAATGCCAAGATCATGGAACATCAAAAGCGAGCATCTTTCTACTACAACATGAGGGTTAAAAAAGGTTCTTTCGTCAAGGAGACTTGCTTCTCAGAAAGATTGAAGCATCCGGGGTTGGACAGAAAGGAAAATTAGCCCCTAATTAGGAAGGGCCCTACAAATTCAAGAATTTGTTTTGGCGGGGCTCGTATAAGCTAGAAACCCTCGAAGGGCATGAGGTGCCAAGGACTTGGCATGCCTCAAACTTAAAACTTTATTATGTTTAGTGCATCCTAAAAGGATCCGCTAGTAGGCAAGTAGAAATAAGGTTCGATGAAATCATGAGCTTCCTAGAAAGCAGATGAAGGGTTGAACCCATTTTGATTGGTAGAATCATCCTCAAAGCTTTGTCAAGACAAACTACAAATGAATGCAAAGGAAAGCATACAAATTATGCATGTCAACTACACAAATAGAGTTGAATACAGCGAATCCCGAAGGGTGAATGTTGCTAATAAACATACAAAAGAAAGCCTAAGATGCCTATTGTTAATTAGCAAAAATTTCAAGCTTAGGAGAAGTTTGATATGATAGACTTGAGAATGAATCACTACGAGTGGAGCCATTAGTAAGAACTCGTAAGGGTGAAGGGTTGAAACCTCGGAAACCTAAGACATTCAGTCCAAACCCCATCATTCAATATGCTCAATTAAAGGTTTGAAGCCAAAACAAGACGATATAAGACATAAAAGGCTTATGCAAATGTCAAGTTAGCCTCGAAAAAGACAAAATCGTCGTAAATGTGTAGGCCCCCAAGTCTCGAAAAAGACCGGTATAACTTCTATGAAATCCTAGTGCATTATCATAGAAGTTGGGGGGCAAATGATATGGGTTAAAAATAACCCTAAAGACATAATTATTATTTCATTAATTAAACCTAGCTGGACAATAAATAAGGCCCATTAATAAGGCCCGAAACTCTAATTAAATATTAATTTCGTAATTAATATTTGGGCTAGAAGTACAACCTTTATTAGGAGACGTCCAATACAGGCTTGTTCTAATACAAGTGGGCTTGTTTCAATACAAGTCCGTTATGATATGGAAAAAACTCCTACAAGGAAGGATCTAGAATTAATCCTTATCCACCGTCAAGGATAAGACTTATCCTTCAAGGAAGTGATAATACTTATCCACCGTCAAGGATAAGATTTATCCTTCAAGGAAATCAATACTTATCTACTAGGCTTCTAAATGCCTATATAAAGGGTCTGACCCCTCATCTCAGAACTACGTTTTAGACTTCATCCTCGAATAAGGACATACAAGTCACTACGTCCTTTGTGTGCCCTGTCGCCATAGCCCCGAGGGCAATACCAAGAACTACATTTTTATTGGTTTGATTCTCTAAATACTAAAGATACGCACGCATCTTGTTAGGACCGAGTTAGTCCCCGACAACAAGAGCAGCCACCATTAAAGCTCAAAACTCTCTAATCCTATCATTGAATTCAAACATATAGTTTTTATTCCACAACACTGATGATAATATTTATAATTTAAAATATTTAGATGTTATTATTTAATGTCAAGTGATATTAAATTATAAAAAAAAAAAAAAAAAAAATTAAAACAATAAAGTTAAATAATATAATTAATGTATCTCATAAATCATCTCTAATTTAAGATGTAATGAATCACAACAAATAATTAAAAAATGGAATATAAGTTTTAAATAAAATAACATGTAAAATTTATAGGCTACTGATATATGTTTCATCAAAACCTAGATGGTACCATAATATTAAAAAAATTTCTTTTCCCATTTCATATTAACAAAATCATGTTGATTTGCATGCACTAAGGTTTACTTTGGAAGTATTCAACAAGTTCACCTGAAAATCATAGGGCTCCTTGTGCTCCATACTAGGCAAAAAGGAACATGGCAGTAGGGTATCTCTGGATGAACCTAGGAGAAGTAATTGAATTCTACCGTCATAACATTGCCAACGTAGAAACACTTGTAATTCGATTCTCCAGTCATAACATTGAGAACTTAGAAAATTAACACTTTGTTCAATATTACTAAAACTTTTGGAATCCTTGAACTACTTAGATGTGGGCGGGCAAACATACAGGCCATTGCAGGTGACATTAACACTTAGGGGCATATTTGTTATTTAAAAAATTGGGGATATATGAAAAATAAAAAAAATTAAAACTAGAGATATATGGAAAAAATTAAAATTTAAGCCTATTAGAGTACAATTGCTTATAGAATATTATTAACAATTTCAGGGCTTTAGGTCAACGGAGATATTCAAAAGTGAAGTTGATTAAGTCGTATTTCCCTTATAGTTTGTCACAAGAACCGTTGAATGAGTTGGCTATGCTATCAATGGAGAAGGAAATCCTAGAAAATTCTAATTTTGAAGGTTTGACTAATGATTTTGCTAGTATAAATGCGAAAAAAATAATTTTTAAGTCGTGAGTTATCATTTTGTTAGGTACACAATTAAACTACCTGGTTGGTGATTTTGTTATGCTATTAATATCCTATGAGTTTAGTATTATTTTTATGCATTTTTACTAGTTTTGATCATATTGCATTTTTCCTTTTATATCTATGTCAAAAAAAATTGAGGGCAATTTTTGTTGAGATGACATAAGACATCTCAAAACTCATGGCCCATCCACCTAAAAATCTAAGATGTTCACATGAATCCACCTCTCTTCAGACTTGCTTTTCTTAGGAGAGCTAGTCAGCTTGGGGAAATGGGAAACTAAAGAATTTTACTGCAGCTTATTCTAGCACCAATAGCTGCTGCTGGTGCTGGTTGCCCATCCTCATTATTTTAAGATGGTCTCTCCATGCAAAATCGTTATTTTCCAGTTGAGTACTATATATGGAACTAGGTTCTCTCAAACTCTCTCTCGCACACATATAAGTATTTTTATAAACATAAAACTGTTTTTTGTAAAATAAAGTTGACTGTGTTTCTACATGTATTAATAGTTTATATGTTAAAGCTAAACTTCCACGTTAAAATGCTTCTACTAATGCTCAACAACTTATTACCTCCGTTCAGAAAGTGGGCATGTATTGCCAAACAGAGAGAGTATTACATACATGTGTTAATTTAGTAATTAACTAATTTTTTTTCATATAAAAGTCTTATACAATTTAGACAAATGGTTAATTATAACATGGACAATTTAAAATATCTTTAATTTCAAACACCTTATCTCTAGAATACATACTGAAGTGTACAAAAAGAAAGAAAGAGATGCCCATTGTTGTTTTTTTAAAGTTTGTTGCATAGATCACATATAAATATATCTTCACAAGAGATAACCCAAGTACAAATGGGGAGATTTTAGGTATTTATTTTAGCATGTTATAAAGAGAAGATTAGAAGTCTCAATGTCAATATTATGTAAAAGAGAAACTGAAAAAGTGGAGATTAAACACACGTAAGAGCATCTACTAACAAGCCTTTAGTTAAAATTCTTGTTGGCATATCAAATATAAAATTTATAGATAATATGTAAAAAAATCATCATTCCAATAGGATAAAACCTTTATCTATAATTTTAGTGAACCTCACTATATTAGCTATATATGTTGAACCTTGTAGAAAAATTACACATAATATATAACCATATTCAAATAATATTTTCTATTTATAACAATTTCAAATATTAATTAATTAATATTTTTAACATATACCCAACCATTATAGCTAATCCAGTTGGAGTATAATACCTTAAAGGTTCAACAAATATTACAAAATTATTGGTTTAAATAACAATATATCCAATCAATTTAACAAACTCCATTGGAGATGCTCCAACACATTAGGGCAAAATATATCATTCAAATCACATCAATAATAATAAAGTAAAATATAATATTATATTATATCAACTTCAAAAATTTATAAATATTTAAATTATAAATCATATCAATCAATTCAATAAATATATTTGAAGAACATGTTTTGCAGAGGGTTAAAGCTAGTACCAGATTGCACCATCAAATTAATGTTTTTTCATCAACCATGTTTACCAAAATAACATTCAATCACATTACAACAAGATCCAACTATGCATCATTCTCTCCGCTCGGATATTTTCTGCATTAGCTGATATATTTCTGCTCTGAGCTCCAACAATCTTGTTCGAATTTGAAGGACTTCTTCAGCGTCATTCTCCTTCGACTGCAAAGACTTCAGGAGTCTTTGCATAAAAGTAAGCTGCAAAATTGTCCTAAAAATGTAAAGAACTTTAGTACAATAAATAAATACAAGTAAAGAAAAACTAACTGAACTACTCCATTAACTTCTTTTTGTTGGAATAATTTAAATTTGGTTTTATGTGTTTCTTTGAATAAATCAGCTGCTAGCCCGAGTTTGTAGCACAGACTTAGTCTAGTAGTAGTTTCACTATTAGTAGGATCGTGGAGTGTTAGTAGGAAACTAGTTGCTCGTTTTTAGGAGCCAATAACTCTCAGACATTTTATACATGCATGTATTCTCAGATTGTAAGTTAAGAAGTTTTAATAAAAGCTTTATATTTCCCAGTCTAAAATTGCATTACTCTTGAGTGTATACTAAAATATACCACCTCAATTCTTGATTTGGTATCAGAGCACGGTGCTCAGAATATTCACAACGAGATTTAAGAAATGGACACGGGAAAGGGAAAGGGAGGATCCATCGGGTTAAGCTACCCAATGTTAGCCAGGACAAATTACACGGTATGGGCGTTGAAGATGAAAGTCTTTATGCAAGCCTAGGGAGTGTGGACTGTAGTGGAATCAAGTGATGAAAAGGCTGTGATTGATGAGAAAACGGATAAGGTTGCCTTGGCTATGATCTACCAAGGCATACCTGAGGATATACTGTTGGCAATTGATGGGAAGAAAATGGCAAAAGAGGGGTGGGATGCCATCAAAGTTATGTGTCAAGGAGTCGATCGTGTAAAGAAAGCCAGGACACAGATGCTGAAAGCGGAGTTTGAGTCGTTACGAATGGATGATAGTGATCAACTCGATGATTTCTACATGAAATTGAACGGGCTGGTGTCTACCATTCGAGCGTTAGGTGAAGTGATGGCTGAATCTTATGTTGTTAAAAAGTTGCTCAGGGCAGTTCCGCCTAAATTTCTCCAAATCGCCTCTACGATCGAGCAGTTTGGAGATTTGGAGACAATGACAATTGAAGAGGCTATTGGGTCTCTCCAAGCCCATGAGGAAAGATTGAAGGGGCAAAACCAAACTGCTCGAGGTGCTCGAGGCAAGTTGCTGCTAACAGAAGAAGAGTGGTACAAGCGAGAAAAGAATGAAAGCAAGCTCTTGCTTACCCGTGAGGACTGGATAAAGCGAAAGAATAAAGAAAATGCTGATGGTCAGTCAAGTTTCAGGGAACGAGGTGGACGTAGTTACCAAGGTGCTAGTCGTGACAGAAGCTCTGTGAGATGCTTTAACTGCAATGTGTTAGGGCATTATGCTGCGGAATGCAAGAGGCCACGTCGAGAAAGAAATCTGAGGTCTGAGGCAAATCTGGTGCAAAGCAAGGATGATGAACCTGCCTTGTTGTTGTCTAAGTTAGATGAAAAGCAAGCTAGATTGGTGTTGCTAAATGAGGAAAAGGTTATACCAAAATTGGAGAGAAACGTGCAGGAGAGAAAAACCTCACAATTATGGTACTTGGATAATGGTGCTAGTAATCACATGACTGGGGATAAATCTAAGTTCTCAAAGCTAGATGAAAGTGTGGCAGGGGAGGTTAAATTTGGTGATGGGTCAACTGTTTGTATTAAAGGGAAAGGATCAGTCTCGTTTAAGTGCAAAACTGGAGAAGAAAGAGTGTTCAATGACGTGTTTTACATCCCAAGTCTCTGCAACAACATCATTAGCCTCGGGCAGATGTCAGAAGGTGGAAACAAAGTTACAATGCATGGTGAATTTCTGTGGATACATGAGAATGATGGGAGACTGTTGATGAAGGTCAAGAGGTCAGCAAACCGTCTATACAAGATATTACTCGAGGAATCTAAAGGTGTGTGCTTACTTAAAAAATCAGAAGAAAGTTCATGGTTATGGCACTCACGTTTGGGACACGTGAATTTCAATGCAATGAGTCTCATGAAGAAGGATGACATGGTTGTGGGTTAACCAAAACTGGTCCAGCCTAAGGAAGTATGCCAGGGGTGTCTAATGGCCAAGCAAACAAGGACTCCGTTTCCAAGTCAGTCAAACTATGTGTCTAGCAAAATACTGAAATTGGTGCATTGTGACCTATGCGGACCAATCTCACCCCCAATCCCGTCTGGAAAGAGGTATTTTTTACTTTTAGTTGATGATTTTAGTCGTATAATGTGGGTTCATTTTTTATCAACTAAGGATGAAGCATTTGAGGAGTTTAAAAAGTTTAAAGCACTTGTTGAGAATGAAACTGCAGAAAAGTTTAAAGTCCTTCGTACAGACCGAGGTGGTGAATTTTGTTCTTCACAATTCACAAGATACTGTGAGAGTGTTGGAATTCTTAGACATTATACCGCTCCTTATTCCCCCCAGCAAAATGGCGTGGTGGAACGGCGGAACAGAACAGTTGTGGCAATGGCGAGAAGCTTTCTAAAGGAGAAACAAGTTCTACCAAAATTTTGGGGCAAAGCAGTACGACACTCTGTGTATGTGCTTAATAGACTGCCTACACGAGCACTCTCAAGTTGCACATCGTACGAAGCTTGGTTTGGATCGAAGCCTGACATCAGGCACATCAGAATTTTTGGTTGCTGTGCGTTCATGAAGGTGCCAAACGTTTATACAAAGAAATTGGATGACCGTAGCAAGCATGTGGTATACTTGGGACGGGAACCTGGTACAAAAGCCCATCGAATGTATGACCCTGAGGAGAAAAAAGTACATATCAGCAGAGATGTGGTGTTCGAGGAGTCTAAGACATGGGCCTGGAGCAAAACGAGTAAAGTCGCCGAGGATAATGTTGGGGAAACCCAAACACAGTGACCAGTCCACAGATGAAGGTGATGCAGCGGATATTTCAACACCCACTCAGTCGCCACAGTCACCAGGTGTGTCACATCAAACAGACGACATCTCAGAAGAATCAGATAACAACAATACACCAAAACGGCTCAGAACAGTGAGTGATATTTATGAAAGTACTGAAGGGTAGAACTCAAAGAAGAGCTATTATTTCTGAGTGTTGAGGAGCCTGCCACATACAACCAGGCTTGGAAGGAAGCGTCCTGGAAAGATGCTATGAAGGTAGAAATAGAGGCTATCGAAAGGAACAACACATGGAGCCTCGTGGAGCTGCATGATGGGCATAAGCCAATCAGACTGAAATGGGTCTACAAGCTGAAGAAGAATACTGAAGGTGAGATTGTAAAGTATAAAGCGCGGCTTGTTGCGAAAGGCTATGTTCAGAAACAAGGTGTAGATTTTGAGGAGGTTTTCGCACCAGTCACGCGATTGGAAACCGTAAGATTACTGTTGGCTCTTGCAGCAAACAATCGCTGGAAGGTTCATCACCTAGATGTTAAATCCGCTTTCTTGAATGGGGATTTACAAGAAGACGTATATGTCATGCAACCAGAAGGGTTTGTGAAGCAGGGAAGGGAACATTTGGTGTATAAATTAGTCAAAGCATTGTATGGGCTTCGCCAGGCTCCACGGGCCCGGTACGCTAAGCTGAGTAAGTGTTTGGAGAGTCTGGGATTTACTAAATGCCCATACGAGCATGCAGTATATACAAAACGTGAAGATGGTGAGATTTTGATCATTGGCGTGTACGTAGACGATCTTTTGATCACAGGCACAAATGCATCACTCATTAACAAATTTAAGGAGGAGATGGGTAAGAAATTTGATATGAGTGATCTTGGATTGAGGCAAGCGTCTTATGCAAGGAAAGTGCTGGAGAAGAGTGGTATGGCAGACTGCAAGCCCACGAAGTATCCTATGGAACTAGTATTACAGTTACATAAGGATGAGACAGGGAAACATGTAGACTCAACTGAGTATAAAAGCGTTGTTGGAGGTCTTCGATATCTGGTCCATACTCGACCAGATATAGCATATGCTGTTGGGATCGTAAGTCGCTAAATGGAACGACCCACCATTATGCATTGGAATGCCGTGAAGCGAATTCTTCGATACTTGAAAGGGACTTTGAACTATGGTTTGGTGTACGCAAAGGGAAGCAGGAACAACATGCCATCAGGGTACTCTGATAGTGATCTCGCAGGCCAAGTCGATGATATGAAGAGCACGGGGGAATGGCTTTCTATCTTAATGAGAGTTTGATTACTTGGGTGTCTCAGAAACAGCGTTGTGTGGCTCTGTCATCATGCGAAGCTGAATTCATGGTAGCCACGGCAGCTGCTTGTCAAGGTATATGGCTCCGTAATTTACTAGGCAAACTTACCGAGGAGAACATAGGTCCTGTGGTCCTATATATACACAATAAATCAACAATATATTTGGCCAAAAATACGGTGTTTCATGGACGAAGTAAACACATCGATATTCGGTATCACTTCATTCGAGACTGTGTTGAACGGGGAAGTAGTCATCAAGCATATTGGAACAGGTGATCAACGAGCAGATGTTTTGACAAAAGCTATGGCCACGGTGAAGTTTGAAAGGATGCGTGTTAGGAATATGTTGTTCTTGATGATAAACATAAAACACTTAGTAGAATTTGTGTAAAGTCACTTTGTAGCTGTCAACGAAATGGCATGCTTTGCAGCATTCCGTTGACAGGAAGCTCATCAACGAAATGAGTGTTGTAGCAATTGCATTGTACAATACTTCTCAAATGATAGGCATTCTGTTATAAGATAGGTTTTCTAAGTCATGTTGACTAAGTACTAGATAGGCAAAATAGGTTGGTTAATTGTAAATATATTAGGCCTTGTAATTTTGCCTAAGTGAAGACATGTCAACGGTATGAAGATTACTCTGTCAACGGTATGGAGTTTACTCATCAACGAAACGAGGGAAACACCATCAACGGAATGAAGAATAAAGCTATCAACGAAACACATCTCCCTGCTATCAACGAATCATTATTGCTTTTCTGAATAGTTGACAAAGTGATAGTGACAGTTTACTGAACAGATCTAAAAGTGATGTGGAAGTGTACTTTGCATTGGAAACCATTAAAATGGACATGGGGAATAAGGAAACATCCCAGTTTCCAATTGGGTCTTGGGAGTGATCATAATAAGCATGAAGACAAAAGCAAGGATCTCCAAGGACCACTGGACAAAGGGATGAAAAGCAAACTATTGGCGGTTACTCATTGTACTTTTAGTGTAGCCAAAAATAGGGTTGTAAACTTGGGGATATATAACCAAGTGTAGCAGTTACTTTAATTATAGAGAAGAAAAACAAATAGTTTGTATTAGCTATCCTTGAGAGCATTCTTCTCTACAACCTTGTAACTGAGCAGCTGTGTACTTTTGTATCACAGATTATTTCCGCAATAAAAATCACTTCAGTTGGATCATCAAACAATCCAACTGAAATTATTTATGTGCTTGTGATTTTTACTTTAAGTTCAGTTTTTATTTGTAAGTTGTTTTAAGTTTAAAGAAATATCAAGAATTGTATTCAACCCCCCTTCTACAATTCTGTTAGGTCATTTGGGATTAACAATGCGTGCTTTACTTGGCATCAAGAATTTACAAAACCAAATTTTAATTAAGGGGGTATTTGTTGGAATAATTTAAATTTGGTTTTATGTGTTTCTTTGAATAAATCAGCTGCTAGCCCGAGTTTGTAGCAGAGACTTAGTCTAGTAGTAGTTTCAGTATTAGTAGGATCGTGGAGTGTTTGTATTCTCAGATTATAAGTTAAGAAGTTTTAATAAAAGCTTTATATTTCCCGATCTAAAATTGCATTACTCTTGTGTGTATAAAATATACCAGCTCAATTCTTGACTTTTACCTTCAGCGCTAAAGTACTCTGCAGCCTTGCTAACGAATTAGGCTGCTAAATTGCCAAAACAAATAATACAACTTTAGTTCCATAGATATATATATGTAAGTAAAGAAACATTAACTTGTGCTTCAATTAATATCCAAGAAGAGGTTGGATCTTACATCATCAACATAACGCTCCTCTCGTGGTGTTCTTGATGGACACAGGTTGAGCTTCTTAAGTGTGGGAAAATGATATATGGTCTGCTTGTAAACATTCAAACAGGCAAACATTCTATTCCTTGCTTGTTTGGATTTATAAAAAATTGTAAACTCAGTGTCTAAAAGGTTTTACTTCTGAATATACAACAGTTATTTAATATTATTAATAAATTGCAGCAAGAATCAAAACAAAGTAATAGATTATTGAATCCAATGTGGATATTTTTAGTATTAATGCCACCTGTGACCATAAGATTATGATTTTTGATTTACAATCTTTTTAAAAGTTTTCTTTATTAATTTTAAAAAAAAATATATCAGTAAATATATTGTGATTTCCCTACTTGCAGCAAGCAAATTCAAATACTTACAGAGTATAATAATATTATATGGAAGTTAAAAAACAATTGAATATCAGGTATCTATATTCGACCCACTAAACTATACCAATGTCATCCTAAAATAAATCAGAGACCTATTATAAATATTTGTCACTGCAAACTTAATTACATATGTGAAAGATATATATCTCTACGAAATTAATTGCATATGTGTAATACATATATAACCAATCAAATCAATTGTAAAACTCATGAGTTTAAGAAATAAACTTACATCCCATGTTGCTGATGACAGATGAAAAAAGAGACCGTAAAACTATTGATAAGAGATCAGAGAAAAAGGACACTTGAAACTTTTGTTCAAATGAGAAATGGGGGCGGCAAGATGGAACTCCACAAATGAGAGAAATGTTTAATTGATAATGATATATTTATAGGATATAATTAGGGTTAGTTTCAATTACATATTTACCCTCTTAAATTTTCACTTCTCAATTTTAATATATTATGGTTTATTCATTTGCTAATAAATTATTAATAAATTTACTTTTATGAATCTTTTTTATTTTACTTACAAGCAAGTAAAAAATTTAATTTACTTAATTACCCTTATTTGTTTTTAAAAAAAATATGATCAAATAATAACATTATTTACAACCAATTTCATTTTCAAGCTAAAATACATTACTTTTTTTTTCTTCCAACAAATCTCCTCTTTTTCGAAAAAATTTCATGGACAATTACCTTACCTTTTTCAACTTTTCCTTATTAAAACCCCTCCTTTTCCAAAAATATCACCCACAAACCTTTTCTTATTTATTTTAAAACATATTTTAGTACTTTTAGTTACCGGCAATTACCTTTTTCAACTAAAACATGTTACTTTTTTTTATTTTTCTTTACTAAAACCTCTCATTTTCCAAAAATATCGCCGACAAACTGTAACTTATTTATTTTAAAACCTATTTTAATACTTTTAGATATTTAAAAAAGGTTAACACTCCGACTTATTATTTTTAACAAATACAATTAATAAAACATTAAAACATAAATAATAAAAATAACAATTATTAAAACAATATGTGCATCGCACCGTTTTAAGCTAGTATATCAATACTATTATATAATAGACGAAACATTAAAAGTTTGGTTGGTCGGTATTGTAGGTTGTGATTTTACTTAATTGCCCTTAATTTAACTGTACTTCGTGTTTTTACTTAATTAACCTTACTTATTTATAGAAATATATTATTAAATAATAATATTACGTATTTATAACCAATTACCTTTTTCACCTAAAATATATTATTTTTTCTAACAAATTCGCCTACTTTTTCAAATATATCACGGCAATTACCTTTTTTAACTAAAACATGTTTGCTTTTCTATTTTTCTTTACTAAAATCCCTCATTTTCCAAAAATACCACGGACAAACATTCAGTTATTTATTTTTAAACTTATTTTAATATTATAATTATTTTTTTAAAAAGTTTACCTATTTTAACATGTCTACTTATTTTTCTTAACAAATGCAGTTACTAAAAAAATTAAAATATAAATAATCAAATACCTATTTATAACTAATTATTTTTTCAGCTAAAACACATTATATATTTTTTCTAACAAAGTTCATCCTTTTCTAAATATATCACGGGAAATTGCCTTTTATAATTTACTTTTTCTATTTTTCTCACTAAAATTCATTTTTTTTCCAAAAATATCACAGGAAACTCTTTACTTATTTATTTTAAAACATATTTAAATACTTTTAATTATTAAATTTTAAAACCTCATTTTTCAAAAATATCACGGGCATTTACCTTTTTAAACTAAATATATGTTACATTTTTTATTTTTTCTTCCTAAACCCCTCATTTTCCAAAAATATAACGGGCAAACCATACTTATTTATTTTAAAATCTATTTTAATGTTTTTAATTAATTAAAAGTGTTTATCTATTTTAACATGCCTACTTATTTTTTGCACAATTACAATTAATAAAATATTAAAAAAATAATAATAAAATAATAATAAAATAACAATTAACCATTCGTGCATCGCACGGGTTTTAAGCTAGTATTATATAATAGACGGAACATTAAAAGTTTGGTTTGTAGTCTGGTCGTCCATAATTTGGTCACTCGGTTCTCCACCGTTCCATCTTTTAAATCAATATAATAAAATACTAAAAATTATTATATAGTATCTTTTATATTTTCTCTAACTAAAATTCTTCTTTTTCTCAAAACACTATAGGTAATTTATTTAATAAAATAATATTATAATTACAACTAACTAACAAATTACATTTTCGAGCTAAAATACATTATACGTTTTTTATATTTTCTAACTAAAACAACTCATTTTCTAAAAATAATATGTCTTTTTGAGCACATTGCATGTTTTATATTTTCTAACTAAAACAACTCATATTCCAAAAATAACACGAACAACATATAATGGTGATATTATTAAATATTTATACCTTTTCCAGCAAAAATACATTATCTATTTTATATTTTTTAACTAAAACAACTCATTCTCTTCAAAATAACAGCGGCGACATATATATAATTACAATTAATAATCACTTTTTTTTTTGAAAAGCAGGAAATTCCATTCCATAAAGAAAAAGGGCCAAGCCCAGATTAGACGTAACCCTTCACTTCAAACTCGGCTAAGCCCCAGCTCAACCCTACCATCTAAACAACTTTGAGACCAGTGACAACCGTTTGGACAAGGATTATGAACTCGAATTGAGAAGCTTCAAGAGAGAAGCAGACAAACCCTACTAATAGAACTTAAAGAAAAGACGAAAATCAAACTTAAGCATGCTTGACAATCTTAGAAAACACTTCGAAAATTTTACCCTTCATGACCCATTCCATCCAATTCATTGCCTTCCACTGCATGCCCTCTTCATCATCACCTTGAACCTCTTCCATTTCTTTAGCCTCGTGGATCTCTTCTGCTAGGTAATCTTCTTCCGAAATTTCTTCAAATTCCTCAGCTATAGTCCCCAAGCCCATATCATACTTCCAGAGCTCTTTAACTCTTCCAAATGATCAGCAAAAAGCAACCAATCTAGTCCTGTTAACTGCTCCATCTTCTGCCAAATATCGAGCGAGCATATTCCGACTCTCATCTACTGCCTTAGTCTCCAGAGTGAGATTCGGGTCTTTTTTTCCTGTAGTTAAGTTGTTCAATAACCCTAAAGTGATTTTGGATCACATTCTCATTCCACCTCCATTCTTCCCATTCCCTGAAAGCTTCACGATTATATGTTTCCAGCATGACTTTATCTTCATATTCATAAAAAGCACTTCGCAAACCAGCAAGCATGGCCCAATGTTCATTTGCCCTAGTAGTGAGATTCCTCATAGTACCTGATATCATCTTCACTATTATGCCAGAATCATCCCTCATTACTATTCCAATACCTGAATCATTTCCATTTGGAAGAGCTTCATTAAGAGTGAATGCATGCATATTAACTTTCACAAAACCCTTCTTTGGAAAGTCCGAGGTTCTAACCATTTTGTAAGGTAAAATAGAAGAGAGGTGAAAAGTAAAAGAGGGTTTTGAAATTAAAAGTAGAGAGGTTAGACATAAATAGTCAGAGAAAAGAAGGGGTATAGTCTGTAAATGCTGGTTTCCAAGGCTGAAATAAAAATATTTAACTGCCCGAGGAGCATAATTACTAACTAAACCCTTGATTGTTCCACCCCTTCTTATCTCATTCCCACTGCTGAGAGACCTTTCAAAGTTCCTTTGCAAGAAATTAAAAACTTAAAAACCAAATAAAGGATTAAACTTAATGGGCTCTAATCTTGGGTTGAGGCCTGCTTCCTGTCTCAAAAAATCAGACCCAAGATTGCAGAATATTAGGCCTTTCCCTCCCTTTCTTTGCTAACTCATCAACCATTTCCAAATTATCTCTTGGTGTATAGTATAGTTGTATCATTTTTTTTAAGCCAAGTCTACCCATTCTGTTTTCCTTCGAAAAAAATCATCTTGCCCTGCTCTTAACTTAGAGAGACTTTGTACTTCCAGATCAGTGCAGATTACCACTTTACTTGTATGATCAAGATGAGTCAAAGATGCATTAGCAAGAAAAATTATAGCTTCCAACTCAGCTTCCACTGGTGAAGAAGAATTACATTTTCCTGAGAAGACAAATATAATTTCATCCTTGTCATTCAGTAAAATTCCTCTCATGCCACTTATCAAAGTTCCATCCTCTAGCTCTTTGAAACTTCCATCACTGTACCCTACTAGAGAAGTATTCCATCCTAAGAAAAATTCACTTCTTTTATGCTTATTGTTAAGGAAGATACACCCCTCTGGATTGATTTTCCATAAAGTATCCAATTCTGATTTTATGAGTTCTGCTGCCAAGCACCATTGAAAAGATCTCAGTTGTACCAAAAGAAGGGAATTTTCTAGAGACATCTCTATTCCCTTGAAATTGTGCTCATTCCTTGCCAACCATAAAGTCCAAAATGTTGAAGAAACAACTACCTCCTAAGCTTGCTTAAGGTTAGAGCCTCTTACCAGAGCCAAAATACCCTTCAGAGACTTGAAGTTAGGTTGAATATCCTGGAATATAAAACCCCACCATTAAAGGATTTTTGTCCATAGAGAAGAAGGTAAAGTGCAATCCCAAAATAGATGATCAGCCGTTTCAGAAGGGTAATGACACTTTAAACAAGAACTATCCATCTGCAAGTGCATCCTTATTTTTAGAAAAGACCTTGTTTGAACCACTCCATTTTCCAGTTTCCATAAGAATATTTGAATTTTTGGAGGGATTTTCTTTTTCCAAATTTTCCTCCAGTTATATTCCACACAATTATATAAAGGCTGAGATTTATCTCGGAAAACTCTGGTAAAAAAATCACCTTTACTTGCATCCCATTGTACCACCTATTTTTTCGAATCAAACCGGTATAAGCGGTTTTTAAAAAATCAAAACCGAACCAAACCAATTATATGCCAAGACCAAACCAAACCAAACCATAGAAGAACGGATTGTTCCGGTTCCGAACCATGGTTTGGACTTCATAATAATTTTTTTGTTAAACTTACAATAAAAATATGATTTAAATAAATGTAACCTAAATTTTAATACATTTCAATATTATATTTACATATATGCATTATTATATATATTTAGCAACATTAAGTTTACTTATTGCGCTCATGTAATATTGAATTCAAAAAAATATGTAATACATTAATTTAGCTTAAAACTACAACATATTTACAACTAACTCAATAATATATTTATAAAGTAATTAATTTTTTTTTATTATATATGTATATATATTATATATCTTAGTCTTAATTTATAATTATGTACTAGAATTTTTAACATATTAGTATATAAACAGTCCAGTTTTGTTTAACCGGTTTTAATATATTAGAAATCACAACCAAACCATATATATGTAAATGGTTCGGTTAACCAAACCATTAGAAACGGTTTTTACGGTTTCGGTTTTTGTTGGTTCGGATTGTTGTGGTCCGGATTCACGGTTTGACAGATTTTTTGAACACCGCAATATAACACGGGCAACAAATATATAATGCGGTTACATAATTTTTTATAGTTATTAATAAATAACTAATTATTGTTTTAGCTCATTGCCTATTTTATATTTTCTAATTAAAATAACTCAAAAATTATAGAACACGAAAGTATGATAGAATAAAAGAAAGTTAAATTACCACTACACCATAGATGTGCGGATACAACGCACACCTATTGTTGCATTATACACGAAAACTGTTGCATCGGGCCAAAGGTAACGCACTTTTACCATTTCATCCGTCAATGTTACCTTTGACATAAAATGTAACGCTTTCATTCTCAATGGTAACACAGGGGAAAGTATTACATCAGGCTCATAGAGTAACACTAAATAAAAGAAATGCAACACAAGAAATGTGTTACCTCAACCTAACCAGAAACAAAAATGTGGGGCCCACAAAAGGAGGACACGTCACTGATGGGTGCCATGTTTATGGCAAGTCACTTGTGGGTCCCACAGAAGTGCCACTTCACATGTGTGCCACGTCACTTCTGGGTCCCACATGTGGGGCTCACTAAAAATTACCACATCACCTGTGGGTGCCACGTCACTTGTGGGTCCCACATCTGAGGCCCAGGAGAATATGCACATCACCAGTGGGACCCACATATGCCACGTCACATGTGGGTCCCACAAAAAATTGCCACATCATCTAGGGCCCACATGGGTGCCACATCACCGGTGGGGCCCACTTTCTATTACAACACTAATTCTTTAGCTAATGAAACACTAGATATTGTTATGATATAGCTAATGTTACACTAACTCTATCTACTAGGGCAACAGAAAATGAAATATTGCAACATTAGTAATAACACTACGCCATATATGAGATTTACCAACATTTAATTTAGTGTTATTTTACTGCTATCCATTGTTTTAGTGTGTCTTATTGTATAGTTGTTATGTGCTTTGTCACTCTTTATGCAGTTCTAATATATCCATGGTAGTCTTATATGCGTGCTCTATTAATATTTTTGCTTTGTTAAAGCCGTGTTCTAGTACCGTACTTCCTTTATTTAAGCCTGAAACACACAAATAGATTTGTTTCGGTCTCTCTCTTTTTGTCCCAGATATTTTTCTGAGATTAGAAATTGACTAAGTATATATTATAAGATTTGTTCAAGATGGCGTCATTTAAATCAATGTGGAAATTAGTAATTTTTGAAGTTAATTGGTAGGAGTTGCAGCCTTAAAACTCACTTAAACTCATGAAATAGCATTTTTTCAGAATCTGTGTAATGAATTGATAGCATGATTTGAAAAGGTTAACGACGTCATCAAATGTTGGGTAAAGAACAAAAGTTGTAGATTAATGTCTATAGAATACCTCTACCAATTTTGGTGGTTACCAGACCTGCAAATGATGAGATGCAGCTGATCTAATGTACCTGTACCTGTTTCAGGTTGTTTCTAACTGTCAGCGCAACAGACTTTAAAATTAAGCCGTAAATTGAAAAATTGAAATTATACAGTGATTTTTGGATACGTAGAAATAAAACTTGAGAATGAGCTAGATGTCTAAATATTCCCAACTGTTGATGAACTTGATGAAGAAAACAATAGTTACATGCGGGAGGAAGAAGAGATGATTCAGCTTCCATGATCGTAATAACTTAGTTCATTTTGAGTTCATTTATGAAATTATCTCCTCGTACTAATTTTTAAATCCTTTAAACCTGCAGGGCCAATTTTCTGAATCTTCTTGTCGCAATTGATCAAATGCTACCAATAAGTGTGGCTTACTTGAGATTTAATTGTTACCTTCAAAGTTAGATTTGTATCTTTAGATTCATAGAATTGTTTGTATCTTTAGGTTTAGGTTGGATTTTGGTTTTACAAATTGTTAAAAGATTTGGTTGGACAATTTGTTGAAGGATGCAGTTTTTGGTTTGACACTTTGTTGAATGATTTGTTTAAGTAGATATTCAGACTTATGGTGGTTTAATTGTGTACAAGGGTATAGTTGTTTCTCTGTTTAAGACAATTTTTTCTAAAGACTCTCAGAAAATAGGACAATGGTTTTCCCTGAAAATTGTTGTCACATGTTTACTGAAGTAGATGATTAAGACAAGGAGTTATACACCCTCGTGTGAAACTCCTTTACTCATCAACATACCTGTTAAACAGTTGTCTATATGCTTTGCAATCTAACAATGGTTTGTCTAAACCATTGTCTTCTATTTCTTAACACATGTTTTGGTAAAAACAGTTGTCTCAATTGCACAACATTAATCAATAACCATTGTCTGACGCTACCTTTAGGAAAACTGTTTAATATGACTTGATCGACACTTGTCTGAAATTCTATCACACAATGCACACATGAATGACTATTGTAAGATACGAGTACTGGGGCACCAATTGGATAATAGTTTAGAAAATGATGAATAACACTTGTCCTAAGTGTACTCAGACAACGCTATTTTGAAAGAAAATTACAATACACTGTTGTGTGATTTTTTAGGAAAACGGTTTTTTTTTTACACTATTGTGTTACAGGTGTTGTTGATTCAGTTTTCCTTGTAGTGTTAGCTAAACCTATCAAAAATAAAAAACTTTCATCAAAACAATTTTTTTCTATATCTCTTAATGTTTGTCTTTTATTATATAAAATTCTTTTAGACTTGTTTTGTACGTTTACCATGATCTTTTAACTCATCATGTCTGACCAAGGTTGCGAGTGATGCGAGGATATAAAGACAATTATGGAGGGCACTCGATAATGTATGCCAAGATATAGTCCGAAGGAAACTCACTAGTGAACACATTTCAAAAATGTGTGAGAAAGTCTGAGGCCACCTTATATGGAATTAGGTATGTCTTCCATTGTTGTTTTAGTTAGCTAGCTTTAATTAATTTTTTTTTCTTGTTTAAATTATTCTTTTTATTCTTGTCGTCATTACTTAATTTTGACAACTTGAATGGTCTTGCATTGTACATATGACCAGTTTTGACCACTCGATGCAAGTTGTCTAGAATTACTACTAGTATAAAATCTATCAGTGGATGAATTTAAATTTAAAACAATTTAGGTACTACAAATTAGTTGGTGCTTTAATGAAAGGTTAGGTGGTAGACTATTGTTACCTTTGAGATAATATGTTCTCCTACTGAAAAATTTAATAGAATCGTAGTGACCGACAAGTAATTTGTAGCATTTTTTCATGCATGCAGTGCACTCTCGTTGCAGTTGGAGCTTAGTGAACTGAAGAAAAGGTGGACATAGGTTATTAGCAATTGTGATGCTTTGTACATAAAATCTGCTACAAATGGACCAGAATCATTTAACTTTCAAGTCATTCGTGTTGGCCTCTGGGACCCATAAGTTTCTTCTTTAGTAGAAACATTCAAAAAGAATCTCAACTAACGCAAAAGCCAACTTAGATTGCATAGAACTTTTATCTTCTTTTTCTCCTGTGCATCTTTGGAAAACACATGTTAAGATTACACATTTGATTACTTATAAGTTATATATCTTCTCCATCTAATGTATATTTAGCAATGGTTGGTTGGAAATCTGATTTTAATAATTATCCACCCATAAATATTTATCTTATTAAAATATAGCAATAATCTACAAAAGTGTTGCCACAAAATTAAAAGTGTTTATATTGTCGGTGTTGGTAAAAAGAAAAAAAATGTGTTGGCAAAATATTCAAAGTGTTCCACAAAAACTATAACAATAAATAACAAGGCGTTGCCAATACAAAGGAAGTCCTATATTACTATAACATTTTTTGAATGTTGAAATAGATTAAAAAGTATCGACATAGGGATACTGTAACACTTCATTAGGACACTTCATTAGGTGTTGCTGTAGATAGAAAAGTATTGCCATGGGGTCTTCTGTAACATTCTTTCGTATGTTGCTGTAGGTTCGACAAATGTTGGCTTAGACCCCTACATGCTACAGCAACGGCGAAGTCGTACCCTTCGAAAATTGGAAAAAGTGTTACCCTAGGCTTGTTTTGGGCTTCTAGCAACACTATTCACGAATTTTTTACACTTTTTTGAGGTGTTGCAGAAACCCATATATGGTTATGGAACTCATTGTGGGATCTTTATCGAGGTTAATTTTCTAGTTTAATTATGATTATGATTTAAATTCTTGTTGAAATCTAGTTTATGTATAACTATATGGGCTGGATTAATTATATCAATTACATCAAGCGAGTCACTTTATATCAAGTCAGTTAATCTCAACATTATGATAATTGAGTAATTAATAATAAGAAAATGAAATGACTTTGTAGTGAATTTTAATTTGTACGGAGAAATGAGAATTACTTGCTTACTACATGTAGCCAAAATAGGGGTTTCATATAGCTATATAACCTTGTAGAAATTAAGAAGTAAAGATTAATTTGATGACCAAATACGTTATATCTCTTATAATTGTGTATATGAGATAGTTGATGGTAAATAGACATGGATCTGAAACACTTAAATGCCTCAGACAAATTTACAAGATTAGATATCTCAAGCATAATCAGTTAGATGAATGGTTAACTTGATTGCTTGAATAAATTGTCGAGATTTTTATAACGCACTGCATATATTTAGGTCACACAAACATATTCTCTAGAGAAATGAACTTCATTTTGAAATTATATTACTTGAGATCACGTGCACTTGGGTTTGACAATATCAACAGACTAATCAAGTTTTAAGCGAATGCATGATTATTTAACATATTAGAATTTCTATTCTCATCCACTTAATGTTTTCTCTTGTTATTTTTGGGTTTTTAGGATTCATAATTCTTTGTAGTATAAAAATTTGGCAACGAAAGACCCTGATTGTCGGATGTGAAATCTTATTGAGATTTGTGATAGGTTAATGAGATGTAAATGAATTCTACACATCATTATTTTTATAGTTGATTGAATGTGCATTCAAAGCATATTGTTGATACAGCTTCGATCGTCCCGACAATTATGGTCCACGATAATGGGGGGGTGAGTTTGGTTCAAATGAATTCAGATTATACTGTGAAGAAAATGGTATAAAGCGACATTACACTGCCCCTTATACACCCCAACAAAACGGGGTGGTGGAACGCCGTAACAGAACAGTCATGGAGATGGCCAGAAGTTTGCTGAAGGAGATGAGTTTGCCAGCCATGTTTTGGGGAGAAGCTGTTAGGCACGCGGTGTATGTTTTCAATCACTTGCCAACAAGAGCATTGACATGGATTACTCCTTTTGAAGCATGGACAGAGCGAAAGCCAGATATTACACATCTTCGTGTATTCAGTTGTGTTGGTCATATGAAAGTTCCCAGCCAATTCACTTCTAAATTGGATGATCGTAGTGTTTGTGTTATCAACCTTGGGAAGGAACCTGGTAGCAAGGCTTACAGATTGTATAATCCTAAGGAGGGATGAATACATGTGAGTAAGGACGTCACGTTTGAAGAGAAGAAAGCTTGGTCTTGGGAGGAGTCAGAGATGGGTGACTGTGAACAAATGGGCACTTTTATAGTAGGTGATAATCAGATAGACGATGTCGAAGATGGAGAAGGAAATCGAAGTACAGATGAAGATGCTCAGCCGGAGAGTCATGTCCCATAGTCTACACCATAGAATTTAAGGGTTGAAAATTATGACGACAGTGCTACTCCTAAAAGAAGCAGACTGGTATCAGATGTGTACAATGATACAGAAGAAGTGATATTGGACGAGGAATTGTATTTGATGGGAATAGAGGAACCGGCAAATTACAGAGAGGCAGTAAAGGATCAAAATTGGCGTCGAGCCATGGATGCTGAAATTGAGTCCATTGAAAGAAATGGTACTTGGACACTCGTTGAATTACCATCGGGACAGAAGGAGATAGGCTTAAAATGGATATTTAAACTGAAGAGGGACGCAACTGGTAAGGTGACAAAGTACAAGGCTCGACTCGTGGCAAAAGGGATATGCTCAAGAACACGGTATTGACTATGAAGAGGTTTATGCTCCAGTTACACGTCTTGAAACTGTTCGTTTGTTATTGGCTTTGTCTGCAAAGAAGAGCTGGCAAGTACATCATTTAGATGTAAAAACTGCATTCCTAAATGGTGAGATAAATGAAGATGTATATGTCTCGCAGCTAGAGGGGTACAAGAAACGGGGCCGTGAAAATCTAGTGTACAAACTGACCAAAGCCTTGTATGGTCTGCGACAGGCGCCAAGGGCCTGGTATGCAAAGCTCAACCAGTGTCTCGTGAGCTTGGGATTGAAACGCTGTCCGTATGAAAATGCAGTTTACATAAAGGAAGAAGGAAATGACAGTCTGATTATAGCCGTGTACGTGGATGATATCTTAGTAACTGGAGCTAATGTTACTAAGATCGAAGAATTTAAGGCGCAAATGGAAGTTAAATTTGAGATGACAGATCTGGGAAGACTTTGTTGGAAAATGGAAAGTTTAAGGCATATTTTAAATATGTTCTTGATGGTATTTCCGGAAACTAACAATTGGAGGTTGTTTCTTGTTATGAGGACTTAAACTTTCATGTTTGGATCTAAGACATTTTCTTAGTGGAATCCATAAATAAATTGAGTTGAAATATGTTGCTTTAAATGGGTTATCTGGGTTGGTTATATTGAAATAACTTGTATCCCACATAGAAATGATAATGAGAGGTTGGTGGGTTTATATAGAACCATGTGCAAGAGTAGTGTACAACTACTAAGGCATGTGGGTGTGCATGGTGTTATTATGTGCCTCACGCACACACACACACACGCCCGCCGCCGCCGCCCGCCTCCCCACGTCACGACTCGACACGACTCGACTCGGGTCGGGTCGAAGGGCGATTTGGGCGAATGTCTCGGCGTCTCGCGTACGCGAGGCGACCTGGGCGAGGAATTTTATTACCTGTTTATTTAATATTATTTATTGATTTAATTTAATAGTATCAGTATTTATTTGTAACAGCTAAATGAACTGGGTCAGGATTTATATTAAATCCTGATGGACCAGTTCTTGGATCAAATCCTGATGTCCAGTGTCAGTATTTGGAGTTAAATCCAGATGACTACTGATCCTGATGGTCTGGGTTAGTATTTGAATCCTGATGGAGTTAAATACTGATGATGGTCCAGTCCTGACGAAATCCTGATGGTTGGTCAAGTACTGATGCCACTCCTGACGGACTGCAAGTCCTGATGGCTTAACTTCAGTACTGATGATGATCAAATCCTGATGCACCAGGAAATCCTGACTGAGATGTAACTGTTATTAAATACTAATGACAACTGTTATGGTAATTAAATCAGAATATTTAGTATTAAATGTCATATCTTCAGTTACAATATTTGGTCTGTTACATTTTATTTTGTATTATATTTATATATACAAAGGAGAACGTTTTGGAAGGGAGAAGAGATATACGTAACTGTGAAAAACCCTAGCATCAGTTTTTCTTCTCTGCTCTCTCTCTCTCTCTCAACACATAAAGAATATACATAGTTTTTGGGCAAACTGAGGTGCTGGTCGCTGTTGATCATTCCTACTACTGTGAGTGGATTGATCTGTGCTGTTTTATCCTGGGAGTGATATTGCTGCAACCCAACACAGCGTAAGTGGGGCAATAATCTCTTCAAGAACAGTCAAGACTTCTCTAAGGCTTGGCGACTCAGCTGTTTCTTTATCTTTCAGTATTTGTGAAAAGCTACAGAGAGATAAGTGTTCTTTCTTAACTTGTTATTATTCAGTCTCTAATTATATTATTGTTTCGACCTTCGTGTTTGTTTCGTTAATTGGTTTTATCTGCATGTTCTTGTTGATACAAAATATATATAACTGCCCTATTGTTGCTATGTAGTTAGTAATTATACCCAACAATCTTGAAGAGATTATTCTGTGTTATATATTGTTAATTAACAAGATGGTTAACGAAACTGTAATTCATGATGTTGGAAAAGTATTCTGTGGCTAGGTTTCTTGATTTTAAACTGGTGGATACAAAATCCATGACTGAGCAGGCACACGAGTTTGAGATGTTGGTGCATGCTTTGAAGGAGTCCGGAATGGACCTCCCTGAGAAGTTTCAGGTTATGGCAGTGATTGAAAAGCTCCCTAAGTCTTGGGAAGAGTTTGCTCTCTCCCTGAAAAGACATAAAGGGGAGATCACTTGGACAAACCTGATGTTGGACATCTCTGTGCAGGAACAGCACAAGTCCAAACAAGGACATGTGATGCCTGTTGAACATGGGAGTTCGAAGGTGAATGTAGTGACTGTTGGACAGAAAAGAAAGGTTGTCACTAAGAAGGATAACACTAGACCTAAAAATGACAAGAACAAGGCTAAGAAACCAAAGACAAACAAACCATGTTGGTCTTGTGGACAGGTTGGTCATTGGAGCAAGGATTGTCCTACAAAGAAAGCAAAGAAAGCTGTTGTGGGAGCACAAGCTAATACTGTGCTTGCAACCACTGATGGGCCTAAGGTTAACATGGTTGTTGGTGAGGTTGTTGCCTCTGGAACCAATGACGGGTAAGTTACCTACAACCCTGTACTTCTTTCCACTTATCTGTCACATGAATGGTTGATTGATACTGGAGCTAATGTACATATTTGTACTGATATTACTCTTTTTGTATCTTATCAATAGACTCATGGAGTGACAGTGACGATGGGGAATGCTAGTGCGGCTCAAGTTCTTGGAATAGGAAACGTGGACCTGAAGTTTGCTTCTGGGCGTATTCTATCCCTCACTAGAGTGCTTCATGTTCCTGATATTCGTAGAAATATAATAAGTGGAAGTTGTTTAGTTAAGAATGGTTTTGAACTTTCTTTGATATGTAATAAAGTAGTTATTACACATACCGGTACATTTTTTGGCAAAGGTTACTTGTATGATGGTTTATTTTTGATAAATGTTGAGCCTGTTTTGGGCAGTTTTATTAATGATAGTGTTGCACCTTCTGTTAATTGTGTTGAATCATCCGATTTGTGGCATTCTAGACTTGGTCATTTAAATTTTGGTGCTATAAAGAATATGATGAATTTAGAGTTGATTCCAAAACATGTCATTGATAAGAAATCTAAATGTCAAGTATGTGTGACTGCTAAACAAACTTGGAAACCCTTTCATAATGTTGTTAGGGATTCAGGAGTATTAGATTTAGTACACACAGACATATGTGAATTTGGTGGCATGTTGACTAAGGATAATAAACGATATTTTATTACCTTTATAGATGATTGTAGTAGATACTGTTATGTTTATTTACTTAGACATAAAGATGAAGCACTAGAAAAATTCATTATGTTCAAAACTGAAGCTGAAACAGAAACTGGTAAAGTACTTAAACGTTTGAGATCTGATAGAGGTGGTGAATTTACTAGTACCTCGTTTAATGAATTTTGCGCAAGAAATGGTATAGTTCATGAGGTGACTCCACCATACACACCTGAGTCTAATGGGGCGGCTGAACGAAAGAACAAAACTTTTAAAAATATGATTAACAGCATGCTTATTAATTCTGGGTTGCCTAAGTACATGTGGGGAGAGGCTTTGAATACAGCCTGCCATATTCTGAATAGAGTCCCTCTAAAACATATGGACAAGACACCTTATGAATTATGGAAAAGTAGAAAGACAAGTTTAAAGTATCTTCGTGTGTGGGGGTGCCTTGCAAAGGTGCTTGTCCCTGAACACAAGAGAAAGAAACTAGGTCCGAAAACTGTTGATTGCATCTTTCTGGGCTATATTGAAACCACTACAACTATGAGATTTTTAGTATTAAAATCTGACATAGATGGGATAGTGGCTAACACTATAGTTGAATTTCGTGATGCAACATTCTTTGAGGATGTGTTCCCTATGAAGACTGGCATACCTCAAGATATTTCTAATGATGATCCTACTCACACAACGAGTTCTATTCCTGATCATGTGGAAAAGATGACAAATGTGGGGGCAGATCCTGCTAGTAGTTCTACTCCTGACGAAGTAGATGAACCTAGAAGGAGTAAGTGAGCAAAGGTAGTCAAGGACTTTGGAAGTGATTTTGTCACTTACAATGTCGAGGATGAACCTTTAACTTTCCTACAGGCCATGGATTCTTCGGAGTTAAGGCACTGGAAAGGTGCTGTAAAGAGTGAGATTGACTCTATTGTTTCTAATGGAACATGGGAGTTGGTTGATCTTCCTCCTGGGTGTACTACTATAGGATCTAAGTGGATATTCAAAAGGAAGATGAACCCTGATGGCTCAATAGATAAGTATAAGGCTAGGATGGTAGCTAAGGGTTTTAGGCAAAAGGAAGGCATTGATTACTTTGACACATACTCTCCTGTTGCAAGGATGACAACAATCTGAATGCTTATAGCATTGGCTTCCGTACATGGTCTTATCATCCATCAAATGGATGTAAAGACAGCTTTTCGTCATGGTGATCTTGAAGAAGAGATTTATATGGATCAGCCTGAGGGATTTGTTGCTTCTGGTAATGAGAGGAAAGTATGTACGTTGATCAAGTCTATATATGGCTTAAAACAAGCTCCTCGAGACTGGCATAAAAAGTTTGATGATACTGTTTTAGAATCAGAATTTGTAGTTAATGAAAGTGACAAGTGTGTCTACTATATGGTTAAAGGAAATGAATGTATTATCATGTGCCTATATGTGGATGACATATTATTGTTTGGAACCAATATTGAGATTATTAACGAGACAAAAAGTTTCTTGAAAAGGCACTTTGAAATGAAGGATATGGGTGAGGCTAGTGTGATTTTTGGGGTCAAGTTGACACAGTCAACTGATGGAATAACCTTGTCACAATCTCATTATATAGAGAAATCTATACTTGAGAAGTATGGTTATTCAAATTGTAGAATTGCTAGTACACCGTACGATCCTAAAGTTTCCCTAGTCAAGAATAGTTCAGGTATACCTGTGTCTTAGTTAAGGTATTCTCAGATTATTGGGAGTTTGCAATATCTTGCTAACGTGACCAGACCAGATATTTCTTATTCTGTGTCTAATTAGCTAGATATACAAGCTGTCCAAACAAGACTCATTGGGAGGCACTGGATAGAGTTCTTAGATATCTTAAGGGAACTATTTCCCTTGGTTTGCATTATCGAAGATTCCCTGGGGTACTCGAGGGATATAGTGATGCAAGTTGGATAGCTAAGAAATCCGGTACCAATGGAGTGACTGGATATTTGTTTACCCTAGCAGGTGGAGCAATATCCTGGAAGTCTAATACACAGACTTTGATAACTTGGTCTACTTTTGAGGCTGAGTTGTGTGCACTAGATGCCACTGGGACGGAGGCTGAATGGTTGCATGGACTTATGTCAGTGTTGCCTGTAGTAAGTAGACCGCTTCCAGCCATTGATGTTCATTGTGATAGCCGTACAACTATCGACAAGATCAGTAGTGAAATGTATAATGCTAAAACAAAGAGACACATCCAAGTTAGACTTAAGTCTATAAGGGGTCTAGTGTTTGAAAGGATTACTGCTGTAGAGTTCATTGGAACTCAGGATAATATAGCTGATCCTTTGACTAAAGGACATGAGCATGCAGTAGTCCTTAAGTCTAGGTTGGGGATGGGACTGATAGCCCATAATGATTCATCAGCAGCGGGAACCCAATACACCTGAGAGGAGATCCCTTGAAGTGTATTCAATGTGGTAATAACAAGCTGTGAGGGTGAGTTGGTAGTACCTTTACTATATACTTTGATACTTACGTATCTGTGTTTATCCCCTGTAAACCTAAAAGGTACTGTTACTGCCAGTATAGCAAGAGTTATTTGAACTCTGAATGAGGTCAAGTCATTTGACGAGATGATAGCAGTACATCTCTGGAGATGCCCAGCTAAGCGAATGTAATTGTGTGGTCGCAATTAGAGGAAAGGGTTATTCCTTGAAGCATTCGACGAACAGGATCGAGACAGGACCATTAACGTCTCAAAGCCGTAGATCAGCACCATAGCCTTTGATTTGTCGTCGTCGTCTATGGAGTGTGGTTACACCAAACGGAAGGGTACTGTAATATCTGTAAATTTTATTATTTAAATAAATTATACATTTAATATAAAGATATTTATTGTGGAGTATTGGGATATTATTAAATGATAATTATTGTGTGATTATGTGCTAATTGGTGAGTCAAAAGCCCCTTTCAAATATTTCGTCATTTGGAATTTTCTTCAAATCTGAGCCCCGTTTTGATAATTCAAGGGCCCCGTTGGAATTTCGTACGTTAATTATTATCTCTTCATCTTTCGTATTCGAATCATTATCGGGAGGGATATTCGTATCATTTCATCCCTACCTATTTGATTCTGCAAGAATAATTCGTTCTGTTCAAAAAGGAAAAATTGTTCCGAACCCTAATTGTTTAAGGGGACGGATATATCGTTTTATATTAATATTACATTTGTTATAGCCCTAGTATTCTTGAGCATTAGTTACATAAGGATATACATATCAATTGGATGATCATCAACCTTGTTAACTGATTATTCCTCGTAAAACGTGTTTTTAACCTAATTAGGGTTTTTAAACGAACCAGTGGATCTATATCGATCCAAAAATGTTGTTTGAGGTATTATTTTTCCAAAAATATAAAAAGACGAATCGAACCTTAAACCTATCATAATCTGCAGCCCTAATTCTTGAAATAATAAAAATCCCCGAACCGTGTTCTTCGTGTTCTTGAAGATTAATCCATTCGTTCAAGGTGTTATTGAAATCCAAATCTGAAGTTCTTGTACTCAAATCAAAGATCTTGACTTCTAGTTTCATAATCTTCCAACCTCATCATCATCTGGTAAGTTTTCGATTTTATATGAATTTTTCAATATTCGAATTTAAATTAGGGTTCTTGGTCGATTTGGGGATTTTCAATCTGTTGATTCTCCGTTCAATTGGTTGCTTCTAACTTGTTCCTAGGGTTCTAAATAGCAATAATCCATGATTTAATTTCATGTTCGAGTTCAATTTTGATGGGTTTGATTTTCGGGTTTTCAACCCGAAATTTTCTTTTACTTCGTTCGTTCTTTCTGTTGATCTGACAGGGTACGTGCAAAAACAGGGGGTGGATTTTGAAGAATTTTTTGCACCGGTAACACGACTCGAAATAGTCCGGTTGCTATTGGCATTAGCAGCTAAACATGGATGGCAAGTCCATCATCTCGATGTCAAGTCCGCATTTCTCAATGGTGACTTGAAAGAAATAATGTATGTTAAACAGCCAGAGGGCTTCGACAAGGCCGACAACGAGCATTTGGTGTATAGGCTAGTAAAGGCGTTGTATGGTTTACGCCAAGCTCCTCGAGCTTGGTACACACGGCTGAGCAAGTATCTGCAAAGTTTGGGATTTTCTAAGTGTCCATATGAACATGCAGTATACACACGGAAGGAGGGAGAAGAGGCACTAATCATAGGAGTGTACGTGGATGACCTCCTAGTCACAGGTACGAATTTGCGAGTTATAGAGAAATTTAAGAAGCAGATGGCAGCAAAATTTGATATGAGTGATCTCGGAAATTTATCCTACTATCTGGGTCTCGAGGTAAGTGAGAAAAAGGAAGTAGTTGTGATCAAACAAACAGAATATGCGCGAAAACTGTTGGAGAAAGCTGGGCTAGCTGAATGTAACCCTGCAAAAGTCCCGATGGAAACCAGGCTACAACTGACCAAAGACGAGAAGGGAAAAGTGGTGAATCCAACGGAATTTAAAAGTCTGGTGGGGGGGTTAAGGTATTTGGTAAATACCCGTCCCGACATTGCATACTCAGTTGGGATTATTAGTAGGTATATGGAACGTCCTACAGTCTTACATATGGGTGCAGCAAAACGAATTTTGCGGTATATCAAAGGAACATTGGAATATGGCTTGGTGTATGCGAAAGGAGCTGGAAATTATCTGTTAAAAGGTTTTTCGGATAGTGATTTTGGAGGTAATATGGAGGATAGGAAGAGCAGTGGAGGAATGGCATTTTATCTGGATGAAAGCTTGATTACATGGGTTTCTCAGAAACAGAGATGTGTTGCGTTATCTAGCTGCGAGACTGAATTCATGGTCGCGACTGCTGCTGCCTGTCAAGGAGTTTGGCTGAGGAACGTACTTGGACAGATCACAGATACAAGGCAGGGTCCTGTGGTCATCTATGTTGATAATAAATCTGCAATAGATTTGGCAAAGAATCCCGTATTCCATGGTCGAAGCAAACATATAGATATCAGGTATCACTTCATTCGAGAGTGCGTGGAACGCAAGGAAGTAGAGATCAGGCATATAAGTTCAGAGTTGCAGCGTGCGGATGTGCTAACTAAGGCAATGTCCACAGTGAAATTCGAACGCATGAGAGCATTGCTTGGTCTGAAAAATCTGCAGAAATAGCTTAGATTATGGGGGTGTTTGTTAGTTTATAATCTAAGCTGGTATTTGTTTTGTTTTTGGAATAAAGCCTGTCCACCCGAGAAGACCTGGTCTTGTGGGTTAGAGAAATAAACGGAGTTGGTTAGGTGGAGTGGGAGTCATGGAGATTTTCTAGGAGTTTAATTTTGGTGAACGTTGTATCAGTTATTTCTTTTCCTTTGTAGTATTTATTTCCTTGTAATCTTTATTTTGAGTAATGCAATCAATCAGTAACTTTGTTTCTCCAATTTGTTTCCACTAAATCTCAAAACACATCATATTAAAACTTATACTTACATGGTACATATTGCGCTGTGATGTTTCTTGGACGAGGCAACATATATAGTGGTTAAGATTTCAAGAAGCTAAATTTTCCAAAAAATTAACCTGAATTACTAGAAATTTTAAAGGCAAATCACCAGAACGGTTCATTTATATACACTTAAAAATTGTAAAATATCAATTCTCTCAAAAACAAATCACCAACTATTAATGAGTCACAAGTTTCGATCACCGAACCATTTTGTGGTGCCTTCATCTCTTATATCTCCGACATCTTTTGTACCAATCCATTAATTTGTCACCCCTAAATCAAACTCACAAGTTGTTTCACTTTCTCTGATCAGATTCAATCTTCGAACCATGATTTCACTTTGAATCTTAGGTAATGTCACCGAAATAGTGTTTAGATGAAATGAGAGGGAATATCAATACAAAAAGAATTTAAATTAGATGAGAAAACGAGATGAAAATAGAGATCAAGAAGTGAGATGAAGAGAGAAAAAGGGAGATGTGTGGGAAGAAGAAATAGAGAGACTAAACAGAGAGAAATAGACAGTTTAAAAACAAAAAGATTAAATGGAAGTGGGTGTTGACCGTTTGGGAGGAGAGAAAAATATATAAAGAAACATTTTTTTTGATGTATAATTTTAGATAACGAATATGTGGTTGAGATTGAAAGTTGTTAAAAAGATTGAGTGGCTCAATCTTAATTCCGTTTTAATAAGGGTCTGGTTTGAGCACCTAATCACATCCACATGTTCCTTCTCTCTCATCATAACAAAGAAGAAGATCTTGTATTTATGTTGTATAATATTTTGTTTATGTTGTATTTATTATAGAACAAATGTGTTATGTATTCATTTAATAATATTGGATGATAATTTGTATTTTATAAATTGATATTTATAAATAAAAGTTGACGTTTTCTAAAAATTCTATAGTTAAAAAATATGTTACATTCTGTATTTTACATAACAAGAATTATGTATTATTTATTTTAATAAATTACATTTCTAAGTTCTATACTTAAATAAAATAAATTTAATATTCTGTTTTAAATAAACTCCATTTTTATGTTCTGTATTTTATTGAAGCAAAAGTCTATGTTCTATATTTTATTATATCAAAGTTCTACGTTTTTTAATTTATAAATATGTTATATTTTGTATTTTATTGAACACAAATTATGTAAATTTATTTTAATAACTTAAATTTCTATGTTTTATACTTAAATAAAATAAATTTCATTATATGTATTAAATAAATTGAATTCAACATAAAAGTATTTAAAAAAACTAAAATTCATACAAGAAATACATAAGCCTAGAAATTATACATAAATTATCAAAACATTTAACCATATAATGTATAGCCCAGAAAGTAGCATCAATTAACTACTTTAAAGTACAAATAATGAAAGTTCTATATATATTCGCCCCTTTCAAGATATATTTTTTTTTTAACATTTATTTGATTTCGCCTTCGTTAGTGCTAATTTATTTGGGTTCAATCTATCTCATAGTTTTGAATGTTTACTTTATCACTTTAACAATTTAGTGATGATCATATTTATAATTTAAAATATTTAGATGTTATTATTTAATGTCAAGTGATATTAAATTATAAAATATAAATAATTAAAATAATAATGTTAAATAATATAATTAATGTATCTCATAAATCATCTCTAATTTAAGATGTAATGAATCACAACAAATAATTAAAAAATGGAATATAAGTTTTAGATAAAATAGCATGTAAAATATATAGGCTAGGTGATATATATTTCATCAAAACCTAGATGGTACCATAATATTAACAAATTTTCGTTTCCCATTTCATATTAACAAAATCATGTTGATCTGAATGCAGTAAGGTTTACTTAGGAAGTATTGAACAAGTTCACCTGAAAATCATAGGGCCCCTTGTGCTCCATGCATACTAGGCAAAAAGGAACATGGCAGCTCAGGAGTAGGGTATATATCTCTGGATGAACCTAGGAGAAGTAATTGAATTCTACCGTCATAACATTGCCAACGTAGAAAACACTTGTAATTCGATTCTCCAGTCATAACATTGACAACTTAGAAAATTAACACTTTGTTCAATATTACTAAAACTTTTGGATTCCTTGAACTACTTAGATGTGGGCGGGCAAACATACACGTGACATTAACACTCAGGGGCATATTTGTTATTTAAAAAATTGGGGCTATATGAAAAATAAATAAATTAAAACTAGAGATATATGGAAAAAATTAAAATTTAAGCCTATTAGAGTACAATTGCTTATAGAATATTATTAACAATTTCAGGGCTTTAGCTCAAAGGAGATATTTAAAATTGAAAGTTGATTAAGTTGACTATGCTATCAATGGAGAAGGAAATGGTAGAAAATTCTAATTTTGAAGGTTTGATTAATGATATTTCTGGTATAAATGCGAAAAAAATAATTATTAAGTCGTGAGTTATCATTTTGTTAGGTACAACATTAAACTACCTGGTTGGTGATTTTGTTATGCTATTAATATCCTATCAAGAGTTTAGTATTATTTTTATACATTTTTACTAGTTTGATGGTATTGCATTTTTTCTTTTATATCCATGTCAAAAAAAATTGGGGGCAATTCTTTTTAAGATGACATAAGACATCTCAAAACTACGGGCCCATCCACCTAAAAATCTAAGACGTTCACAGGAATCCACCTTTGTTCAGACTTTCTTTTCTCACGAGAGCTAGTGAGCTTGGGGAAATGGGAAACTAAAGAATTACTGGAGCTTATTCAAGCCCTAATGGCTGCTGCAAGTGCTGGTTGCCCATCCTCATCATTTTAATAGATTGATTACCAAAACTATAAAAAATTACAGAAATTCATAACGTTAAAAGTATACCTTTTGTTGGTCTGTAATGAATGTATAAGAGTATCCATCTCCAAGATTTAAATCATCTTTCAACAACTTGATGAATCAGACCCAAGAATCAGTGCACTCTACTTCATCAACTGACCAGGCTATAGGGAACATCTCATTGTTCCCATCTGTGACAACTCTCCTTTGACATATCCTTTTAAGAAACAACCATCTAAGCCTATCACTTTCCTACAACCAATTAAAAAACCCTTCTTCAATGCATTAAAACAAATGTATAACCTCTGAAATGTAGGATTTTCAGATTCCACAGTTGTTTCTCCCTTGATAAACACAGAGCTTCCAGGATTAGTTCTCAAGACTTCAGCTCCATAGGCCCATAATCTAGCAAAATGCTCAAGTTCAGCCATTGCAATTTTTTTAGCCCACCAGCATTGATTCAGTGTACATTGCATCTTGAACTTGGCATTTATAGCTTCTGCAAACTCCTTCAGCTTCCATCTAGGATTGCTCCTAATAATATTACCAAACTCTTTTGCTAACCAATTCGCCTTTACCATTCATTGTTTGCTTACTATGATGAAATTATGCTCTTTTTGGTAAGTTTTGACCTGGTAACCCTCATCATTCTGCATTCTGCGGGCCCATAATTCCCACTTGCAATTATCTCTACACTTACCTTGCAACCTCTTGAAATCACTCATTTTGATGAACACTCATCTCTATTTAGCCACACCATAATTTCTAATCGCATCTCTCAGTAGGTGTCTTGATGTAAATATTAAGCCAGGTTCAAAATCAATAAGTTCCATAGGTGTATTTGGGTTGAAAGTAGGGAAAATGGGCTTTTGTTTCTTCTCATGTTCTTACCTCTCCTCAACTTATTCACATCAAACTCCTCATGATCACTTGAATCTGATGTCTCCAAACTAGCTGAATCAAATGAATCACTATCATTTTTCTCCTCTGCAATTTTTTCAACTCTGTCACATCCAAGATCTTGATTTTCAGCATACTTCGGAAATAAACTGTTTAACATCTCATACTCATGTTGCACAAAATCTTGCCAGACATGTTTATCACACAATGCTAGATCATGTCTGTTTTTTGTCGTAGACTCAGTCCTAGCCTCACTTGTAGGTTCATGTTGTCTTTCTTCATCTCTATCAAACACTCCACTTCTAATATTCATGTCACTAAGATTACCCTCACTCAACGGATCAATCATCCCTTTTTTCAACATTCTTTTCCTCTCCCTAATTGCTTCTACTTCTTCATCACTATGTGATTCAACATCATCCCCAATACTATCTTCATCACAACTCTCTTCACTATCACTATATTGTTCTTCTTCGTAATCATGATCATCTGGTTCACTCCCATCACTTTCAAAATTCATCTCCTCCACAACATCGTCTACCTTCTCTTCAGCACAATGATCGACAAACAAACAAACAGAACCTAAGGGCATAGCATCTTTACGAAGTCGTTTAACTGATTCATCATTCCAAAGCAATATATAAATTTCTTTACCAGCGGTCAGAGGTTTGTTATAGTATAGCTTCAAACCATTACCGTACCCAATATCTCGTAAAAAATTAAGACAATGATCTATCGATAGTGCACTGATATCAACATTGTAAATGTTATCGATTGTAAGTAGATGCCTTCCTTCGTATTGAACTCACCCCCGTGTTGTATCTCAACCCTCATTGAATTCAGCGACCTAAATACATCAAATAAGAAGAAAGTGAGAGTTTGTAGAAAACCTTGAATATCGTGTAAAAAACCCTGATATACATCCAACAAATATAGTTAAAGCAAAGATTAAGGTTGGTATACCTTGCAATTCCAGCGATTGAATTGATTTCGAAACCGAGAAAAACCCTAACTCGAAGAAAGATTAGAGTTTGTATTTGTGTGTGTGTCGATGAAACAGAATATGATCAGGTTTTTCTGTTTTTCTTTTTGTTTTTTAATGACATAATTAGCCAGGTAATGTTAAAAAAGAGACAAATAGGATCAATTCTTAACATGAGTTAAGTACTTTTAACGGAATGATTAACTTTTAATCATATAATTAGTTGACGCTTAATTATTAAAAACAATTTTGTTCAGTGGTAGGTTTCTAAACAAGCAAAAATAGTTAAGTGACAAAAAAATTTATTTTCTCTCTTTTCCAGTTGAGTACTATATATGGAACTAGGTTCTCTCAGTCTCTCTCACACACATGTAAGTATTTTTATAAACATAATAGTTTATATGTTATAGCTAAACTTCTACGTTAAAATGCTTCTACGTACTAATGCTCAACAACTTATTACCACGGTTTAGAAAGTGGGCATGTATTGAGACACCGAGGCAGAATTACATATATGTGTTAATTTAGTAATTAACTAATATTTTTTCATATAAAAGTCTTATAAAAGTCTTATAAAATGTCTTTAATTTCAAACACCTTATCTCTACAATACATTGTTCTTTTTTTTAATGTTTGTTGCATAGATCACCCACAAATATATCTTCACACACGCATAAAGCAATTATAAATGGGTAGATTTTAGGTATTTATTTTAGCATGTTATAAAAAGAAGATTAAAGTCTCAATGTCAATATTATGTAAAAGAGAAACCGAAAAAGTGGAGATTAAACACACGTAAGAGCATATATTAACAAGCCTTTAGTTAATATTCTTGTTGGCATACCAAATATAAAATTTATAGATAATATGTAAAAAAATCATCACTCCAATAGGATAAAACCTTTATCTATAATTTTAGTCAACCTCACTATATTAGTCATACTAGCTTTATACCCGTGCGGGATGATTTATCAAAAAAAAATTACATTAGTTTATTTATTTTATATATTTTTATTTTTATTTTTTGCTATAATTCTTGATTCATAATTTTACATTAATTTATTTATATATATACTTTTTACATAATTTAAAAATATTCATTTATAATTTTATAAATTTACAAATTGATTCATACAAAATATTTAAACTTTATGATGAAATTTTTTGAAAATATAAATTTTATTATATATTCTATTTAATTTGTTGGTTACTTTGAAAAGTCAATTTATAAAACAGAGTGGGTAATGCTTTTTCTCGAAATACTATCTATTTTATGTATATTTTAATATCAATATTTATCCTCAAAAGTATGTTGTAATATGAAATTTTAATTTATTTATTTTCAATAATAATAATAAATATGTAATTTTTAATTGTATATGTGTTAAGATAATGGTGGAAAATATGGTACTTTCAAATAATAATTTGTTTATGAAATCGATTTAGAACTATATTTTATTAATTTTATTTATATTGTATATTACTAATGAAATTTTATTTCTTTGTTTTTTATGCTTTAGTGTCTTCTTATGCTTTTCAATAAACCTGTTTACAACAGGTGTGTCAGTCTATTGCTAATTGTATCTCCCGGAACACCCGAAAAATGTATAATTGTTACGCTCTTTCTTTTTCATTTTAACAATAATTAGTAATTAGTAATTTACAATGTTAACCCTGACGACCATACCACTTAAACTCTCTTATACCAATTATATATAGGATATAATATGTTCAACCTTCTAGCAAAATTAAACATAATCTATTACCATATTCAAATAATATTTTCCATTTATAACAATTTCAAATATTAATTAATTAATAATTTTAACATATAGCCAACCATTATAACTAATCGTGTTGGAGTATAAGTTCAACAAATATTAGAAAATTATTGGTTTAAATAACAATATATCCAATCAATTTAACTAACTCCATTGGAGATGCTGTAAGGGCTAAATATATCATTCAAATCACATCAATAATCACTACACCATAGATTGCATATTGCAACAACACAAATATATTGTTTAACGACTATATTTGTTGCATTAGACTTAATTGCAACGAATGTCCAAAATTTCACTGTTGCATCCGACCATGTTGCAATAGACCCATTTAGCAACGATTTCAGCTCCATATAGCAACGTTAAAAATCATTGCAATACATGCATTTAGTAACGTTTTATGGTCTTGAGCAACATTTAAAAATCATTGCAGTAGTAAATGGTTGGCAAACAAGTCACTTTAAGGCAACAAATATTAGTCCAATTGCAATGAATTTATTAGACAAATTGCAACAGTTTAAGCCCTTATTGCAATAATTTTATATCAGTTTTAACATTATTTGCAACATCTTTTTGGCACAATTGCAACAATATTTAAAAATAAAATTGCGGGGTTCCATTTGAATATTAAACTAGCCAGACATAAAAGCCACAAATTCAATGTCATTTCATACAGAGCACTAATTACCAACATTTCGAAAGCAAAACCATGACTACTACTACGTACGACATCGTCGTAGAAACCATCCAAAAGGTAAGTCTAACAAAAATGACAAAGTCTTGTATGCGCGCATACACTTAATTACTTAGCAAAACATGCTAAGTCGCATACACCTACTTGGACAAAAGAAGTATACTAAGATCACAAAACTTATAATTGCTACTCAGAGTAAAAAGGACCCCAGGTTCAAATAAACCCTGGTTGGACACTTCACAATAGTCCGGTACTTAAAAAATTGTAGCATGACACGGGAAACAGCAGAAGAATGAGTCACTGAACGATTCGGTTGAAGCGATCTCTGAACGGCTACCTGAGGTTGATTTTTTAACTTTGGTTGCAGCTGCGGCTGTTGGCGCTGCTGCTGGTTTGGTGGAACAGCTTGATTTGAAGTACATGTAGGACCAGCTACTGGTGAAAGATGATTTTGATTGCTATTTTCAGAATGTGTATGAGTTTGTTGGTGCTGCTTTGATGAAGTTGTTTGAGCAGAATACAACACTTGCTACTGAATTTTCTCGCTAAGGTCTGTGACACTGAGATCTGCATGTTCTGCTACTGTAAGAAAATAATTAAAGGTGTCAATATTGCGTACAACCGAAGCAATATATGCAACGGGCACTTGCTTAATTGTTTCACGCCAACGATCTGAACTCTTGTTGTTTCTGCATTGGGACATGCTATACAAAGAATCAAATTCTTTTAAATGCCTATCAAGAGTTTCTCTTTCTTCACAAGTACCAACAAATTTTTCATCATGCAAGTGCTCAGAGCTTTCATCGAGAGCATGGGAGTCAGCTTTTCTTTGGCGCAGAATAATTGAAAGCACCCGAATAAGATGTGGAATGCACAAAGGATCATATATCACATATGCACCCAAACTTTGAAAAGAGCAAGTGAAAAATTGCAATAGTTCGTGTTAATAACAAGTTGGATGATGTTAGTAAGAGAAAATTTGTCACTCAAGGTAGCATCAAACTTTAGGTAAGCAAGTCAAAGAAGATTATAACTTTACTAAAGTTTAAAACATAGACCCCATGTAAAGGTCATAGAAACAGCTGGACAATGTTTGCCATATTAGGGGTCTTTTGGCACTACACTATTAGCAACGCTTAAATAGGGACCAAATAACAGATGCACTCCTTTACGAGTGGATAATAATGGCATCAAAAAACAGTCATTTCCAGTATTAACCTGCCTAAGTAGATCATAAATTTAGAGTACTTCAGCATAAATAGGTCTCAACATTGTGATTGTTGCATCTTAACCCATTTTCTACTTCTTTTGTTACAAGTTGAAGACTTCTTTCCTTAGTAAAAATACAATGGCATGAGTAAGTTACTTTGGAAAGAAGAAATATAATCTGAAGTGTCAAACATTTATGATAAATTGAAAAACATCAAAATACAATGGCATCAGTATCTCATTGCCAAACTATGTGTCTAAGAACAAGCTGACAAAATTCAAGGGAAGTATAGATACAAAAGACTGGGATGTAACTACGAGGATATTGCTAAATCGTGGCAACTAGCACTTTAATAGAGACAGAACAAACAAATACCAAGCCAAATTAAATTTTCCATTTCTACTTATTATGTAATACTATTTTAGTATTCTTAGTAGTTATTATTGTCGTGTGCAACGAAATAACAGGCAACCAACTACACACAGAGCACTGGAGGACCACATAGATACTTAGTTTCAGAAACATCTTTATTTATAACTGGAACAACTACATTACTAGGTTCTCTGCACCTAAGTTCCCTCTTTTGGCAAGATTCACAACTACCTCAAGATTGTTCAACTGCAAGAGTAATCAAGATAGGCCAGGGACAAGTAATTATAACAAATTGATGAAGATGTAGCACAAAAACTTACCTGACCACTAACAAAAGGCACAATAGTTGATTCATTTACACTGGCTAGCAATACTTGACCTCTTCGGTTGATGGCATAGAATCCCCCAACTGATGACGTCTTTCTCTGCAATTATTTAACAAAATTACAAACACCAAAAACACAAATTATAAGAAAAATTACAATTTGAAACCCCTAATTAACAAAATGTTGGAATCCCTAATTTTAAAATTCGACTTAAAGAAAATATTGATGTAAAAGCTTATTTAACATAAAAGAACAAAAATAAAACCCTATAAATCGATTTAAAAATAAGCACAAATTAACAAATAAACCCTAATTCATACCTTTTAGGGAAAATTCATCTAAAAACAGATTTTAAAATCAATTTAGGGAAAGAAAATACATTTTTCGAGTTTCAGTGTTCAAGCGTGAGTGTTCTTCGAGCTTCAGTGGTCGAGTTTGAGTTCTTCGAGCTTCAGTGGCCTAGTCTCTCTCTGGTGTCTTTGTCTCTCTCTCGTGTCTCTCTCTCTGTTTTATGGTGTGTCTATGTTATATTTGGTTTAGTCAAATATTTTTAGTCAAGCTAAGTTCCTATTCTAGAAAACCCCAGCAAACAAAATTTACTAAGCGCGCTTCAAATTTTAAAAGCCCGCCATATACTTCGCCCAAAATTTTGAAGTTAATAGCAACGTTTATCTACATTAGTTGCATTATAATTCAAATTTTGCATAAATTAGATTGAATTGCAACAATTTTAAAAAACATTGCAATATTTATTAATTTTTCAAAACTTGTCATTAGTAGCAACGATTTTTAAGCAATTTTTTCAGTGTGCGTTGCAATAGCCAATCTATGGTGTAGTGAATAATAAATTAAAATATAATATAATATTATATCAACTTCAAAAATTAATAAATATTTAAATTATAAATCATATCAATTTAATAAATATATTTGAAGAACATGTTGTGCAGAGGGTTAAAGCTAGTACCAGATTGCACCATCAATTTAATGTTTTTTCATCAACCATGTTTACCAAAATAACATTCAATCACATTACAACAAGATCCAACTATGCATCATTCTCTCTATAGGATATAAACAAGATGGATATTTGAACAACTGCTTTATTGATATAACTGCATAAGGCTTACAAATTGAAGAGATACAAAGAATAGACTAACTGGACAATACTTAAACATAACCTTCCTACAAACCAGGAACTACTCTCCAGGTTTATCTCCACTACACTCCTCAAACTACTGAACCACTAGACCTATTCAGCTGCACACGTACTATGCATACACCTGACTTATTCAAACATAATAAAACATACATACTCGATTATAACAGACTTTCAGACAAGCTTAGATTATTATCAATACCCCAACATATCCTCCCTTAATCTAAGCATGACTGAGATTTTTAACTCCCAAGAGTTTACGCATCTTCTCGAATCGATCAACTGCCATGGCCTTTGTCAGAATATCCGCTCGCTGTTTATCAGTCTGTATGTGCTTGACAACAATCAAACCCTTTTCAACACATTCTCGTATAAAATGATAACGCACATCTATGTGTTTACTGCGCCCGTGAAACATTGGATTTTTAGCCAAGTCTATTGCCGATTTGTTGTCAATGTATATGACTACAGGTCCTGCCTCAATGTCACAAATCTGACCGAGTAATTTCTGCAACCATATTCCCTGGCACGCGGTGGCTGTAGCTGCCATAAACTCAGCTTCGCACGAAGATAATGCCACGCACCTCTGCTTTTGTGACACCCATGTGATCAAACTCTCGTCCAAGTAGAAAGCCATTCCACCAGTACTCTTCCTATCAGTCAAATCTCCTGCCAAATCACTATCAGAAAATCCAGAAAGCAGATAATTTCCATGTCCCTTCGAGTATACTAAACCATAGTTCAACGTCCCCTGCACGTATCTCAGAATCCTTTTTACTGCACTTTGATGTAGCACAGTAGGTCGCTCCATAAATCTGCTCACTACTCCTACCGCATAAGCGATGTCAGGACGTGTGTTTACTAAGTACCTCAATCCCCCTATCATGCTCTTGAATTCGGTGGCATTCACAGCTGTTCCTCTTTCATCCTTGTGCATTTGGACTTTAGGCTCCATAGGGAAATTTACTGGATTACACTCAGACATCCCAGCTTTTTCAATAACCTTTTTAGCATATGCCGACTGTTTTAACTCGATGTAACCCCCTGTTTGCATCACTTCAATTCCCAGATAATAAGACAGCAGCCCAAGATCAGACATTTCGAATTCTTTACCCATCTGATCCTTGAATTTCACAATGCTATTCACCCTCGTGCTAGTGATAATTAAATCATCGACGTACACTCCGATAATCAGTGACTCCTTTCCGTCTCTTTTTGCGTACACAGCGTGCTCCATCGGGCATTTTATAAACCCAAGCTTCTCGAGACAATTCTTCAGTTCCATGTACCAGGCTCGAGGAGCCTGTTTCAGCCCATACAAGGCCTTAAACAACTTATAGACCTTCCTTTCTTGCCCTGGTTTCACATATCCCTCCGGTTGATTTACATAGACCTCTTCATACAGCCTTCCATTTAGAAATGCTGACTTTACATCCATGTGATGTACTTCCCAGTCATTTTTAGCTGCAAGTGCCAGTAACAAACGAACTGTTTCTAATCTCGTGACTGGAGCGAAAACCTCTTCAAAATCAACTCCGTATTTCTGCACATATCCTTTAGCGACCAAGCGAGCTTTGTGCTTCACAATTTTACCAGTAGTGTCCCTCTTCGTTTTAAATACCCACTTCAAATCTATGGCTTTATGTCCCGGAGGTAGGTCTGTCAGTGCCCAAGTTTCATTCCGTTCTATTGCCTTGATTTCACAATCCATAGCCTCCTGCCATTCCTTTTCTCGCACGGCCTGTTCATAATTAGCTGGTTCATCAATTCCAGCTAGCAGCAGTTCCTCCTCTGCTTCAATCACCTCTGTTTCATTGTAGATATCATTGATGTTACGAAAGTTTCTGGGAGGTTCGCTGTCATCACTTGAATCAGTTGCATCACCACTGCCAACAGAAGCCTGCGTTGGTGGTGTTTGTGGTGTCTGTGACTCATTCTCAGTTTCAGTTTGTTCCTCTCCCGTATCATCATTTGATGAAATTTCAATTTCCATATCAAACTGTAAACCCTCCACCGCAAATGATGATACTGATTCACCACTTGGTGCCTCTGACCATTTCCACCCTTCTTTTTCTTTGAAGACTACATCTCTGCTGATATGTATTTCTCCAGTAAGTAGATCATAAAGTCGATAGGCCTTAGTCCCTGATTCACGACCAAGATGTACAACACACTTACTTCTGTCATCCAATTTTCTCAGACGAACACTAGGAATCTTCATGTACGCTATGCACCCGAAAACTCTCAGATGATCCACTTGTGGCTTTACCTGAGTCCAGGCTTCGTATGGCGTTTCTCCGGCCACTGCTCTCGTGGGCAACCTGTTCAATAAATACACAGCATGTCGAATAGCTTCGCCCCACATATAGGCTGGCATACTGAGCTCTTTTAGCAAACTTCTTCCCATAGCCACCACCGTTCTGTTGCGTCGCTCTACAATTCCGTTCTGTTGAAGAGAATAAGGTGCCGTATAGTGTCTAACGATACCCATATCTTCGCAGTACTTTGTGAATTCATGCGAGTAAAACTCTCCCCCTCGATCCGTCCGTAGCACCTTAATCTCTTGCTTTGACTCTTTCTCCACCAGAGTTTTGAAGTTTTTAAAATGTGAGAAAGCTTCATCCTTGGACTTCAACATATAAACCCACATGGCACGGCTATAATCGTCGACAAGCAGCAAAAAATACTTGTTTCCAGTTGGAGTACATGGTGATATAGGTCCACAAATGTCACCGTGTATCAACTCCAAGCGTTCCTTGGCCATGAAATCTGTTTTGCTGGGAAAAGGTCGTCGTGCTTGCTTGGACATCAAACATCCTATACAAGCACTGTTGGGTTGAGAGAGAGCAGGTAAACCTCGAGCCATTCCATTCCTTGACATAAGTAACATACCTCTAAAATTCACATGGCCGAGGCGTGAATGCCATAGCCAAGAACTTTCTTCAGCCTTTGTCAGCAAGGCCATATTTCTGTCTGTAGGTACAATGACTTTGTACATTCTATTTTTTGCTTTCTTTACTTTCATAACCAAATCTCCAGTAGCATTATATAACCACAAATATTCACCCTTTATGACAACTTTACTACCGTTTTCCGACAATTGGCCAATACTAATTATATTATTGCACAAACTAGGAATAAAGTATACCTCCTTGAGCACACAAATCTTTCCTTCATCAGTTTTAATTTGGATTGACCCATTTCCTTGTATTGCAACTGTGGATCCATCGCCAAATCTTACTTGTCCAATCAGACCTTCGTTTAACTCCAAGACCCTTGAGCGTTGACCCGTCATATGATTTGAAGCCCCATTGTCAAGATACCACACACTTGAGTCTTCGAGTTTCTTCCTCCCTGCTGTGTTCAACATTGGAATCATACCTGACTCGTTAAGCAGAATGAGCTCAGGCTGTTTTTCACCGCACTTTGCAAGTAGTAGTGTGGGTTCGTCATCCTTGCATAACAAATTCACCTCACTCCGTTGATCCCTTTCTCTCTTGGGCTTGCGACACTCAGCTGCATAATGGCCGTAAGCACTACAGTTGAAACACCTTACTTTTCCTCTATCTCGACCTCCTCGCACAAAATCCCTACTTCTGCTTTCACCATTGTTGCCTCCTTTGTTTTTCTGTTTTAGCCACTCCTCCCTCGTGAGAAGTAATTTCCCGTCCTGATTCTCCCTTTTCATCCATTCTTCTTCTGTGAGAAGAAGTTGCTGTGCACCACTGTTCTCCTCTTTTCCACGCAATCTCTCTTCGTGTGCCTTGAGGGATCCAACCGTCTCTTCTACAGACATTTTTTCCAAGTCGCCAAACTGTTCGATGGCCGACGTTATCTGCAAAAATTTTGTGGGCACTGCTCGGAGAATTTTCTTCACCACATATGCTTCTTCAATCTTTTCTCCCAGGGCCCGGATATTTGTTACCAAGCCATTCAATCTCATGCAAAAATCATCAAGTTGTTCCGTCTCTCTCATAACTAGTGACTCAAATTCTGCTTTGAGTGTTTGAGCTTTCGCTTTCTTCACCTTGTCTGCACCCAAATTCACTGTTTTAATCGCCTCCCATGCTTCCTTCGATGTCTTCTTCTCTGAAATTGACAATAGTAAGTCCTCAGGGATTCCTTGATAAATTATGGCCAATGCTCGCTTGTCAACCTTGTCATCAACAGCAACCTTAGGATCCTTGGAGTCTATAGCTTCCCATACGCCGTGTGCCTGCATAAAGACTCGCATTTTCAAAGCCCATGCCGTATAATTGGTTTTTGTTAACATTGGATAGCTTAAACCGAAAGAGCTTTCTTTGGCTTTACTGGGTTCCATTGTTGGTTCTGTTTTTCTTTAGGCTCTGATACCAGATATAGGATATAAACAAGATGGATATTTGAACAACTGCTTTATTGATATAACTGCATAAGGCTTACAAATTGAAGAGATACAAAGAATAGACTAACGGGACAATACTTAAACTTAACCTTCATACAAACCAGGAACTACTCTCCAGGTTTATCTCCACTACACTCCTCAAACTACTGAACCACTAGACCTATTCAGCTGCACACGTACTATGCATACACCTGACTTATTCAAACATAATAAAACATACATACTCGATTATAACAGACTTTCAGACAAGCTTAGATTATTATCAATACCCCAACACTCTCCGCTCGGATATTTTCTGCATTAGCTGATATATTTCTGCTCTGAGCTCCAACAATCTTTTTCGAATTTAAAGGACTTCTTCAACGTCATTCTTCTTCGTCTGCAAAGACTTCAGGAGTCTTTTCATAAAAGTAAGCTGCAAAATTGCCCGAAAAATGTAAACAGCTGTAGTACAATAAATAAATACAAGTAAAGAAAAACTAACTGGACTACTGCATTAACTTCTTTTACCTTCTGGAGCCTTGCTAAGGAATTAGGCTGCGAAATTGCCAAAACAATTAATACAACTTTAGTTCCATAGATATATATATATGTAAGTAAAGAAACATTAACTTGTGTTTCAATTAATATCCAAGAAGAGGTTTTGATCTTACATCATCAAAATAACGCTCGTCTCGTGGTGTTCTTGATGGACACAGGTTGAGCTTCTTAAGTGTCTTCTGGTTATCCTTTGGACTCGTGACTTCATCAAAACATTGTAATCATCAGTGATATATTTATTGGAAAATGATATATGGTCTGTTTGTAAACATTCAAACAGGCAAACATTCTATTCCTTGCTTGTTTGGATTTATAAGAAATTGTAAACTCAGTTAGTTTCGGTCTAAAAGGTTTTACTTCTGAATATGAATATACAACAGTTATTTCATATTCTTAATAAATTGCAGCAAGAATCAAAACAAAGTAATAGATTATTGAATCCAATGTGGATATTATTAGTATTAATGCCACCTGTGACCATAAGATTATGATTTTTGATTTACAATCTTTTTAAAAGTTTTCTTTATTAATTTTTAAAAAAATGATATCAATAAATATATATTAGATATATAAATATTTTTTATTATATAAAATACTTTTATTCAAAATCACTGAACCCAAAAAATAATACCATTAATTATATTTGTGTTACATATTTATTAAAACAAATTGTTAGAAAAAACACATTCAAATATTTAACATCACATGTGATATATGGGTGCTATGTAATTTGTTTTATTCCTTGTGATTTCCATGCTTGCAGTAAGCAAATTGAAATACTTACCGAGTATAATAATATTATATGGAAGTAAAAAAACAATTGAATCTCATGTATCTATATTTGACCCACTAAACTGTTGGTTTTAATCAAAGCGTGTTTGTTTTATTTATGTGTTTTATTTATTCAATATGACTTGGTCATTTAGTCAGTAGAGATTATTTAGGAGTTTCAAATAAACGTTATGTAGTGGAGTTATAGTAGGGAGGTTGGTCCTATTTTGTAGCAACACACCTGTATGCAGGTGTATTTATCTTGTATTTTCTTCATGGAATAAACACACGCTCAAATATTCTCTTGTTTCACTATATACTTCATTAAGCTCTAAATTCCAAGGTGTATAACTATATATATTCCAACAATCTGGTATCAGAGCTACGGTAACATTAGTGTATGCCAAAGTATATGCCAAAGAGGGTGACAATGGAGAACAGTGGTAAAGCAAAAGATGGGGTGATCGGACTTAGTTATCCCATGTTGAATAGGGGAAACTATACGGCCTGGTCAATCAAAATGCGAGTTTACATGCAGGCACAAGGCGTTTGGTCCGCTGTGGATACTAAAGATTCGAAGACAGTGGTCGAAGAAAAGACAGATAAAGTGGCCTTGGCAGCCATTTATCAAGGTATTCTAGAGGATATACTCTTGTCTGTAGCAGAGAAGAAGATAGCAAAGGAAGCGTGGGAAGCTGTCAAGACTTTGTGTTTAGGAGCTGAGCGAGTGAAAAAAGCACGGATACAAACTCTCAAGTCTGAGTTTGAGTCTTTAAGCATGAAGGAAACAGAAGCGCTTGACGATTTATATATGAAGCTCAACGGACTGGTAACAACCATTCGAGCTCTCGGTGAAGAAATCAAGGAGGCCTATGTAGTGAAGAAACTGTTGCGGGCAAGTACCGAGTAAATTTCTTCAGATTGCCTCCACTATCGAGCAATTTGGAGATTTAGAGTCCATGACCGTAGAAGAAACGGTTGGATCCCTCAAGGCTCACGAGGAGCGTCTCAGAGGACAGAGCGAGACTGGGGGTGGACAATTGATGCTAACGGCTGAAGAGTGGTCTAAACGAGAAAAAGATGACTCAAAGCTGCTACTCACGAGAGAGGAGTGGCTAAAACGGAGTGGGAAAAATGGAACAGAGGGAAGTACAAACCAGAAATGGAGAAGCAACAAAGAAACTGTTCGAGGAACACGAGACAAGAGTAAGGTACGATGCTTTAACTGCCTTGGTTATGGTCATTATGCTGCAGAGTGTAAAAAATCAAAGCGTGAACAGAAGGAGGAAGTAAATTTGACACAAATCCAGGATGACGAGCCCGCATTGCTGGTGACTGAAAGGGTGTTATTGATCAACGAAAATAAAGTGACACCCAGGTTGAATCAAGTCAACAGAGAAAATGGAAGTGACTCAAATGTTTGGTACCTTGACAACGGGGCCAGTAACCATATGACAGGCCAGTTGTCGAAGTTCCATGAGCTGGATGAAAGCGTTAAGGGACAGGTCAAATTTGGAGACGGCTCCATGGTACACATTGAAGGAAGAGGAATAGTTCGACTAAGGTGCAAAAATAGAGAAGACAGACTCTTGACAAAGGTATATTATATACCAGCATTATGTAGTAATATAATCTCTCTTGGACAGCTAGCTGAAGAAGGAAACAAAGTCGTTCTAAACGGAGACTATCTTTGGGTGTATGAAGAAGATGGCAAATTAATAATAAAGGTGAAGCGTTCGACAAATCGCCTGTACAAAATTCTTATCGACAGTGGGAGTGCAGACTGTTTGTTGTCAAAAACCCAAGAGAACTCCTGGCTCTGGCACGCCCGTCTTGGGCACGTAAACTTCAAGGCATTAACAATGATGTCGACGGGAAGAATGGTAACTGGTATGCCTGAAATTAAATGTCAAAGTGAGGTTTGCAAGGGGTGTCTTATGTCTAAGCAAGCAAGAAAGCCTTTCCCAAGCCAGGCAACTTATAGTGCTAAGGAAGCATTGGAGATCGTTCACGGTGACTTATGTGGCCCAATCACACCCCAAACTACAGCAGGTAACAAGTATTTCCTCTTGCTAGTAGATGACTATACTAGAGTTATGTGGGTATATTTTTTGAAAAGCAAAGATGAGGCATTTGAGAATTTCAAAAAATTCAGAGCAAAAGTTGAAAGAGGGACTGGAAAAAAAATCAAATGTTTTCAAACAGACAGGGGAGGTGAGTTTACATCCAAGTTGTTTAATGATTATTGTAATGAAGCAGGAATTTCTAGACAACTCACAGCTCCATACTCACCGCAACAAAACGGCGTGGTGGAGAGGAGAAATCGCACTGTCGTAGAAATGGCACGGAGTTTCTTAAAAGAAAAAGGCTTGCCATCCAGTTTCTGGGCTGAAGCAGTGAGACATTCGGTATACATTTTAAACCGGTTGCCCACCAGAGCTCTATCAGGTGTGACGCCATATGAGTCATGGTGTGGGAGAAAGCCCGACATTGGGCATATCAGAGTTTTCGGTTGCAGGGCACATATGAAGTTACCGGCAAATCAAGTCTCAAAGTTGGGTGATCGAAGCAGGATGGTGGTAAACCTTGGAAAAGAACCCGAGACAAAAGTGTATAGGGTGTATGAACCAGAAACCAGAAGGCTGTACGTAAGTCGTGATGTGGTATTTGAAGAAGAAAAGGGATGGGATTGGAAGCAAATGTATACAGTTGAAGGGGAACACCAAAGTACTTTCTGCGTATATAATCTGAATAATGAGGTGTCCAACAATGAAACTGAAAGTGAAGAGGAAACTGAAACTCAAAGCCCATTATCTGCACAGTCCAGTATGGGTGAGGGAGATAACACTAACTCAGGTGTTACACCACCTTCAACACAACAGTCTCCACATGATGATTCAACAGAAAGTACTGAAGCTGAGATGAGTCACGAACCACACAGAAGACACAGACAGTTGACAGAGATTTATGAAGAAACTGAGGAAATGGAATTGGACGACGATGAACTCATGTTGATGGGAACGATTGAGCCAACGAGCTATAGTAAAGCTGCGACCGAGTACTGCTGGCAGCAAGCAATGCAGACTGAAATTGATGTTGTTGAAAGAAACAATACCTGGAGGTTGACAGAACTTCCCGACGGGAAAAAGGCTATCGGTTTGAGATGGGTTTTCAAGGTAAAGAAAGATGCAAACGGAGAAGTGTGAAAATGTAAAGCCCGTATTGTTGCAAAAGGATATGTTCAGCAGCAGGGAAGGGACTTTGATGAAGTATTTGCGCCTGTAACTCGAATAGAAACAGTGAGACTTCTATTGGCTCTTGCAGCGAAAAACTGTTGGGAAGTACACCATTTAGATGTGAAGTCTGCGTTCTTAAACGGGGAAATTCAGGAAGAGGTTTACGTCACTCAGCCAGAAGGCTTTGTGGAAAAAGGGAAGGAACATTTGGTCTATCGACTCATAAAAGCTCTGTACGGTTTACGCCAAGCACCTCGTGCTTGGTATGCAAAGTTGAGCAAGTGCCTAGAGGAGCTTGGATTCGCTCGATGCCCATATGAACACGCTGTCTACACAAAGAAGTTTGGAAAAGAAATGCTAATCATAGGAGTATATGTTGATGACTTATTGGTGACAGGTACGAATGTAAGCATTATCACTGAATTCAAGGATCAAATGAGTAAACATTTCGACATGAGCGATTTAGGCAAACTGTCTTACTACTTGGGGATAGAGGTAGAGCAGGGGAAGGACTACATCGAACTAAAACAAATGGGGTATGCTAAGAAGGTGCTTGAAAAGGCTGGAATGTTGGGATGCAATCCCACTAAGTATCCTATGGATCCGAAGGAAACTATAACTAAGGATGAAGGAGGAAAAGTTGTTGATACTACTGGGTTCAAGAGCATTGTTGGTGGCCTGCGTTACTTGGTGCATACTAGACTGGACATAGCTTATTCGGTGGGGATAGTCAGTCGTTACATGGAGAAACCTACAGTGATGCACCAGAATGCTGCAAAACGAATACTGAGGTACATAAGGGGAACACTGGAATTCGGGATAGTGTACACAAGGGACATCGACAACAACATTCTGAATGGATTCTCAGATAGTGATATGGCGGCGACGGCTGCAGCATGTCAAGCTATATGGTTAAGAAATTTGCTGGGACAAATCACAGGAAAGTGTGTTGGTCTGGTCATACTTTATATAGATAATAAATCAGCCATAGATTTGGCGAGGAATCCAGTTTTTCATGGCCGCAGTAAGCACATAGACATTTGCTATCATTTTATTCGCGAATGTATTGAACGGGGAGAGATTGTCGTTACTCATATTAGCACGGACCTACAAAGAGCTGATATTTTGACGAAAGCTTTGGCAACTGTGAAGTTTGAGAGGATGAGAGCTTTGTTAGGTGTCAAGGATTTGCACAAGCCCAAGCCCGCTTAGATTAGGGGGTGAATGTTGGTTTTAATCAAAGCGTGTTTGTTTTATTTATGTGTTTTATTTATTCAATATGACTTGGTCATTTAGTCAGTAGAGATTATTTAGGAGTTTCAAATAAACGTTATGTAGTGGAGTTATAGTAGGGAGGTTGGTCCTATTTTGTAGCAACACACCTGTATGCAGGTGTATTTATGTTGTATTTTCTTCATGGAATAAACACACGCTCAAATATTCTCTTGTTTCACTACATACTTCATTAAGCTCTAAATTCCAAGGTGTATAACTATATATATTCCAACATAAACTACCATACAAGAGTATTAATACGAATGTCATCCTAAAATAAATCACAGAACGATTATAAATATTTGTCATTGCAAACTTAATTACATATGCCAAAGATATATATCTCTACCAAATTAATTGCATATGTGTAATACATGTATAACCAATCAAATCAATTGTAAAACTCATGAGTTTAAGAAATAAACTTACATCCCATGTTGCTGATGAGAGATGAAAAACGAGACCGTAAAACTATTGATAAGAGATCGGAGAAAAAGGACACTTGAAACTTTTGTTCAAATGAGAAATGGGAGCGGCTAAATGGAACTCCACAAATGAGAGAAATGTTTAATTGATAATGATATATTTATAGGATATAATTAGGGTTAGTTTCAATTACTTATTTACCCTCTTAAAATTTTCATTTCTCAATTTTAATATATTATGGTTTATGCATTTGCTAATAAATTATTAATAAATTTACTTTTATGAAGCTTTTTTATTTTACTTACAAGCAAGTAAAAAATTTAATTTACTTAATTACCCTTATTTATTTATTTTTAAAAAATATGATCAAATAATAACATAATTTACAACCAATTTCGTTTTCAGCTAAAATATATTACTTTTTTTCTTCTTCGAACAAATCTCCTCTTTTCCACAAACATTTCATGGACAATTACCTTACCTTTTTCAACTTTTCCTTACTAAAACCCCTCTTTTTCTAAAAATATCACCGACAAAACATTTTCTTATTTATTTTAAAACATATTTTAATACTTTTATTTACAGGGAATTACCTTTTTCAACTAAAATATGTTACTTTTTTTTTAATTTTTCTTTACTAAAACCCCTCCTTTTGCAAAAATATCGCCGACAAACCGTTACTTATTTATTTTAAAACCTATTTGAATACTTTTAGATATTTAAAAAAGGCTAACACTCGGACTTATTATTTTTAACAAATACAATTAATAAAATATTAAAACGTAAATAATAAAAATAGCAATTATTAAAACAATCCGTAGTATTATATATTAAAAGTTTGGTTTGTAGTCTGGTCCTCCATGATTTGGTCACTCAGTTCTCCCAGGTTCCATCTTTTAAATCAATATAATGAGTCAATATAATGAGAGTCGTCGCAGAAAGTACTAAAAATTATTATATGTAGTACCTTTCATATTTTCTCTAACTAAAATTTTTCTTTTTCTCAAAACACTACAGGTAATTTATTTAATAAAATAAAATAATAATATTATATTTACAAGTAACTAACTAATTACATTTTCCAGCTAAAATACATTATACATGTTTTATATTTTCTAACTAAAACAACTCATTTTCTAAAAATAATATGTCTTTTTGAGCACATTCCAAATATAACACAGACAACATATAATGGTGATATTATTAAATATTTATACATTTTCCAGCAAAAATATATTATCTATGTTATATTTTTTAACTAAAAAAAAAATCATTCTCTTAAAAATAACACTGACGACATATATATAAAATGGTAATCTAATTTATATAATTACAATTAATAATCAGTTGTTTTTTGAAAAGCAGGAAATTCCATTGCATAAAGAAAAAGGGCCAAGCCCAGATTAGGCCTAAGCCTTCCCTTCAAAACTCGGCTAAGTCCTAGCTCGTAAGCTTCCACCACTGAACAATCAAATCAACCCTACCATCTAAACAACTTTGAGACCAGTGACAAACCTTTGGAGAAGGATTATGAACTCGAATTGAGAAGCTTCAAGAGAGAAACAGACAAACCCTACTACTAGAACTTAAAGAAATGACGAAAAACAAACTTAAGCATGCTTGACAATCTTAGAAAACACTTCCAAAATTTTGCTCTTGATGACCCATTCCATCCAATTCTATGCCTTCCACTAGCTGCATGCCCTCTTCATGAGCACCCCTCTTCATCATCACCTTGAACCTCTTCCATTTCTTCAGCCTCGTGGATCTTTTCTGCCATGTAATCTTCTTCCAAAATTTCTTCAAATTCCTCAGCTATAGCCCCCAAGCCCATATCATACTTCCACAGCTCTTTAACCCTTCCCAATGATCGACGAAAAACAACCAATCTAGTCCTGTTAACTGCTCCATCTTGTACCAAATATCGAGGGAGCATATTGTGACTCTCATTCCACCTCCATTCTTCCCATTCCCTCAAAGCTTCACGATTATCTATTTTCAGCATGACTTTATATTCATATTCATAAAAAGCAGCCTTAAAACTCATGAAATAGCATTTTTTCAGAATCCGTGTAATGAATTGATGGCATGATTTGAAAAGGTTAAGGGCGTCATCACATGTTCAGTAAAGAACAAAAGTTGTAGATTAATGTCTATAGAATACCTCTACCAATTTTGGTGGTTACGAGACCTGCAAATGATGAGATGCAACTGATCTAGTGTACCTGTTTGAGGTTGTTTCTAACTGTCAGTGCAGGAGACTTTAAAATTAAGCCGTAAATTGAAAAATTAAAATTATACAGTGATTTTTGGATACGTAGAAATAAAACTTGAGAATGAGCTAGATGTCTAAATGTTCCCAACTGTTGATGAACTTGAGGAAGAAAACAGTAGTTACATGCGGGAGGAAGAAGAGATGATTAGCTTCCATGATGGTAATAACTTAGTTCATTTTGAGTTCATTTCTGAAATTATCTCCTCGTACTAATTTTTAAATCCTTTAAACCTGCAGGGCCAATTTTCTGAATCTTCTTGTCGCAATTGATTAGATGCTACCAATAAGTGTGGCTTACTTGAGATTTAATTGATAGCTTCAAAGTTAGATTTGTATCTTTAGATTCATAGAATTGTTTATTTGTATCTTTAAGTTTAGGTTGGATTTTGGTTTTACACATTGTTAAAAGATTTGGTTGGACAATTTGTTGAAGGATGTAGTTTTTGGTTTGACACTTTGTTGAATGATTTGTTTAAGTAGATATTAGACTTAAGGTGGTTTAATTGTGTACAAGGGTATAGTTGTTTCTGTGTTTAAGACAATTTTTTCTAAAGACTCTCAGAAAATAGGACAATGGTTTTCCCTGAAAATTGTTGTCACTTGTTTAAAGTAGATGATTAAGAGAACGAGTTATCCACCCTTGTGTGAAACTCCTTTACTCAACATACCTGTTAAACAGATGTCTATATGCTTTGCAATCTGACAATGGTCTGTCTAAACCATTTGTCTTCTATTTCTTAACACATGTTTTGGTAAAAACAGTTGTCTCAATTGCACAACATTAATCAATAACCATTGTCTAACGCTACCTTGAGGACAACCGTTTAATATGACTTGATCGACACTTGTTTGAAATTCTGTCACACAATGCACACATGAATGACTATTGTCTAATAGGAGTAGTGGGGCACCAATTGGACAATAGTTTAGAAAACGATGAATAACACTTGTCCTAACTGTACTCTCTATTTTGAAAGAAAAATACAATACACTGTTGTGTGATTTTTTAGGACAACAGTTTTTTTTTACACTATTGTGTTACAGGTGTTGTTGATATAGTTTGCCTTGTAGTGTTAGCTAAACCTATCAAAAATAAAAAACTTTCATCAAAACAATTTTTTTTTATATCTCTTAATGTTTGTCTTTTATTATATAAAATGCTTTTAGACTTGGTTTGTACGTTTACCATGATCTTTTAACTCATCATGTCTGACCAAGGTTGCGAGTGATGCGAGGATATAAAGACAAGTCTAGAGGGCACTCGCTAATGTATGCCAAGATATAGTCCGAAGGAAACTCACTAGTGAACACATTTAAAAAATGTGTGACAAAGTCTAAGGCCACCTTATATGGAATTAGGTATGTCTTCCATTGTTGTTTTAGTTAGCTAGCTTTAATTAATTTTTTTTTCTTGTTTAAATTATTCTTTTTATTCTTGTCGTCATTACTTAATTTTGACAACTTGAATGGTCTTGCGTTGTACATATGACCAGTTTTGACCACTCGATGCAAGTTGTCTAGAATTACTACTAGTATAAAATCTATCAGTGGATGAATTTAAATTTAAAACAATTTAGGTACTACAAATTAGTTGGTGCTCTAATGAAAGGTTAGGTGGTAGACTATTGTTACCTTTGAGATAATATGTTCTCCTTTTGAAAAATTTAATAGAATCGTAGTGACTAGAGGTGGCCACACGGGCGGTTACGGACGGCTAACCCGTAACCGCCCCGGTGAAATGACCCGCCAAAATCGGACCGTTACGGACCGAATCAGAACCGGCACGGACCGTACAATAATACGGGGCGTTCACGAGTTACAAATATATGAACCTTAACCGGCACGGCACGGCCCGGCTGAACCGCATCACCCCATGTTTTACGTGAACCGGCACGGCACGTTCTTAACCGGCCCGGCACGTAAATATTTGTGTCATGTGTATCTGTTCTGTGTTGTGGACCACACATTTCACTCAAACTGTATACACGCTGCCAACTCTATCCACACCCCTAACATAGGTCTGTTGCTGCATGTCAGGCATGTGTTGTGATGTGCTGCCTGTGCATGTGTTTGACAATTAATAGTATTTGTTAAGTTTAAACTCATCTAGTTCTCAACTGATAAAAAGGAATAAAAAAGAGAAACGAGCCATTCACCCCACTAGAAACATTGTTTAATATTAAACCTACGGCAATGTCTGCGTGTTCATGTGTGAACCAGCCCGTGAGTTTGAACCGGCACGTCCAGCCGTCTAAACCGCCCAGCCGTCCGCGAGTTACCCTCCCGCAGAACCGCCCCGCCCCGCCCCGCCCCGTCGTCCTCAGCCGTGCCGTCCCCGTCCCCGACCTCCAGCAACTCGGCACGCCTAAAATCCGGCACGGCCCGGCTCGGCCGCCCGTGTGGCCACCTCTAGTAGTGACCGACAAGTAATTTGTAGCATTTTTTTCATGCATGCACTCTCGTAGCAGGTGGAGCTTAGTGAACTGAAAAAAAGGTGGACATAGGTTATTAGCAATTGTGATGCTTTGTCCATAAAATCTGCTGCAAATGGACCACAATCATTTAACTTTCAAGTCATTCGTGTTGGTCTCTCAGACCCATAAGTTTCTTCTTTAGTAGAAACATTCAAAAAGAATCTCAACTAACGCAAAAGCCAACTTAAACTTAGATTGTATAGAACTTTTATCTTCTTTTTCTCCTGTACATCTTTGCAAAACAAATGTTAAGATTACACATTTGATTACTTATAAGTTATATATCTTCTCCATCTAATGTATATTTAGCAATGGTTGGTTGGAAATCTAATTTTAATAATTATACACCCATAAATATTTATCTTATTAAAATATTGCAATAATCTACAAAATTGTTGCCACAAAATTAAAAGTGTTTATATTGTCCGTGTTGGTAAAAAAAAATGTGTTGGCAAAATATTGAAAGTGTTCCACAAAAACTATAACAATAAATAACAAGGCGTTGCCAATACAAAGGAAGTGCTATATTACTAAAACATTTTTTGAATGTTGAAATAGATTAAAAAGTATTGACATAGGGATACTGTAACACTTCATTAGGTAGGTGTTGTTGTAGATAGAAAAGTATTGCCATGGGGTCTTCTCTAACATTCTTTCCTATGTTGCTGTAGGTTCCGCAAATGTTCGCTTAGACCCCTACATGCTACACCAACGGCGAAGTCCTACCCTTCGAGAATTGGAAAAAGTGTTACCCTAGGCTAGTTTTGGGCTTCTAGCAACACTATTCACGAATTTTTTACACTTTTTTCAGGTGTTACAGAAACCCATATATGGTTATGGAACTCATTGTGGGATCTTTATCGAGGTTAATTTTCTAGTTTAATTATGATTATGATTTAAATTCTTGTTGAAATCTAGTTTATGTATAACTATATGGGCTGGATTAATTATATCAATTACATCAAGCGAGTCACTTTATATCAAGTTAGTTAATCTCAACATTACGATAATTGAGTAATTAATAATAAGAAAATGAAGTGGCTTTGTAGTGAATTTTAATTTGTACGGAGAAATGAGAATTACTTGCTTACAACATGTAGCCAAAATAGGGGTTTCATATAGCTATATAACCTTGTAGAAATTTAGAAGTTAAGATTAATTTGATGACCAAATACCTTAATATCTCTTATAATTGTGTATATGAGATAGTTGATGGTAAATAGACATGGATCTGAAACACTTAAATGCCTCAGACAAATTTACAGGATTAGATATCTCAAGCATAATCAGTTAGATGAATGGTTAACTTGATTGCTTGAATAAATTGTCGAGATTTTTATAACGCACTGCATAGATTTCGGTCACACAAACATATTCTCTAGAGAAATGGACTTCATTTTGAAATTATATTACTTGAGATCACGTGCACTTGGGTTTGACAGTATCAACCGACTAATTAAGTTTTAAGCGAATGCATGATTATTTAACATTTTAGAATTTCTATTCTCATCCACTTAATGTTTTCTCTTGTTATTTTTGGGTTTTTAGGATTCATAATTCTTTGTAGTATAAAAATTTGGCTACGTAAGACCCTGATTGTCAGATGCGACATCCTATTGAGATTTGGGATATGTTAAGGAGATGCAAATGAATTCTACATATCATTATTTTTATATTTGATTGAATGTGCATTCAAAGCATATTGTGTTGAAAACACAAATAATATAACACTGCAAATATGAGATAAACTCAGGTTGTATATTAAACTGAACAAAAGAAATTCTCACTTGGCGTTACTAAAACAAAGAAAGGAAAAGTACTATAAATAAGGAAACTACTTGCTAACAGATGCTTCTACAAAACAGCTGCATCTCCTATTATTTCTCTACTGGAAACTCCTAAACAAACTCCACGACTCCACGTTCAACTAATGCTGCTAACAATTAGCTTACTTATTCAAATGTAAAACCATAACGTTCAGAATATTCCCAACATACTCCCCTTTAGTCTGAACGTGTCTGCAACTTCTTTACTCCCAGAATCGACCTCATCTTCTCGAACTGAACTGTGTGTAAACTCTTAGTAAGAACATCTGCCCTTTGCTCACTGGAACGAACATGCTTGACAACAATGGCACCCTTCTCAACACACTCTCTAATAAAGTGATAACGAACATCTATGTGTTTACTTCGACCATGGAACACCGGATTTTTAGTTAAGTCGATGGCCGATTTATTGTCAATATAGAGAACCACTGGACCAGTTTTTGCATTAGAGATCTGACTCAACACCTTGTGCAACCAGATACCTTGACAAGCTGCGGCTGTAGCAGCCATAAACTCAGCTTCGCATGACGACAATGCAACACATCTTTGCTTTTGAGAAACCCACGTAATCAGGCTTTCGTTTAAGTAGAAAGCCATGCCTCCGGTACTCTTTCTATCATCCACATTGCCTGCAAGATCACTATCAGAAAAACCTGTTAACAAATAATCTCCATGGCTCTTTGTGTACACAATCCCGTAGTCAATCGTTCCCTTCACATAACGAAAAATTCTCTTGACTGCATTTTGGTGTAGCACTGTTGGCCTCTCCATGAATCTGCTCACAACCCCCACAGAGTAAGCAATATCCGGTCGAGTATGTACCAAGTATCTTAGACCTCCCACCATGCTTTTATATTCAGTCGAATCTACTGCCTTGCCATTTTCGTCCTTGTGCAATTGAATCTTCGGTTCCATCGGGTATCTTACTGGATTGCACTCACTCATACCAGCCTTCTCGAGAATTTTCTTTGCATATGAAGATTGCTTTAGCTCAATGTAACCCAGACCTTGCTCGACCTCAATTCCTATATAGGACGCCAGTTTTCCCAGATTGCTCATCTCGAACTCCATATTCATCTGTTGTTTGAATCTTACAATGCTTGCAACATCAGTACCCGTAACAAGTAGATCATCAACATACACACCTATGATTAGTGTATTGTTTCCTTCTCTCTTGATGTAGTCAGCATGCTCGAAAGGGCATTTCTCGAAACCCAACTCAGTTAGACACCTATTCAGACGAGCGTACCAAGCCCGGGGGGCTTGGCGAAGACCATACAACGCCTTCCTTAACTTATACACTTTGCTTTCCTCCCCTTCTTTTTCATAACCTCTGGGCTGCGTTACATACACAGTTTCTTGCAGATCACCGTTTAGGAAAGCCGATTTCACGTCCAAGTGGTGAATTTCCCACTCGTTCATTGCAGCAATCGCCATAAGGAGTCTCACTGTTTCCATTCTAGTTACCGGAGCGAAAACCTCTTCATAGTCGACTCCATATCGCTGCACGTACCCCTTTGCCACTAGTCTGGCTTTGTGTTTCACAATATTCCCATCTGTGTCTCTTTTTGTTTTGAAAACCCACTTTAGATCAATAGGCTTAACTCCTGCTGGTAACTCAGTCAAAGTCCAAGTTTCATTTCGCTCAATGGCCTTGATTTCATCTTCCATTGCCTTTAACCAGACCTTCTCCCTTGCTGCTTGTTCGTATGTTGATGGTTCCTCAACATTCAACAGCAGCAACTCGTCTTCTGCTTCTATCTCTTCTGTTTCTGCATAAATACTCTCGAGTGACCTGAACTTTCTTGGCTGCTCACTGCTGCCACTGTCGCTACTTTCTGTGGAGCTTGTGGCTGCAGAGGATGCAGAGGACACCGGTGTATGATTCTCACCCTCATACCCAAGATTTGTACTTACTGAACGTTGTTGAGAAGCTGACTGAGGTGTCTCGTTTTCACTTTCACTTTCAACTTCAATAGGGACTTCAGCTTCTTCAGCTTCTCCTTGTGGTTCCGAATTAACTCCAAAAATCGTGAAGACAGAAGGGTTTATTGTGCCTCCTGTGACATTTTCGTTCCAACTCCATCCCTTTTTCTCCTCGAATACCACGTCTCTGTTTACATGAACTGTTCCTGCAGCTGGATCATACAATCGGAATGCTTTCGTTCCGGGCTCCTTTCCAATATATATCACTGCCTTACTTCTATCATCAAGTTTTTTAACAAGATGGCCAGGTATTTTCATATATGCTAAACATCCAAAAATCCGTAAAAACGAGAGCTGTGGTTTGTTACCTGTCCAGACCTCATACGGAGTTTGAACTGACAATGCCCTTGTTGGAGTTCTATTCAGTACGTACACAGCGTGTCTCACAGCCTCTCCCCAAAACTTTGATGGTAGACTCCTTTCTTTCAGCATGCTTCGTGACATTGCGACCACAGTTCTATTCCATCTTTCTACGACCCCATTTTGCTGTGGTGAGTACGGAGCAGTGTAATGCCTTGTGATCCCACTCACTTCACAGAATTTTCTGAACTCCCCCGAGCAAAATTCTCCTCCCCTATCTGTTCGAAACACCTGAATGCCTTTGCTTGACTTCTTTTCAATCACCACCTTGAACTTCTTAAAAGCATCGAGAGCCTCGTCTTTGGACTTAAGCATAAATACCCACATCATCCTACTATGGTCATCCACCAACAGCATAAAGTAACGATTCCCAGCTGGAGTAGCTGGAGTAATCGGTCCACACAGGTCTCCGTGGATCAGCTCAAGTGTGCACTTTGCAGCAAACTCCGTCTTACTTGGAAATGGTTTTCGTGCCTGTTTAGATAGCAGACATCCACTGCAAACTTCTTTAGGTAAACCAAGCTTGGGCAGTCCCAAAACCATGTTGTGTTTAGTCATGAGTCGCATTGCAGCAAAGTTCACGTGGCCAAGTCTCGAATGCCACAGCAGGGTAGTTTCTTCTGTCTTCGTCAAGTGACATTCAGCTGTAATCCCCTCGATCCTTATTTTATATAAGCGATTCGCCGATTTCTTGACTTTCATCAACAAGCTTCCACCCTTCTCGTAGACCCACAGATGTTCTCCATCCAAAACTATTTTATTTCCATCCTCGGACAATTGTCCTAAGCTGATTATGTTATTTCGTAAAGTAGGAAGGAAATATACCTCTTTTAGCACTCTCTCTTCTCCATTCTTGCACCTGAAGACTACTGAACCCTTCCCCTTGATATTCACCGTGGAGCCATCGCCTAGCTTGACCTGTCCTGTCACAAATTCATCCAAGTCCTTGAATTTCAAACGCTGGCCAGACATGTGGTTGCTGGCCCCATTGTCTAGGTACCAAATGTCCGAGTCATTCTCATTTGTACTATGAAACACAGTTGTATCTTCATTATGTAAAGCCAGTTGTTTTTCATCTTTCTCACATTCAACCAGCAACAGAGCTGGCTCCTCATCATGCATCTGAGTCAGGTTCGCCTCAGGTTTAAACTCACGTTCCCTTCGTAGCTTCCTACACTCTGCAGAGAAGTGTCCAAGGCCTTGACAATTCCAACACCTTACTCTGCTTCTGTCACGAGCACGAATACCTTCCTTGCCACGAGTATCACCATTGCTTCGAGTACCATCTCTACTGTTCCTTTTCATCCACTCTTCACGAGTGAGCAAGAGTTGCCCCTCAGAATTTTCTCTTTTTCGCCACTCTTCCTCAGTCAGGAGCAGTTTTCCCTCGGTAGTTTCAGTATTACGCCCTCTTATCCTCTCGTCATGAGCTTTAAGAGAGCCAATCACCTCTTCAACCGACATCTCTTCCAAGTTTCCAAATTGTTCGATAGCTGATGCAATTTGAAGAAACTTGGGAGGGACAGCTCTAAGCAGTTTCTTCACTACATACGCCTCTTCCACCGTTTCTCCCAGGGCTCTGATGTTTGTGATCAAGCCATTCAGTTTCAAGAAAAAGTCGTCCAGTGACTCTGTCTCTTTCATATTCAGTGATTCAAATTCTCCTTTCAAGGTCTGTGCTCTCGCTTTCTTGACCTTCTCAGCTCCCAAACTAACCGTCTTGATAGCCTCCCATGCTGTCTTGGCTGTTTTCTTCTCGGCGACTGAAAGTAGCACGTCCTCGGGGATTCCTTGGTAGATTGCTGCAAGTGCTGACTTATCAGTTAGTTCATCGATAGTTGCCTTGGGGTCTTTAGGTTCAATGGCCTCCCATACGGCATGGGCTTGCATATAGACTTTCATTTTTAAAGCCCATGCAGTATAGTTGGTTTTGGTTAACATAGGGTAGCTTATGCCCACAACACGCTCCTTAGTTTTGCTTGGTTCCATCTTCGTTCTCTTGGGCATGTACTTGGGCATTCAAAGTCTTTCCAGCTCTGATACCAGATTGTTGAAAACACAAATAATATAACACTGCAAATATGAGATAAACTCAGGTTGTATATTAAACTGAACAAAAGAAATTCTCACTTGGCGTTACTAAAACAAAGAAAGGAAAAGTACTATAAATAAGGAAACTACTTGCTAACAGATGCTTCTACAAAACAGCTGCATCTCCTATTATTTCTCTACTGGAAACTCCTAAACAAACTCCACGACTCCATGTTCAACTAATGCTGCTAACAATTAGCTGACTTATTCAAATGTAAAACCATAACGTTCAGAATATTCCCAACATATTGTTGATAGAGCTTCGATCGGGCCGACAATTATGGTCCAAGTGGTATCATGCGGCCTATGATCCTATTGAGATAATGGTTGGGAGTGAAGTTTAAGTCTTACTGCTAGGTTATCATAACAAAAAGTAGCTGGTGTGTTGGAAGTCGACCAGGCCACATCAATTATTGCTCAATTGAGGTTTATCGAAAAAATTGATTCAATGACCGCCAATGTTCATTCTGTTTCCTCTATTTAAAAGTCATGTGCGAGCATACATGGTACAGATTGCTGTGATGTTTCTTGGACGAGGTAACATATATAGTAGTTAAGATTTTCAAGGAGCTAAATTTACCTTCTCTTTGGGATCAGTGTTTTTCTCATTCGGAGTAGACAAGGATCCTTTTGAAGGGACAAATAAAGTGATGCGAAACAATTTGAATAACGTTCTCCTAGGTATAAAGTGTAACATGTCACAAAGTTTAAAAAATTCACTCAACAAAAATATATCGTACAACAAATTTAAATAGAGGAAAAAAACTAGAATCAAGAATTTAATACGATATTGGATGTTAACTAGTCAAAATAATCATACATGTCCACCGAACATTTCTATAACAATTCAATCTGTGTTATTAGTACTAGAACTTAATAGATATTATAAATATCATGAATTTAAGTGATCTACTTATGATTTCCTTGGTTAACAAAACTTAGGAGATTTAGTAGTGGCTAAGATTTGGTCCTCTAAGAACTAATTTCATTATTAAAAACTTTAATTACACATTATATTTAAACCATAGTCACTATAACAGGCGACACCTCAATCACCACCACCACCACCACCACCTCAATCACCACAACCACCGTCGCCTCCGCCACCACCGCGCCGCCACCACCACCAACTCCTCCAAAACAATAACCACAGCCACCACCAATACTACCTACAAAATCACTATATTTAAACCAAAAATTATGAGAATTTAAATCACTATTGCCATATTATACTACCACCACCACCAAAACCTACACAACCACCAAAATTCCAGTACAAATCACTGAAATTTATCGCATATCACCAAATATTTCACGCAAATCACCAAAAAATTAACCTCAATTACCAGAAATTCTAAAGGCAAATCACAAGAATGGTCAATTTATATACACTTTAAAATTGTAAAATGTCAATTCTCTCAAAAACAAATCACGAACTATTAATGAGTCACAAGTTTCGATCACCGAACCATTTTTTGGTGCCTTCATCTCTTATATCTCCGACATCTTTTATACCAATCCATTCGTTCATCACCCCTAACTCAAACTCGCAAGTTGTTTCACTTTCTCGGATCAGATTCAATTTTCGAACCATGATTTCACTTTGAATCTGAGGCAATGTCACCGAAATAGTATTTAGATGAAATGAGAGGGAATATCAATAAAAAAAGAATTTAAATTAGAGGAGAAAAAGAGATGGAAATAGAGATCAAGAAGTGGGATGAAGACAGAAAAAGGGAGAGAAAAAGGGAGATGTGTGGGAAGAAGAAATAGAGAGACTAGAGAGAGAGAGAAATAGACAATTTAAAAACAAAAAGATTAGATCCAAGTGGGTGTTGACGGTTTGGGAGGAGAGAAAAATAAATAGAGAAACATGTTTTTTAGATGTATAAATTTTAGATAACTAATATTTGGTTGAGATTGAAAATTATTAAAAAGATTGAGTGACTCAATCTTAAGGGTCCACCTAATCACATTCAAATGTTCCTTTTTTCTCATCATAACAAAGAAGAATATCTTGTATTTATGTTGTATAATATTTTGTTTATGTTGTATTTATTATACAACAAATGTGTTATGTATTCATTTAATAATATTGGATTATAATTTGTATTTTATTAAATTTATATTTATAAATAAAAGTTTACGTTTTCTAAAAATTATGTAGTTAAAAGATATGTTACATTCTATATTTTACATAACAAGAATTATGTATTATGTATTTTAATAAATTACATTTCTATGTTATGTACTTAAATAAAATAAATTTAATATTCTGTTTTAAATAAACTGCATTTTTATGCATTTTTATGTTCTGTATTTTATTGAAGCAAAAGTCTATGTTTATATTTTATTATATCAAAATTCTACGTTTTGTACTTTATAAATATGTTATATTTTGTATTTTATAGAACACAAATTATGTAAATTTACTTTAATAACTTAAATTTCTATGTTTTATACTTAAATAAAATAAATTTCATTATCTGTATTAAAAAAATTGAATTCAACATAAACGTATTTTAAAAAACTAAAATTCATATAAGAAATACATAAGCCTAGAAATTATACATAAATTATCAGAAAATTTAACCATATAATGTATAGCAGAGAAAGTAGCATCAATTAACTACTTTAAAGTACAAATAATGAAAGTTCTATATATATTCGCCCCTTCCAAGATATAGTTTTTTTTTAACATTTATTTGATTTTGCCTTTGTTAGTGCTAATTTATTTGGGTTCACTCTATCTCATAGTTTTTGAATGTTTACTTTATCACTTTAACAATTTAGTGATGATCATATTTATAATTTAAAATATTTAGATGTTATTATTTAATGTCAAGTGATATTAAATTATAAAAAAAATAAATAATTAAAAAATGGAATATAAGTTTTAAATAAAATAACATGTAAAATTTATAGGCTAGAGTAAGGTTTACTTCGGAAGTATTCAACAAGTTCACCTAAAAATCATAGGGCCCCTTGTGCTCCATACTAGGCAAAAAGGAACATTGCCAACGTAGAAAACACTTTAATTCGATTCTACAGTCATAACATTGACAACTTAGAAAATTAACACTTTGTTCAATATTACTAAAACTTTTGGATTCCTTGAACTACTTAGATGTGGGCCAGCAAACATACCGGCCATTGCATGTGACATTAACACTTAGGGGCATATTTGTTATTTAAAAAATTGGGGATATATGAAAAATAAAAAAATTAAAACTAGAGATATATGGAAGAAATTAAAATTTAAGCCTATTAGAGTACAATTGCTATAGAATATTATAAACAATTTCGGGGCTTTAGCTCAACCTAGATATTTAAAATTGAAGTTGATTAAGTCGTATTTCCCTTATAGTTTGTCACAAGAACGGTTGAATGGGTTGGCTATGCTATCAATCGAGAACGAAATGCTAGAAAATTCTAATTTTGATGGTTTGATTAATGATTTTGCTAGTATAAATGCGAAAAAAATAATTTTTAAGTGGTGAGTTATCATTTTGTTAGGTACACCATTAAACTACCTGGTTGGTGATTTTGTTATGCTATTAATATCCTATCAAGAGTTTAGTATTATTTTTATGCATTTTTACTAGTTTTGATCATATTTGCATTTTTCCATTTATATCCATGTCAAAAAAAATTGGGGGCATTTTTTGTTGAGATGACATAAGACATCTCAAAACTCAGGGCCCGTCCACCTAAAAATCTAAGATGTTCACAGGAATCTGTTCAGACTTGCTTTTCTTAGAAGAGCTAGTCAGCTTGGGGAAATGGGAAACTAAAGAATTACTGCAGCTTATTCAAGCCCCAATGGCTGCTGCGGGTGCTGGTTGCCCATCCTCATCCTTTTAAGATGGTCTCTCCATGCAAAATCGTTATTTTCCAGTTGAGTATATGGAACTAGGTTCTCTCAAACTCTCTCTCACACACATATATAAGTATTTTTTATAAACATAAAACTGTTTTTTGTAAAATAAAGTTGACTGTGTTTCTACATGTATTAATAGTTTATGTGTTATAGCTAAACTCTTCTACTAATGCTCAACAACTTATTACCTCAGTTTAGAAAGTGGGCATGTATTGTGATAGGTCCATAATTTAATACAATTTTAATACCTATTTTATGTCTGTTTTCGTAATTTTATTATTTAATAAATTGTTTTCTTTTGTTTTGTAGGAAAATAAATAAAATCATATTTCAAGCAGAAAAAGGTGAAAAAGGCAAAGAGATGGAAATACTTGAAGTCAAAAGGAAATTGGAGAACAATTGGAAAATTTATCGGAGAAGAAAAAGGAATTGAGGAAATATTCTAGAATCCGATTTACAATCAAAGAGACCAAACCCATTATTTTTCCTATATATATATATCTCCTCTCTTGTATTTGAGACACCTAGAATTTAGACTAGATCTGATAATTAGGAGTATGATAGATTTATTATTGTCTTTCAATACAAGTTCTTTATTCTATTCAAACACTTTTGCTTGCATTGTTTATATTTAATTGTTTTGTTTCTTCTACCATGTCTAGCTAAGTTAATTCTCCTAGGATGAAGATGAAGTTAATTTAATTATTCTTGATATCTTCTCGTTCTTATTAATTGGTTCTTATGGTTTTTCTTGGTGCTTAATTGTTCAATTGACAAAATGATTTTGATATATTATTATTACCGGATTTATTTTTCATAGCCTATGCTTGCTCCATGAAGTTTTGATAGGTTATTGTTAGATAAAAAGTTTCATAGTATATGCTTGTCTCGTTAATTGATATATCTTATTTGTGAAGAAAATAGAATTGATTTTAGGGCGAGTTGGTATTAATTGTGATTGATTAATGGATTCGGATTCCTAAGTTTTCCTTATTTGATTTTAATTGTTAATTAGGTTAAACAAATCTCATCTCAAATCTTATTGTCTAGTTCGCCTGAGTTAATTGTTAGGGTTTTGAAAATTCATAGTCTCTGTGGATCGATCTGTGATTGCTACAACTAAACATGTGCGCAGTTTACATTATTTTTACACATCATATTGCCAAAGAGAGAGAGTATTACATATACATGTGTTAATTTAGTAATTAACTAATTTTTTTTCATATAAAAGTCTTATACAATTTAGACAAATGGTTAATTATAACATGTAAAATTTAAAATATCTTTAATTTCAAACACCTTATCTCTAGAATACATACTGAAGTGTACAAAAAGAAAGAAAGAGATGCCCATTGTTGTTTTTTTAAAGTTTGTTGCATAGATCACCCACAAATATATTTTCACACACAGATAAGGCAATTACAAATAGGGAGATTTTAGGTCTTTATTTTAGCATGTTATAAAGAGATGATTAGAAGTCTCAATGTCAATATTATGTAAAAATGAAACTGAAAAAGTGGAGATTAAACACACCTAGGAGCATCTACTAACAAACCTTTAGTTAAAATTCTTGTTGGCATACAAAATCTATACTATATTATTAAAGACGAAACATTAAAAGTTTTGGTCGGTCGGTCGGTCGGTATTTGGGCCGATTCACGGGCCTATCTATAATCAATTTATTAATAATCAATTACCTTTTTCACTACATTACCTATTTTATATTTTTTTAAAACCAAACCAACTCATCTTCTAAAAATAAAACTGGCAACATATATATAATATGGTAATATTATTATATATTTATAACCGATTACCTTTTTCAGCTAAAACACATCATTTTTATATTTTTTACCTAAAACAACTCATCTTATAAATATGACACATATATGGAAACCAAGTTATTGATAACCAATTACCTTTTTCAGCTAAAACATATTACATATTTCATATATCTATTTAACTAAAACAAATCATTTTCTAAAAATAAGACGGGCAATATATATATATAAAATGATAATATTATTATATATTTATAACCGACAGCTAAAACACATTATGTGTTTTATATTTTCTAACTAAAACAACTTATATTCTAAATATAATACATGCAAAATAAATATACAATGGTAATATTGTTTTATATAAATATTAATAAATAACAAGTTATTCTTTTCAGCTAAAACAAATTACCTCTTTTATATTTTCTAACTTAAACAACTAATTTTCTAAAAGTAATGCAGACGTATATATAAAAAAATTAATATAATTTTATATAATTGTTAATAAGTAATTAATTATCTTTTTAAGGATATTACCTGTTTATATTTTTTAACTGAAACAACTCATGTTCAAATTAAAAATAACACGGGCAAAAGATAGATATATTGATAATATTATTATATTAAACTTATGAAATTCATGTTTATTATAATTTTTTTAACATTCAATTTAAACGAGATAATTAATGAAAATAAAAGTAACAGTATATTCAAATAAACTCGGTATATTGAACAAGCACATATTTTGATATTTGCACTTGAGTCCCTTTTTAGATTTTTAAGAGTAAAAAAATATGAATCAATAGATATGTTATTTTAAAATATTTTATATTTTAATATCTAAAATACTAATATTGATTACGTCAATAATATATTAAATTTAAATATTATATTGTTAGATTTATAAATCCAATATATATATATATATTAAAATTTTATCAAATTATATATAATAACTAAAATCTAAATAAAAAATAAGAAAATATTAAAGAAGACCGTGCATCGCACGTGATATAAGCTAGTATAAAATTTATAGATGATATATAAAAAAAATCATCACTCCAATAGGATAAAACCTTTATCTATAATTTTAGTCAACCTCACTATATTAGCCATATATGTTGAACCATGTAGCAAAATTACACATAATCTATTACCATATTCAAATAATATTTTCTATTTAAAACAATTTTAAATATTAATTAATTAATATTTTTAAAATATAACCAACCATTATACCTAATCCAGTTGGAGTATAATACCTTAAAGGTTCAACAAATATTACAAAATTATTGGTTTAATAACAATATATCCATTGGAGATGCTCCAACACATTAGGGCTAAATATATCAATATTTAAATTATAAATGATATCAATTTAATAAATATATTTGAAGAACATGTTTTGCACAGGGTTAAAGGTAGTACCACATTGCACCATCAATTTAATGTTTTTTCATCAACCATGTTTACCAAAATAACATTCAATCACGTTACAACAAGATCCAACTATGCATCATTCTCTCCGCTCGGATATTTTCTGCATTAGCTGATATATTTGTGCTCTGAGCTCCAACAATCTTGTTCCAATTTGAAGGACTTCTTCAGCGTCATTCTCCTTCGACTGCAAAGACTTCAGGAGTCTTTGCATAAAAGTAAGCTTCAAAATTGTCGGAAAAATGTAAACAACAGCTTTAGTACAATAAATAAATACAAGTAAAGAAAAACTAACTGGACTACTCCATTAACTTCTTTTACCTTCAGCGCTAAAGTACTCTGGAGCCTTGCTAACGAATTAGGCTGCGAAATTGCCAAAACAAATAATACAACTTTAGTTCCATAGATATATATATGTAAATAAAGAAACATTAACTTGTGCTTCAATTAATCTCCAAGAAGAGGTTGGATCTTACATCATCAACATAACGCTCCTCTCGTGGTGTTCTTGATGGACACAGGTTGAGCTTCTTAAGTGTCTTCTGGTTATCCTTTGGACTCGTGACTTCATTAAAACATTGTAATCATCAGTGATATATGTATGGGAAAATGATATATGGTCTGCTTGTAAACATTCAAACAGGCAAACATTCTATTCCTTTGCTTGTTTGGATTTATAAGAAATTGTAAACTCAGTTCGTTTCGGTCTAAAAGGTTTTACTTCTGAATATACAACAGTTATTTAATATTCTTAATAAATTGCAGCAAGAATCAAAACAAAGTAATAGATTATTGAATCCAATGTGGATATTATTAGTATTAATGCCTGTTGGTAATTATTTAACCAAAGACTAGTTATCTGAGTGTTTGTATGAAACTGAGAAACAAAAGATTAGTATCTGAACGTGTCAATTTTATTAGAATGAAACTACAATACATAAATACATAAATACAAAATAACGTTTATTCCATGAACTCCTAAAAAGACTCCACTGTATATATGACCAAGTCATATGCTTACAGAATTTAAATAAAACAAACTACAAAATAAATAAGCGCGCTTCTGATTAAAACCAACATTATCCCCTTAATCTAAGCGAGCTTATGCAGATTCTTCATGCCCAACAGAGCTCTCATCCTTTCGAATTTTACTGTTTCCGGTGCCTTTGTCAACGTATCAGCTTTTTGAAGTTCTGGACTTACATGCTTAACAACGATCTCCCCTAGCTCTATACACTCTCGAATGAAGTGGTAGCGGATATCTATATGTTTGCTACGACCATGGAAAACCGGATTCTTGGCAAGATCAATAGCTGATTTGTTATCAATATAAAGCACGACAGGACCAATGTGACTTCCAGTAACTTGACCCAACAAATTTCTCAACCAAATGGCTTGACACGCAGCTGCTGTTGCTGCCATGAACTCAGCCTCGCAGGAAGAAAGTGCCACACAACGCTATTTTTGCGAAACCCATGTCACAAGGCTCTCATTCAAGTAGAATGCCATACCCCCAGTGCTCCTTCGATCATCTACATTTCCAGCAAGGTCGCTGTCAGAATATCCAACCAACAGATTGTTGTTGCTGTTCTTCGTATATAATAAGCCGTACTCCAGTGTCCCTCTGATGTACTTGAGAATTCTCTTAGCAGCAAGTTGATGTAACACAATTGGCCTTTCCATATACCTACTTATAATCCCAACTGAATAGGCGATATCAGGTCTGGTATGGACCAAATAACGCAGGCCTCCAACAACGCTCTTGAACTCAGTAGTATCCACGAGTTTACCATCTTCATCCTTGGTTATGTTCTCTTTGGGGTCCATCGGATATTTAGTTGGATTGCATCCCAACATTCCAGCTTTTTCAAGAACCTTCCTTGCATATCCAGTCTATCTCATCTCGATGTAACCATTCCCCTGTTTGACTTCGATCCCCAGATAGTATGATAACTTTCCCAAGTTACTCATCTCAAACCTTTCACTCATGTGATTCTTAAACTCCTCAATGATTGATACACTTGTGCCAGTCACCAATAAATCATCGATATATACTCCTATTATAAATCTGTCATCCCCCATTTTCTTCGTATAAACGGCATGTTCATAAGGGCATCTAATGAAACCAAGCTCCTTGAGATATTTACTTAATTTGGCGTACCAAGCACGGGGTGCTTGACGCAGACCATATAAGGCTTTCACAAGTTTGTAAACAAGATGCTCCTTTCCTTTCTTAACGAATCCCTCCGGTTGAGTCACGTAAACCTCTTCTTTAATTTCCCCATTTAAGAAAGCTGACTTGATGTCCAAATGATGCACTTCCCATGAGTTTTTTGCAGCAAGAGCTAAAAGAAGTCTCACTGTCTCTAGGCATGTTACAGGCGTGAACGTTTCGTCAAAATCTCTCCCTTGTTGCTGAACATACCCTTTTGCAACAATGCGAGCTTTATGTTTCACCACCTCCCCATTTGTATCCTTTTTCACCTTGAAAACCCATTTTAATCCAATTGCTTTCTTGCCAGCCGGGAGTTCTGTTAGCAGCCAAGTATGGTTTCTTTCAACTGCATCTATCTCGTTCTTCATTGCTTGTTGCCAGCTAAATTCAGTTGTCGCCTTACTGTAGCTTGTGGGTTTGACTGTACCCATCAGCATAAGCTCGTCATCATCTAGTTCTATCTCCTCAGTCGCATCATAGATGTCTGCCAAAGCTCTAAATTTTCTGGGAACCTCACTACTTGATTCAGTATCAGCAGAGAGGGTCGACATACGTGCTGATGATAGTGTGTTTATCTCTCCAGAAAATCTGTAGCTCGACTTTGCACTGTTTTCACTTGTACTCGACAGTTCAGTTTGTGGGCTCTGTTCCAGTGGCTCGCTTTCAGATTCACCTCTGTCCGTTTCAGGATGAGCATTGTATATAGTAAATGTACTTTGACACTCCCCATCTTTTAACTCTGTTTGCACCCAGTTCCACCCTTTTTTTTCCTCAAAGATCACATCATGACTCACATGAATGCTGCCATTTTCAGGATCATACACCCTATATGCCTTTGTGCTGGGTTCCTTACCCAAGTTAATCACCATCTTACTACGATCACTAAGCTTTGTGACTTGATTTATTGGGATTTTCATATGAGCTAAGCATCCGAACACCTTAATATGCCCTATATCTGGTTTTCTAGTTGACCATGCTTCATAAGGAGTTACTCCGGACAAGGCTCTAGTTGGTAAACGATTCAGTATATAGACTGAATGTCTGACTGCTTCTGCCGAAAACGTGGATGGCAAACTTTTATCTTTAAGAAAGCTCTGGGCCATCTCCACAACAGTTCGATTTCTCCTTTCAACCACGCCATTTTGTTGTGGAGAATATGGCGTCGTGAGTTGTCTGGAAATCCCTACTTCATCACAATAAGCATTAAACAACTTTGAATTGAACTCACCTCCTCGGTCCGTCCGGAAGATTTTTATCTTTCTGTCTGTTCCATTCTCAACTTTAGCTCTAAAAACTTTAAACGCCTCAAGTGCTTCATCCTTGCCTTTTAAGAAATACACCCACATAACCCTGGTGTAGTCATCCACAAGTAGAACGAAATACTTGTTCCCAGCTGTTGTCGAAGGTGTGATAGGTCCACACAGGTCACCATGGACAATTTCTAGAGCTACCTTCGCACTGTACAATGCCTGGCCTGGAAACGAGTTTCTCGTTTGTTTGGACATGAGACACCCTTTGCACGTCTCACTTTGTGGCTTGATTTCTGTAATACCTAGCACCATCTTCCCAGATGACATCAAGCTCATGGCTCTGAAATTTACGTGCCCGAGACGGGCGTGCCAGAGCCAAGAATTTTCACTGGTTTTAGATAACATACAACCTACACTCTCACTGTTAATCAGAATTTTATAAAGACGGTTAGAAGAGTGTTTTACCTTCATAATTAGTTTCCCTCCTTCCTCATATACCCATAGATATTCTCCGTTTAAAATCAGCTTATTACCATCTTCAGACAATTGCCCCAGAGAGATGATATTACTATATAAGGCAGGGATGTAGTATACCTTCGTTAGAAGTCTGTCTTCTCCATTTTTGCACTTCATCAAGATTGTTCCTCTCCCTTCGATTTGCACCATGGAACCATCTCCGAACCTGACTTGTCCCTTGATGCTTTCATCTAAATCTCTGAATTTTGACAGCTGCCCCGACATATGGTTGCTAGCACCATTGTCGAGGTACCAAACGTTTGAAACAACTCCCTTGTCAAGACCAGTTTGATCCAGTTTTGGCGTCACTCCTCCTTCATCAACCAAAAACACCTTCTCTGTCACCAGCAATGCAGGTTCATCATCCTGCATTTGTGCTAGATTTACTTCTTCATTTTGTGCTTCACGCTTCGCCTTCTTGCACTCAGCTGCATAGTGACAATAGCCCAGACAATTGAAGCAACGAACCTTGCTTTTGTCACGCACTCCACGCACAAATTCTTTGTTTCCCCGACCTTTTGAACCTGCAGATCCATCTGCTCCACCTTTTCCATTTCGTTTCAGCCAGTCTTCTTTCGTGAGGAGTAGCTTTGTCTCCTTATTTTCTTTCTTGGCCCATTCCTCAGCCGTTAGCAGAAGCTGTCCACCACCTGAATCGCTTTGGCCTCTCAGTCTTTCTTCATGGGCCTTGAGAGACCCAATTGTTTCTTCTATAGTCACCGTTTCCAAATTACCAAATTGCTCAATTGTAGACGCAATTTGAAGGAATTTGTTAGGTACTGCCCTCAACAGCTTTTTCACTACGTAAGCCTCTTGTACTTCTTCTCCTAAAGCTCGAATTGTGGCCACCAAGCCGTTGAGCTTCATACAAAAATCATCAAGAGCCTCTGTCTCTTTCATACTCAGCGATTCAAACTCTGACTTTAGAGTCTGTATCTTGGCTTTCTTCACACATTCAGCTCCCAAACACAAAGTTTTGACAGCGTTCCATTCCTCTTTCGCCGTCTTCTTTTCTGCCACAGATAAAAGGATGTCCTCCGGAATACCTTGATAAATTGCAGCCAACGCCATTTTATCCGTCTTTTCCTCGACCACTGCCTTTGCATCTGTACTCTCCACAGCAGACCACACTCCTTGTGCTTGCATATACACCCTCATTTTAATCGACCAAGCTGTATAATTTCCCCTATTCAGCATGGGGTAGCTCAGTCCGATCGATCCATCTTTCGTTTTACCGGTCTCCATCGTAACCCCTTTGGGCATAAACTTTGGCATACACTACTGTCGCCTAGCTCTGATACCAGATTGTTGGTAATTATTTAACCAAAGACTAGTTATCTGAGTGTTTGTATGAAACTGAGAAACAAAAGATTACTATCCGAACGTGTCAATTTTATTAGAATGAAACTACAATAGGACTAACCTTCCTATAATAAAGCAACTTACTAACCTTTATTCCATGAACTCCTAAAAAGACTCCACTGCATATATGACCAAGTCATATGCTTACAGAATTTAAATAAAACAAACTAAAAAATAAATAAGCGCGCTTCTGATTAAAACCAACAATGCCACCTGAAACAGTGACCATATATAAGATTAAGATTTTTGATTTACAATCTTTTTAAAAGTTTTCTTTATTAATTTTTTTTAAAATAATATCAATAAATATAGATTAGATATAAAATACTTTTATTCAAAATCACTGAACCCAAAAAATAATACCATTAATTATATTTGTGTTACATATTTATTAAAACAAATTGTTAGAAAAAACACATAAGACTACATAATAATATTTAACATCACATGTGATATATGGGTGCTATGTAATTTGTTTTTATTCCTTGTGATTTCCATGCTTGCAACAAGCAAATTCAAATACTTACCGAGTATAATAATATTATATGGAAGTAAAAAAACAATTGAATCTCATGTATCTATATTTGACCCACTAAACTACCATACAAGAGTATTGATACGAATGTCATCCTAAAATAAATCACATACCGATTATAAATATTTGTCATTGCAAACTTAATTATATATGCCAAAGATATATATCTCTACCAAATTAATTGCATATGTGTAATACATGTATAACGAATCAAATCAATTGTAAAACTCATGAGTTTAAGAAATAAACTTACATCCCATGTTGCGGATGAGAGATGAAAAAAGAGACCGTAAAACTATTGATAAGAGATCGGAGGAAAAGGACACTTGAAACTTTTGTTCAAATGAGAAATGGGGGCGGCTAGATGGAACTCCACAACTGAGAGAAATGTTTAATTGATAATGATATATTTATATGATATAATTAGGGTTAGTTTCAATTACATATTTACCCTCTTAAATTTTCATTTCTCAATTTTAATATATTATGGTTTATTCATTTCCTAATAAATTATTAATAAATTTACTTTTATGAATCTTTTTTATTTTACTTACAAGCAAGTAAAAAATTTAATTTACTTAATTACCCTTATTTATTTATTTTTTAAAAATATGAGCAAATAATAACATTATTTACCACCAATTTCGTTTTCAGCTAAAATATATTACTTTTTTTCTTCTTCGAACAAATCTCCTCTTTTCCAAAAAAATTTCATGGACAATTACCTTACCTTTTTCAACTTTTCCTTACTAAAACCCCTCTTTTTCTAAAAATATCACCGAAAATCCTTTTCTTATTTATTTTAAAACATATTTTAATACTTTTATTTACCGGCAATTACCTTTTTCAACTAAAACATGTTACTTTTTTTTTTAATTTTTCTTTCCTAAAACCCCTCCTTTTCCAAAAATATCGCCGACAAACCGTTACTTATTTATTTTAAAACCTATTTTAATACTTTTAGATATTTAAAAAAGGTTAACACTCGGACTTATTATTTTTAACAAATACAATTAATAAAATATTAAAACGTAAATAATAAAAATAGCAATTATTAAAACAATCGGTGCATCGCACGGTTTTAAGCTAGTATATTATATATAAAAATTTTGGTTTGTAGTCTCGTCCTCCATAATTTGGTCAAAATTCTTTTTTTTCTCAAAACACTGTAGGTAATTTATTTAATAAAATAAAATAATAATATCATATTTACAAGTAACTAACTAATTACATTTTCCAGCTAAAATACATTATACATGTTTTATATTTTCTAACTAAAACAACTCATTTTCTAAAAATAATATGTCTTTTTTAGCACATTCCAAATATAACACGAACAACATATAATGGTGATATTATTAAATATTTATACATTTTCGAGCAAAAATATATTATCTATTTTATATTTTTTAACTAAAAAAAAGTCATTCTCTTAAAAATAACACCGACGACATATATATAAAATGGTAATATAATTTATATAATTACAATTAATAATCAGTTTTTTTTTTAAAGCAGGAAATTTCATTGCATAAAGAAAAAGGGCCAAGCCCAGATTAGGCCTAAGCCTGCACTTCAAAACTCGGCTAAGCCCCAGCTAGTAAGCTTCCACCACTGAACAATCAAATCAACCCTACCATCTAAACAACTTTGAGACCAGTGACAACCCTTTGGAGAAGGATTATGAACTCGAATTGAGAAGCTTCAACGGAGAAACAGACAAACCCTACTACTAGAACTTAAAGAAAAGACGAAAAACAAACTTCAGCATGCTTGACAATCTTAGAAAACACTTCGAAAATTTTACCCTTGATGACCCATTCCATCCAATTCTATGCCTTCCACTAGCTGCATGCCCTCTTCATGAGCACCCCTCTTCATCATCACCTTGAACCTCTTCCATTTCTTCAGCCTCGTGGATCTTTTCTGCCATGTAATCTTCTTCCAAAATTTCTTCAAATTCCTCAGCTATAGCCCCCAAGCCCATATCATACTTCCACAGCTCTTTAACCCTTCCCAATGATCGACGAAAAACAACCAATCTAGTCCTGTTAACTGCTCCATCTTGTACCAAATATCGAGGGAGCATATTGTGACTCTCATTCCACCTCCATTCTTCCCATTCCCTCAAAGCTTCACGATTATCTATTTTCAGCATGACTTTATATTCATATTCATAAAAAGCAGCCTTAAAACTCATGAAATAGCATTTTTTCAGAATTCGTGTAATGAATTGATGGCATGATTTGAAAAGGTTAAGGGCATCTCATCACATGTTCGGTAAAGAACAAAAGTTGTAGATTAATGTCTATAGAATACCTCTACCAATTTTGGTGGTTACAAGACCGGCAAATGATGAGATGCAACTGATCTAGTGTACCTGTTTCAGGTTGTTTCTAACTGTCAGCGTAGGAGACTTTAAAATTAAGCCGTAAATTGAAAAATTGAAATTATACAGTGATTTTTGGATACGTAGAAATAAAACTTGAGAATGAGCTAGATGTCTAAATGTTTCCAACTATTGATGAACTTGAGGAAGAAAACAGTAGTTACATGCGGGAGGAAGAAGAGATGATTCAGCTTCCATCATGGTAATAACTTAGTTCATTTTGAGTTCATTTCTGAAATTATCTCCTCGTACTAATTTTTTAATCCTTTAAACCTACACGACCAATTTTCTGAACCTTCTTGTCACAATTGATCAGATGCTACCAATAAGTGTGGCTTACTTGAGATTTAATTGGTAGCTTCAAAGTTAGATTTGTATCTTTAGATTCATAGAATTGTTTGTTTGTATCTTTAAGTTTAGGTTGGATTTTGGTTTTACACATTGTTAAAAGATTTGGTTGGACAATTTGTTCAAGGATGTAGTTTTTTGTTTGACACTTTGTTGAATGATTTGTTTAAGTAGATATTCAGAATTAAGATGGTTTAATTGGGTACAAGGGTATATTTGTTTCTTTGTTTAAAACAATTTTTTTTAAAGACTCGTAGAATTTAGGACAATCGTTTTCCCTGAAAATTGTTGTCACCTGTTTACAAAGTAGATGATTAAGACAACGAGTTATACACCCTTGTCTGAAACTCTTTTACTCAACATACCTGTTAAACAATTGTCTATATGCTTTGCAATCTAACAATGGTCTATCTAAACCATTGTCTTCTATTTCTTAACACATGTTTTGGTAAAAACAGTTGTCTCAATTGCACAACATTAATCAATAACCATTGTCTGACGCCACCTTGAGGACAACCATTTAATATGACTTCATGGAGAGTTGTCTGAAATTCTGTCACACAATGCACACATGAATGACTATTGTCTTATACGAGTAGATGAATAACACTTGTCCTAACTAGACAACGCTATTTTGAAAGAAAATTACAATACATTGTTGTGTGATTTTTTAGGACAACGTTTTTTTTACACTATTGTGTTACACGTGTTGTCTGATTTAGTTTTCCTTGAAGTGTTAACTAAACCTATCTAAAATAAAAAACTTTCATCAAAACAATTTTTTTCTATATCTCTTAATGTTTGTCTTTTATTATATAAAATGCTTTTAGACTTGTTTTGTACCTTTACCATGATCTTTTAACTCATCATGTATGCTTGAGTTCGTTAGGTCACCTTAGTGATATATAAGGACCTAAACATTAGAATTTGATGTGAATAAACTGCTGTATTTGTAGAATCATGTATAAAATTTTAGGACAAAAAGAAGGGTGAGCCAATAATTAAATATTCACATGACAAGGCTGATCAATAAGAATTCTAGTCCCAGTGTAGAAAACAAATGTTGTGTCAACAATTGAATAGTTGGGTGGGTTTGGTGTATTTTAAAATTTTAGATATTTGTTGTATGCACGGCCACTACTTACGTGTCTACATATATTGAAATGTCATTATTTAATAATTAAAGTATTGTCATATTCTTTTATTATTTTGTCGACAAAGTGCTTTTTATTATAAATCTTACTAATATGTTATTTTATGTTTATGAATAATATGTTGCGGTTTAAACGAGATGTGAGAGCCTCACTATTGTGTTTTGTTTGTCCACAAGGTGTTGCAAAAATATCCATAACTTCATTGATTGTGTCTAAATGCGTCTATCATGGTGCAGTTAAGCATGAGGCAGAATGGCAGATTTTAGAGGACATATACAAGGATATACATTGAGAGCATGTTTCTACATACATTGATGTAAAATTAACTTTTGATTTGTTTTTGTCGTCTTTCTAGTAGCTTTTGGAAGTTTGTTTGTGTAAAACGAAGATAACTTCGAACATTTGTTTATATTGATGTAGAAAAATGTAGTTGATATTTGTTTGGCAAGTTCTTAAAGTTAAAAAGTATCATTCGAATTCAGATTTTGGAATTGGAACATAAATGTTGCAAGGTAACAAGGAGTTACTAAAAACACGAAAATGTGTTGGCAAAAAATTAATATTGGTGAACAAATTAATGTTGCAATAAAGTTAAATGGTGTTGCCAAATACAAAAAAAAAGTGTTTTACAAATAAGTGTTGGAAGAGAGCACTCGGTCTTGCCTATTAAAAACATAGTATGAAGTACTTGTGTTGGCATAGGATCTATTCGAACGCTTTTCTTAGTGTTGGTAAAGACAAGAAAGTATTGCCATTGTGGTATACGGTAACAGTTTTTTTATGTGTTACTACACGTTCATCAAGTGTTGGCATAGACTACGGTCACAGTGCAAAGTGTTGGTGTAGTGTAATAACAATTGCAACACTTAAATTCAAAAATTTGCAATACGTGGTTGGTACATAATCAAATCCCTTTACAAAATAAACCAACCAATTCAAAGTGCAAAGTATGTCCTGATGAATACAACTCCACAAGTCATCCAACACCTAACCAAAATATAATCCAACTCCACCAGTCATCCAACACCTAACCAAAATATAATCCAACTCCACAAGTCATCCAACACCTAACCAAAATATAATCCAACTCCTCCCATCATTCACCATTTGACCAAAATATAATCATACTACACAACTACACCACTCGAGCATAATATCATCTAAGCAAAATACTACAGAGTACCAAATGATGCATTCCATCATTCATTGATCCACTTGATAATGTTTCGAGAAGGTACTGTTCTAGACCTTGGGACAAAGCTTCCTTTTCTTGATTAATTTGATGACCAAATACCTTATATCTCTTATAATTGTGTATATCAGACAGTTGATGGTAAATAGACATGGATCTGAAACACTTAAATGCCTCAGACAGATTTACAAGATTAGATATCTCAAGCATAATCAGTTAGATGAATGGTTAAATTGATTGCTTGAATAAATTGTCGAGATTTTTATAACGCACTGCATAAATTTAGGTCACACAAACATATTCTCTACAGAAATGAACTTCATTTTGAAATTATATTGCTTGAGATCACGTGCACTTGGTTTTGACACTATCAACCGACTAATCAAGTTTTAAGCGAATGCATGATTATTTAACATATTAGAATTTCTATTCTCATCCACTTAATGTTTTCTCTTGTTATTTTTGGGTTTTTAGGATTCATAATTCTTTGTAGTATAAAAATTTGGCTACGAAACACCCTGATTGTCACATGCGACATCTTATTGAGATTTGTGATAGGTTAACGAGATGTAAATGAATTCTACACATCATTATTTTTATAATTGATTTAATGTGCATTCAAAGCATATTGTTGGTACAGCTTCGATGGGCCCGACAATTATGGTCCAAGATAATGGTTCGGAGTGAAGTTTAAATCCTACTGCTAGGTTATCACAACAAAAAGTAACTAGTGTGTTGGAAATCGACAGAGCCACATAAATTATTGCTCAATTGAGGCTTATCAAAAAAACTGATTCAATGACCGCCAATGTTCATTCTGTTTCCTCTAGTTAAAAGTCATGTGCGAGCTTACATGGTACATATTGCTGTGATGTTTCTTGGACGAGGCAACATATATAGTGGTTAAGATTTCAAGAAGCCAAATTTTTCAAAAAATTAATCTGAATTACGAGAAATTTTAAAGGCAAATCACGAGAACGGTTCATTTATATACACTTAAAAATTGTAAAATATCAATTCTCTCAAAAACAAATCACCAACTATTAATGAGTCACAAGTTTCGATCACCGAACCATTTTGTGGTGCCTTCATCTCTTATATCTCCGACATCTTTTGTACCAATTCATTAATTTGTCACCCCTAAATCAAACTCACGAGTTGTTTCACTTTCTCGGATCTGATTCAATCTTCGAACCATGATTTCACTTTGAATCTTAGGTAATGTCACCGAAATAGTGTTTAGATGAAATGAGAGGGAATATAAATACAAAAAGAATTTAAATTAGATGAGAAAACGAGATGAAAATAGAGATCAAGAAGTGAGATGAAGAGAGAAAAAGGGAGATGTGTGGGAAGAAGAAATAGAGAGACCGAGAGACTAAACAAGAGAAATAGACACTTTAAAAACAAAAAGATTAAATGGAAGTGGGTGTTGACCGTTTGGGAGGAGAGAAAAATAAATAAAGAAACATTTTTTTTAGATGTATAATTTTAGATAACGAATATGTGGTTGAGATTGAAAGTTGTTAAAAAGATTGAGTGGCTCAATCTTAGTTTTCCTTTTAATAAGGGTCTCGTTTGAGCACCTAATCACATCCACATGTTCCTTGTCTCTCATCATAACAAAAAGAAGATCTTGTATTTATGTTGTATAATATTTTGTTTATGTTGTATTTATTATAGAACAAATGTGTTATGTATTCATTTAATAATATTGGATTATAATTTGTATTTTATAAATTGATATTTATAAATAAAAGTTGACGTTTTCTAAAACTTCTGTAGTTAAAAAATATGTTACATTCTATATTTTACATAACAAGAATTATGTATTATTTATTTTAATAAATTACATTTCTATGTTCTATACTTAAATAAAATAAATTTAATATTCTGTTTTAAATAAACTCCATTTTTATGTTCTGTATTTTATTGAAGCAAAAGTCTATATTCTATATTTTATTATATCAAAGTTCAACGTTTTGTAATTTATAAATATGTTATATTCTGTATTTCATTGAACACAAATTGTTATGGATTAAAAAACGTGCTTTGTGAATTTAATGCTAGGTTTAATGAGATTCGAGCTTTAATGGCTGCACTCGTGTATCCGGACTAAATTGGTCCTCACAAGATGCCTACGTATCTCAATTAATGTTGAGAATCAAGCCAAAGACGTAGTTCTGATTGTAGGATCACGGACCTTATATAGGCGTCTGGAGCCTAGTATTTATGGTATGTTTGGGAGACTTAACGGATAAGTCTTCTTTTTGATATTGGATAAGCATTGTATTGCTTGGCGGGCAAGTCTTTTCCTCGTTGATAAAGGATGTGACTCATTAATTGCCTTTAATTGGGATTCTAGATCCTTCTTTGACCAATTTTCCATAACTTGGGCTCTTTTCATGAGCTGTATAATTTCCCTATTTATTAATTACGAAATTAATAAATAATCAGGGATTTGGGCATTAAATATCGAGCCTTTTCATTGGACCGTCAATTATATTTCTATAATTATTTTTCTGTCCATATCATTTGCCCCCCAATTTCTAGGAAAACTTTTTAAGCTTTCGTAGAAATTATATTGACCTTTTTCGAGATTCGGGGTCTTTTTATCCTTTACCTAGGACTTTATTTACACTAGTGTTTCACAATTATCGCCTTATTGCAAAGTGTGGAGTGACCTACACATTTACGACGATTGCTGCCTTATTCGAGGCTAATTTGACATTTATATGAAATATTCCTAATTTTCAAGGAATTTCCATGTACCCACGGGTATTTTTAATAATTATTCCTAATATTTTAGGAATTTTCATGTACCCACGGGTATTTTTAATAATTATTCCTACTATTTTAGGAATTTTCATGTACCCACAAGTATATTTAATAATTATTCCTAATATTTTAGGAATTTTCATGTACCCACAGGTATTTTTAATAATTATTCCTAATATTTTAGGAATTTTCATGTACCCACGGGTATTTTTAATAATTATTCCTAATATTTTAGGAATTTTCATGTACCCACAGGTATTTTTAATAATTATTCCTAATATTTTAGGAATTTTCATGTACCCACAGGTATTTTTAATAATTATTCCTAATATTTTAGGAATTTTCATGTACCCATAGGTATTTTTAATAATTATTTCTAATATTTTAGGAATTTTCATGTACCCACAGGTATTTTTAATAATTATTCCTAATATTTTAGAAATTTTCATGTACCCACAGGTATTTTTAATAATTATTCCTACTATTTTAGAAATTTTCATGTACCAATAGGTATTTTCCGAAATATTTTTTGAAATATTTCAAAAGTGCTAACTAACATATAATATTTTCCAATATTAAGAAAATAATCTTGAAAATTATTTTCTAATTTTCAGGAATTTTCTAAATTTTTAGAAATTTTTCTAAAAATTAGTAATTTCAGGAGTTTATTTTGCATTAATGTTCTTGTCTCCTTTTGGACATAGCAGCACATTGGTTTGTTCCCTGTCAGGGGGCAGCATCAACAATGATAGTTATATGTTCTGTTCCCCGTGGGGGAGCAGCATTTGTGCGAGAGATGAGATGTGCGGGAGGCGGGGGTATCCCCGCGTACAGTGCAGCCAAATAAACCCCGCGTACAGGCCTGCTTCCTGGGCGTTGTTCGTTAATTATTTTTTTTTTTTTTTTTTTTTTTTTTTTTTTGAAAATTTGTGGCCACCTCAATTTATTCATTTTGTCAAAATAAAAAGAGAGGCTGGTGCGTGGGTACCCCCGCCTAGGAGACGTTCTAGGTTGCCACGCCTAGAAACTATGTCTCCTGGGCGTGGGTCTTTCAAAGTTGGCTCAAGGAGCTTCTGGGCGTGGGTACCCCCGTCTAGGAGACGTTCTAGGTTGTCACGCCTAGGAACTATGTCTCCTGGGCGTGGGTCTTTCAAAGTTGGCTCAAGGAGCTCCTGGGCGTGGGTACCCCCGTCTAGGAGACGTTCTAGGTTGCCATGCCCATGAGGTCTTTCAAAGTTGGCTCAAGGAGCTTCTGGGCGTGGGTACCCCTGTCTAGGAGACGTTCTAGGTTGCCACGCCCATGAGGTCTTTCAAAGTTGGCTCAAGGAGCTTCTGGGCGTGGGTACCCCCGTCTAGGAGACGTTCTAGGTTTATGGGGCTTCAACCCTCACATAATACTCAAGTTTTAAAAACTTGGATTTGGTTTTATTAAACCTTATTTCTAGTAGTAAGTCCATTCAGGAAACATTTTAAACATAATAAACTTTCAAGTTTGCAGCATACCAAGTTCTTGGCACCTCATGCCCTTCGAGGGTTTCTAGTTTGTATGAGCCTCGACCAAATACGTTCTTAACGCGATATGGTCCTTCCCAATTTGAGGCTAACTTGCCTTTTTGTCCAATTCCGGATGCCTCAATCTTTCGAAGAACCAAGTCTCCTTGTCGAAAGAACCTTTCTTCAACCCTTAGGTTGTAGTAGAAAGATGCCTTCTTTTGATGCTCAACTATCTTAGCGTTTGCTTCGTCTCTAACTTCGTCAATTAGATCTAAGGCTAGCCTCAAGCCTTCTTCATTTGTTTCTTTAATTTGAGCTTCCAGTATATCGAGTCGAAGCTCGTTCTGAGCTCTACTTCCTCGAATTTTTGGGGGTTTCAACCCTTATTATATTAACCTTCTTCCAACAGGCCTCTTTAGGCTTTTAGTTGAGCTTGTAACATAACTCTTTGATCCTTCGGGATCTTCTATCCATGCATGTTATTTATGCATATTAGGTTTCTTCGTTCTTGCATTCACTTATATTTATTTAGCTTTTCTTTTGTAAGGCAATTCCTAGTACTTGGCCTCATGAATGGGTTGGCACTTTGATCAAGTGTTATTGGTACAACTTGTTCTTTAGTAGAACAATAAGGAAATACTCAAACAAAGATAAGTAATAAAATAGTGAATGAGAACTTGAAATATTTCCTTATAAAAAGAGGGTTCGACCCTTACATAGTGCTTTACTTCCTACTAAGAGCTTAAGAGCTCAGAATGGTTTCGTCGACCTTATTGCCACTTGTACTATTAGTGGATCCCTTAAGGAAACACTTAAACATAATAAACTTTTTAAATTTGAGGCATGCCAAGTTTTTGGCACCTCAGTCCCTTCAAGGGTTCAGGCAACAATGCTCCAATGTGAGTGACTTTGTCTGGTTCTCCATCGTTTCTCGAATCCATAACCTTGATTAGGAGAACCTGCCCCCCGACTCCATCAGGCCTTAACGCGGCTACATAGCAACTCCTAGCCATCTTTTGATCTCCTTGTTCTTCACCAACCCCATTCCTTGTTGGGAACTTGATTTTCAAATGGTAAGTTGAGGCAACAGCCTTGAATGCATGAAGGCCTGTCCTCCCAAGGATTGCATTATAAGTCGAGGTTGCCTTTATCACCACGAAGTTCAGCATTCGAGTTGTTGTTTGTGAACCTTGCCCTATTGTCATAGGGAGCTGAATAGTTCCCTCTACTTTAGATTCAACCCCATTGAACCCGTATATGGGCATGTTTGAAGGAGTTAGTTGCGAATCGGTATATCCCATCTTGATGAAGGCATCATGGAACAAGATGTCCACGGAAGCTCCGTTATCAACCAGAACCCTCTTGGTTTTAGAGTTGCCTATTACAGGTATAATGACCAACGGGTCGTCATGGGGGAACTTCACCCCTTCAAGATCAGAATCGTCAAAGGTAATATCCACTTCTGTCTTGGCACGTTTCGGTGCTTCTCCTACAACAGTCATTACCTCTCGGGCATAAGCTTTCCTTGAGTTTCGGGAGGACCCAGCAGCAGTCGGTCCTCCAAATATCATGTTGATGACAGGCCCTCGGGGCTTAGGAGTACGATCTTGGTTGTTGTCCCTCCTATCATAGTCTTTCCTTTCATAGTTTCCTTGTTGATTTCCTCGATTCCCATCCTTAGTGAACTTATCGAGTTTTCCTCTTCGGATTAAGAACTCGATCTCATCTTTCAGTTGTCTACAATCGTCAGTGTCATGACCAACTTCTTTATGGAAACGGCAGAATTGATTCTTGTTCCGTTTCTCCAAGTCGGATCTTAGCGGCTTTGGCCATCGAAGATCTTCCTCCTTCTCAATTTCCATCAGAATTTGACTTCTTGAGGTGTTCAACCTTGCATACTCATTGAACCTGGGTCCGAAGTTGTTCCTTTTAGGTGGAGAGTCAGAATCTTTCGTTGTCCTGGGATATTTGTCCCTAGCGTCATACTCTTGAGTCTCCTTTCTCTTTTTTCCGTTTTCACTTCCCTCAACAGTGGGTTCATACTTTCTCATGCTTTCTTCAGCCTTGATATACTTTCCGGCTCTATCTTGGAGCTTCAGCATGCTCTCGGGTGGATGTTTAGCTAACGACCTTTTGAAGTGGTCATCAGTGGTTCCTTGTTGCAGGGCTATCATAGCCACTCTGTCCTCTAAGTCCGAGACTTTTAAAGCCTCTCGAGTGAATCGATTGATGTAGTCCCTTAGGGCTTCATTCTGTCCTTGCCGGATTGCCATGAGTGATGCAGAACTTTTCTCATGCACCCTTCCACTAATGAATTGATTGATAAAAGCTTTGCTTAGTTCTTTGAAAGACCCAATTGAGTTGGGAGGAAGACGGCTATACCAGCGTTGGGCCATGCCTGCCAAGGTTTGTGGAAACGCCCTACACTTGACCGCATCGTTGGTTGGCTGCAAAAGCAGTGCATTGGAGAAGGTTCTTACGTGATTTGCGGGATCTCCCGTTCCATCATAAGCCTTGATTGTTGGCATCTTGAATTTTCTGGATATGGTGGTTTTCATGATGTCTTGAGTGAATGGTGGTGTAGGATCATCAGGATCTCCTAGGGGCAACAAAATACTAGGATCACCCCTTGGGGCTTCGGCCCTCCTGGTTCTCCTTGGTGGTGGATCCAAATTGATAATTGGGATTCCTTCAGCTTGACTTTTTGCTCTTGCGGCCTCTTGTTCTGCCAATACTTTCTTAAGCCTTGCGACTTCTGCCTCATGGGCCGCAAGCTTGTCCTTAGTAGTTTGGGGTTGATCTCGGTTGGTTTGCGAAGATCGTTTCCTTCTAGGAGCGACATCGTCCCCAGTTGTATAACCCTCATCCTCGGTGTAGGGCCCAGAAAAATCGTCTCGAAACATCTGACGAGTTTGGGTTTCACGGTTTTGGGGTTCCAAACCTGGTACGTAAGGGGGCACATAAGCCTCATGGTAGATTGGATTCATTCCACTACCACCCGCTGTAGGGCGAGGGGGCATGCCATAGCCGGGCATCCCCAAAGTCTGATTTGCGTAGTGAGGGAGATCAGTAGTGTGGAGTTGAAGACTGCGAGGTGCGTTCATAAGCAGCGCAGAGGTTGTAATTGGTTGCTGGTGAACGGTTTCTTGTGGATTAGATCCATGAATAACCATTTGTAGGGGATTCGTCCCTTCAGCAGTAATTGGGACCTCTTGTCCTTGAGTGTCGGTAGGGATATTTGTTCTTTCAGTGCCAGTAGTTGGCGGTGTTTGGCTTCCATGAGTATCAGCCCCGGAGGTGATAGGGAGGCCTTCAGAAGTATCAGAATCTCTGGTTGTTCTTCGCGTGTTTGTCATGGTTGATGTTGTCGTCCCACAGACGGCGCCAAATGTTATGGATTAAAAAACGTGCTTTGTGAATTTAATGCTAGGTTTAATGAGTTTCGAGCTTTAATGGCTGCACTCGTGTATCCGGACTAAATTGGTCCTCACAAAATGCCTACGTATCTCAATTAATGTTGAGAATCAAGCCAAAGACGTAGTTCTGATTGTAGGATCAGGGACCTTATATAGGCGTCTGGAGCCTAGTATTTATGGTATGTTTGGGAGACTTAACGGATAAGTCTTCTTTTTGATATTGGATAAGCATTGTATTGCTTGGCGGGCAAGTCTTTTCCTCGTTGATAAAGGCTGTGACTCATTAATTGCCTTTAATTGGGATTCTAGATCCTTCTTTGACCAATTTTCCATAACTTGGGCTCTTTTCATGAGCTGTATAATTTCCTTATTTATTAATTACGAAATTAATAAATAATCAGGGATTTGGGCATTAAATATCGAGCCTTTTCATTGGACCGTCAATTATATTTCTATAATTATTTTTCTGTCCATATCACAAATTATGTAAATTTATTTTAATAACCTAAATTTCTATGTTTTATACTTAAATAAAATAAATTTCATTATCTGTATTAAATAAATTGAATTCAACATAAAAGTATTTAAAAAAACTAAAATTCATACAAGAAATACATAAGCCTAGAAATTATACATAAATTATCAGAAAATTTAACCATATAATGTATTGCCTTCGTTAGTGCTAATTTATTTGGGTTCACTCTATCTCATAGTTTTGAATGTTTACTTTATCACTTTAACAATTTAGTGATGATCATATTTATAATTTAAAATATTTAGATGTTATTATTTAATGTCAAGTGATATTAAATTATAAAAAATAAATAATTAAAATAATAATATTAAATAATATAATTAATGTATCTCATAAATCATCTCTAATTTAAGATGTAATGAATCAGAACAAATAATTAAAAAATGGAATATAAGTTTTAGATAAAATAACATGTAAAATTTATAGGCTACGTGATATATATTTCATCAAAACCTAGATGGTACAATAATATTAACAAATTTTCTTTTCCCATTTCAAATTAACAAAATCATGTTGATCATCTGCATGCAGTAAGGTTTACTTTGGAAGTATTCAACAAGTTCACCTGAAAATCATAGGGCCCCTTGTGCTCCATACTAGGCAAAAAGGAACATGGCGGCTCAGGAGTAGGGTATATATCTCTGGATGAACCTAGGAGAAGTAATTGAATTCTACCGTCATAACATTGCCAACGTAGAAAACACTTGTAATTCCATTCTCCAGTCTCATTGACAACTTAGAAAATTAACACTTTGTTCCATATTACTAAAACTTTTGGATTCCTTGAACTACTTAGATGTGGGCGGGCAAACATACAGGCCATTGCAGGCCATTGCAGGTGACATTAACACTTAGGGGCATATTTGTTATTTAAAAAATTGGGGCTATATGAAAAATAAATAAATTAAAACTAGAGATATATGGAAAAAATTAAAATTTAAGCCTATTAGAGTACAATTGCTTATAGAATATTATTAACAATTTCAGGGCTTTAGCTCAAAGGAGATATTTAAAATTGAAAGTTGATTAAGTCGTATTTCCCTAAGAAGTGTTGAATGAGTTGACTATGCTATCAATGGAGAAGGAAATGCTAGAAAATTCTAATTTTGAAGGTTTGATTAATGATATTTCTGGTATAAATGCGAAAAAAATAATTATTAAGTCGTGAGTTATCATTTTGTTAGGTATACCATTAAACTACCTGGTTGGTGATTTTGTTATGCTATTAATATCCTATCAAGAGTTTAGTATTATTTTTATACATTTTTACTAGTTTGATGGTATTGCATTTTTTCTTTTATATCCATGTCAAAAAAAATTGGGGGCAATTCTTTTTAAGATGACATAAGACATCTCAAAACTCCGGGCCCATCCACCTAAAAATCTAAGATGTTCACAGGAATCCACCTTTGTTCAGACTTTCTTTTCTCAGGAGAGCTAGTGAGCTTGGGGAAATGGGAAACTAAAGAATTACTGGAGCTTATTCAAGCCCTAATTGCTGCAGGTGCTGGTTGCCCATCCTCATCATTTTAATAGATTGATTACACAAACTATAAAAAATTACAGAAATTCATAACGTTAAAAGTATACCTTTTGTTGGTCTGTAATGAATGTATAAGAGTATCCATCTCCAAGATTTAAATCATTTTTCAACAGCTTGATGAACGAGACCCAAGAATCAGTGCACTCTACTTCATCAACTGACCAGGCTATAGGGAACATCTCATTGTTCCCATCTGTTCCAATAGTAGTCAACAACTCTCCTTTGACATATCCTTTTAAGAAACAATCATCTAAGCCTATCACTTTCCTACAACCATTTAAAAAACCCTTCTTCAATGCATTAAAACAAATGTATAACCTCTGAAATGTAGGATTTTCAGATTCCACAGTTGTTTCTCCCTTGATAAACACAGAGCTTCCAGGATTAGTTCTCAAGACTTCAGCTCCATAGTCCCATAATCTGGCATAATGCTCATTCAACACTGATTCAAGTTCAGCCATTGCAATTTTTTTAGCCCACCAGCATTGATTCAGTGTACATTGCATCTTGAACTTGGCATTTATAGCTGCTGCAAACTCCTTCAGCTTCCATCTAGGATTGCTCCTGATAATATTACCAAACTCTTTTGCTAACCAATTCGCCTTTACCATTCATTGTTTGCTTACTATGATGCAATTATCACTACTACAGATTTTAAATTGCATAGCGTTCATTTTTTTAGCTTACATAGCATTTTTAAGCCCTATGTAAGTCAGTGCTATGCAAGTTCAATTCACTTGCATAGCACTTTTTTTGGCACTCTCTAAGTACATCACTTAAATAGGGCTTTTAAAAATGCTATGTAAGTAAGCATCATCCAAGTGCAATACTACTTAGATAGCACTTCTACAAATGCTATTTAAGTATTTTGACATAAAAATAGTAACACTTGCATAGCAGTTTAACAAACGCTATACAAGTTGCACATTTTAAAAAATATTATTTTATTTGTTTTTTTGCCATTTTTTAACATTTTCTAAAAAAAATCAAATTTAATTGTTTTTTTTTGTCATTTTTTTAACCTGTAACATTCGTGAAAATGTAAAAATTCCTAAATACAATTAAAATTGACAATGCCAATCCAAATCCGGAAAGAAACTAGACTTGCAAATCTAATTACTTCAATAAAATTGAAATAAATTCCAAATATACAAATTACATAAACTTTAAATAGCAAGATCACTTCTTACAAGTCAAATCCTTATCATTCATTTGTATAATACATAGTAAAATTACCACGGATTACAATAAAACATAAAAGCTTGTTAGCTGAAGCTCCTGTTTTACCTAAACTAGTGCATTCCCTCCATAATGATGCTAGTCTCGGTTGTCTTACACTTTAGACACCCTCGACTATCTTATATCCTTGTGTAATCTGAATTCAGGCATAGTTAGGCTATCAGTACAAACCTTTCAGCTTTTCGATCTCCTTCTGGTTATTTGGGTGGCAGAGATTTCAAAAGTCCAGATTATCTGCCATCTTCGTGTTGCTTCCTAGAGACACCATTACACCAATTTCCTCAGTTAAGTGTGGCATTATCATTCTGATCAAGTAAAACTTTATTTGTGTAATCAGGTCGATACATTGCTGCAACAAGACTACTTTTGAGTTCACATACATTTCATATACAGAAGTTCTGTTACCTTATTACTAGGAACTTTCTAGGGTCAGATCAGCAATATATATATATATATATATATATATATATATATATATATATATATATATATGTTATATGATTCAAGAATATGTTACAAGAAAAACAATTTAAAATTTCACGATGGGCAAAATTAATTTATAATGTTAGATAACAAATAATATCATATTAGTTATCATATCGAGAGATAGAGACAGATTATGCGGAGCATGAAAACAGAGTCCAGAGTTCATAAGCTACAGGATTAACATAATTAACAATGCACATTTACCATCTAATTTTTCCTACATTTACAAGTCTTTTCCCTGTATTTCTTCAGCCACTTATAAACTTCTTTTATGTTTGATTAGATGATTTATTTCTATTCTAGTACGCAGATCTAAATGTACAACTTGACTAATGTGCAGAGTTCTTGCCTAATCTTCATTCTTTGGTACTTACTAACAATCGACTTGTTAATTGAACGAGATTGACCCGCTTGCATCGCTCTTGAAGCTCACGTTCCTTAGTTTGCTCGATAACAACATTATGAAGAAACCTAACTATCGATTGTATGTCATCCATAAACTCAAGTCGCTGCGCGTGTTGGATTTCAAGAAAGTTAAGCAAAAGGTCAGTCCTCTTTTACCAATTAACTAAGTGGTTTTTTTATTTGCGTAGGTTACAATACCTCTTTGTAGATGCTGAGGAATTGTCTATAATATAGGCTACAGAACATAATGAATGATTGAAAGATGAAATGGAAATAAACTTGTGTTGTAATAGTACTAATAGTAGGCTTTTATATCTCCTCTACCTAAATTTCTATAGCTTTTAATCGTTAAGTCCCAAAGTAAGATATTTATGTTTCTGATAATCACGCTCGTGACCTATCACATCAACACGAAGAGAAATACATAATAAGTGTTAGCCAGGGAAGTCATAGGACAAGACATATTTATATTAATATTTATATTAGATATTATTGGAGAAGAAGGGTTTTAGGGGTTTTGGAACCACAAAGAGTCCTTTAGGAAGTTTGGAAAAAGTTATTTTACTCGAGTTGCACGTTGTATACTATGAGAATTACGTCTTCTATGGATTGAACGTTCCTTAGTTTGCTCTATTTTTTCAGACATCTATGATAGTATTGGTTCTCTTTCGGTCGGTTGATTACATGTGCGACAACATATACATTTTTATGGCATATACACATATGTGTTGATAGGTAGTATAAAATGTTTTCATGTAAATACTTTTAACTAGTATATATTATTAATGACAGGAGCCAATTGAAGCAGCTCGTATGTTTGCATCAGAAGAAGCTGAGGCTGAGGCAAGAAAGGAATCTGTCAAGACATTTGTACCCAGCGAGTTACCGGCCCCTGAGGTACCGAAGGAAGATCAAGCACCTAAAAAAGTTGCTCCAACACCAGAGCAAATTACTACTATTAAGGTATTATGTTTGTTGCATAGTACGTTACACTCCATAATATTCCATATTTTTCTACATTTAATTTACTTTAATTGTTTGTTCTCTTCTATATGATGATCTCTCAACCCCATACTTGACGACCTTAAAGATTTTACCTCCCTTAATTTAATGGTCCCTTCTCCCGGATTTTTTGTTGACCTCTCAAATATCGCTTTACTCTCTTATATACTCTCTTATATACATACCTATATACGATATTTATCGCTTTACCTATATTTTTTGTTAGTAAGTACCAAAGAATGAAGATTAGGCAAGAACTCTGCACATTCAAAAATTAAACCAAAGTAATATGCGGAGTAGCAACCCATGTGTTCAACAAATGAAAATAAGACTAAGTATACAAATATACAATCCCTCAATTATGTGAGTAGAGAGCATACACAATTTCATATCAAAATCAATATATGCAATAATTTCAATTTTCAATTATATATCTTGAATTCTTAACGACCCAACATACCTCTAATTTCAAATCCAGAGAAGCCGAGAAGTTCAAATCGTAGAACCCAGCAGAATAGTGTGAGAAGTATCGAACCCTAAAATCAAACCGAAGAAACTAATAGTAGAGAATTAGAGAGCTCAAAATAATTAATTCAAAATTCAAAGGCCAAATTAAAATTTGTATTAGATATGAGATGAATACCTTTAATCGAATCAAATCAAAATCTAATCCGAAATCCAACAACGGAGAAGTAGAGACTCGATTGGTAACTCGAATAGGAGAGAAGTAGAGAGCTCTATTATATAAATCGATTGAAGTAGTAATGAGCACCACAAGTGAAGATTTTACCTCCCTTAATTTAATGGTCCCTTCTCCTTTGTTGACCTCTCAAATATCGCTTTACTCTCTTATATACTCTCTTATATACATACCTATATACGATACTTGTCGTTTTACCTATATTTTTTGTTAGTAAGTACCAAAGAATGAAGATTAGGCAAGAACTTTGCACATTCAAAAATTAAACCAAAATAATATGCGGAGTAGCAACCCATCTGTTCAACAAATGAAAATAAGACTAAGTATACAAATATACAATCCCTCAATTATGTGAGTAGACAACATACACAATTTCATATCAAAATCAATATATGCAATACCTTCAATTTTCAATTATATATCTTGAATTCTTAACGACCCAACATATGTTATAGTTGAAATGATAATAAATCATTTTAATCATTTGTGGAAATTCTTTTTGAGAATTTCTATTTTTTCTTATTTCTATTTTCCTTTATTTTTAGAAGTTCAATTCTGTTATTTTAGGCGGGAAAAACGGTTATAGAATTTGAGATATATGTGTGCAGAGTTGTAAGTGGAAGGGTATCAATTTATAACAAACTATTTCTAAGTCTGAAAGTTCTCATCTCCTTCTCTCTCCCTATTTCTATTCTTGTTCTCTGCAAATCGTCTGTAATTCAAACAAATAAAGATGGATTAACATTCATCTTTATCAGTGGTATCAAAGCAGTTACGTTTCTGGCAAAACTAGGAATCGATTGTCAAACTGGCACCAAGAACACGCCGTACTATCACCATGGATGAGCAGATCAAGAACTTGGAGCTAAAGTTTGCAGAACAAAACAAAAGGTTGGATGAACATAACAAACAGTTTACCGAATTGATGTCTCTCATGCGTGAATTTAGAGCACAGAAAGATACAGGTATGCCTTCGTCTGAAGTTCGAGTTGGTTCTGTATCTCTGAATTCATCTGGAAATCAATCGAGATCTCTAGGTTTTAATCCGAAACTTGATTTCCCTAAATTTGATGGTAATGGTACTAGAGTATGGGTGAAGAAATGTTGTAAATATTTCAGTTTGTGTAAGATTCCAGAAGATCAAAAAGTTGATCTGGCTTCTTTGAATATGATTGACAAAGCTGAAAATTGGGTTCTCAACTATTTAGCTAGTAGGAGAAATGTTGATTGGAATATATTTGTGATTGATTTGAGTGCTAGGTTTAGAGATGATAGTGGTGCAGATATAGTAGAAAGATTTAATAAGCTGGTTCAATATGATTCTTTGGAGAAATATATTGATGATTTTGAAGATTTGAGGGCCTTGATGTTGCATAATAGTCCTGATTTGCCTGATTCTTATGTACTGGATAGCTTTGTGGGAGGTCTTAAGCCTGCAATTAAGCCGTTTGTCAAAGCTTTTAAGCCAATGACCATTGCTCAGGCAATTGATTTTGCTAGGCTTCAGGAAGAAACATTAAGAGTCACTGGGGTCAAATCTTCTATGTGGTCAAAACAAGGGGGATCCGTGTCTCCTGCTTTAGCCAATGTCAAACCACCATTGCTGCCCCTACCATCTAAGTTTCAGGAGGTCAACAAAAATGTTCAAAGGCCTGTCAAGACTTTTAGGCACATACCTGCAGAGGTTAGGGCAGAGAAAATGGCAAAGGGTCTGTGTTACTATTGTGACAAACCTTATGATAGGAACCATAAGTGTCAATTTAAGGAAGCTCAATTGTTTACAGTTGAGATTCCTGGGGATCAGCAAGTGTTAAGTGATACAGAAGATTTGATGAATTGTGCTGTAGAATTGGATAGTGATAATGATTTGTGTGAGCCACAGATATCTGTGAATGCATTGACAGGGAATCATGGATATCAGACTATGAGAGTGGTGGGAATGTGCAAGGGACATGTTGTGAATATACTGATTGATTCTGGGAGTACTCATAACTTTCTTGATACCAACATGGCTAAAAAATTGGGTTGCAGTATACAGGGAGTACCTCCTCAAGCTGTTACTGTAGCTGATGGCAATCATTTGACTTGTCAGTCAATGTGTAAGGACTTTAAGTGGACATTTCAGAAGCAGGAATTTGTTACTGATGTGATGTTAATTTCATTGGGAAGTTGTGACATGGTCTTAGGTATCCAATGGCTAAAAACTTTGGGATCTATTCAATGGGATTTCAGCAAATTGGAAATGGTATTTTCAATTAAGGGTAATACAATGGTGTTATCTGGGAAGCCTCAACAAAAAGTCAAGGTGTTGCAGGGTAATCCAAGTTCAAAGCTTCTTAAATCTGCAGCTCATTTGTGTTTTTTGCAACTTACAGAGGTTAGTCCTGATTCCTTAATTCCTGTTCAGCTGAATTCAATGGTTAATTTGAAGCAATATCCTGAGGCTGCCAAATCAGATGCCATTCATGATTTAAAAAAACAATATAGTGGGATTTTTGCTGAGCCTAAGACACTACCTCCTTTCAGAGGGGTGTTTGATCATCCAATTCCTCTCTTACCTGGTGCTGGTCCTGTTAATATCAGGCCATATAGGTACCCTATTAAGCAGAAAGATATAATAGAACAGCTTGTTCAGGAAATGTTAGATAGGGGAATAATTCAGAGTAGTTCTAGCCCATTTGCTTCACCTGTGGTTCTGGTAGGTAAGAAGGATGGATCTTGGAGGATGTGTGTGGACTATAGGGAATTAAATAATAAGACTGTCAAAAACAAATTCCCTATACCAGTTATTGATGAGTTGATAGATGAATTGTCTGGAGCTGCTATATTTAGCAAATTGGATTTGAGAGCAGGGTATCATCAGTTGAGAGTGAAGGCTGAAGATGTTTATAAAACAGCTTTTAAGACTCATACAGGGCATTATGAGTTTTTGGTTATGCCATTTGGCCTCACCAATGCTCCAGCTTCTTTTCAGGAATGGATGAATCAAGTGTTCAAACCACTGTTGAGGAAATGTGTATTGGTTTTTTTTGATGATATTTTGGTGTATAGTAAAAATTTGGAGGAACATTGTCATCACTTGAAGTTAGTTTTTGAGCTAATGCAGACTAACCAGATGTTTGCTAAAGAGAGCAAGTGTGCTTTTGCTGTCACCAGGATTGAGTATCTAGGTCATTTTATTTCCAAGCAAGGGGTCCAGACTGATCCTGCTAAGATTGCTGCTATTGACAGTTGGCCAGTTCCCTCAAATGTGAAAGAGGTCAGAAGTTTTTTAGGGCTAGCAGGCTATTATAGAAAATTTGTGAAGAATTATGCTCTTATTAGCAAACCTTTGACTGATTTACTCAAGAAAGGGGGTTATAAATGGTCTGATATCACTCATGAGGCCTTCCAGCAACTGAAACTGGCTTTGACCACTGCTCCAGTCTTAGCTGTTCCAGATTTCTCTTATCCATTTGTTATTGAAACTGATGCTTCCAAGAAGGGTATAGGAGCTGTATTAATGCAAAATAATCATCCCTTGGCATTTATAAGTAGGTCTCTAGGCCCAAGATGGCAAAATCTTTCTGTTTATGAAAAGGAATTATTGGCTATAGTCTTTGCTGTGCAAAAATGGGAACAATATGTGTCTGGAAATCACTTTATAATCAGAACAGATCAAAAGAGTTTGAAATGGTTATTACAGCAGAAAATTTCTACTCCTTTTCAGCAATTCTGGTTGTCCAAGCTCATGGGTTTTGATTATGAAATCAATTATAAAAGTGGTACTGACAATGTGGTGGCAGATGCATTGTCAAGAAGGGAGGGTTCAGAAATTTTGTGTTTGGCCTTATATTTGGTTTCTTCAGATGTTTCTTCTCATATTAAGGACAGTTACAAAGTAGATACTAAATGGTCCACTTTACTGCAGCAATTACAAGACAATGTGGCAGTTCCTGGTTTCAAGTTGCTTGATGGATTGTTAAGGAGGAATAACAAGATTGTTGTAGGGTCTAATGGTGATTTAAAATTACAATTGATTAAGTGGTATCATTCATCACCAGAGGCTGGTCATGTGGGTAGGGATCTTACTGTAAAAAGGTTGAAGCAAGTCTTTTATTGGAAAGGGTTAACAAAGCAAGTTAGACAGTTTGTTAGGATGTGCCAAGTTTGTCAGTCTGCAAAATCTGAGACTGTGGCTCCACCTGGTTTATTGCAGCCTTTACCTATACCTCAGGATGTGTGGATTGATATCTCAATGGATTTTATTACAGGGCTGCCTAAATCTGAGGGTAAGGATGTGATATTTGTAGTAGTGGATAGATTGAGTAAATGTGCTCATTTTATGGCATTATCTCATCCCTATTCTGCTAGGTCTGTGGCCCAAGCATATTTAGATAATGTTTTTAAATTGCATGGGTGGCCAAGAAGCATTGTTTCTGACAGGGATTCTATCTTTCTGAGCAATTTTTGGCAATCTCTATTCAGTTTGTATGGAACAGAGTTTCTGCTTTCTTCTTCATACCATCCAGAAACTGATGGTCAGACTGAAGTGGTGAATAGGTGCTTGGAAGCTTATTTGAGGTGTATGTGTAGTAGTCATCCTCAGGAGTGGAAGAAATGGCTTCCTCTAGCAGAATGGTGGTTCAATACACACTATCATACGGCCACTAAGATGACTCCTTATGAGGTGGTTTATAACCAGCCTCCTCCTTTGCATCTGCCTTACTTGGCTGGTGAATCTATTGATAAAGAGGTTGATAGGTCTTTACAGCGTAGGGAAATTATGATTTCTGAACTTAAACAACATTTGTTGTCAGCTCAGCATAGGATGAAATATTATGCTGATTTACACAGGACTGAGAGAGTGTTTGCTGTTGGTGATTGGGTGTGGTTAAAGTTAGTAGCTTATAGGCAACATTCTGTCCATAGGCGGGCTAATTGCAAGCTCAGTCCCAAATTTTATGGGCCTTTTCAAGTTCTGGCAAAGATTGGCAAGGTGGCATATAAGTTGCAGCTTCCTACTTCTGCTAAGATACATGATGTTTTTCATGTTTCCCAGTTAAAACAATTTCGTGGTACATTACCAGTAACTACTGAAGTTCCTGTGTGGTTTACGGGTGGATCTTTAGTGCCTGTGGCAGTTCTCAACAAACGTATAAGGCCCCATCACAATGCTGCCAAAGTGGAGTATTTGGTGCAGTGGACAGGCCAGGACGCTTCTCAAGCTACTTGGGAAGATGCTCAGAAATTTGCTGCTCAGTTTCCTGGTATCCCTATTCCATGATTTAGCTGGAGTTTCTGCTAAGCCTTGAGGACAAGTCTTTTGAGGGGGGAAGCTATGTTATAGTTGAAATGATAATAAATCATTTTAATCATTTGTGGAAATTCTTTTTGAGAATTTCTATTTTTTCTTATTTCTATTTTCCTTTATTTTTAGAAGTTCAATTCTGTTATTTTAGGCGGGAAAAACGGTTATAGAATTTGAGATATATGTGTGCAGAGTTGTAAGTGGAAGGGTATCAATTTTATAACAAACTATTTCTAAGTCTGAAAGTTCTCATCTCCTTCTCTCTCCCTATTTCTATTCTTGTTCTCTGCAAATCGTCTGTAATTCAAACAAATAAAGATGGATTAACATTCATCTTTATCAACATACCTCTAATTTCAAATCCAGAGAAGCCGAGAAGTTCAAATCGTAGAACCCAGCAGAATAGTGTGAGAAGTATCGAACCCTAAAATCAAACCGAAGAAACTAATAGTAGAGAATTAGAGAGCTCAAAATAATTAATTCGAAATTCAAAGGCCAAATTAAAATTTGTATTAGATATGAGATGAATACCTTTAATCGAATCAAATCAAAATCTAATCCGAAATCCAACAACGGAGAAGTAGAGACTCGGTTCGTAACTCGAATAGGAGAGAAGTAGAGAGCTCTATTATATAAGTCGATTGAAGTAGTAATGAGCACCACAAGTGATTGAACAGTGGAAGTGATTGTGTAATCTTTGTGATTATCGACTACACGACAGCGGAGGCAAGGAGGCTTCGAACAACAGCTGTGTAAATATATTAAAAACTATTCCATTTAGGAGATGGTTTCTTCAAAAATTCTAATATAACCGCTATCCAAATGTAAGATAAGGAATTAAAAATAAATTAATATTACTTAGAAAACGTCTACTTGCATAGCGTTTCTCTAAACGTTTTTGAAGTTCAACCTTGCATAGCATTTAATTAATGAACGCTATCTTAGTAAATTTATTTATTTTCTACTTATTTTTATTCATTTATAAAATTACTTGCATAGCGTTTTTGTGTAAAGTACTACGTAAGTAATATTCTTGCATAGCATTTCTTAAAAAACGCTATGTAAGTAGCGTCTCCTAAGCTCAAATTTGTAGTAGTGTATGCTCTTTTTGGTAAGTTTTGCCCTGGTAAGCCTCATCATTCTGCATTCTGCGGGCCCATAATTCCCACTTGCAATTATCTCTACACTTACCTTGCAACCTTTTGAAATCACTCCTTTTGATGAACACTCATCTCTATTTAGCCACACCATAATTTCTAATCGCATCTCTCAATAGCTGTCTTGATGTAAATATTAAGCCAGGTTCAAAATCAATAAGTTCTATAGGTGTATTTGGGTTGAAAGTAGGGAAAATGGGCTTCTGTTTCTTCCCATGTTCTTGCCTCTCCTCAACTTATTCACATCAAACTCCTCATGATCACTTGAATCTGATGTCTCCAGACTAGCTGCATCAAATGAATCACTATAATTTTTCTCCTCTGCAATTTTTTCAACTCTGTCACATCCAAGATCTTGATTTTCAGCATACTTAGGCAATAAACTGTTTAACATCTCATACTCATGTTGCACAAAATCTTGCCAGACATGTTTATCACACAATGCTGGATCATGTCTGTTTTTTGTCGTAGACTCAGTCCTAGCCTCACTTGTAGGTTCATGTTGTCTTTCTTCATCTCTATCAAACACTCCATTTCTCATATTCATGTCTAAGATTACCTTCACTCAACGGATCAATCATCCCTTCTTTCAACATTCTTTTCCTCTCCCTAATTGCTTCTACTTCTTCATCACTATGTGATTCAACATCATCCCCAATACTATCTTCATCACAACTCTCTTCACTATCACTATATTGTTCTTCTTCGTAATCATGATCATCTGGTTCACTCCCATCACTTTCAAAATTCATCTCCTCCACAACATCGTCTACCTTCTCTTCAGCACAATGATCGACAAACAAACAAACAGAACCTAAGGGCATAGCATCTTTACGAAGTTGTTTAACTGATTCATCATTCCAAAGCAATATATAAATTTCTTTACCAGCGGTCAGAGGTTTGTTATAGTATAGCTTCAAACCATTATTGTACCCAATATCTCGTAAAAAATCACTACGTCAAATTTTGGCTTCCGTCACATAAAATACGTGTGGCTAAGCACTTTACGTCACGTTTTAATTTTTCAGCAAAGTGTCACCTAAGGTCGGATCATTTTACGCCCCCTACGGCCACACCCCAGATGTGTGGCTGTAATTCAAAACAGAGTGACTAAAGCATACCACCCCTTGGGTCTGACAGCCCCTGTTTTAAGCTCAAAAGTGTGACTAAATACCAGCTTTCAGCCACAGGATGGGTCGTGGCTAAAGATAATTAATAACGTGGCTAAATACCAACATTCATCAAAGGCTTAGTTTTGGTCGCACTATTTATTGGTAAATCGTGGCAAAAAACTTGGGTATGGCCACATTTTATAATTTTTCTGTGGTCGTTTGTATGTTTCATATACTATTAAACAACTGCTTTTAGTCACTAATAATTGTAGTAACTATCCCCCAATATAATATAATAGGTAGTGTGGCTGAAGTGTGGTACTAGCCACACATACTTAACCACATCACAAACAGGTTTCATTTGTAATATAAATGACCACGGCCGTACCAAAAAGCCGATACAAATCACAATACCAAAAGGCCACAATCCAATTCAAAAAGGCCACAATATGCAAACAAGTAAAATGCCAAAATACAAGTAAAAAAAATGCCAAATTCCAAACTAGTCCATATTAATCCATAAAATCCATACTAAATCCATGATCCATAACAACGATATGGAGTATAACTCCACAATCCATAAAAACCACATAACCATAACCAGAGTACAGAAAATTAACAACTTATCGAAAAGTTAACAACCAGAAAACCACATTAACATGAGTCAAATTAAGTTTACAATTACACCACCAGCTTCCGCTTCTTCCTCAGATTGTCTGCCTTGTTCGCCTTAGCCTTTGAACGTGTTACTGGGGAACCAGTAATGGTATTACATCTCTTCTTCTCCTTCTTAACTTGATCTGCGCTATGTTCTTCCTTAGCTTGAGCTGCGCTATGTTCTTCCCCTTTCCCATTGGCCGTTGGATTTGGTACCTAGAGTAAAACATGAAAACAAATACGATGATCATTCCAACAGCCCTCAAGTTAAGACCATTCTAACACAAGTAATGTAATTCTATAGATAAGCAAGTTAAGACCGTTGGACAAGTAATGTTATTTAATTAAAGCTCCATCATTTTAAACAAAATTATAAAGCAGGATAATAAATGCACACAACCAAAATGGAATGCAAAGTAAGAAACGTACTTGATGATCAATTATCTTGATAAGGTTTTTGGGCCAAGCCACAAAAGAACCCAAAGCATCCTCAACTGTCCGCATATCACCGGCTTTATAAGGTAAGAATGCTGCCCCCTTCACAACTTCATCAACAGAAACTCTATAGCAATCATCTTGTAGGGGGACTCCATGAATGGTTTGTCCTTTCTGGTCTGAAAGGATAGCCGTACCACGTGCAACCGGGTTGTTGAAATTCAACATATACAGAGTACACTTCATTGGCTAAAAAACGTACGTGGCATAATTAACATCATAAAGGTAAAGTGAACTAATATACATACGCATTTAGAAATATAATGCATACCGATTGGACAACTGTTGAGGTTTGATTTGACTGAGATGGCATTTGACCAGAGATAGTGCTAGGCTGAGATAAATTAATCTTCTTCCTGGTTCCGGATCTAATTACCTTTTCCTACAAAAGTAGAAGCATAATTGCCAACATATTAAAGTTAAAGTTAATCTCAATATACATGTGCATTTAGCAATGTTGTAATACCTGTTGCACAATTGTTGGATCTTCTTGTGATTTAGTGGTACGCGGAGATATATAAACTTTCCTCCTGGTGGTGATGACATTTTGCCCCATTATGGATGTGTCGGCAGTGATCACCTTTTGCGCCATTATGGATGTGTCGGCAGTAGGAGTCACTTGCTTCTCCACAGATTTAACCTACAATTTAAGAAATTTGGACAAGAAATCAGCAACTACTTGGAAAAAATTAAAAAGAAATTAAAGTAGCCATTACTTACAGGTGTTAAAAACTCTTTCGATGCTGGGATGGTAACATTAATGAAGCTGTCCCTCGAACCATTCCCACTTATCGGTGTTCCCTACAGAATGTAACGTGAAATGGGAAAGTCAAGTGATAACACAAGTTTTGTAAACTATGTTTTGGAATATAGACACAAGATAACTAAATTCCAACACAAAAAACTCCAACAATTTACGTAGTGCTTACATCTTGTTTTGTTGCTGAAAGCAGTCCTTGCGAATCCAATTGAGCCATGACTTTATTCAGTTTATTGTTCGTTGCCTCCATCTGCAACGACAGGTTCTTCAGCTCTTCATCCTTCTTCTCACGCAGCAGTTTTTCATTTTCCAATTGAAGCTCCAGAATCTTGATTTTATCTTTTCCTGTTGTCCTTTGCCGAGGACAATGCCAGTACGCACTGGGAGTGACTCCACAACCAACACCTCTCAAGTATGAACCCTGCTCCCTGCCAAAAACCACTGTAAGGGCATCCTCGTCCGGCCCAATCTTGATTAGTCCGTCCTTTATCTGTGCTTCAATATCCATCTGTAAAGAAAAAAGTGAAGAAAATTAGTAACAAGGACATGTTCTTCACTTTAGGATATACTAACTCTCATATTTAAACTTACTAAATAATCTGCCATGCTCTTCACTTTTGGATCTCCCAACTCTCCATCTTTGTTTTCCCTCCCCTTCCTCCACATAAAAGCACGGGAGGGGACATCATCAACCTTTATTTCATTTTTTGAAACCTTGCATAATGCAACGATGACACAATCAGACATTTAATATCCAAAATAATCACTAGTAACACAATAAAAACACATCTGAATTACCAATTTTTCTTTGAGACGAGGGTATCCTCCTCGTCCCAAGCGATGATCAAAAACTGACCGTGATCGCGCAATTTTCGTAGTTTTGGAGACATCCTTCCAATAGTCAAAAGAATTATTTCAGCAAAGTGCATTGGAAAAATACGTTAATTCAAACGATGATCCGTATATTAAAGTATTACAACCTTGAATTTATCCGTTTGCGTGTGGGCTACGAACCTATCCCAATCAGCTTGCTCTACCAGTGTACGATACTGCCTAGGAACTTTTGCAAGCTTTGCTGGTTTATTCAGGTTAGGTTGTATGAATCTTGCATACATCTTTCTTCTGAAATTGCGAAGCAGCCCACCAAGCCGAGTCATTGTAAACTTTCGACGACAAAGTTCTATATCAAAAAAATGCTGCAATATATAATACATGGTGTTAATACACATAAAAGGCAAGCAGATAAGTTCAACAATAGTGTTTCATATTAAAAATGTAACATATATTTAGAGTACTTAATGCGAAGTAGCTGATTTACCGTTACTTGATCCCACAGCTTATCCTTCACTTCTTTTGGCACCTCCTTCCATGTTAACCATCTTAAGCCAACATGCTCCCTGACCGTGTCTCCCAAAAAGCTCGTAAATTCTGATCTGTATTCCCCCATTAACCTACCAAGTGAGTCAAATTCAACCTCATGTCTTTTTCCACCAGAGTTTGTAAACCTGGTACGCAGCTTCGGCAACCTGGTTAGCCCCCTCTTAGCTTTGACATCATTCTTTTGTTGCACCTTTTTGCACTCTTCTACTTCTTCTTCTGCGTTTTCTCCTTCGTCTTCTACTTCTGTGCTTTCTTCTTCTTCGCTACACTCTTCCGTTGAATATTGTTCCTCAAATTCCTCATTGTCCTCACCTACAACCAGTATAAGAACCCTTAGCAATTACAGGATTTATCTGTTCAATATACATAAAAATGCATAAATATGAGAAGTCAAAAATTAGTCTACCTAGGTATTCTTCTTCAACGCAAACTGGTGCAGTAGCTGTGGACCAGGAATGGAAGACATGAATCTTGCAGACTCCAGTCATGGTAGAAGCAACAGCCAACTCTTTTAAGTCACTGTCTCCAAGGATCAAACCATATCCATGATCCGGGGTCACCCCATCTTTCATGAAATAAAGCTTATCATCATCCGAAACTACATCCGCTACCAAATCCCTAACTTGTTTAACAGTCATGTTGTAGACTTCCATTCCGTCGAACACCTTTGCCTTAGGACCGGTGTATTGCCACTTAACCTTTGTCATGAACTGACCCCCATAGTAAACAACTAACCTGTACTTCTTTCCCATGGTACTCAAATTAGCTGTAGACAACAAGCACAACAATGTCAGATATTAATACATCAACATTAAAGCATAAGTAGTATTATTCATATAATTGGAACTCAATTCGTCCCAATCTCTCAAATACAACTCAAATATGCAATCTCTCCAACCATATATCTCAAACATATAGTCTGTGGAAGAATGGTTTACCTGCGACAAGCAAGGTGATTTAAACGCCGGTGGAAAAAACCCTAATTTCATGAACATAAACCAGATTGGGTCACCAGATCTGACCGACGGCGTAACCTAATTTCACCGACTGAAAGTTGTGGAGAGATTATGGTGCACAGAGAGGGAGAGTTTGAATGTGAGTTGGGTAAAGTGATGTTGAAAGTGAATTGGGGGGAAGTTTGATATTTTGGGGGGGAAGTGAATTGGTAAAGTGATGTTGCCGGTTTTTAGAGTATTAAGTCAATAAGCCATAATGTTCCAAGTGCAGTCAAATCTTACTAAACTTAAATTTGAAACTATTTTCTATTTTATTTTTGTAAAAAATATATATATAATATTTATGATAATATGTATCTAAATAATTTTAATATATTTATTTAATTATTTAATTATTTCGTGTACTTTCGTTTCGTGTCGTGTACCCAAGGGTAAATCCAAAACCGACACGAAATTCGCTCGTGTAATTTCGTGTTCGTGTATTTTCGTGTTCGTGTACCGAAAAGGTAAAACCAAACCCGTTATTATCGTGTCGTTTTCGTGACGTGTTTTCGTGTCGTGTACGAAATTGCCGGCTCTAGTCGAATCTCGTTCTTTCGAGTAGTACTTTGGCCAGATCCCTCAAAAAATGTCGTACAAGATAAATTCCCGATTTTTCGATTATTTTTCCCCAACATCACAATGCGTATCCAATAACATCCGTACGGTTGGATCGTCGAAAAATGCATTAAAAAAAATTATTTCCCCAATCGGGGTCGAATCTCGTTCTTTCGAGTAGTACTTTGGCCAGATCCCTCAAAAAATGTCGTACAAGATAAATTCCCGATTTTTCGATTATTTTTCCCCAACATCACAATGCGTATCCATTAACATCCGTACGGTTGGATCGTCGAAAAATGCATTAAAAAAAATTATTTCCCCAATCGGGGTCGAATCTCGTTCTTTCGAGTAGTACTTTGGCCAGATCCCTCAAAAAATGTCGTACAAGATAAATTCCCGATTTTTCGATTATTTTTCCCCAACATCACAATGCGTATCCATTAACATCCGTACGGTTGGATCGTCGAAAAATGCATTAAAAAAAATTATTTCCCCAATCGGGGTCGAATCTCGTTCTTTCGAGTAGTACTTTGGCCAGATCCCTCAAAAAATGTCGTACAAGATAAATTCCCGATTTTTCGATTATTTTTCCCCAACATCACAATGCGTATCCATTAACATCCGTACGGTTGGATCGTCGAAAAATGCATTAAAAAAAATTATTTCCACTTTCGGGGTCGAATCTCGTTCTTTCGAGTAGTACTTTCATCCACAACGATAAATTTAGATTTTTTTTTAAATTTTGCATATGTCTTCTAAATATTCCAAAATGATTTAAAAAAATTAGATGAATTAAATTTGGAGTTTTGGTATTTTAAAATGATTTTTGAAAATTAATTTTCATTTTGAGGTAAAACTTGTAAAAATCATAATAAATTCATTTTTGATCCCAAAATTATTTTAAAAATATGGGAATGAAGCTAATTTTGTGATCTTGTTTTTTTTAATTAAAATTTTGATTTTAGAAATTATCTTCTATTTAAACTTCAGATTAATAAGTGATTAAATTTGATTTTCAGCAAAGTAGTATAATAAATTAGTAAAGTAGAGGTTACATATGGTTATGTTTTAACCCTAATTCATTGCTACACACAGCAGTAGCCACACTCTCTTCTATTTTGCCGCCTAAAACAAGAACCCCAATCATATCCTTTTTTTCCCTCTTATACAACAACAATTGGTTCTAGATTTGATTGAAATACCTAAGTGGAAAGCTTATTCTCTCAATTGGAAACCACACTAGCTGCCGCTTCTAATCGGATTCAAACAAGTAGCTTCAAACAAGCAGCCGACAGAAACCACTCATACTTTCATCCACAACGATTTCATCCCTAATTTCAGTAAGTCATGTGTTAAATATATGCTAATTTTTGAATTTTATGCTTTGATATATGCTCGTAATTGCTGTAGTTATGCTGTAATATGCTCGTAATTGCTGTAGTTATGCTGTAATATGCTCGTAATTGGTTTAGTTATGCTGTAATATGCTCGTAATTGGTTTAGTTATGCTGTAATATGCTCGTAATTGCTGTAGTTAGGCTGTAGTTATGGATAAGTCTTGGATGGTAACCGATAGAAACAGTGAACCATATATGGATGGAGTTGTAGCATTTATCGATTTTGCGGTTTCTCATCTGAATATGTCAACGAAGACTATTCCATGTCCATGTGTAAGCTGTTTAAACCACTTCTCTCTTTCGGTGGATGAGGTCCATTACCACTTACTCGTTAAGGGATTCGATCGGAATTATACAAGGTGGATTAAACATGGAGAAGAAGACAAGCCAACAACTTTCAACCAGTTTGATGCAGTAGAATTTCCAACAGATGCTGCAGAAACAATAGAAATGGTAAAAGCTACGGAAGACAATTTCATAGCTGACATTGACAAGTTTCAAGAACTACTTGCAGATGCGGAGAAGCCCTTGTATAAATATTGTCCTAACTTCACAAAGTTGTCTGCAACAGTTGAACTACTAAACTTGAAGAGTAAGCATGGAATGACAAATAATTGCTTTACTGAAATGCTAATTCTGTTGAAAAGGATGCTGCCTGCAGAAGGTAACGAGATGGTGAACAACACATATGAGGCCAAAAAGATAATGACAGCAATGGGGTCAGGATACGAAAAGATACATGCTTGCATTAACAACTGCATTCTTTACAGGAAGGATTACAAGGACATGGTGGTATGTCCAACTTGTGGCATGTCACGGTGGAAGGTGGATGAGAAGACTAAAGTCATATACGAAAATGTTCCTACAAAGGTATTATGGTACTTCCCCCTTATTCCACGACTGAAACGACTTTATAAAGTGAAAAGCATATCAAAAGATTTGATATGGCACTCCACCAGTTCGAAAAAGCCCGGTGTTCTACGGCACCCATCTGATTCACCTGCATGGAAAGCAATAGACGACAAATTTCCGGAAATTGCATCTGATCCAAGAAATCTTCGGCTTGGCATTTCCACAGACGGGGTTGATGTAAACAGAGGGAATAGGAATCACAGTGTGTGGCCAGTATTAACTGTCATTTACAACCTTCCACCTTGGTTGTGTATGAAAAGAAAGTTCATCATGCTTTCATTATTAATATCGGGAACGCCTGGAAACGATATCGATGTGTTTTTGGATCCTTTGATCGATGATCTGGAGCTCTTGTTTGAAGAAGGTGTTGAAACATATGATTCCTATGCACAGGAACAATTCACTTTACGTGCTGTTGTCTTATGGACGATTAATGATTACCCTGCTCTTGGTGCATTATGTGGCTGTCCTTATAGTGGATTCCATGGTTGTGTGGTGTGCAGGAAAGAAACTCATTGTGTAAGACTTCCGTTCTCTGCCAAGCAGAGTTATGGTGGTCACCGAAGATATCTACCATATAGTCATCCCTTCAGAAAGCAAACTAAGGCATTCAATGGAAAAGAAGAGTGGGGAACTGCTGCAGATCCTATGACAGGGGAAGAAATATTCAACGAGGTTAAATTTATTCGGAATATGTGGGGGAAGGGATATAAGGATAAAGATTCAGAACTGATGGAGACTTCGACTGGAAGAGGGGGGAAAACAAAAAAGAGTATTGGCGGACAGAAAGAACAGACCTATTGGAAGAAATTCAACATATGGAATCGACGACTTAGGTATTGGCGGTATAATTTGGTCCAACATTGTATTGATTTCATGCACACTGAGAAGAATGTGGCTGAGAGTATTATCGGAACATTACTAAATGTTCCGGGCAAGACGAAAGATGGGTTGCACGCTCGAAAGGATCTGGCACATTTTGGGATAAGACAAGAGTTGCAGGCTAAAAGTCAAGGCGAGAAGACATTACTTCCTGCAGCCTGCTACACATTAACTAAAGATGAAAAAGACATGTTCTGTGGCACATTACACAACTTAAGGGCTCCGCAAGGTTATTGTTCCAACTTTTCTAGTTTGGTGAATGAAAAGGATAGGAAGCTTATGGGACTTAAATCACATGATTACCATATGCTTATGCAACAGTTCTTGCCAATTGCAATACGGTCTATCATGCCTAAACCCACAAGATATGCTATTATCAGACTTTGTTTTTTTTTCAAATCAATATGTAGCAAAGAAATCAATGTAGCAGAACTCGATAAATTGCATGAGGAGCTTTGTGTTACACTGTGCTTGATGGAGAAATACTTTACCCCATCCTTTCTTGATGTTATGCTTCATCTAACTGTGCACCTTGTTAGAGAGGTCAAATTATGTGGCCCAATATGCTTTCGGTGGATGTATCCCTTTGAGAGGATGATGAAAGTTATTAAAGGGCATGTGCGGAACAAAGCTTACCCAGAAGGATGCATTGCTGAGGAACATATTGCAGAAGAAACAATTGCGTTCTTCAACGAATACAAAAAATGCATGAGGTCCATTGATATTCCAGAACACCAGCACAACACATCTGAAAATGGTAATGAAGAGGGAATTCCTTTGTCAGCTGGTAAACCAGTTGAAGTTTCTCAAGATCTCTACATGAAAGCACATTTCTATGTACTGCAAAATACGCCTGAAGTTGTGCCGTATATCGAGTAAGGACTCCTACTGAACATGTTTATTTGTGTTTTTCTTTTATTTAACAGTAGGATCATATTTGATACTCATTTTTGTACTTGCAGACAACACATGACATTTTTGAAAAACAAACATCCTGGTAAACAACAAGCATGGCTGGAGAAAGAGCATAGCACAACGTTTGGTCACTGGTTACGCAACAAGGTAATATTTAAATCAGTATGATCTTAGTTTTTTCTCAATTGTAATTTGTGCAAGCTGAATCTTATCCTTGTTATTGTGTAATTTAGGTTGAAAGCGAGTTATCGATCTCCAACGAAAGTGTATCAGAAACAGTTAAGTGGATCTCACATGGAGCACGCAGAATCGTGAACAAATACGATGTATATGACATCAATGGCTATACATTTCGTACAAAAATTCGTGATGGCAGAATTCACCAGAACAGTGGGGTTTGTGTAGAGGCAACTGAGATGCACATTTCTAAAGAAGTAGTAACCTATGGAAAGAACTTTTATTACGGGGTTCTACGAGAGATATGGGTACTAGATTATCATATTAAGAAAATTCCTCTTTTCATGTGCGACTGGGTTGACAGTAGAAATGGTGTCAAGCAAGATGGCTTGGGTTACACGTTGGTCGAACTTAACAGATTAGGCCACAAGGATGATCCGTTCATATTGGCCTCACAAGCACGACAGGTGTTTTATGTTAAAGACCAGCTGGATAAAAAAATGTCTATTGTCTTGATGACACCTCCTAAGAATTATAGAGATCTGTACGATGATGTCAATGAGGATTTCAGTACTGTAATTTTTCCTCACAATGATAATATATTACCACCTGTAGATCCACGTGACTTGGGTAATGAATCTCGTGATGATTACTTCAGACAGGACTGTAAGGGTATTATTATACGTAATGCTAACTGAATCCGGTAATTATTATCATTATGTTTGTCATTTTCCATGTTTTTTATGTAATGCTAAATTCTATTGTATGGTTAAATTCTATGCTCTGTTTGAATTCCTGTTTTTTTTCTCCAGGTGTGTGCAAAGAAAGAGACCTGATCATGATGTCGTCTTCAAATTCCTACAGCTCAAACCAAAATCGATGTGATCTGTGCTACTGTGGTCTTCCTGCCCGGATTAGAACATCAAACACACTTGACAACCCTGGAAGAAGATTTCGGGTGTGCCACAAATCAAGTTCATTGGTAAGCTAATGTCTATCAGTTTCATCTGTTAAATTTAATAAACAGCTTTTAATTTGAATTCCCTTTTCAAGTCTTCTGGACCCAAATGTTCGTTTTGGGAATGGATTGATCCTGAACCAGTTGGCATGAAGATCAAGATCCAGAAAGAAGTTGATGTTGTGAAGACTGACCTGCAAAACTGCATGTCAACAGTTGAAGATCTTCGAAAGGAGGTTCATGTCATACGTGGGAAGTTGTATAATGTTATCATTGTCTTGGTCATTTTCTTTGTTTTTTATTTGATGAAGAATTAATATGTAATGGTGAATTCTAATGTTGGCCGAATGACATGGATTAGTTGAATTGTTCTAGTTTTAAGCTTCATTATCAAGTTTTAAGCTCATCTGGTATGCAACTTGGATAAATCAAGTTTGTGTTTGTCATTTCTGGTTAATCTGCTATACCAATACTTCATGTCCAGTGGTCAAATATTTTGCCACACCCTAATGTAATAATGTGACAGATCAGTTGGAAATGAGGATCCTCAAAACAGAATGCTCTGTTCCTGAAAACAGAGTACTTTTTAGTCACACAATAATACAGTCACTAGTTTTTAGCTGCCTTAGCGAACAAAGATCTGACATAATGCAGAAAACTCTACTTTTTAGTCACATATAAAATGTAGTGACCATAGGTTATTTCACATTTAGCCACATCCCCGAAAATGACTGTGACCGTTTGGTAACATTTAGATACAGCAAAGAAGCGTCACTATTTTTTGTCACACTTCTATCTCTCAAGTATGACTATAAATGTTGGATTTGGTCAAAGTCAACAAAAAAAACATGCTGTTTCATCTCTCACTTGTCACACTTTTATAAATTGTGACTAAATCTTCCAAAAAATGTGTCTTCGGTCACTCGAAAAACAATTGTGTGGCTAAAACTTGGGACGATGATCTTTAGCCACTCGTTTGTTCCAAAGTGTCACAGCCCTTACTGTACAAAAGAGTGACGAAAGCCCAAATTTGACGTAGTGAATTAAGACAACGATCTATCGATAGTGCACTGATATCAACATTGTAAATGTTATCGATTGTAAGTAGATGCCTTCCTTCGTATTGAACTCACCCCCGTGTTGTATCTCAACCCTCATTGAATTCAGCGACCTAAATACATCAAATAAGAAGAAAGTGAGAGTTTGTAGAAAACCCTGAATATACATTCAACAAATATAGTTAAAGCAAAGATTAAGGTTGGTATACCTTGCAATTCCAGCGATTGAATTCATTTCGAAACCCAGAAAAACCCTAACTCGAACAAAGATTAGAGTTTGTATTTGTGTGTGTGTGTCGATGAAAGAGAATATGATCAGGTTTTTCTCTTTTTCTTTTTGTTTTTAAATGACATAATTATCCAGGTAATGTTAAAAAAGTGACAAATAGGATCAATACTTAACATCACTTAAGTACTTTTTGTTAGAATTTTATAATTGATAAAAGTAAAATAAATATAATCAAAAAGTATTTAAAAAGTAACAAAACAAAAGTGTTTTATTCATATTACTTCCCTAAAGTAAACTACATCTGCAAGCCTTTATATAGGCCGTACATAAAACAGAATCACCTACAAAATAGATAACCCTAATCATCACCCACAAATATCTCCACTAAAAACTATAACTATTTCCTAAACATTAGGATTATTTAAAATCTAAAACATAACTAATTTTATTTTAAATGTTGAATCATAAATATCCAACATCCTCCCTTGATTCAAATTTACTAAAATTAAAAAACTAAATAAAATTAAAGCTTTTCTCTTCAATTTTTTTTCTCCGTGATGCACTTCTCATCACCAAACAATAATGTTTGTTGATGCACTTCTCACCAACACCTCATGAAGCACTTCTCTCCACAATTTCTTCAAGGTGCACTTCTCACCAATTCCATTTCTTGATGCACTTCTCACCAATTTCATGTTGATGCACATCTCACCAACTTACCCATTTCAAATTACTGGAGCACTTCTCTCCATAGACTTTGTGCAATGATTTCCTTGACACAATTTTTCTTGACATTTTTGTATTTTTCTTCTTGAGCTTCTTTCGTGACCATGAGAACCTCCCGTGACAACACCGTGTCTTCCATTTTTGCAGCTGATTTTGGACGCCCAGTTATTCAAACGAACATAGCTCTGATACCATGTTAGAATTTTATAATTGATAAAAGTAAAATAAATATAATCAAAAAGTATTTAAAAAGTAACAAAACAAAAGTGTTTTATTCATATTACTTCCATAAAGTAAACTACATCTGCAAGCCTTTATATAGGCCGTACATAAAACAGAATCACCTACAAAATAGATAACCCTAATCATCACCCACAAATATCTCCACTAAAAACTATAACTATTTCCTAAACATTAGGATTATTTAAAATCTAAAACATAACTAATTTTATTTTAAATGTTGAATCATAAATATCCAACACTTTTAAGGGAATGATTAACTTTTAATCACATAATTAGTTGACGCTTAATTATTAAAATTTATTTTCTCTCTTTTCCAGTTGAGTACTATATATGGAACTAGGTTCTCTCAGTCTCTCTCACACACATGTAAGTATTTTTATAAACATAATAGTTTATATGTTATAGCTAAACTTCTACGTTAAAATGCTTCTACTAATGCTCAACAACTTATTACCTCCGTTTAGAAAGTGGGCATGTAATTACATACATGTGTTAATTTAGTAATTAAATAATATTTTTTCATATAAAAGTCTTATAAAATGTCTTTAATTTCAAACACCTTATCTCTACAATACATACTGAAGTGTACAAAAAGAAAGAAAGAGATGCCCAATTGTTGTTTTTTTTAATGTTTGTTGCATAGATCACCCACAAATATATCTTCACACACGCATAAAGCAATTACAAATGGGGAGATTTTAGGTATTTATTTTAGCATGTTATAAACAGAAGATTAAAGTCTCAATGTCAATATTATGTAAAAGAGAAACCGAAAAAGTGGAGATTAAACACACGTAATAGCATCAATTAACAAGCCTTTAGTTAAAATTCTTGTTGGCATACCAAATATAAAATTTATAGATAATATGTAAAAAAATCATCACTCCAATAGGATAAAACCTTTATCTATAATTTTAGTCAACCTCACTATATTAGTCATATATGTTCAACCTTCTAGCAAAATTAAACATAATCTATTACCACATTCAAATAATATTTTCCATTTATAACAATTTCAAATATTAATTAATTAATATTTTTAACATATAGCCAACCATTATAGCTAATCCTGTTTGAGTATAATACCTTTCAAGTTCAACAAATATTAGAAAATTATTGGTTTAAATAACAATATATCCAATCAATTTAACTAACTCCATTGGAGATGCTCTAACACAGGGCTAAATATATCATTCAAATCACATCAATAATCACTACACCATAGATTGCATATTGCAACAACACAAATATATTGCTTAAGGCCTATTTGTTGATGAATGTCCAAAATTTCACCGTTGCATCCGCCCCTGTTGTAATAGAGCCATTTAGCAACGATTTGAGCTCCATATAGCAACGTTAAAAATCATTGCAATACAGGCATGTAGCAACGTTTTATGGTCTTCAGCGCTGGAGGTACTCGATGTTCCAGTAGAGTCAGCGCTGGTGCCACCATCCACTATCTGTGTATTACTGAGAGATGAAGCTTGAGAGGATTGAGGTGTTTGAGGACTCTGTGGAGAAGTTTCTTCTGGTGTAGGAGTTTCCGTGGTGTCTGAAGTGTAATCATCTAGAGTAAAATGCCACGTAGTAGGTGTGATGGACCTTTCTTCAGCCTCCCAATCCCATGCTTTGTCTTCATTAAAAATAACATCCCTGCTGATGTGAATTTGTCCGGACATTGGATCATAAAGCCTATAAGCCTTTGTTCCTGGTTCACGTCCCAAATGCACGACTAATTTGCCTCTGTCATCAAGTTTTTTCGTGTGAACAGATGGGATTTTCATGTACGCTGTGCAGCCAAAAATGCGAAGATCATCAACACTGGGGTGTTTGTCAAACCATGCTTCATGGGGTGTGATAGTAGACATATTTCTCGTTGGCAACTTGTTCAGTACGTAGATGGCGTGTGTAACTGCCTCACCCCAGAATTTCAGAGGCATTCCCCTTCCTTTCAACATGCTTCTAGCCATAGCGGCAACAGTGCGATTACGTACGGTGCTCTACTACACCGTTCTGTTGAGGTGTATAGGGCGCTGTATAGTGTCTTGAGATACCCTGTTCTTCGCAGAAAGTTTTGAATTCTTTAGAGCAAAACTCGCCTCCCCGGTCAGTTCGTAAGACTTGAATTTTCTGTTTGGAACAATTCTCAACAAACAGTTTAAACTTCTTGAAACAATCTAATGCCTCATTTTTCGTTTTTAGCACATAAACCCACATCATACGACTATATATAGTCATCGACTATCAACATAAAATAATTATTACCAGCCGGGGTAGGGGGAAAAATAGGTCCACACAAATCCATATGAATTAATTCCAAGGCATGTTTAGCAACAAATAACGAGTGTGATGGAAAGGACTTACGCGTTTGTTTCGACATAAGACACCCATTGCAATTTTCTTTTGGCTGGGTGAGTTTAGGAAGTCCATATGCCATGTGATTCTTTGACATTAGATTCATCGCCTTGAAGTTTACATGACCAAGACGTCGGTGCCATAACCATGCTTCTTCCTCACTCTTTGTTAGCAAACAATGCAGTTGTGTTCCTTCGAGATGAATCTTGTACAACCTGTTTACAGATCGTTTCACCTGCATAAGCAATCTCCCACAGCTCTCATAGACTTGTAGACTTTCTCCATCCATAATCACTCTATTTCCTTCCTCAGATAGTTGTCCCAAACTGATGATGTTGCTGCGCAATGTGGGGATGAAATACACACCTGCCAAAACTCTAGTTTCCCCATTTTCGCAAGCTAACCGAATTGATCCTTTTCCTTCTATCTTGACCATCGATCCGTCACCAAATTTCACTTCTCCTTTTATTGTCCTGTCTAATTTTTCAAATTTTTCCCATCGTCCCGTCATGTGATTGCTAGCTCCGTTATCAAGGTACCAAATGTTATCTTCAATGTAAGACCCCAGATTTTTGGGTAGAATTAAAACTTTTATTATATGTTGATGTGATTATGGATAGTGGCAATTACTTGAGAATTAAGTATGAATGATTATGAATTTCAGTTTTCAAACATTTTGAGAATAATAAGAATGGACTGAACATATAAATAAGAACAATCAATCTGGAAGGTAAGAATACAATACTCCAGGGAAGAAAAGTATTTTTATGTCATCCAAATCAATATCTGGAATGCATCCGACAACTCCGTAAACAAGATAGCGTATGCCCGAGAAAGCACTAGAACGTTTTCTAAGTGCAAAGAATAAAGAGAAGTAAACCAGGAATATTGGAACGAATATTGATCCAAAGGATTATAGAAAAACCACTGATGAATAGTAACTTCTGATGAATAGTAACTTTTGATGAATAGTAAATTTTGTCGTTTAAAAGTTTTCCAGACCACCCTATATACGGGTCGATATGATGAACTTTCAAAGCCGTATTAGTGATCTACGATGAAAATAAAGGAATGCAAAAGCTGTCAGAATCGGAAAAATAGCATTTCCGTTTTCTCCGAAATTTCGCCATTAACGGACGGATTAATTATTATTTGAGAATAATTAAGAATTTAAATTATCAATTCCATGGATATGGATTTAATGAAAGAATTAGAGATATTAAGAACGATTACGATAAACTACTTCGATAGAACACTTAAGAAACCCTGCGAACTTTTTACGCGATTAAACGGAGACGAAACACTTACGAGATTAAATACAGACATGGAAGTAACATGTAACAAGATTAAGTCGAGGAATGCAACATTTGGATCATCCATGTGAAAGGAAACAAACCAATAAAGCAAACCAGTAAAGCTACTTTAACAGAACCGTTGCATGTGCGACAAGTGTCGAAAGAAGAAGAAGCCAAGGACTATGACTCACCAATTTGACCATTAAAATACCACAAATATCTTAAGTAATTAAACAAAAAGAAAATCAAAGAAATCACTTGGAAGAACCAAGCAACTTTCGGCCAAAACTTCAAGATTTCAAGACCAATTTCCAAGCATCCATAATTCATGTTCTTGGATTCAAAAGCTTCCTAATCCCTAAACCAAGGTAATCTCTTAATCTTAGCATCATCCATGGAGGGTATCATGCTCAAATCCTAGGTAGAAGATGAACATGAATAGTGATTTTCAAGAACTAACTTTGGTTTCTTGATTTCTTTTGTTGATTCAAGCTACCTTAAGGTTATATAAGGGCTATACAAGGATTATTAGGCTTATACACACTCCAAGGAAGGTATAACTCTTGAACCCTTGTTTATAAATTTGATTTATATGGTTAGTTTTAAGTATGGTTTAGTTAGTATAATCATAAGGATGATTGAGTGGTTTTAACGGAGGTTTGATGAAAGTTTGATGTTGTTTTGATGATAAGCAAGTAGATGTTGGTTTTGACTGATTTGTGATGATTATGGGTTAGTAATGATGTTGAGGATTTGACTTGGTGATTTGGTTTGGATTGATCTTGTAAGTTTATGATTAAACTTTGGAATCGTTAAAACATAGCCGTTATAATGCCCGATTTTCCCTAGCTCTGTTGTGTCTGTGATGTTCGGACATAAAGACTTCTGTCCAGAGTCACCACTGCCTAGTATTGTGTAGGTATTGTTTCAAGGTTCGTTTTGATATAAAGATCATGTGATTCCGAATTACGGTTTAGGAGAAACGAGTATTTTAGTTAAGGATGTTTCGAGAAACCGAGCTATACCACTTAGCCAACTTTGAGGCAATGATCAAACCCCTTAAGTGACCAATCAGAATGTGAAACTTTGTGTTAACATGCTAGGTATGTTTAGGAGGACTCTCGAAAAGATTTCGTGTTAAAAGGATTTAATCTCTATTTTATAAAAATGTTCGAGTCAAGCGTACGCAAGAAGAGTCTTAAGGAGTCGACTTGAAAACACATTTTAGCCTAAGTAAAGTATGTACTTGGTGTCTTAAAAAGTGTTAAGTGAGTAATCTCGGATATTTTGACTATGTATAGATCGCCGGATTGACTCGAGGCACACTACCCCTACCTCACCACCAGGCAAGTTTTCTAAACCTATTCTACTGTTGTTGTGATAATAATTGTTCTCGATTATGATATGTGATTGCGATATATATAAACTGCATACTTGTTTTCGAATTGCTATGTATAGCAATACTTGAGGATTATGACTTGAAGTTGGGGCTTATGAGTTAGATATGGGATATCAGCTATAGGCCAGGAATTTTATAGTTGCCCTAGGATAAGGGCGTGTGATTTTCTTGAAAGATACGTATTGATTATAATTGGTATTTGATAAAAGTTATTTTCTGATAAAGATATCGGGTACTGTCATTCGAGGATTATTAATTTACTTAAAGGTTATGAATAATATTCATTTAAGGATTATTTATTTAATGAATATTATTTTCAAATATTCATTTAAGGATTATTTATTTAATGAATATTATTTTCAAATATTCATTTAAGGATTATTTATTTAATGAATATTATTTTCAAATATTCATTTAAGGATTATTTATTTGATGAATATTATTTTCAAATATTCATTTAAGGATTATTTATTTAATGAATATTATTTTCAAATATTCATTTAAGGTTTACTTATTTAGTAACTATTGTTAGTTATTTTCAAATCAGAAAGAGGTTCCCAAAAAGCTATTTTTCCATTTGAATCTGTCTTTTAAGAAAATTCAAATGCTCGCTCCACTATCAAAAATATGGGAAACCTGATTTAAGTAACTGCTCTTCATTTTAAATTCCCAACTCAAAACTGTCAAGGGACAGGTATTTTCTCCGAGCAACGAAACTGCTGCAAGTCAAATATTGTGATACCACCTCAACGATCGAGGGGTAAATTCCTGGAACAAGTCGATATCCATTAACAAGCATCGCTTGGGAAATATTGGAGAATCTTCCTTTCCAACCTAGATATAACTACTTAGTGGAGTCGTATCAACAAGTATCACACTTGGGGAAAGGAGGACGATCTTTACGTTTCAGAGTCATGGATTTAATCTGAACTAGGAGCAACGTGTAAGAGGTCGAGTCGCGCCGATCCATCATTTTATTGGCCCAACCGTTGGCCGGGAGATCCAGAAAGGCGGTAGACAATGTCAGGCTGTCGTGATTCTTCCATCTACATGTAGAAAACAAATAATTTTGTTGTACAAACCTGCTACTGATCATAGTAAGGTTGGTACGACGGGCGCGGAGAAGGCTCCAGTATTGGTTCATCATCCAATTTGGATATTTTCCTGCAACATGTATTGGGGTGAAGGACCAATCGTGTTGGCAGGGGGTTGAGAAGCGTTTGGGAATGAAGTGACAACAAATTCATGCAACTTCATCTTTTATTCTATAAGTTATGAGTCTGGTAAAACCTGATTAAGGATATATATGCATAAGTGGACTTTGGGTTACGAAAATATCCCATTAATTTTCCTCGTAACTTCATCCTTTACACTATACTAGTTTCTTATCTGTTGAAGGCATAACATGTGACTGCAATATATCTTTGAATTGTTATACTTTGGTAATCTGTTATAAGTTATTTTTGGTGGGCTCTATTGCTCACCCTTGCTTTATTTATTTATATCACAACAACAGCTAGAGCAGATGGCCCGCAACAGTCACACCCCGCGAAAGCGGGTAGCAGTCGTCAGAGATTTACCCGTTGATGTCGTAGCCGCCATAGCTGAGGTAGTAACCACTAGTGTTCTAAGCTTCAGCTTTTGTGTATCAGACTTATGTATCTTATGATTAATGTAATCAACGGCAAGAACTTTTAAATGCTCTGTAATCTTTTGGGTTTGTAATAACTTATAACTTGTGGATCATATGACTAGATACTTATTCCAATTTCATCTCTGGAACTATAACTTGTTGTGTGAGTGGTGTTGTTATTGTGGGGTCACAGCATGTAGTTTAATTGTTTTGATTCAAGTGCAAGTATTATTGATGGGAATTGAGACCGTAACGACCGGATCCCCGACCCCGGATCTGGGGCTGTTACAGAAATGGTATCAGAGATTTAGAGTTATAAACCCCAGAGATGAGGCAGCGTTACAATAATAAATTCACTAAGATAATAAGAACTCTTGCCAAGTTCGACTAAAACCCTTATGGGAACTTTAATATCATGATAGTAACATAGTTCGTTATTGTGTAGGTGAGCTATATCTCTGACCCTGAGGCTTATGAGAGACAGCACGACGAGGACTTGCTTAGGACTTCAGATCCATACTATGAGGATATTGAGGAGGACCCGGAGGAGGTCCAGATAGATGCGGATACCGAGGATATCGAGGATTCTGATGATGAGGATCCAGAGGAGGATCAGACCCTAGCGGATACTGAGGATGTGGAAGGGGATGCTGAGGACCAGCCTCCACTTCCTACTGAGGGAGCCCCTACCCCTCCACCACTGCCCTTGAGCCCTTACCCTGATGATCATGAGGAGCCTACCCCTGAGCCACAGCAGGCAGAGGCTGCACCACCAGCCGAGCCGGTTACCCCACCCCATGTTCCGTTAGAGGGGATACCAGTGTGTGTGCACAACTGGACCGTGAGCAGAGTTCAGACAGATTTGGTGGTAGCTGAGGCTAGACTAGCAGAGTCCCGGATGCAGCTAGCAGTAGAGAGAGATGCCAGGATGGTACGCCAGGGCGACGGGAGGTCTGTGCCCCCTCGGGTTGCCCGGAGGGCGATGACTCGCATTGAGTTGAGGGCACGGATGAGGATTCGAGCTTTGCCTACTGATGGCAATGGCAGGATATCTAGGGTTGATGCTGAGGAGATCTTTCGCATAGCCATGGCGAGGGTGAGGGCATGGCGCCGCACCAGTGGCTGATTTCAGAGTTAGTGATATGGTAGTCTAGTCTTCTAGTCACGTACGGACATAGTAGTGCCGATTTTTGGTGGGATTGTTCCATTGTATATGTTATCCCTTTCTGACTAGAAGGATAGACCATGTATTTCACTTTTGACTAGATGTTGGTAGAACAGTTGTACTTGCAAACTGTTGATGTTGACCCAGACTTTGTATCTTCAGTACTATGTATATATTTGTTTCCTTTCAGTTGAATCCAGTCCTGTTATGACTCGATCACAAGTTTACTATATTATTGTTTGCACCTTATTATTGAATTGCGATAAAATATAGAACTGCGGAAGTCTCCCAATTATGTAATGACTGTATCTGTAACCCAGTAAACGATCTTAATATGAATTTTCCAAATTTCAGTAAGATGCCTCCACGAAGAGTGGGAACTAGGGCAAATCCCCCTGAATCTGCTGATCAAGAAAGCCATAATCAGAATAGGGAAGACCCTGAGTATAATGAAGAAATGGATGAAGATTATAATGAACAGGACGACTCCCGGTACGGGGAGGCAGATGAATCCTTTTTCACTGCGGACGTTGAAAATGAGGAAGAGGAAGGTGAAGCGGAACAGGGAGAAGGGGACCAGGGTGGAGACCCCATGGGTCAGTTTATGAATCTACTTAGGCAAAATTTGGACCGCTACCCCCAACCACCCCAAGGGAACAACAATACCATAGCAAACTCTTTTAGGGCCTTTAAGTCACTCAAGCCCCCAGAATTCCAAGGTTCGGCTGACCCCGTAGAGGCAAGAGCCTGGATAAAGGAGATGGAAAAGTCCTTTGAGATTTTGAGTATTGAGGAGGCACAGAAGACTGTTTTTGCCACTTACCTTCTGAAAGGAGAGGCCAATTATTGGTGGGAGGCCAAGAAGAACATGGAGACGGACGCTATTGTAACTTGGGAAAGGTTTAAGCAATTGTTTCTAGAGAAGTATTTCCCAAGGTTCATGAAGACTCAAATGGAACTCAAGTTTTTGGAACTAAAGCAGAATAATTTGACAGTGGCTGACTATGAGGCAAAGTTTACCGAGCTATCAAGGTTTGTACCAGAATTTGTAGATACCGAAGAGAAGAAAGCTAATCGGTTTCAGCAGGGATTGAAGCAGTGGATTCAGAATCGCGTAGCAGTTCTGGAGATTACAGACTATGCCACATTGGTACAAAAGGCTTCGATTGTGGAAGCAGGGAGTGATCAGATGCATAAGGAAAGAGAGAAAGGGGGAATAAAGAGAAAGCATGCAAGTATGGGTGGAGGTTTTTCAGGAGGAAACCCCCAAAATAGGTTTAACCGCGGAGCAGTCTCCCTACCCGAGAGGAATACGGGGTTCAAACGACCCGTGAGCACAAGTGTAAACCAGGGCGGTAACCCATCAGGAGTGTCCCGCTCCTACCAATCTCAACCTCCATTACCAGTATGTGTGACTTGTGGGAGGAAACATCCCGGTGTGTGCAACCAAAAACTGATAACCTGTTATAAGTGTGGGCGAAGGGGACATTATGCTACCAATTGTGCTACGAGTAACCCTAGCGTCAGCCAAGGCCTCACTTGTTTTCAGTGTGGACGCCAAGGTCATATGAAGAAGGATTGTCCCATGAACCGACCCGCAGCATCAGGGGCAAGCAGGGCTGCCTCCAATAGACCACCAACTGCTAGGACTTTCAACATGACAGTGCAGGATGCCGTGAGGAACACGGATGTGATAGCAGGTACCTTTTCTCTAAATTCAGTTAGCGCAAATGTTTTATTTGATTCTGGAGCAACTAAGTCGTTTATATCGAGGGATTTTGCGCATAAATTGAAACTTAAAGCCCGACCATTAAAGGATTCCCTACAAATAGAGATAGCTAATCACGAAATAGTCCCAGTTAATCAGATTCACCCCAACTGCAAATTAGAAATAGGGGGACAGTCCTTTTGTGTGGATCTGATTCCTTTTAAACTAGGAGAATTTGATGTCATTTTGGGGATGGATTGGTTGTCTCGCAATAACGCACAAATAGATTGTAAAGGGAAGAGGGTTAGATTGAATACCCCAGGAAAGAAGGAAATAGTGTTTAGGGGGATGAGACAGACACAGAAATTTCTAACCATGGCACAGACCAAAAGATTGTTACGAAAGGGGAATGAGGCTTACTTAGCATATGTCGTGGACACCCAGAAAGAGGTACCTAGATTACAGGACATCCCAGTAGTCAATGAGTTCGAAGATGTGTTTCCACAAGATCTTCCAGGATTACCACCCGATAGAGTAATTGAGTTTGCTATTGAATTAGCCCCGGGGACGGCGCCAGTTTCGAAGGCCCCGTACCGGTTAGCCCCAGTAGAAATGAAAGAGCTAGCTACCCAGTTACAAGAACTGTTGGAGAAGGGTATGATAAGACCCAGTGTGTCGCCGTGGGGGGCACCCGTGTTGTTTGTTAAGAAGAAAGATGGGAGCATGAGGTTATGCATCGACTACCGAGAGTTGAACAAGCTAACTATAAAGAATAAGTACCCATTGCCCAGAATAGACGATTTGTTTGACCAGCTAAAGGATGCTGTGTACTTCTCCAAGATTGACTTGAGAACCGGATATCATCAATTAAAGATTAAACCAGAAGATATTCCAAAGACTGCTTTCCGTACCAGATATGGACATTATGAGTTCTTGGTGATGTCATTTGGATTGACCAATGCCCCGGCAGCTTTCATGGATTTAATGAATAGGGTGTTCAAGAAGTATTTGGACGAGTTTGTTATAGTTTTTATAGATGATATTCTTATCTACTCAAAGACAGAGGCAGAACACGCAGAACATTTGAGGATAACTCTAGAAATACTCAGGAAGGAACAATTGTATGCCAAATTCGCAAAGTGTGAATTCTGGCGAAATGAGGTTCAGTTTTTAGGACATGTGATCAATAAGGAGGGAGTGTTGGTTGACCCCTCCAAGATAGAGGCAGTTTCAAATTGGGAACGACCAACCACACCAACAGAGGTGAGAAGTTTCATAGGGTTAGCAGGGTATTACAGAAGATTCGTTAAGGATTTTGCGAAGATCGCAGCCCCGTTAACCCGACTTACCCGAAAAACTGAGAAGTTTGAATGGACGGAAAAGTGCGAGAGTAGTTTCCAAGAGTTAAAGAAGAGGTTGGTGACTGCCCCTGTGTTGGCATTACCAGACGGAAAAGGAGATTTTGTGATTTACAGTGATGCTTCGCATAAGGGATTAGGGTGCGTGCTGATGCAGCACGGTAAGGTAATCGCCTATGCGTCGAGACAATTGAAGGAGTATGAGATTCGATATCCTACTCATGATCTAGAACTAGCAGCAATAGTCTCCGCTTTAAAGATTTGGAGGCACTACTTGTATGGAGAGAAGTGCGAGATTTACACTGACCATAAGAGCCTCAAGTATATTTTCACCCAGAAGGAGCTTAACATGCGCCAGAGAAGATGGTTAGAATTGATTAAGGATTATGACTGTGAGATTCTTTATCACCCAGGGAAGGCCAATGTGGTGGCTGATGCCCTTAGTAGGAAAGAGAGACTCAAGACGATAATGTCGTCGGAAGAACTGATTAGAGAATTTGAAAAGATGGAAATAGAAGTGAAGGTGACCGGAGACGGTACCGAAAAGCTGTTTGAGATTTCCTTGCAGCCAGAGTTGCTAGAAAAGATAAGAAGGTGTCAGGAAAGGATGATAAGTGAAGACAGGCAGTCAATGACCGGTGAAGAGATCCACACTGTCAAGGATGATAAAGGGATAAGGAGGTACACTTACCGAGTTTGGGTTCCGAATGTTCGAGAACTGAAAGACGAGATTTTACACGAGAGTCACAGTTCTAGGTATTCAATCCACCCAGGGAGCACCAAGATGTATGGAGATTTGAAAGAATACTACTGGTGGCCTAACATGAAAAAGGACGTAGCAGAGTGGGTAAGCAGATGCTTGACCTGCCAACGAGTGAAAGCGGAACACCAAAGGCCCAGTGGACTTTTACGACCCTTAGAGATTCCCGAATGGAAATGGGAACATCTAGCCATGGATTTCGTAGTGGGTTTACCAAGGACCAAGGCCAATCACGATGCCATATGGGTAATCATAGACCGATTAACAAAGTCAGCCCACTTTCTTCCGATCAACGAAAGGTACACTGTCGACCGATTAGTGGATATCTACTTGAAAGAGATAGTGGCGCGGCACGGAGTCCCAGTCGCCATAGTATCTGACCGAGATCCCAGATTTAACTCCAGATTCTGGAGGAGCTTCCAGGAATGTGTAGGAACCCGGCTGAACATGAGTACTGCCTATCACCCCCAAACAGACGGACAAAGTGAAAGGACCATCCAAACACTAGAGGATATGTTAAGGGTCTGTGCTATAGACTTTAAAGGAAATTGGGATGATCACCTACCACTGATTGAGTTTTCCTACAACAATAGTTTTCATTCGAGTATAGGAATGCCGCCTTATGAGGCCCTTTATGGAAGAAGATGTCGATCTCCCTTGTATTGGGACACTACGCCATAGATGGCCGGATGTAATACTTTTCAATTGCAACACCTACTTTGTGTTACAATTGATACACTATTTTTGAACTACTGCAATACTCTAGAGATAGTGTTACATTACACATAAATGTCATGTTGCCATAGAACACACTCTGTTGCAGAAGACTCATTGTGTTACTCTATCAATCTTCTGTTGCATTTGATATTAATTAATAATTAATTTTTAAATAATTTTTAATTAAAAATAAAATTAAAAAAAGTGGGTCCCACAGAAAAAAGTGGGCCCCACAAGTGGGCCCCACTAATTATTCTAATTTTTAATTAAAAATTAATTAAAAAGTAATTAATAATTAATTTTTAATTAATTTTTAATTAAAAATAATATTAAAAAAAGTAGGTCCCACGGAAAAAAGTGGGCCCCACAAGTGGGCCCCACTAATTATTCTAATTTTTAATTAAAATTTAATTAATAATTAATTAATAATTAATTTTTAATTAATTTTTAATTAAAAATAATATTTAAAAAAAGTGGGTCCCACCGAAAAAAGTGGGCCCCACAAGTGGGCCCCACTAATTATTCTAATTTTTAATTAAAAATTAATTAAAAAGTAATTAATAATTAATTAATAATTAATTAATAATTAAAAAAAATATTTAAAAAAGTGGGTCCCACAGAAAAAAGTGGCCCCACAAGTGGGCCCCACTAATTATTCTAATTTTTAATTAAAATTTAATTAATAATTAATTTTTAATTAATTTTTAATTAAAAATAATATTACAAAAAAAGTGGGTCCCACCGAAAAAAGTGGGCCCCACAAGTGGGCCCCATAAATTATTCTAATTTTTAATTAAAAATTAATTAAAAAGTAATTAATAATTAATTTTTAATTAAAAATAATATTAAAAAAAGTGGGTCCCACAGAAAAAAGTGGGCCCCACAAGTGGGCCCCACTAATTATTCTAATTTTTAATTAAAAATTAATGAAAAATTAATTGATAATTAAATAATAATTAATAATTAAAAATATTATTAAAAAAAGTGGGTCCCACAGAAAAAAGTGGGCCCCACAAGTGGGCCCCATTAATTATTCTAATTTTTAATTAAAATTTAATTAAAAAGTAATTAATAATTAAATAATAATTAATTTTTAATTAAAAATAATATTAAAAAAAGTAGGTCCCACGGAAAAAAGTGGGCCCCACAAGTGGACCCCACGAATTATTCTAATTTTTAATTAAAATTTAATTAATTTTTAATTTTTAATTAAAAATAATATTAAAAAAAGTAGGTCCCACGGAAAAAAGTGGGCCCCACAAGTGGGCCCCACTAATTATTCTAATTTTTAATTAAAATTTAATTAATAATTAATTAATAATTAATTTTTAATTAAAAATAATATTACAAAAAAAGTGGGTCCCACCGAAAAAAGTGGGCCCCACAAGTGGGCCCCACTAATTATTCTAATTTTTAATTAAAAAGTAATTATTAATTAATTAATAATTATTTTTAATTTAAAATAATATTAAAAAAAGTGGGTCCCACAGAAAAAAGTGGGCCCCACAAGTGGGCCCCACTAATTATTCTAATTTTTATTTAAAAATTAATTAATAATTAATTAATAATTAATTTTTAATCAAAACATAATATTAAAAAAGGTGGGGCCCGTAGAAAAAAGTGGGACCCATAAGTGGGACCCACTAATTTTTCTATTTTTTATTTAAAAATTAATTAATAATTAATTAATAATTAATTTTTAATTAATTTTTAATCAAAAAATAATATTAAAAAAGGTGGGGCCCGTAGAAAAAAGTGGGACCCATAAGTGGGACCCACTAATTTTTCTATTTTTTATTTAAAAATTAATTGATAATTAATTTTTAATTAATTTTTAATCAAAAAATAATATTAAAACAGGTGGGGCCCACAGAAAAAAGTGGGCCCCATATGTGGGTCCCACTAATTTTTCTATGTTTTATTTAAAAATTAATTTTTAATTAATTTTTAATTAAATTTTAATCAAAAAATAATATTAAAAAAGATGGGACCCACAAAAAAAAGTGGGACCCACAAGTGGGAACCACTAATTTTTCTATTTTTTATTTAAAAATTAATTTTTAATTAATTTTTAATCAAAAAATAATATTAAAAAAAGTGGGGCCCACAGAAAAAAGTGGGTCCCACAAGTGGGACCCACTAATTTTTCTATTTTTTATTTAAAAATTAATTAATAATTAATTTTTAATTAATTTTTAATTAAAAAATTATAGTAAAAAAGGCGGGGCCCATAGAAAAAAGTGAGACCCACTAAATTTTCTATTTTTTATTTAAAAATTAATTAATTAATAATTAATTTTTAATTAATTTTTAATCAAAAAATAATATTAAAAAAGGTGGGGCCCTAAACCCTAAACCCTAAACCCTAAACCCTAAACCCAAACCCTAAACCCGAATAAATTTTTAATTGATTTCTTCGACGATCCAACCGTACGGATGTTAAAAGATACTCATTTTAGTGTTGGGAAAAAATAATCAAAAAATATAAAAGTCTGGTTATGCCGCATCTTTCTAGAAACATTGGAAGAGTATTGCTTTCAAGAACGGGACATGTGTCAGATTCACTGAATTATTTTTTCAATTGATTTCTTCGACGATCCAACCGTACGGATGTTAAAAGATACTCATTCTAGTGTTGGGAAAAAATAATCAAAAAATATAAAAGTCTGGTTATGCCGCATCTTTCCAGAAACGTTGGAAGAGTATTGCTTTCAAGAACGGGACATGTGTCAGATTCACTGAATTATTTTTTCAATTGATTTCTTCGACGATCCAACCGTACGGATGTTAGTCGATACTCATTCTAGTGTTCGGAAAAAATAATAAAAAAAATATAAAAGTCCAGTTATGCCGCATCTTTCAAGAAACGTCGGAACACCACTACTTTCAAGAACGGGACATGTGTCAGATTCACTGAATAATTTTTTCAATTGATTTCTTCGACGATCCAACCGTACGGATGTTAATCGATACTCATTCTAGTGTTGGGAAAAAATAATCAAAAAATATAAAAGTTCGGTTATGCCGCATCTCTCCCAAAACGTCGGAACACCACTGCTTTCAAGAACGAGACACGTGTCAGATTCACTGAATAATTTTTTCAATTGATTTCTTCGACGATCCAACCGTACAGATGTTAATCAATACTCATTCTAGTGTTGGGAAAAAATAATCAAAAAATATAAAAGTCCGGTTATACCGCATATTTCCAGAAACGTCGGAACACCACTGCTTTCAAGAACGGGGCACGTGTCAGATTCACTGAATAATTTTTTTAAAAGTATAAAAAATGATGTAATAACATTCAAATTTTGAATTAATTTTTACATTATAAATCATTTATAATATATTAATTTTTTAAATTATATTATATAATTACACATGATATTTATTTAATTTTAAATTATAAAAAATATTTTACACACGACTGAAAATTCATTGGCGGCAATTTTCCCCCCAAAACTGAATTATTGGAAGCAACTTTCCCCCTTAAACGAAAAAAAAATACTCTAACACTCTCACAAACTGAATTATAGGCGGCCTCTCTTTCATTCCATTCTCATCTCTCACAGCCCAACTCTCTATCTCACTCCACCAGCTTTCGAAGGAAACAACTCTCACATCTCACATCTCACATCTCAGCTTTCAATTAGGGTTTCAAATTTCACTCTCACATCTCTTTTATCTATTCCTTTTTTCTTCTCTAACTTGTTTTTGATTTTGCAGGTGGTTAATTAGAGCTTCACTCACTCAACCCGATTAACTGGTAAATACTCACTCTCACATCACTTTCCTATATTAATTTTGAATTAGGGTTTCGATTGGGGGTTTTAATTAGGGCTCCTAATTTGTTTGTTTTAGTGAAATTAGTGTTTTTCAGAAATGCGAATAGAGTTTGAAAGTTTCAGAATTTTTTTGTCAGTGCACCTTAAAATGTAATATTTTCGATTTTGGTGATATTGTTCTGTAGGGGGAAAAAGGCATTTTTTATTGGTAGTGCTTGTGTCTCAGATTTGTATGTTTTTTGTTTATGTAAAAAATAAATTGTCCGATTGTAAAATTCTTTATGAAAAAACACTGTATACTGTTTTGTGTTCTTCAGGATCTTATTGTTTTGTGATTGTAATTATAAGATTAAGTATTGACATAATTGTTAATATGCATTCTCATTTTGAAATTTCTGAAATTCTTTAAAAGTGATACCTGAAATTTCTGAAATTCTTTAAAGTGATACCTGAAATTCTTTAAAGTTTTCAATTCTATCACCTATATGTATACGAGCATACACGTTAGACCACATGGTAAGTACTTGCACACAACAATTAGCATGGCTCCTCCCCAATTGTGAACTGTGAAGTCCTTATAAGGAAAAAGGAAGCTTTACCACAACCCCCCGCAGCGCCTTATGTTATGATGCAATCCCCGCCTCCCCAAGCTATGGCTCCTCCCCAATTGTCGCCTGCAAAGGCAGGTCCTGCTTCTTCCAGTCCAAAAGCTTTGCCTGCACCACCCCCTGCAGCGCCAAAGTAGTCACATCCTCCACTCAAGTGCCCCATGGCTGGAACATTATATCGTTGTCCCTCTCCTGGAGCCCTGCCATTCGTATAGGTAATATTCTTTGTTTTTCTTATGTAAAGTTACTGAACTTGATTTACAATATATGAAGGTATTAATAAGAATGGGGTTTTATTTATATTTGATATGAATGAAAGTAAGCTGATTGTACTCTCTGAACTAGCTTCCTTTGAAGGAGAAGTTTGAATGCAAAAATTATTTTCTGAAGACATTCTGCCTACCTTTCTACTTATATTCTTGTTACAAGTACTTCAATAAACATACGGTTTAATTTTTTAGGGAACTCAACCTCATTGCGGATTTCCAGAGAAGAATTTATCGATGTATATTGAAAAACTGGCTCAAAAGGTTGTAAAAATAAACATACACCTTTCTTGAAATCCTTTTAGTTGAGTTTGCAGCATACTTCTGCAAAAAACATATATGTCTGAATTTCCAAATATTTGCAGGGTTACTGGGTTCTTGTTGTGGAGCAGACTGAAACACCTGCACAGCTTGAGCTTCGGCGCAAAGAGCAAGGTTCCAAAGATAAGGTACAATGAAATATATGGTCCATTGACAAAGCTATCAAATCTTTTTTCTTTGCCTCTAGAATGTGCTTCTTACATTTAACTAAAAAACATAATATATTGGTCTTTTAGGTTGTTAAAAGAGAGATATGTGCAGTAGTCACTAAAGGAACATTAACCGAGGGAGAATTGCAGTCGGCAAATCCTGATGCTTCTTACCTAATGGCAGTCGCTGAATTCTGCCAATCTCTCTCAGACCAAGAGTGTCGGATATTTGGTGTTTGTGTCGTTGATGTTGCTACAAGCAAAATTCTAATTGGACAGGTTTGTAACATGCATATGAATTAAAATTACTGGCTACCATCAGAAAATGTTATATTTAAATTGTGAATGTAGATGTGAAGTTGCTTCACTTATACTTGCTCAAAAGTTTTATGTGCTTAGTAGATTAGAAGTCATTAGACCAATGGATTGCCATATTAAACATATGAAAACAAGATGGTACTTTCTTACTGCAAAACATTTCTTATGGTTGTAAATATTTCTGAATGGATACAGTTAGTAACATTGTAATGCCTGTTACAAATTAAGCTAATAATAATAATAATAATAATACTAATAACAATAATAGTAGTAGTAGTAGTAATAATAATAATAATAATGAAAAAATGCTTAGCTAATATTATACTGATTTTTAATGATTAGTGCTAAATAAAAATGATAAATTAGTAGTTTCAGACTTCAGTTGTATTGAGGGTAAAATATCAATATGTAATGTCACAGCGGATATATTTTGTTAGTGATGTTAAATAAATAAAGTATCGTAGATTTGAATCTGTTTGCATGCAGCAAGGGGTCAAGTTTTGATTTAGTGGGTTTTGTGATGAACCTAATAGAAGTTTATACAGATAGTCATTTACTGTCTATTATTCTTTTCAAATAATACAATGGATTGCTTATCCAAACAAGTTATCTTAACTATGGTGGATCTCTTATAAAAACTTGTAACTGGCCAGGTGTTTTTTTGCAAGTATAATGATCCAATTTACGTAAAGATGGAGAAGTTGGAAATTATAATAAAACTTGCTTCAGACAGAAATATAGATCAGGCAAGTAGTGTTTGGTAATTACTATATTTGTTTTTTAATAATCACCTCATTTGATTATCTTCCAAACAATATTTTTGAAACTTCATTTACTTGTTAAATGTTGAATTCCAGGAATGTATTGTTAAATTTTTTGATACGTAATAATCCAAATTTTTAGCAAACTTGCTGTAACCAGGAAACAAAAAGACCAAGACCAGGTATTGTATCATCTGATTCTTCCGTTCCACTTCCTTTGCAAAAATTACAGTGTCACTTCACTGTTCACATATTTGGAAATTGATGTTGCAAATTCGCTGAAATACAGTTTCTTCTTGCTGATGAAGTCTTTTTCACTTTTATCATTAACAAATTTGTACTTATATTATTACTTATATTATACTTCTAATCAGTAACTCTAATATTGCAGAATATCTCCTTGTTTTATATTTAACGCATTATAGACAATTGGCACATCCTGGAGGCAGATCAGGTATTCTAAAACATATTTTCAATCTGATTATTGTGATTTAAAATATTATTAAAACAAAATTGTGCAGTGAGTATTTTTTATTTTTACATGTCGATGTTGCAGAAAAAGTTAGAAGAAGCTAAACCCGGTTTGAATCTGGACATTGGAGACTATTGTGCCACTGTTTGAAGCGAGGACGATCAAAATGCAACCCCATTGATTATCATGACTTCCACTTAGTTACTTCTTTTTTTACAATCAGTAGTAGCATGGATAGGGGGTAGTTTAATAATTTTAGAGTTGGGTTTTCATACTTTGGTTATCTTTTGTAGTATGTTGCTTGGTACTTTATAGTATGTTGCTTGGTGTTCTGTAGTATGTTGCTTAGATGATATTATGTTGGAGTGGTGTAATTGTGTAATAAGATTAAATTTTGGTCGAATGGTGAATGATGGGAGGAGTTAGATTCTAATGTGGTTATGTGTTGGATGACCGATGGAGTTCAGTATTGAATTGGTTTAGTTTATTTTGTAAAGGGATTGATATATGTATCAATCAGGTATATCAAAATTTTCAATAAAAGTGTTGCAATTGTTATTGTTATTAATGTTACAAAATTTCATTTTGTGTTGCCCTAGTAGATAGAGTTAGTGTTACATTAGCTATATCATAACAATATTTAGTGTTTCATTAGTTAAAGAATCAATGTTGCAACAAAATGTGGGGCCCACCAGTGACGTGGCACACATGTGGGACCCGGTGTGATGTGGCAAACCTAGTGTGACCTACATGTGGGCCCCACATGTGACGTGTCATTTTTTGTGGGCCCCACATGTGGGACCCAGAAGTGACGTGGCACCAGGTGACGTGGCAATCATGTGGGCCCCACAAGTGATGTGGCAATCCTGTGGGCCCCACAAGTGACGTGGCATACACATGGCACCTGGTTAGGCTGAGGTAACACAGTTCTTGTGTTGCATTTGTTTGATTTAGTGTTACTCTATGAGCCTAATGTAATACTTTGCCCTGTGTTACCATTGAGAAGGAAAGCGTTGCATTTGATGTCAAAGGCAACATTCGCGGATGAAATGGTAAAAGTGCGTTACCTTAGGCCTGATGCAACAGAAATCGTGTCTAAGGTAACAGTAGGTGTGTGTTGCATCCGGCCATCTATGGCGTAGTGGGATGAAGTTGGGGAGCGAAAGATGCTTGGACCCGAAGTGGTCCAACGGACTAAGGACATAGTAGAACTAATCAAAGGACGGCTGGTAGCAGCCCAAGATAGACAAAAGAAGTATGCCGATTTGGCTCGGAAGGACAAGGAATATGAAGTGGGAGACCTAGTGTTCTTAAAGGTATCTCCTTGGAAGGGTTTGATGAGGTTCGGAAAGAAAGGAAAACTGAGTCCCAGATATATTGGACCATTTGAAATCTTAAGGCGCATTGGGAACTTAGCATATGAGCTAGCCTTACCCCCAAACCTGCAGCAAGTGCATAATGTGTTTCATGTTTCAATGTTGAGGAAGTACAACCCGGATGCTAAGCATATAGTGGAGTACGAACAAGTGGACATGCAGCCAGACCTAACCTATGTGGAGCAACCAGTGGAAATCATAGATCAAAAGGAACAAGTGCTCCGAAATAAGGTCATCAAGCTAGTCAGAGTTTTATGGCAGAATCATAATGTGGAAGAATCAACTTGGGAACTAGAAAGTGCAATACTAGAAAGATATCCCCATTTATTTTCAGAGTGATTCCGGGACGGAATCCTTTTAAGGAGGGGAGACTGTAAGACCCCAGATTTTTGGGTAGAATTAAAACTTTTATTATATGTTGATGTGATTATGGATAGTGGCAATTACTTGAGAATTAAGTATGAATGATTATGAATTTCAGTTTTCAAACATTTTGAGAATAATAAGAATGGACTGAACATATAAATAAGAACAATCAATCTGGAAGGTAAGAATACAATACTCCAGGGAAGAAAAGTATTTTTATGTCATCCAAATCAATATCTGGAATGCATCCGACAACTCCGTAAACAAGATAGCGTATGCCCGAGAAAGCACTAGAACGTTTTCTAAGTGCAAAGAATAAAGAGAAGTAAACCAGGAATATTGGAACGAATATTGATCCAAAGGATTATAGAAAAACCACTGATGAATAGTAACTTCTGATGAATAGTAACTTTTGATGAATAGTAAATTTTGTCGTTTAAAAGTTTTCCAGACCACCCTATATACGGGTCGATATGATGAACTTTCAAAGCCGTATTAGTGATCTACGATGAAAATAAAGGAATGCAAAAGCTGTCAGAATCGGAAAAATAGCATTTCCGTTTTCTCCGAAATTTCGCCATTAACGGACGAATTAATTATTATTTGAGAATAATTAAGAATTTAAATTATCAATTCCATGGATATGGATTTAATGAAAGAATTAGAGATATTAAGAACGATTACGATAAACTACTTCGATAGAACACTTAAGAAACCCTGCGAACTTTTTACGCGATTAAACGGAGACGAAACACTTACGAGATTAAATACAGACATGGAAGTAACATGTAACAAGATTAAGTCGAGGAATGCAACATTTGGATCATCCATGTGAAAGGAAACAAACCAATAAAGCAAACCAGTAAAGCTACTTTAACAGAACCGTTGCATGTGCGACAAGTGTCGAAAGAAGAAGAAGCCAAGGACTATGACTCACCAATTTGACCATTAAAATACCACAAATATCTTAAGTAATTAAACAAAAAGAAAATCAAAGAAATCACTTGGAAGAACCAAGCAACTTTCGGCCAAAACTTCAAGATTTCAAGACCAATTTCCAAGCATCCATAATTCATGTTCTTGGATTCAAAAGCTTCCTAATCCCTAAACCAAGGTAATCTCTTAATCTTAGCATCATCCATGGAGGGTATCATGCTCAAATCCTAGGTAGAAGATGAACATGAATAGTGATTTTCAAGAACTAACTTTGGTTTCTTGATTTCTTTTGTTGATTCAAGCTACCTTAAGGTTATATAAGGGCTATACAAGGATTATTAGGCTTATACACACTCCAAGGAAGGTATAACTCTTGAACCCTTGTTTATAAATTTGATTTATATGGTTAGTTTTAAGTATGGTTTAGTTAGTATAATCATAAGGATGATTGAGTGGTTTTAACGGAGGTTTGATGAAAGTTTGATGTTGTTTTGATGATAAGCAAGTAGATGTTGGTTTTGACTGATTTGTGATGATTATGGGTTAGTAATGATGTTGAGGATTTGACTTGGTGATTTGGTTTGGATTGATCTTGTAAGTTTATGATTAAACTTTGGAATCGTTAAAACATAGCCGTTATAATGCCCGATTTTCCCTAGCTCTGTTGTGTCTGTGATGTTCGGACATAAAGACTTCTGTCCAGAGTCACCACTGCCTAGTATTGTGTAGGTATTGTTTCAAGGTTCGTTTTGATATAAAGATCATGTGATTCCGAATTACGGTTTAGGAGAAACGAGTATTTTAGTTAAGGATGTTTCGAGAAACCGAGCTATACCACTTAGCCAACTTTGAGGCAATGATCAAACCCCTTAAGTGACCAATCAGAATGTGAAACTTTGTGTTAACATGCTAGGTATGTTTAGGAGGACTCTCGAAAAGATTTCGTGTTAAAAGGATTTAATCTCTATTTTATAAAAATGTTCGAGTCAAGCGTACGCAAGAAGAGTCTTAAGGAGTCGACTTGAAAACACATTTTAGCCTACGTAAAGTATGTACTTGGTGTCTTAAAAAGTGTTAAGTGAGTAATCTCGGATATTTTGACTATGTATAGATCGCCGGATTGACTCGAGGCACACTACCCCTACCTCACCACCAGGCAAGTTTTCTAAACCTATTCTACTGTTGTTGTGATAATAATTGTTCTCGATTATGATATGTGATTGCGATATATATAAACTGCATACTTGTTTTCGAATTGCTATGTATAGCAATACTTGAGGATTATGACTTGAAGTTGGGGCTTATGAGTTAGATATGGGATATCAGCTATAGGCCAGGAATTTTATAGTTGCCCTAGGATAAGGGCGTGTGATTTTCTTGAAAGATACGTATTGATTATAATTGGTATTTGATAAAAGTTATTTTCTGATAAAGATATCGGGTACTGTCATTCGAGGATTATTAATTTACTTAAAGGTTATGAATAATATTCATTTAAGGATTATTTATTTAATGAATATTATTTTCAAATATTCATTTAAGGATTATTTATTTAATGAATATTATTTTCAAATATTCATTTAAGGATTATTTATTTAATGAATATTATTTTCAAATATTCATTTAAGGATTATTTATTTGATGAATATTATTTTCAAATATTCATTTAAGGATTATTTATTTAATGAATATTATTTTCAAATATTCATTTAAGGTTTACTTATTTAGTAACTATTGTTAGTTATTTTCAAATCAGAAAGAGGTTCCCAAAAAGCTATTTTTCCATTTGAATCTGTCTTTTAAGAAAATTCAAATGCTCGCTCCACTATCAAAAATATGGGAAACCTGATTTAAGTAACTGCTCTTCATTTTAAATTCCCAACTCAAAACTGTCAAGGGACAGGTATTTTCTCCGAGCAACGAAACTGCTGCAAGTCAAATATTGTGATACCACCTCAACGATCGAGGGGTAAATTCCTGGAACAAGTCGATATCCATTAACAAGCATCGCTTGGGAAATATTGGAGAATCTTCCTTTCCAACCTAGATATAACTACTTAGTGGAGTCGTATCAACAAGTATCACACTTGGGGAAAGGAGGACGATCTTTACGTTTCAGAGTCATGGATTTAATCTGAACTAGGAGCAACGTGTAAGAGGTCGAGTCGCGCCGATCCATCATTTTATTGGCCCAACCGTTGGCCGGGAGATCCAGAAAGGCGGTAGACAATGTCAGGCTGTCGTGATTCTTCCATCTACATGTAGAAAACAAATAATTTTGTTGTACAAACCTGCTACTGATCATAGTAAGGTTGGTACGACGGGCGCGGAGAAGGCTCCAGTATTGGTTCATCATCCAATTTGGATATTTTCCTGCAACATGTATTGGGGTGAAGGACCAATCGTGTTGGCAGGGGGTTGAGAAGCGTTTGGGAATGAAGTGACAACAAATTCATGCAACTTCATCTTTTATTCTATAAGTTATGAGTCTGGTAAAACCTGATTAAGGATATATATGCATAAGTGGACTTTGGGTTACGAAAATATCCCATTAATTTTCCTCGTAACTTCATCCTTTACGCTATACTAGTTTCTTATCTGTTGAAGGCATAACATGTGACTGCAATATATCTTTGAATTGTTATACTTTGGTAATCTGTTATAAGTTATTTTTGGTGGGCTCTATTGCTCACCCTTGCTTTATTTATTTATATCACAACAACAGCTAGAGCAGATGGCCCGCAACAGTCACACCCCGCGAAAGCGGGTAGCAGTCGTCAGAGATTTACCCGTTGATGTCGTAGCCGCCATAGCTGAGGTAGTAACCACTAGTGTTCTAAGCTTCAGCTTTTGTGTATCAGACTTATGTATCTTATGATTAATGTAATCAACGGCAAGAACTTTTAAATGCTCTGTAATCTTTTGGGTTTGTAATAACTTATAACTTGTGGATCATATGACTAGATACTTATTCCAATTTCATCTCTGGAACTATAACTTGTTGTGTGAGTGGTGTTGTTATTGTGGGGTCACAGCATGTAGTTTAATTGTTTTGATTCAAGTGCAAGTATTATTGATGGGAATTGAGACTGTAACGACCGGATCCCCGACCCCGGATCTGGGGCTGTTACATTCAACCTCCTTTATGTCTTTCAAGCCTTTTTCTTCTGTAAAATAACTCACTTCATCTGCACTTGTTTTGCTCATAATCATCAACAATGCAGGTTCTTCATCGTCCACTTGCGTGAGATTCACCTCGCTCCTTTGTAGTCTGGGTTATCTTGGTTTACGACATTCAGCCGCAAAATGTCCGTAATTTCCGCAATTGAAACATTTCACTTGGCTTCTATCACGAACTATCCGATTGTCTTTCACACAGTAGTCACTTCCTCCAATCGCAGTGCTTTTTCCTGACCTTTTGTGCCACTCCTCCTTGGTGAGCAGAAGCTTCCCTTCGTTTTGTTCTCTCTTGTTCCATTCCTCTTCTGTGAGCAGTAGTTGCTGTCCCTCGTTGTTCTCAGTTTGCCCGTGGAGACGTTCTTCGTGGGCCTTCAAGGAACCTATCACCTCTTCGACTGACATAGATTCCAGATTCCCAAACTGTTCTATGGCCGAGGCAATTTGCAAAAATTTTGCTGGAACAGCCCTTAACAATTTTTTCACCACATACTCTTCTTCGACTACTTCACCCAAAGCTCTGATTCTTGAAACCAGACCATTTAATCTCATACAAAAATCGTCTATTTGTTCTGTGTCCTTCATCCTCAACGTCTCAAATTCGGCTTTGAGTGTTTGAGCTTTAGCTTTTTTGACTTTATCTGCACCCAAGCACAACGTCTTGATCGCTCCCCATGCCTCTTTCGATGTCTTTCGCTCGGCAAGTGATAATAACATTTCATCGGGTATGCCCTGGTAGATGATGGCAAGGGCACGTTTATCCGATTTCTCATCAACCGTTTTAGGATCAGCCGATTTCCCAATCAACAGTTTTAGGATCCTTTGGTTCAATCGCATCCCATACTCCATGAGCCTGCATAAACACTTTCATTTTTATGGCCCAAATGGTATAGTTTGATTTTGTTAACATTGGGTAGCTCCGGCCATAAGAAGCCTCCTTACTCTTGCTCGACTCCATTCGTTACTGCTGACAACGTAATTCCCAGTTGATCTTAAGTGCTCTGATACCAGATGTAAGATATAGATTTAGAATATTCAAGAAAACAGAATGCAAAGACTGAATGTATGGAAAACTGCTTAGTCGAATTGAATTGAAAGTGGAAATACAAACTGGATACTAGTAGTGTGGAATCAAACTAACACCAACAAAACCAGGTGATAATGCCCGACTATTTCTCCTACTTATTCTCCTGAACACCTAAACAAACAACCACCACTGAAGACTAGGTCCTCAGCTCAACGTTTACAAATAAACGTATCAATTTATTACACACAAATAAATAAAACATGTTTAGATTAAATATAATTCCAACAAACCCAGGCAAACAAAATTTACTAAGCCCGCTTCAAATTTTAAAAGCCCGCCATATACTTGGCCCAAAATTTTGAAGTTAATAGCAACGTTTATCTACATTCGTTGCATTATAAATCAAATTTTGCATAAATTAGATTGAATTGCAACAATTTTAAAAAACATTGCAATATTTATTAATTTTTCAAAACTTGTCATTAGTAGCAACGATTTTTAAGCAATTTTTTCAGTGCGCGTTGCAATAGCCAATCTATGGTGTAGTGAATAATAAATTAAAATATAATATAAAATTATATCAACTTCAAAAATTAATAAATATTTAAGTTATAAATCATCTCAATTTAATAAATATATTTGAAGAACATGTTGTGCAGAGGGTTAAAGCTAGTACCAGATTGCACCATCAATTTAATGTTTTTTCATCAACCATGTTTACCAAAATAACATTCAATCACATTACAACAAGATCCAACTATGCATCATTCTCTCCGCTCGGATATTTTCTGCATTAGCTGATATATTTCTGCTCTGAGCTCCAACAATCTTGTTCGAATTTGAAGGACTTCTTCAGCGTCATTCTCCTTCGACTGCAAAGACTTCAGGAATCTTTGCATAAAAGTAAGCTGCAAAATTGTCCGAAAAATGTAAACAGCTTTAGTACAATAAATAAATACAAGTAAAGAAAAACTAACTGGACTACTCCATTAACTTCTTTTACCTTCAGCTCTAAAGTACTCTGGAGCCTTGCTAAGGAATTAGGCTGCGAAATTGCCAAAACAAATAATACAACTTTAGTTCCATAGACATATATATATATATATATATATATATATATATATATGTAAGTAAAGAAACATTAACTTGTGTTTCAATTAATATCCAAGAAGAGGTTTTGATCTTACATCATCAACATAACGCTCCTCTCGTGGTGTTCTTGATGGACACAGGTTGAGCTTCTTAAGTGTCTTCTTGTTATCCTTTGGACTCGTGACTTCATTAAAACATTGTAATCATCAGTGATATATTTATTGGAAAATGATATATGGTCTGGTTGTAAACATTCAAACAGGCAAACATTCTATTCCTTGCTTGTTTGGATTTATAAGAAATTGTAAACTCAGTTAGTTTCCGTCTAAAAGGTTTTACTTCTGAATTTATTTCATATTCTTAATAAATTGCAGCAAGAATCAAAACAAAGTAATAGATTATTGAATCCAATGTGGATATTATTAGTATTAATGCCACCTGTGACCATAAGATTATGATTTTTGATTTACAATCTTTTTAAAAGTTTTCTTTATTAATTTTTAAAAAAATAATATCAATAAATATAGATTAGATATATAAGTATTTTTTATTATATAAAATACTTTTATTCAAAATCACTGAACCCAAAAAATAATACCATTAATTATATTTGTGTTACATATTTATTAAAACAAATTGTTAGAAAAAACATATTCAAATATTTAACATCACATGTGATATATGGGTGCTATGTAATTTGTTTTATTCCTTGTGATTTCCATGCTTGCACCAAGCACATTCAAATACTTACAGAGTATAATAATATTAGATGGAAGTAAAAAAAACAATTGAATCTCAGGTATCTATTTAACCCACTAAACTACCATAGAAGAGTATTGATACCAATGTCATCCTAAAATAAATCACAGACAGATTATGTGAAAGATATATATCTCTACCAAATTAATTGCATATGTGTAATACATGTATAACCAATCAAATCAATTGTAAAACTCATGAGTTTAATAAATAAACTTACATCCCATGTTGCCGATGAGAGATGAAAACAGAGACCGTAAAACTATTGATAAGAGATCGGAGAAAAAGGACACTTGAAACTTTTGTTCAAATGAGAAATGGGGGCGGCGAGATGGAACTCCACAAATGAGATAAATGTTTAATTGATAATGATATATTTATAGGATATAATTAGGGTTAGTTTCAATTACATATTTACCCTCTTAAATTTTCATTTCTCAATTTTAATATATTATGGTTTATTCATTTGCTAATAAATTATTAATAAATTTACTTTTATGAATCTTTTTTATTTTACTTACAAGCAAGTAAAAAATTTAATTTACTTAATTAGCCTTATTTATTTATTTTTAAAAAATATGATCAAATAATAACATTATTTACAACCAATTTCGTTTTCAGCTAAAATATATTACTTTTTTTCTTCTTCGAACAAATCTCCTCTTTTCCAAAAAAATTTCATGACAATTACCTTTTTCAACTTTTCCTTACTAAAACCCCTCTTTTTCTAAAAATATCACCGAAAAAACCTTTTCTTATTTATTTTAAAACATATTTTAATACTTTTATTTACGGGCAATTACCTTTTTCAACTAAAATATGTTACTTTTTTTTTAATTTTTCTTTACTAAAACCCCTCCTTTTCCAAAAATATCGCCGACAAACCCTTACTTATTTATTTTAAAACCTATTTTAATACTTTTAGATATTTAAAAAAGGTTAACACTCGGACTTATTATTTTTAACAAATACAATTAATAAAATATTAAAACGTAAATAATAAAAATAGCAATTATTAAAACAATCCGTGCATCGCACGATTTTAAGCTAGTATATTATATATTAAAAGTTTGGTTTGTAGTCTAGTCCTCCATAATTTGGTCACTGAGTTCTCCACCGTTCCATCTAGTCGTCGGATAAGATACTAAAAATTATTATATGGTACCTTTTATATTTTCTCTAACTAAAATTCTTATTTTTCTCAAAACACTATAGGTAATTTATTTAATAAAATAAAATAATAATATTATATTTACAAGTAACTAACTAATTACATTTTCCAGCTAAAATACATTATACATATTTTATTTTTTCTAACTAAAACAACTCATTTTCTAAAAATAATATGTCTTTTTCAGCACATTACAAATATAACAGGGACAACATATTTAGTAGTGGTTGGTTGAAAATCTGATTTTAATAATTATCCACCCATAAATATTTATCTTATTAAAATATTGCAATAATCTACAAAATTGTTGGCACAAAATTAAAAGTGTTTATAGTGTCGGTGTTGGTAAAAAGAAAAAAATGTGTTGGCAAAATATTGAAAGTGTTCCACAAAAACTATAACAATAAATAACAAGGCGTTGCCAATACAAAGAAAGTGCTATATTACTAAAACATTTTTTGAATGTTGAAATAGATTAAAAAGTATTGACATAGGGATACTGTAACACTTCATTAGGTAGGTGTTGCTGTAGATAGAAAAGTATTGCCATGGGGTCTTCTGTAACATTCTTTCCTATGTTGTTGTAGGTTCCGCAAATGTTCGCTTAGACCCCTACATGCTACACCAACGGCGAAGTCCTACCCTTCGAAAATTGGAAAAAGTGTTACCCTAGGCTAGTTTTGGGCTTCTAGCAACACTATTCACCAATTTTTTACACTTTTTTCAGCTGTTGCAGAAACCCATATATGGTTATGGAACTCATTGTGGGATCTTTATCGAGGTTAATTTTCTAGTTTAATTATGATTATGATTTAAATTCTTGTTGAAATCTAGTTTATGTATAACTATATGGGCTGGATTAATTATATCAATTACATCAAGCGAGTCACTTTATATCAAGTTAGTTAATCTCAACATTAGGATAATTGAGTAATTAATAATAAGAAAATGAAGTGGCTTTGTAGTGAATTTTAATTTGTACGGAGAAATGAGAATTACTTGCTTACTACATGTAGCCAAAATAGGGGTTTCATATAGCTATATAACCTTGTAGAAATTTAGAAGTTAAGATTAATTTGATGACCAAATACCTTATATCTCTTATAATTGTGTATATGAGATAGTTGATGGTAAATAGACATGGATATGAAAAACTTAAATGCCTCTTACAAGATTAGATATCTCAAGCATAATCAGTTAGATGAATGGTTAACTTGATTGCTTGAATAAATTGTCGAGATTTTTATAACGCACTGCATAGATTTCGGTCACACAAACATATTCTCTAGAGAAATGAACTTCATTTTGAAATTATATTACTCGAGATCACGTGCACTTGGGTTTGACAGTATCAACCGACTAATTAAGTTTTAAGCGAATGCATTATTATTTAACATATTAGAATTTCTATTCTCATCCACTTAATGTTTTCTCTTGTTATTTTTGGGTTTTTAGGATTCATAATTCTTTGTAGTATAAAAATTTGGCTACGTAAGACCCTGATTGTCAGATGCGACATCCTATTGAGATTTGTGATATGTTAAGGAGATGCAAATGAATTCTACACATCATTATTTTTATATTTGATTGAATGTGCATGCAAAGCATATTGTTGATAGAGCTTCGATCGGGCCGACAATTATGGTCCAAGAGGTATCATGCGGCCTATGATCCTATTGAGATAATGGTTGGGAGTGAAGTTTAAGTCTTACTGCTAGGTTATCATAACAAAAAGTAGCTGGTGTGTTGGAAGTCGACCAGGCCACAACAATTATTGCTCAATTGAGGTTTATCGAAAAAATTGATTCAATGACCGCCAATGTTCATTCTGTTTCCTCTATTTAAAAGTCATGTGCGTGCATACATGGTACAGATTGCTGTGATGTTTCTTGGACGAGGTAACATATATAGTGGTTAAGATTTTCAAGGAGCTAAATTTACCTTCTCTCCGGGATCATTGTTTTTCTCATTCGGAGTAGACAAGGATCCTTTTGAAGGGACAAATAAAGTGATGCGAAACAATTTGAATAACGTTCTCCTAGGTATAAAGTGTAACATGTCACAAAGTTTAAAAAATTCACTCAAAAAAAATATATCGTACAACAAATTTGAATAGAGGAAAAAAACTAGAATCAAGAATTTCATACGATATTGGATGTTAACTAGTCAAAATAATCATACATGTCCACCGAACATTTCTATAACAATTCAATGCGTGTTATTAGTACTAGAACTTAATAGATATTATAAATATCATGAATTTAAGTGATCTACTTATGATTTCCTTGGTTAACAAAACTTAGGAGATTTAGTAGTGGCTAAGATTTGGTCCTCTAAGAACTAAGACCCTAATATCAATATTATAAATATATTTATTTCATTATTAAAAACTTTAATTACACATTATATTTAAACCATAGTCACTATAACAGGGACACCTCAATCACCACCACCACCACCTCAATCACCACAACCACCGTCGCCGCTGCCGCCACCGCGCCGCCACCACCACCAACTCCTCCAAAACAATAACCACAACCACCACCAATACTACCTACAAAATCACTATATTTAAACCAAAAATTACGAGAATTTAAATCACTATTGCCATATTATACTACCACCATCACCAAAACCTACACAACCACCAAAATTCCAATACAAATCACTGAAATTTATCGCATATCACCAAATATTTCACGCAAATCACTAAAAAATTAACCTCAATTACCAGAAATTCTAAAGGCAAATCACGGTCAATTTATATACACTTTAAAATTGTAAAATGTCAATTCTCTCAAAAACAAATCACGAACTATTAATGAGTCACAAGTTTCTATCACCGAACCATTTTTTGGTGCCTTCATCTGTTATATCTCCGACATCTTTTATACCAATCCATTCATTCATCACCCCTAACTCAAACTCGCAAGTTGTTTCACTTTCTCGGATCAGATTCAATTTTTGAACCATGATTTCACTTTGAATCTGAGGTAATGTCACCGAAATAGTATTTAGATGAAATGAGAGGGAATATCAATAAAAAAAGAATTTAAATTATAGGAGAAAAAGAGATGGAAATAGAGATCAAGAAGTGAGATGAAGAGAGAAAAAGGGAGAGAAAAAGGGAGATGTGTGGGAAGAAGAAATAGACAGACTAGAGCGAGAGAGAAATAGACAATTTAAAAACAAAAAAGATTAGATCCAAGTGGGTGTTGAGGGTTTGGGAGGAGAGAAAAATAAATAGAGAAACATGTTTTTTAGATGTATAAATTTTAGATAACTAATATTTGGTTGAGATTGAAATTTGTTAAAAAGATTGAGTGGCTTAATCTTAAGGGTCCACCTAATCACATCCAAATGTTCCTTTTTTCTCATCATAACAAAGAAGAATATCTTGTATTTATGTTGCATAATATTTTGTTTATGTTGTATTTATTATACAACAAATGTGTTATGTATTCATTTAATAATATTGGATTATAATTTGTATTTTATAAAATTTATATTTATAAATAAAAGTTTACGTTTTCTAAAAATTATGTAGTTAAAAGATATGTTACATTCTATATTTTACATAACAAGAATTATGTATTATTTATTTTAATAAATTACATTTCTATGTTATGTACTTAAATAAAATAAATTTAATATTCTGTTTTCAATAAACTGCATTTTTATGCATTTTTATTTTATTGAAGCAAAAGTCTATGTTTATATTTTATTATATCAAAATTCTACGTTTTGTATTTTATAAATATGTTATATTCTGTATTTTATAGAACACAAATTATGTAAATTTATTTTAATAACTTAAATTTCTATGTTTTATACTTAAATAAAATAAATTTCATTATCTTTATTAAATAAATTGAATTCAACATAAACGTATTTTAAAAAACTAAAATTCATACAAGAAATACATAAGCCTAGAAATTATACATAAATTATCAGAAAATTTAACCATATAATGTATAGCAGAGAAAGTAGCATTAATTAACTACTTTAAACTACAAATAATGAAAGTTCTATATATATTCGCCCCTTCCAAGATATAGTTTTTTTTTTTAACATTTATTTGATTTTGCCTTTGTTAGTGCTAATTTATTTGGGTTCACTCTATCTCATAGTTTTTGAATGTTTACTTTATCACTTTAACAATTTAGTGATGATCATATTTATAATTTAAAATATTTAGATATTATTTAATGTCAAGTGATATTAAATTATAAAAAAATAAATAATTAAAACAATTAAAACAATAAAGTTAAATAATATAATTAATGTATCTCATAAATCATCTGTAATTTAAGATGTGATGAATCACAACAAATAATTAAAAAATGGAATATAAGTTTTAAATAAAATAACATGTAAAATTTATAGGCTACGTGATATATATTTCATCAAAACCTAGATGGTACAATAATATTGACAAATTTTCTTTTCCCATTTCAAATTAACAAAATCATGTTGATTTACTTCGGAAGTATTCAACAAGTTCACCTGAAAATCATAGGGCCCCTTGTGCTCCATACTAAGCAAAAAGGAACATTGCCAACGTAGAAAACACTTTAATTCGATTCTACCGTCATAACATTAACAACTTAGAAAATTAACACTTTGTTCAATATTACTAAAACTTTTGGATTCCTTGAACTACTTAGATGTGGGCCAGCAAACATACAGGCCATTGCATGTGACATTAACACTTAGGGGCATATTTGTTATTTAAAAAATTGGGGATATATGAAAAATAAAAAAAAATTAAAACTAGAGATATATGGAAGAAATTAAAATTTAAGCCTATTAGAGTACAATTGCTATAGAATATTATTAACAATTTCAGGGCTTTAGCTCAAGCGAGATATTTAAAATTGAAGTTGATTAAGTCGTATTTCCCTTATAGCTTGTCACAAGAACAAGAACGGTTGAATGGGTTGGCTATGCTATCAATGGAGAAGGAAATGCTAGAAAATTCTAATTTTGAAGGTTTGATTAATGATTTTGCTAGTATAACTGCGAAAAAAATAATTTTGAAGTGGTGAGTTTTCATTTTGTTAGGTACACCATTAAACTACCTGGTTGGTGATTTTGTCATGCTATTAATATCCTATCAAGAGTTTAGTATTATTTTTATGCATTTTTACTAGTTTTGATCATATTGCATTTTTCCTTTTATATCCATGTCAAAAAAAATTGGGGGCATTTTTTGTTGAGATGACATAAGACATCTCAAAACTCAGGGCCCATCCACCTAAAAATCTAAGATGTTCACATGAATCCACCTCTGTTCAGACTTGCTTTTCTTAGGAGAGCTAGTCAGCTTGGGGAAATGGGAAACTAAAGAATTACTGCAGCTTATTCAAGCCCCAATGGCTGCTGCGGGTGCTGGTTGCCCATCCTCATCCTTTTAAGATGGTCTCTCCATGCAAAATCGTTATTTTCCGGTTGAGTACTGTATATGGAACTAGGTTCTCTCAAACTCTCTCTCACACACATATATAAGTATTTTTTATAAACATAAAACTGTTTTTTGTAAAATAAAGTTGACTGTTTCTACATGTATTAATAGTTTATGTGTTATAGCTAAACTCTTCTACTAATGCTGAACAACTTATTACCTTGGTTTAGAAAGTGGGCATGTATTGCCAAAGAGAGAGAGTATTACATATACATGTGTTAATTTAGTAATTAACTAATTTTTTTTCATATAAAAGTCTTATACAATTTAGACAAATGGTTAATTATAACATGGAAAATTTAAAATATCTTTAATTTCAAACACCTTATCTCTAGAATACATACTCAAATGTACAAAAAGAAAGAAAGAGATGCCCATTGTTGTTTTTTTAAAGTTTGTTGCATAGATCACCCACAAATATATCTACACACACAGATAAGGCAATTACAAATCAAGAGATTTTAGGTATTTATTTTAGCATGTTATAAAGAGATGATTAGAAGTCTCAATGTCAATATTATGTAAAAATGAAACTGAAAAAGTGGAGATTAAACACACCTAAGAGCATCTACTAACAAGCCTTTAGTTAAAATTCTTGTTGGCATACAAAATATAAAATTTATAGATAATATATAAAAAAAAATCATCACTCCAATAAGATAAAACCTTTATCTATAATTTTAGTCAACCTCACTATATTAGCCATATATGTTGAACCATGTAGCAAAGTTACACATAATCTATTACCATATTCAAATAATATTTTCTATTTAAAACAATTTCAAATATTAATTAATTAATATTTTTAACATATACCCAACCATTATACCTAATCGAGTTGGAGTATAATAGTTCAACAAATATTACAAAATTATTGGTTTAAATAACAATATATCCATTGGAGATGCTCCAACACATTAGAGCTAAATATATCATTCAAATCACATCAATAATAATAAATTAAAATATAATATCAATATTTAAATTATAAATCATATCAATTTAATAAATATATTTGAAGAACATGTTTTTCAGAGGGTTAAAGGTAGTACCAGATTGCACCATCAATTTAATGTTTTTTCATCAACCATGTTTACCAAAATAACATTCAATCACATTACAACAAGATCCAACTATATATGCATCATTCTCTCAGCTCGGATATTTTCTGCATTAGGTGATATATTTCTGCTCTGAGCTCCAACAATCTTGTTCCAATTTGAAGGACTTCTTCAGCGTCATTCTCCTTCGACTGCAAAGACTTCACACTACAAGAGGAACCGACAATTGTGACTGAATTTTAGTAAATTTCAGTCGCAAGTTCAATTTGCGACAGAAATATTACATTCAGTCGCAATGTACTTTGTGACGGAACATTTTCGTCGCAATGTTAATATTTTATTATTATTATTCCCGCACAAGTACTAATTTAATAATTTACTTTCCCGCTTCTAGTTTTTAGGCGGGTTAATTTTCCCGCTAAGACACCTTGTGACAGAAATCATAAATATTATGTCGTAAATTTGAACTTGGGACGGAATGTAAAGTCCGTCGTAACGTACTTTGCGACAGATTATCCGTCGAACATTACTTTGTGACGGATTCTCATATATTCCGTCGATAGTTATACCTTGCGACAGATTTAGTCGCAAGCTTACTTGTACCCATTCAATACCCTAAACCCTAAACCCGAACCCTAAACCCGAATAATTATTTTTATTGATTTGTTCGACGATTCAACCGTACGGATGTTAATCGGTACTAATTCTAGAGTTGGAAAAAAATAATCAAAAAATATAAAGGTTTGGTTATGCTGCATCTTTCCATAAACGTTGGAACAATACTGCTTCCGGGAACGGGACACATGTCAGATTCACTGAATAATTTTTTAATTGATTTCTTCGACGATCCAACCGTACGGATTTTAATAGGTACTAATTCTAGTGTTGGGGAAAAATAATCAAAAAATATAAAGATCGGGTTGTGCCACATCTTTACAGAAACGTTGGAACAGTACTGCTTCCAAGAACGGAACACATGTCAAATTCACTGATTCTTTGTATTAATTCAGTCGCAATTGCCCTTTCCCCTTGTAGTGTCAGGAGTCTTTGCATAAAAGTAAGCTGCAAAATTGTCCGAAAAATGTAAACAACAGCTTTAGTACAATAAATGTTGTTTGGATAATCTAAACTAGTGGGTTTATTTCTGTTTGAATAAGTCAGCTACGTGTTTATAGCTGAAGAAGTAGTCGTTCAGAGTGTTAGAGAAATAATAGGGAGGTGGTGCTATTTTCTAGCAAACCACATCTTCCAGTTTAGATAAATTAGGACTTGGTATTTATGTTTTAGTTACTAAGTCTGTATGTGTGTATCTATCTTCTTTTAGTAATACAAAATCGAGTTTACACTCAATCAGTTTGTTTCTTTCATATACTAAGCTTTATATTTCCAACATTGTGGTATCATAGCCACAACCCAACACTCATTAGACACTGCTGCACTTGGCGTGAATGGAGACGGGGAAAAGCAAGGAGGGTTCATTTGGTCTCAGTTACCCTATGCTCACGAAAACGAACTACACTGCGTGGGCCATGAAAATGAAGGTCTTTATGCAGGCTCATGGGGTGTGGGAAGCAATTGAGCTCAAGGAGTCTAAGGATCCTAAGGCAGCAATTGACGAGAAAATTGATAAACGAGCGATGGCTGTGATCTATCAGGGCATCCAGGAGGATTTGATGTTGACTCTTGCCGAGAAGAAAACCGCGAAGGAAACCTGGGAGGCTATCAGAACAGTATGTCAAGGCGCAGACAAGGTCAAAAAAGCCAAGGCTCAGACACTGAAGGGGGAATTTGAAGCTTTAAATATGAAGGAGACGGATCAGATCGATGAATTTTACATGAAATTGAACGGATTGGTTACAAATATCCGGGCTTTGGGAGAGAAGATTGAGGAGACTTATGTTGTGAAAAAACTACTGCGAGCAGTCCCATCCAAATTTTTACAAATTGCTTCGGCCATTGAACAATTTGGAAATTTGGAGGAACTCACAGTGGAAGAAGTGATCGGGTCTTTGAAGGCCCATGAGGAGAGAATCCGTGGACAAGTTGATGTCAACGAGGGAAAGCTGCTGCTAACAGAGGATGAGTGGAGAAAACAGGAGCAAACTGAAGGCCAGCTTTTGCTCACTAGCGAGGAATGGCTTAAACGCCAGAAAGATGGGGCTCAAAGCAGTGGTGAAGCGCGAGGAAGAGAGTGGGTGCGAGGTAACCGTGATCGAAGCAAGATACGGTGCTTCAACTATGGGGTGTATGGCCATTACGTGGCTGAATGTCGAAGGCCCAAAAGAGAGAGGGATAATAAACCCGAGGTGAACCTGACACAGGTCGATGATGAGCCTACTTTGTTGTTAGTTAAGGTTGGAGAAGTCAAAGAGGATACAGTAATGCTAAATGAAGACAACGTGTTCCCAGGCACTAAAGGTATTGGAGTTGCTAGTGAGACAAAATGTGGAGAAGACTCCGACGTCTGGTATCTGGATAGCGGGGCAACAACACATATGACGGGGCAAAGATCAAAGTTTAAGGAGCTAAACGACACTGTAACTGGACGCGTGAAATTTGGTAATGGATCCACCCTGACAATTGAAGGAAAACGGAGTGTGACGTTCCAGTACAAAAATGGTGAAGAGAAAATACTAAATGAGGTATACTTTATCTCCACTTTACGTAATAATATAATTAGTTTGGGAAGGCTGTCTGAAACAGGGATGAAGGTAATTTTGGATGGAGAATTTCTGCGAGTATACGAGAATGATGGAAGGCTGTTAATGAAGGTCACGAGGTCTCTCAATCGTCTGTATAAAATTAATATCAAGGAAGCCAGTGGCATGTGTCTGTTGAGTAAAACTGAGGAGGCTTCATGGCTGTGGCATGCTCGACTTGGGCATGTCAATTTCCAGGCGATTCAATTCATGTGCAGTAACAAAATGGCACTTGGTTTGCCACCACTGATTCATCCCAAGAATGTGTGTAACGGTTGTCTTCTGTCTAAGCAAACACGACAACTGTTTCCTATTCAATCAAATTTTGCTGCTAAGGAAGCTCTGCAACTCATTCATGGAGATTTATGTGGGCCGATTGCACCGCCAACACCGAGTGGAAACATATTCTTCTTTTTGCTGGTAGATGACCACACACGGATGATGTGGGTGTTTGCTCTAAAATCGAAGGGCGAAGCATTTGGAGCTTTCAAGAGATTCAAAACAATGGTGGAAAAGAACAGAACGCAGAGAATTCAAGTGCTACGTACGGATAGGGGGGGGGGAGAGTTTAACTCTCACGAGTTCACTTCATTCTGTAAAGACAATGGAATCATGCGACATCTCACAGCACCCTACTCGCCACAGCAAAACGGCGTTGTTGAACGCCGGAATAGAACTGCTGTGGCAATGACTCGAAGCCTACTGAAAGAGAGAAACCTCCCATCTTACTTTTGGGGAGAGGCACTCAGACACGCCATTTATGTTCTGAACAGGGTACCAACTCGAGCACTCTCAAAAGAAACACCTTACGAAATGTGGCATGGAACAAAACCTCATCTTGAACATTTGAGAATTTTCGGGTGTTTGGCTCATATGAAGGTGCCCGCAGTTCATCTAAAGAAGCTTGATGATAGAAGTAAAGCGGTGGTTTACTTAGGCAAGGAACCAGGCACCAAAGCCTGTCGCTTGTTTGATCCCATCTCCGGTGCAGTTCATGTTAGTCGTGACGTGGTGTTTGAAGAGGAGAAAGCTTGGTCGTGGCAGCAAGGTGGATCTGATAGTGCACATATAAATGTCACTTCCTCCATGATTAACTTTGATATACCCACAGAGCCTATAAACCGTGGTGAAACTGAAAGTGAAGTGGACAGTACAAGTAGTAATGCAGAGCAGAGCAGTGACGGCAGGTCACCACCACAAACACCTCAGTCATCGAGAACAGAGTCTGACAGTTCTCAGGAACAAAGCAACAGTAATTTGAGCAGCAGCAGCACTGATGGTGGACCACAGAGATTTCGCCTCCTGAGCGACATCTATGATGTGACTGAGCAACTAGAAATTGAGGAAGAACTGTTGCTTGTTGGGGTGGATGAAGCGGTGACTTACCAGGAGGCTGTGAAAGAAAAGGCGTGGCGTTTAGCGATGAAAGAGGAGATTGACGCAATAGAGAGAAACAACACTTGGGCACTGACTGATTTACCTGAAGGACAGAAACCCATCGACTTGAAGTGGGTATACAAACTCAAGAAGGACACGGACGGGAAAGTTATCAAGCACAAAGCCCGTCTAGTAGCGAAAGGGTACGTTCAGCGTTTGGGAGTTGATTATGAGGAGGTGTTCGCTCCTGTAACGAGAATGGAGACAGTCAGACTTCTTCTAGCGTTGGATGCAAAGAATGGTTGGCAGATTCATCATCTTGACGTGAAGTCCGCCTTTCTGAATGGAGAGCTTCAAGAAGTTGTTTATGTGACACAACCTAAAGGGTTTGAAAAGGAAGGTGAAGAACAGAAAGTGTATCGACTTTACAAAGCTCTATATGGCCTACGTCAAGCACCAAGGGATTGGTATACAGGACTAAGTAAGTGTCTCACTGAACTGGGTTTCACGAAATGTCCGTTTGAGCATGCAGTATACATTAAACATGAAGGAGGTGAGTCACTGATTGTTGGTGTTTATGTTGATGATTTGTTGGTTACGGGTACTAGCGTTTCAAACATAGTAAAATTTAAAGAACAAATGAGCATGGAATTCGACATGAGTGACTTGGGTAAACTCTCTTATTACATTGGTATTGAAGTTTATCAAGGGCGGGGCTTTGTGGAATTGAAGCAAACAGCCTATGCCAAGAAGCTGCTCGAGAAACATGGCATGGGGGAGTGCAACCCAGTTAAGTATCCTATGGAATCAAAGATTCAGATGCACAAGGATGAAGGTGGAAAGTTGGTAAACTCAACTGAATTCAAAAGTTTGATTGGGGGACTGCGTTACTTGGTACACACAAGACCAGATATTGCATATTCTGTTGGTGTGGTTAGTCGATTTATGGAGAAACCTACAACTCTCCATCTTAATGCTGCAAAACGTATACTTCGATACGTGCGAGGGACACTAGAATATGGCTTAGTGTACAACGAAGGGAAAGGTGACTATCTGTTGTCCGGTTTTTCTGACAGTGACCTTGCAGGGAATTTTGAGGACAGGAAGAGCACGGGGGGCATGGCGTTTTATTTAAACGAGAGCTTGATTACGTGGGTGTCACAAAAGCAAAGATGTGTGGCGTTGTCATCTTGCGAGGCCGAATTCATGGCAGCCACAGCGGCTGCGTGTCAAGGAATCTGGCTGCATAAGGTTCTCAGTCAGGTAGCAGGTATTCAACCAGGTCCAGTTGTCCTATATATTGATAATCGATCTGCAATCGACCTGACTAAAAACCCGGTGTTCCACGGTCGTAGTAAGCACATTGATGTGCGGTTCCATTTCATCAGAGAGTGCGTAGAACAAGGTTCAATCGTTATTAAGCATGTTAAAACTGATGAACAGAGGGCTGATTGTCTTACAAAGGCGCTGCACGCAGTCAAGTTTGAGAAAATGAGATTACTGTTGGGTGTGAAGAATTTGCAGACATAGTTTAGATTACGGGGGAGTGTTGTTTGGATAATCTAAACTAGTGTGGGTTTATTTCTGTTTGTATAAGTCAGCTACGTGTTTATAGCTGAAGAAGTAGTCGTTCAGAGTGTTAGAGAAATAATAGGGAGGTGGTGCTATTTTCTAGCAAACCACATCTTCCAATTTAGATAAATTAGGACTTGTTATTTCTCTTTTAGTTACTAAGTCTGTATGTGTGTATCTATCTTCTTTTAGTAATACAAAATCGAGTTTACACTCAATCAGTTTGTTTCTTTCATATACTAAGCTTTATATTTCCAACAATAATTAAATACAAGTAAAGAAAAACTAACTGGACTACTCCATTAACTTCTTTTACCTTCAGCGCTAAAGTACTCTGGAGCCTTGCTAACGAATTAGGCTGCGAAATTGCCAAAACAAATAACACAACTTTAGTTCCATAGATATATATATGTAAATAAAGAAACATTAACTTGTGCTTCAATTAATCTCCAAGAAGAGGTTGGATCTTACATCATCAACATAACGCTCCTCTGGTGGTGTTCTTGATGGACACATGTTGAGCTTCTTAAGTGTCTTCTGGTTATCCTTTGGACTCGTGACTTCATTAAAACATTGTAATCATCAGTGATATATGTATGGGAAAATGATATATGGTCTGCTTGTAAACATTCAAACAGGCAAACATTCTATTCCTTGCTTGTTTGGATTTATAAGAAATTGTAAACTCAGTTCGTTTCGGTCTAAAAGGTTTTACTTCTGAATATACAACAGTTATTTAATATTCTTAATAAATTGCAGCAAGAATCAAAACAAAGTAATAGATTATTGAATCCAATGTGGATATTATTGGTATTAATGCCTGTTGGTAATTATTTAACCAAAGACTAGTTATCTGAGTGTTTGTATGAAACTGAGAAACAAAAAAGTACTATCTGAACGTGTCAATTTTATTAGAATGAAACTACAATACATAAATACATGTGCATACAGGTGTTTAGCTAAAAACCAGGACCAACCTTCCTATAATAAAGCAACTTACTAACGTTTATTCCATGAACTCCTAAAAAGACTCCACTGCATATATGACCAAGTCATATGCTTACAGAATTTAAATAAAACAAACTACAAAATAAATAAGCGCGCTTCTGATTAAAACCAACATTATCCCCTTAATCTAAGCGAGCTTATGCAGATTCTTCACGCCCAACAGAGCTCTCATCCTTTTGAATTTTACTGTTTCCGGTGCCTTTGTCAACGTATCAGCTTTTTGAAGTTCTGGACTTACATGCTTAACAACGATCTCCCCTCGCTCTATACACTCTCGAATGAAGTGGTAGCGGATATCTATATGTTTGCTACGACCATGGAAAACCGGATTCTTAGCAAGATCAATAGCTGATTCGTTATCAATATAAAGCACGACAGGACCAATGTGACTTCCAGTAACTTGACCCAACAAATTTCTCAACCAAATGGCTTGACACGCAGCTACTGTTGCTGCCATGAACTCAACCTCGCAGGAAGAAAGTGCCACACAACGCTGTTTTTGCGAAACCCATGTCACAAGGCTCTCATTCAAGTAGAATTCCATACCCCCAGTGCTCCTTCGATCATCTACATTTCCAGCAAGCTCGCTGTCAGAATATCCAACCAACAGATTGTTGTTGTTGTTCTTCGTATATACTAAGCCGTACTCCAGTGTCCCTCTGATGTACTTGAGAATTCTCTTAGCAGCAAGTTGATGTAACACATATGGCCTTTCCATATACCTACTTATAATCCCAACTGAATAGGCGATATCTGGTCTGGTATGGACCAAATAACGCAGGCCTCCAACAACGCTCTTGAACTCAGAAGTATCCACGAGTTTACCATCTTCATCCTTGGTTATGTTCTCTTTGGGGTCCATCGGATATTTAGTTGGATTGCATCCCAACATTCCAGCTTTTTCAAGAACCTTCCTTGCATATCCAGTCTGTCTCATCTCGATGTAACCATTCCCCTGTTTGACTTCGATCCCCAGATAGTATGATAACTTTCCCAAGTTACTCATCTCAAAGCTTTCACTCATGTGATTCTTAAACTCCTCAATGATTGATACACTTGTGCCAGTCACCAATAAATCATCGACATATACTCCTATTATCAATCTGTCATCCCCCATTTTCTTCGTATAAACGGCATGTTCATAAGGGCATCTAATGAAACCAAGCTCCTTGAGATATTTACTTAATTTGGCGTACCAAGCACGGGGTGCTTGACGCAGACCATATAAGGCTTTCACAAGTTTATAAACAAGATGCTCCTTTCCTTTCTTAACGAATCCCTCCGGTTGAGTCACGTAAACCTCTTCTTTAATTTCCCCATTCAAGAAAGCTGACTTGACGTCCAAATGATGCACTTCCCATGAGTTTTTTGCAGCAAGAGCTAAAAGAAGTCTCACTGTCTCTAGGCATGTTACAGGCACGAACGTTTCGTCAAAATCTCTCCCTTGTTGCTGAACATACCCTTTTGCAACAATGCGAGCTTTATGTTTCACCACCTCCCCATTTGCATCCTTTTTCACCTTGAAAACCCATTTTAATCCAATTGCTTTCTTGCCAGCCGGGAGTTCTGTTAGCAGCCAAGTATGGTTTCTTTCAACTGCATCTATCTCGTTCTTCATTGCTTGTTGCCAGCTAAATTCAGTTACCGCCTTACTGTAGCTTGTGGGTTTGACTGTACCCATCAGCATAAGCTCGTCATCATCTAGTTCTATCTCCTCCGTCGCATCATAGATGTCTGCCAAAGCTCTAAATTTTCTGGGAACCTCACTACTTGATTCAGTATCAGCAGAGAGGGTCGACATACGTGCTGATGATAGTGTGTTTATCTCTCCAGAAAATCTGTAGCTCGACTTTGCACTGTTTTCACTTGTACTCGATAGTTCAGTTTGTGGGCTCTGTTCCAGTGGCTCGCTTTCAGATTCACCTCTGTCCGTTTCAGGATGAGCATTGTATATAGTAAATGTACTTCGACGCTCCCCATCTTTTAACTCTGTTTGCACCCAGTTCCACCCCTTTTCTTCCTCAAAGATCACATCACGACTCACATGAATGCTGCCATTTTTAGGATCATACACCCTATATGCCTTTGTGCTGGGTTGCTTACCCAAGTTAATCACCATCTTACTACGATCACTAAGCTTTGTGACTTGATTTGTTGGGATTTTCCTATGAGCTAAGCATCCGAACACCTTAATATGCCCTATATTTGGTTTTCTAGCTGACCATGCTTCATAAGGAGTTACTCCGGACAAGGCTCTAGTTGGTAAACGATTCAGTATATAGACTGAATGTCTGACTGCTTTTGCCGAAAACGTGGATGGCAAACTTTTATCTTTAAGGAAGCTCTGGGCCATCTCCACAACAGTTCGATTTCTCCTTTCAACCACGCCATTTTGTTGTGGAGAATATGGCGTCGTGAGTTGTTTGGAAATCCCTACTTCATCACAATAAGCATTAAACAACTTTGAATTAAACTCACCTCCTCGGTCCGTCCGGAAGATTTTTATCTTTCTGTCTGTTCCATTCTCAACTTTAGCTCTAAAAACATTAAACGCCTCAAGTGCTTCGTCCTTGCCTTTTAAGAAATATACCCACATAACCCTGGTGTAGTCATCCACAAGTAGAAAGAAATACTTGTTCCCAACTGTTGTCAAATGTGTGATAGGTCCACACAGGTCACCATGGACAATTTCTAGAGCTACCTTCGCACTGTACAATGCTGGCCTGGAAACGAGTTTCTCGTTTGTTTGGACATGAGACACCCTTTGCACGTCTCACTTTGTGGCTTGATTTCTGGCATACCTAGCACCATCTTCCCAGATGACATCAAGCTCATGGCTCTGAAATTTACGTGCCCGAGACGGGCGTGCCAGAGCCATGAATTTTCACTGGTTTTAGATAACATACAGCCTGCACTTTCACTGTTAATCAGAATTTTATAAAGATGGTTAGAAGAGTGTTTTACCTTCATAATTAGTTTCCCTCCTTCCTAATATACCCATAGATATTCTCCGTTTAAAATCACCTTATTACCATCTTCAGCCAATTGCCCCAGAGAGATGATATTACTACATAAGGCCGGGATGTAGTATACCTTCATTAGAAGTCTGTCTTCTCCATTTTTGCACATCATCAAGATTGTTCCTCTCCCTTCGATTTGCACTATGGAACCATCTCCGAACCTGACTTGTCCCTTGATGCTTTCATCTAAATCTCTGAATTTTGACAGTTGCCCCGACATATGGTTGCTAGCACCATTGTCGAGGTACCAAACGTTTGAAACAACTCCCTTGTCACGACCAGTTTGATCCAGTTTTGGCGTCACTCCTCCTTCATCAACCAAAAACACCTTCTCTGTCACCAGCAATGCAGGTTCATCATCCTGCATTTGTGCTAGATTTACTTCTTCATTTTGTGCTTCACGCTTCGCCTTCTTGCACTCAGCTGCATAGTGACCATAGCCCAGACAATTGAAGCAACGAACCTTGCTTTTGTCACGCACTCCACGCACAAATTCTTTGTTTCCCCGACCTTTTGAACCTGCAGATACATCTGCTCCACCTTTTCCATTTCGTTTTAGCCACTCTTCTTTCGTGAGGAGTAGCTTTGTCTCCTTATTTTCTTTCTTGGCCCATTCCTCAGCCGTTAGCAGAAGCTGTCCACCACCTGAATCGCTTTGGCCTCTCAGTCTTTCTTCATGGGCCTTGAGAGACCCAACTGTTTCTTCTACGGTCATCGTTTCCAAATTACCAAATTGCTCAATTATAGACGCAATTTGAAGGAATTTGTTAGGTACTTCCCTCAGCAGCTTTTTCACTACGTAAGCCTCTTGTACTTCTTCTCCTAAAGCTCGAATTGTGGCCACCAAGCCGTTGAGCTTCATACAAAAATCATCAAGAGCCTCCGTCTCTTTCATACTCAGCGATTCAAACTCTGACTTTAGAGTCTGTATCTTGGCTTTCTTCACACATTCAGCTCCCAAACACAAGGTTTTGACAGCGTTCCATGCCTCTTTCGCCGTCTTCTTTTCTGCCACAGATAAAAGGATGTCCTCCGGAATACCTTGATAAATTGCAGCCAACGCCACCACAGCAGACCACACTCCTTGTGCTTGCATATACACCCTCATTTTAATCGACCAAGCTGTATAATTTCCCCTATTCAGCATGGGGTAGCTCAGTCCGATCGATCCATCTTTCGTTTTACCAGTCTCCATCGCAACCCCTTTGGGCATAAACTTTGGCATACACTACTGCCGCCTAGCTCTGATACCAGATTGTTGGTAATTATTTAACCAAAGACTAGTTATCTGACTGTTTGTATGAAACTGAGAAACAAAATATTACTATCTGAACGTGTCAATTTTATTAGAATGAAACTACAATAGGACCAACCTTCCTATAATAAAGCAACTTACTAACGTTTATTCCATGAACTCCTAAAAAGACTCCACTGCATATATGACCAAGTCATATGCTTACAGAATTTAAATAAAACAAACTAAAAAATAAATAAGCATGCTTCTCATTAAAACCAACAATGCCACCTGAAACAGTGACCATATATAAGATTATGATTTTTGATTTACAATCTTTTTAAAAGTTTTCTTTATTAATTTTTAAAAAAATAATATCAATAAATATAGATTAGATATAAAATACTTTTATTCAAAATCACTAAACCCAAAAAATAATACCATTAATTATATTTGTGTTACATATTTATTAAAACAAATTGTTAGAAAAAACACATAAGACTACATAATAATATTTAACATCACATGTGATATATGGGTGCTATGTAATTTGTTTTTCTTCCTTGTGATTTCCATGCTTGCAACAAGCAAATTCAAATACTTACCGAGTATAATAATATTATATGGAAGTAAAAAAACAATTGAATCTCATGTATCTATAATTCACCCACTAAACTACCATACAAGAGTATTGATACCATACCAAAGATATATATCTCTACCAAATTAATTGCATATGTGTAATACATGTATAACCAATCAAATCAATTGTAAAACTCATGAGTTTAAGAAATAAACTTACATCCCATGTTGCTGATGAGAGATGAAAAAAGAGACCGTAAAACTATTGATAAGAGATCGGAGAAAAAGGACACTTGAAACTTTTGTTCAAATGAGAAATGGGGGCAGCTAGATGGAACTCCACAAATGAGAGAAATGTTTAATTGATAATGATATATTTATAGGATATAATTAGGGTTAGTTTCAATTACATATTTACCGTATTAAATTTTCATTTCTCAATTTTAATATATTATGGTTTATTCATTTGCTAATAAATTATTAATAAATTTACTTTTATGAATCTTTTTTATTTTACTTACAAGCAAGTAAAAAATTTAATTTACTTAATTACCCTTATTTATTTATTTTTAAAAAATATGATCAAATAATAATATTATTTACAACCAATTTCGTTTTCAGCTAAAATATATTACTTTTTTTCTTCTTCGAACAAATCTCCTCTTTTCCAAAAAAAATTCATGGACAATTACCTTACCTTTTTCAACTTTTCCTTACTAAAACCCCTCTTTTTCTAAAAATATCACCGAAAAACTTTTTCTTATTTATTTTAAAACATATTTTAATACTTTTATTTACCGGCAATTACCTTTTTCAACTAAAACATGTTACTTTTTTTTTCATTTTTCTTTACTAAAACCCCTCCTTTTCCAAAAATATCGCCGACAAACCGTCACTTATTTATTTTAAAACCTATTTTAATACTTTTAGATATTTAAAAAAGGTTAACACTCGGACTTATTATTTTTAACAAATACAATTAATAAAATATTAAAACGTAAATAATAAAAATAGCAATTATTAAAACAATCCGTGCATCGCACGGTTTTAAGCTAGTATATTATATATTAAAATTTTGGTTTGTAGTCTCGTCCTCCATAATTTGGTCACTCAGTTCTCCACTGTTCCATCTTTTAAATCAATGAGAGTCGTCGGATAAAATACTCACTACAAGAAAAACGTCTAAATTCGTCAAGAAAAATTCTGTCGAATTTAACTAAATTCGACAGAAAATGTGTTTGTCGAAAATGCTCGCGTCGAATTTAGCAAATTCTGTCGAATTTATGTAAATTCGACAGACTAAATTCTGTCGAATTTAGCCGAATATTTCAAAATTTTGAAATTTTCAAATTCCGCTAAAAAATTTAAATTTTCAAATTTTGGCGCCCTTAGTGCATTAAATTCGACAAAATATGGTCGGAATTAGTATGCTAAATGCGACGGAACACAGTCCAAATTACATATTAAATTCGACAAAATTCGGTCGAATTTAATGAACACCAGTTTTTAAAAAATAAGCAGCAGAATCTGCTGCTCAATAATTTATCCATTTTTTTGCGATTTTTCACTAGTGTTTGTATATCAAGAAGGTAATTACATTAAACAATAATGGATACAATAGTCATTTTTTGTACTAATCCGAAAATAATATAAATCAATAATGTTGAACTAAAAATACAACAATTTCTACTTCTTTTGAAACACATTAAAACTCAAACACTATAAAAATTACTCTACCCAAATAATATCCAAATGTAAAGAAAATATAAAAAAAAAAAACTTAACTTGGTGTGTGTATAATTATAATGACTTAGTGTTGTTTCTCTTTTAAGAAGCATACTACAAACAACTCGCCGGAATTGATTGGGGGTGAACTTGCCGGAATTGATTGGGGTGAACTCGTCGGATGCTAGAAATGTAATTAATGGATGTGCTAATATGAATTATGTATATATATATTGCTTAAAATATATGAAACATGTGTTAGTGTTTATGTATATAAATTGATAAGTATGTTTGTTAGAGAAGAAAAATGGAGTAGGAGTAATTGAATGTTTATGAGAAAATATGAATGAATGAAATATATAAAAGAGAAAGAGCTGAGTGTAATTAAATTAATGGTTAGGATGAAATATTTTAGGGAAGAAATGGATGGTTTAGATTCAATTTAAAAGAGCAATCCATGTGCTTGTTTTTCAACCACTACCAGCGTGTCACGTGGCAAGAGAAAATTAACTTATTCTGAATTTTACTAAATTCAACCAAATATGGTCGAAAATAAAACACGGGTAAATTCGACAAAAATCGGTTGAATTTAGCCTAAAACACAAGTAAATTCGACAGAAATCGGTTGAATTTAGCTAAATTCGACATATTAGTGGTTAAAATAAAACACAAATTCGACAGAAGTCGGTTGATTTTAGCTAAATTCGACTGATATCGGTTCAATTTAGCTAAATTCAACTGATATCAGTCGAACTAAAGCTTAAATTCGACCAATTAAGGTTTGTAGTCGAATTTAGTGTAAGTGACATATATATATTTGTTAAAATGTTTAAGATATATATATTTAAATTAATTACTTTTCTGTACCCACTATATTCTTTTGATAATCTTCACATCTGTACGGTTGGATTACTCAAAACAATTTTTAAATAAACTAAAAACTGTAACCCTAGTCCAACCCCTAAATCTAAACCCTAAACCCCCCATTTTCAACTCAACTATGTTGTTTATGTATAGAACTATAATTTTTTTTTCTACCCACTATTATTTATTCAAATTTTTTTATTGAATGTAACATGTCGTATAAATACATTCATATTTTTTTTTGTATTTTTTAAAACTAATTAGATATTTTATTTAATTTTTTTAAAAGTATCAAAAAATGAAAGTTCAACATTATCTAATCATATAAAAAAATTATGTAAAATTTTTGTACAAATAATTCTGACATGTAATGAATGTTATTCTTGTATTTTTATTTATGTTTCAAGATGTGTACAAACATTTATAAAATTAATAACATATTTTTAAAATTCTGAAAATAATAAATTCAACCGAATTCGATCACATTTATTAAATTCGACTAAATTTGGTTGAAATTGTTTTTTTACCAAAATTGACAATTTTTAGGCAGCAAAATTTCCGCCAACCTTATTTTCAAATTCGACCGAATTCAGTCGAATTTAGTTTTCTAAATTTAATATTTTGATGAGACTTTTCCCTCTCTTTTTAAGGGATTTTCATTTAGACTGCATAAATTTTCAACCGCGGCTAAATTCAATCGTTTTTTGTCGAATTTAGGAGCTGGTACTAAATTCGACGGAACTCTGTCGAATATAGTTTTGAATAGTATGAAAAAGTTTGGGTGAGAGATATCCCACCTTTTACCAAATTCAAAAATATAGGCGACAAAATTCCCACCTTTTACTAAATTCGACAGAATAAAATAATCTGTCGAATTTAGTATTGAATTCGACAACATAAAAAAAACTGTCAAATTTAGTACTAAATTCGACAAATTAATTTCGACAAAATGCATTTTCGACCGAAAACTGTCGAATTTAGCCGCAGTGTATAATTTCGACGGAATTCTGTCGAATTTAGTTTCTGTCGAATTTAATTTGTCGAATTTAGTCTTACTTTCTTCTAGTGACTAAAAATTATTATATATAGTACCTTTTATATTTTCTCTAACTAAAATTCTTTTTATTCTCAAAACACTGTAGGTAATTTATTTAATAAAATAAAATAATAATATTATATTTACAAGTAACTAACTAATTACATTTTCCAGCTAAAATACATTATACCTGTTTTATATTTTCTAACTAAAACAACTCATTTTCTAAAAATAATATGTCTTTTTGAGCACATTCCAAATATAACACGAACAACATATAATGGTGATATTATTAAATATTTATACATTTTCGAGCAAAAATATTTATCTATTTTATATTTTTTAACTAAAAAAGTCATTCTCTTAAAAATAACACCGACCACATATATATAAAATGGTAATATAATTTATATAATTACAATTAATAATCAGTTTTTTTTGAAAAGCAGGAAATTTCATTGCATAAAGAAAAAGGGCCAAGCCCAGATTAGGCCTAAGCGCACTTCAAAACTCGGCTAAGCCCCAGCTCGTAAGCTTCCACCACTGAACAATCAAATCAACCCTACCATCTAAACAACTTTGAGACCATTGACAACCCTTTGGAGAAGGATTATGAACTCGAATTGAGAAGCTTCAACGGAGAAACAGACAAACCCTACTACTAGAACTTAAAGAAAAGACGAAAAACAAACTTAAGCATGCTTGACAATCTTAGAAAACACTTCGAAAATTTTACCCTTGATGACCCATTCCATCCAATTCTATGCCTTCCACTAGCTGCATGCCCTCTTCATGAGCACCCCTCTTCATCATCACCTAGAACCTCTTCCTTTTCTTCAGCCTCGTGGATCTTTTCTGCTAGGTAATCTTCTTCCAAAATTTCTTCAAATTCCTCAGCTATAGCCCCCAAGCCCATATCATACTTCCAGAGCTCTTTAACCTTTCCAAATGATCGACAAAAAACAACCAATCTAGTCCTGTTAACTGCTCCATCTTGTGCCAAATATCGAGGGAGCATATTGTGACTCTCATTCCACCTCCATTCTTCCCATTCCCTGAAAGCTTCACGATTATCTATTTTCAGTATGACTTTAGATTCATATTCAAAAAAAGCAGCCTTAAAACTCATGAAATAGCATTTTTTCAGAATCCGTGTAATGAATTGATGGCATGATTTGAAAAGGTTAAGGGCGTCATCACATGTTCGGTAAAGAACAAAAGTTGTAGATTAATGTCTATAGAATACCTCTACCAATTTTGGTGGTTAGGAGACCTGCAAATGATGAGATGCAACTGATCTAGTGTACCTGTTTCACGTTGTTTCTAACTGCAGCGCAGGAGACTTTAAAATTAAGCCATAAATTGAAAAATTGAAATTATACAGTGATTTTTGGATATGTAGAAATAAAACTTGAGAATGAGCTAGATGTCTAAATGTTCCCAACTGTTGATGAACTTGAGGAAGAAAACAGTAGTTACATGCGGGAGGAAGAAGAGATGATTCAGCTTCCATGATGGTAATAACTTAGTTCATATTGAGTTCATTTCTGAAATTATCTCCTCTACTAATTTTTAAATACTTTAAACCTGCAGGGCCAATTTTCTGAACCTTCTTGTCGCAATTGATCAGATGCTACCAATAAGTGTGGCTTACTTGAGATTTAATTGGTAGCTTCAAAGTTAGATTTTTATCTTTAGATTCATAGAATTGTTTGTTTGTATCTTTAAGTTTAGGTTGGATTTTGGTTTTACACATTGTTAAAAGATTTGGTTGGACAATTTGTTGAAGGATGTAGTTTTTTGTTTGACACTTTGTTGAATGATTTGTTTAAGTAGATATTCAGAATTAAGGTGGTTTATTTGTGTACAAAGGTATAGTTGTTTCTTTGTAATTTAAAACAATTTTTTCTAAAGACTCTCACAATATAGGACAATCGTTTTCCCTGAAAAATGTTGTCACCTGTTTACTGAAGTAGATGATTAAGACAACGAGTTATACACCCTTGTGTGAAACTCTTTTACTCAACATACCTGTTAAACAATTGTCTATATGCTTTGCAATCTAACAATGGTCTGTCTAAACCATTGTCTTCTATTTCTTAACACATGTTTTGGTAAAAACAGTTGTCTCAATTGCACAACATTAATCAATAACCATTGTCTGACGCCACCTTGAGGACAACCGTTTAATATGACTTCATCGACACTTGTCTGAAATTCTGTCACACAATGCACATATGAATGACTATTGTCTGATACGAGTAGATGAATAACACTTGTACTAACTGTACTCAGACAACGCTATTTTGAAATAAAATTACAATACATTGTTGTGTGATTTTTTCGGACAACTGTTTTTTTTACACTATTGTGTTACAGGTGTTGTCTTGTCTGATTCAGTTTTCCTTGTAGTGTTAACTAAACCTATCAAAAATAAAAAACTTTCATCAAAACAATTTTTTTCTATATCTCTTAATGTTTGTCTTTTATTATATAAAATGCTTTAAGACTTGTTTTGTACGTTTACCATGATCTTTTAACTCATCATGTATGCTTGAGTTCGTTAGGTCACCTTAGTGATATATAAGGACCTAAACATTAGAATTTGATGTGAATAAACTCCTGTATATGTAGAATCACGTATAAAATTTTAGGACAAAAAGAAGGGTGAGCGAATAATTAAATATTCACATGACAAGGCTGATCAATAAGAATTCTAGTCCCAGTGTAGAAAACAAATGTTGTGTCAACAATTGAATAGTTGGGTGGGTTTGGTGTATTTTAAAATTTTAGATATTTGTTGTATGCACAGCCACTACTTACGTGTCTACATATATTGAAATGTCATTATTTAATAATTAAAGTATTGTCATATTCTTTTATTATTTTGTCGACAAAGTGCTTTTTATTATAATTCTTACTAATATGTTATTTTATGTTTATGAATAATATGTTGCGGTTTAAACGAGATGTGAGAGCCTCACTATTGTGTTTTGTTTGTCCACAAGGTGTTGCAAAAATATCCATAACTTCATTCATTGTGTCTACTTTTAGGGAATGCGTCTATCATGGTGCAGTTAAGCATGAGGCAGAATGGAAGATTTTAGAGGACATATACAAGGATATACATTGAGAGCATGTTTCTACATACATTGATGTAAAACTAACTTTTGATTTGTTTTTGTCGTCTTTCTAGTAGCTTTTGGAAGTTTGTTTGTGTCAAACGAAGATAACTTCGAACATTTGTTTATATTTATGTAGAAAAATGTAGTTGATATTTTTTTGGCAAGTTCTTAAAGTTAAAAAGTATCATTCGAATTCAGATTTTGGAATTGGAACATAAATGTTGCTAGGTAACAAGGAGTTACTAAAAACACGAAAATGTGTTGGCAAAAAATGAATATTGTTGAACAAATTAATGTTGCAATAAAGTTAAATGGTGTTGCCAAATACAAAAAAAAAAGTGTTTTGCAAATAAGTGTTGGAAGAGAGCACTCGGTGTTGCCTATTAAAAACATAGTATGAAGTACTTGTGTTGGCATAGGGTCTATTCAAACGCTTTTCTTAGTGTTGGTAAAGACAAGAAAGTATTGCCATTATGGTATACGGTAACAGTTTTTTTATGTGTTACTACAGGTTCATCAAGTGTTGGCATAGACTACGGTCACTGTGCAAAGTCCAACACTTCGAAAATTGGGAAAAGAGTTGGCGTAGGCTATTTTTTGGCTTCTAGCAACACTATTCATAATTTTCACACTTTTTTTAGGTGTTGGAAAATATCATATATGGTGTAGTGTAATAACAACTTCAACACTTAAATTCAAAAATTTGCAATACGTGGTTGGTACATAATCAAATCCCTTTACAAAATAAACTAACCAATTCAAAGTGCAAAGTATGTCCTGATGAATACAACTCCACGAGTCATCCAACACCTAACCAAAATATAATCCAACTCCACCAGTCATCCAACACCTAACCAAAATATAATCCAACTCCACAAGTCATCCAACACCTAACCAAAATATAATCCAACTCCTCCCATCATTCACCATTTGACCAAAATATAATCATACTACACAACTACACCACTCGAGCATAATATCATCTAAGAAAAATACTACAGAGTACCAAATGATGCATTCCATCATTCATTGATCCACTTGATAATGTTTCGAGAAGGTACACTACAATAAAACAGGGCATTTACGACGACAAACTTACGATGGAATGTTGGGCGCACCATACTTACGACGGAAACAAACATTTCGTCGTAAGTATTTACGACGGAAAATAATTGTGTCGCAAGTATATTATTTTATTAATAAAATTTGGCTCCAAACAATTAAAAAATAGAAAATCAGCGCGCCAAATAAAACGTCGTCATTTTTATATTACGACGGTTTTAGTTTTCCGTCGGAAGTTAATTATTTTATTATTTTACCGAAATTAGATTTAATTATAAAATAGCTAATTTTTTCGTTGGATAAACCGACGTCGTTTCAGGACGGAATATACGACGAAATGTCCGTCGTAATATAACTTACGACGGAATACTCTATTCCGTCGTAATAGAACTTACGACGGAATATTATATTCCGTCGTAAATTGGCCCATGGAAATTTACCCCCCATTTCTTATCCTCCTGCCCTTTACCAATTAGCCGTTTAAAATAATATTTTTAGATAAACTTACGACGGAATCGTATATTCCGTCGTAAATTATACTGTGTAAAATTCATCAGTACCTGTCCCCTCTAATTAACTCCCACATTATTCCCCTCTTTCTTTTTTAACAAAAACACATCTTCATATCATTTAGTTCATATAATGACATAGCAACCGCGATTACAACAATCATCAATGTAAGGTTTAAATTTTAAATTTCTCTACTTTATTTTAATGCATTTATATATATGTGATTTACTTTTAAGTTCATTACATGTTTAACATATATGTGTGCACTTGTGTTATTGATTTGTATATTTTTTTATATTTGTAGATGTCTTATGATACTAGTTGGATCTCTAAATGAATTATAACCGGTGGTTATGGTTTCACGGAAGAATATACTAAAGGGGTTCAAGATTTCTTGGCATTTGCAAAAAAAATAGTAAGGATCCGAATAATCCGGAACTTTTAATTAGATGTCCTTGTAATACATATAGGAATCAACTCATTCAACTCGTTCCCAATGTCGAGTTCCATTTATTTGCAACCGGTTTTCTAGAGAGTTACACCGTATGGCATTATCATGAAAAAGAAAGTGGGCCGGGAGATGAAGAAATGATTGACCGCGAAGGTGTGTTTGATGAATTTGACATGTTGAGGGATGCCTTTAGAGGGGAAGATTTTGGAGAGGAATATAGCAACCAAGAGGACCCGAACGAGCAAGCGGCTAAATTTTTAGACAATGTGAATAGCGTCGGGGAACCAATATATCCGGGCAATACCAAGTACTCGCAACTGAAGTTTGTTACGAGATTACTACATTGGAAGAATCATAATAAATGTAGTGATAAGGCATTTGATGAGCTACTTTTTTTACTTAGAGACGTGTTTCCGGAGGGGCATAAACTTCCTTCTAATTATTATGCTGTGAAGAAGATGGTCAAGAAGCTCAACTTGGGATACGAAAAAATACATGCATGTGAGAATGACTGCATGTTGTTCTACGGTGATGATAAAGATTTGGAAAACTGCAACTATTGTGAATTGAGCCGATACAAAGTTGCAACTAATGTTGGGAGCGTTACCATTCCGAGAAAGATTTTAAGATACTTCAAAATCACTCCTCGTCTACAACATTTGTACATGTGTACCCACACAGCTGAGCATATGAAGTATCACAAGAACAGAACAATGATTGAAGGGGTTCTTAGTCACCCTGCAGATGGAGAAGAATGGAAGGAATTTGACAAGAACTATCCGGATTTTGCAACAGAGATTCGTAATGTTAGACTTGGTCTTGCAACTGATGGATTCCCCACGTACACCAATGTTACTTCTACTATATACTCGGTTTGGCCTGTTGTACTACTTGTATACAACCTTCCACATACCATGTCCATGAAGGAGCCATACATGTTCATGACACTACTAGTACCCGGGCCAAATGATCCTGTGAGGAATCTGAATGTCTATCTTAGGCCTTTGATTGATGAGCTGTTTAATTTGTGGCAAGTTGGGGTGCAAACATTTGATACTTCTACGAAGACTAATTTCATGATGCGTGCAGCTTTGCTATGGACGATCAGTGACTTTCCCGGACTGGGTATGGTCAGTGGGTGGTCAACCCATGGGAAGATGGTCTGTCATGTTTGTATGGGTGATGTCAAAGCTAAGCAACTACCACACAGCAAGAAGTCCAGTTTTTATGGGTTACATAAGAGATTCCTAGACAAACGCCGAAACATTCGACGAAAAGGTCGGACTGTTCGTATCATGATTTCCGGTATCACTTTTCCACCACCTGGGAAACTACGCAGCAAAGAAAGGGCAATTGGATTTGGGGATTCACATAACTGGACACATGTCACTAGCTTCTTTGACCTGCCATATTGGGATTCATTGCGCCTGCGTCACTGCATTGATGTCATGCATACGGAAAAAAATGTGTTTGAAAACATTTTTCATACTATTCTCTGTAGTGCCAAAACAAAGGATACCACAAACTCAAGAGATGATTTGAAAGCAATGGGTATCAAGCAAGAGCTATGGATGAATGGTAAACACAGGCCTAGAGCTAGATACGAACTCACCCGAGATCAGCTGAAATTGTTATGTAAATGGGTGCATCAATTAAAACTCCCAGATGGTTGTTCATCAAACTTGAAGATATGTTGTAAGATACCTCAACTAAAATTCCAAGGCATGAAGTCCCATGATTGTCACGTATTTATGCAAAAGTTGTTGCCTTCTGCATTTCGTGAACTTCTTCCGGATGATATAAACAAAGTACTTTGTGATCTTTCAAATTTTTTCAAAGACTTGTGCTCAACTACACTACTCGAATCAAATTTGAGGCAAATGGAAAAAAACATAGCTGGGATCATCTGTACTTTAGAGAATAAATTCTTTCCAGCCATGTTTGATCCAATGAAGCATCTTCCCATTCATTTACCTGAAGAGTGCAGACTCGCTGGCCCTGTCCCAACAAGGTGGATGTATAATATTGAAAGGCTACAACGCAAAATGAAACAGAAAGTGGGGAACAAAGCACGAGTTGAAGGTTCCATTGCAGAAAAGTATGTACATGAAGAGTTGACACATTTCTGTTCCATGTACTTCGAGTCTGGAGTTGAGACAGCACACAACCTGCTAGGTCGTAATGTGGTGGATGATCATTCAAGGGATCCTAATAAACTAGAGGCATTCACATATCCAGTAGAGCTTTGGGGAGCATGTGTCGGTTACAATTTAGATGAAAATTCCCTAAAGGTTGCAACACATTACATTCTCACTAACATGCATGAACTGGCACCTTATATCACGTAAGCATTCAAATATTTTCATTCATTTTTAACACGTTTAAATATTTTGCACTAACATGAAATGATTACTTTTTCAGTATGTTCGAAGAAGAGCTCTGTAATCAGAGTTCACATATATTGAGTGATACTGAGATGGATACAATGTTAAAGGCTCATTTAGCTACATGGTTGCAAAACAAGGTATTTTATTATAGACAGCAACTTGAGTAATTTTTAAATTTGTTCATATAAACGTGTTTGACGAAACTATTCCATTTCAGGTACAACATCACTATGAACGATTTCAATATCTGTTGCAAGGCCCAACTTCCTATGTGCTTTCTTTTAAAAGATGCAAAATCAATGGATACTCATTCAACCTAGGAAGATCAAGCTCTGGGGTACTTGTGAAAGGCAGTTGTTATGGTGATAGTGGAAGCAATTACTATGGGACTTTGCAAGAGATTCTCAAAATAACATACGGTGGTGGAAATCAAGTGATTTTATTTAAATGTCATTGGTATGATCATGTTAGGGGAGTAAAGAAAGACAAGAACGGAGTGCTCCTAATTGATCTTAATTCAAAACTAAAAGGGGATGATGTTTACATTCTAGCAAGTCAAGCCACTCAAGTGTACTATGCTCCAAGTGTGAAGAATCTCGACAGTAATATTCACACAATCATCACATGTAGACCTCAATTGTTGAGTGGAAGAACAAAAGATGTTGATGTGGAACCTCTTCAAGAAGAAGTCTCAAATACCATTGCACTAGATTTTCCCTTGAGGTCATTATTCGTTGACTTTTCGCAATACGAAATGGAAGAAGATCCAGAAGAAGAACAAATGCAACAAAATGAAGTGGAAAGTGAAGAAGATGAAGACAATGCAAGGGAAAGTGAAGAAGAAGAAGAAAAAGAAGAAGAAGAAGAAGAAGAAGATGGTTATGATAGCATTGAAGTAGAAGATGAGTAAGAAATGTATTTAATCATTCTAGGCCAATTTCCAATTTTAAATGAATTAAATGGATTTTCGGCTCACTAACTCTATTTCAAACTAACTTTTTTCATGATTAAAACTTTTTAACCGATTTAAAGGCTAGGAAATCTTACAAATATATAATGTGATGTGTTGGTGTAGAAAAATTGTAATGTAATATCAATCTAGGCGTATTTCTAATTTTAAATGAATTAAATGGATTTTCAGCTCACTAACTCTATTTCAAACTACACTTTTTAACCGATTTAAAGGATAGGAAATCTTACAAATATATAATGTGATGGTGTAGAAAAATTGTAATGTAATATCAATCTAGGCATATTTATAATTTTATATGAATTAAATGGATTTTCGGAATACTAACTCAATTTCGAACTAATGATTGTTTTTGTTTGTCGAGATATTTCTTTTGTCATTTATTTGATTGCATTCTGTAATTTATCTTAAAATGGTTAGTTTAGTGTTACAGAAATTGATGATAATAAAGAGCATGAGAAAAAAACTGCAGGCTGCAATGTTTTTTCTGGGTAAATTACGACGGATCTTGAATTTCGTCGTAATTCTGGGTAACTTACGACGGATGTTCTTCATATGTTACGACGAATCTTGGTTTTCGTCGTAATTCTGGGTAACGTACGACGGATGTTCTTCATATGTTACGACGGAACTTGGTTTTCGTCGTAATTCTGGGTAACGTACGACGGATGTTCTTCATATGTTACGACGGAACTTGAATTTCGTCGTAATTCTGGGTAACTTACGACGAAAGTTCTTTGTTATTTCTGTTGTAAGTTTCTTTAGGGTTCTTTAGAGTTCTTACTTATTTACATCTTGTATCGTTAAAAGTCTATTAAGCAAACAAGATCAATTGTGTTATTATTTTAATTTACATATTTTAGTTAGTATCAATTAACAAATCACAACAACAATGGTAAGTATTGTATGCTCATATAGATCAGTGGAACACCGAGGACCAAATATCAAAATTCGTTACATGTAGTGCTACGTGAATGACAATACCCCCGTCGTTGAGATTCTTAGCATTCAAGATTTGTGGTATTATTTTAATTACATATCATCTAACATCACATAATAACAATATTAACCATTGTATGTTTGTTTTTATTTTTTCGTTCTACTTACAATTTAAACTATAAACACAATTCCAACTTAAATGTATTACATAAAATTTTAAATTAATTTCTAAATTACATATGTTGGTGAAGTATATACAAAATATAAGAAATATTATATACAAGCTTATGAATGATTTTTTAAATTTTAGTAAATTGTATAATTATAAATAATTAGAAAAATAAACCATTAAGCTATTGTATAAATAATCAGGAAAGCTACACAAGGAATATTTGTCGCAGGTGGTTTGTAAGCCTTCGTTGTACTCAGGAGACCCTGGTTCGAGTCCTAGTAACGTTTTTTTTAAATAAAACATTGCGGTTAAAATTTGGGGAAAAATTGACATAACAGCCCAATGTGTTCATACGACGTCGTTACTCCTTTTTACTTTTTAGTAAAAGTTTATCATCTTTACACGGCTGCTGCGATACAAACCTCTATACAAGCCCTAAAATCGATCTTTTCTTTCTTCCTGGTACAAACCTATTGCAAGAAAAATGATTTTAACACTCGTCTTAGTGATTTCAAGGTAAATTCTTTGATTTGTGCTTCGATCTTTGTTGTTATTTTTTAACTATTGATAACATGCAAGTCTATATGTATACATCGTCGTATTAATAATTAACTACAAGTATTTACATGTAATCAGCTTGCAATTGATCTATATATTTATGGGTATGCATATCTACAACTGGGTATGTATCACTCAGTATTTATGAGTGATTATCAGTGGATGATTATTTATTAACTGGGTAAATGATTATTGAAGTTCTTTTATAGCAATATTGGATGTTTTTTTCTTTTATAGATATATGTTAATGTTTTTTCAATACTCCGTGTAAGAATATAATTTGGTATAGAGTTGACTTAATCTATTTTGCAAAAGATTTCTTGTAAATAGTGATATATGTGCTAGCTAGTCGTGTTTGTATATTTTTTTGGAATATTACTTTAAAGAGCAGGACAACTTGAATCAAGTTAGGCTTGGGAGATTAAATTAGATAGTGTTTTTAGCATGCTAGTGTCTCAGATTGGTGTTTTATTTTCAAATTATATATGAATTATGGAGATATACGTACAATTGTTACATGCCGTAGAGGCTACATCATCGTTTGCAAGACTCAAATCTGATATATGTTAAATCTTACTCAAATATTTTGCAATACTATGCCATATATGTACCATTATGTCATAAAATATTTATGATTGTGAAGTGTTAGAAAAAAGTAAACTAATGATTTGTTTTGTTTGGACTTAATTTCAGTATTGTAGGGATTATGGCGGGGAGGAGGGCTGCTAAGGGTAGGGGTTCTGGTACTGGTCCGGTTGATAATGGTGGTCGTGGAATTGGTGGTCGAGGAAGTTGCAGCAATAGTGGTTGAGGAAATGGAAGCAGTGGTGGTCGAGGAAGTGGCAACAGTGGTGGTCGAGGAAGTGGCAGTGGTGGTGGTCTGGGGGATACTGATGGCAATGCTGGTCACGGAGACAACATTGACAATGGTGATCAGAGGGTCAACGATTGCAGTGAGGGCAGGCCAGACACTGATGGTAGTGGTGTTAGGGGGCAGGGTAGCGGTTCCTGTGGTGGCGGAGAGGGTAGTGGTACTGGTGCTAGGGAAGGCGATAGTACTGAGGGTGCTAGGGAAGGCTATAGTGAAGGGGCCAGGGGAGGTGTAAGAAGAGGACGCCGACGTCGGCGTGTTGATGATATAAATTCTGAGTGTCTTCTTTGGGACGATGATGGGAGGCAGATTCTTGCAATGGGGGTGGATTCTGATCCTCGCAAATATAAGACACGAGGCTATTCTCCTAGTGGATTTGGTAAATACCCCGACGAGCATGAGCGGAAGGTTGTTCGGATTGCGGGTAACTTGTAAGTTATCAACTATCTTGGTTCCATTGTCAACTAAATTCTTAAATCTCTATATTCTTAATATGAGATCTTTACTTTTTATAATATATGTAATTCTTTAAAAATCCTAATTATATATATATATATATATATATATATATATATGCACGTCTTGCTATTTTGTATGTCAGGTATTAAACTAGCTAGTTAGTTGTCTGTTCCTAGATGTATGCATCTCCGAAATGTTAAATATATCAACGTTTTGAACATAATAGTTTAATTTGTATGTATTCATCCCAACATAATTGATTTTTTTTGCCATATAGGTTGTAGTTTGTTGGGAAATATTATTAACATATATCAATATTATGCATTGCTCTCCCTTATTTTTCTGTCGCGTGTTAATGTTGGTCAATCTGAGCTTCTATTAGTGTCACTATTATGTTGTCTTTTGGGGTAATTCTGTTTTGAATTTGGGCATTTCTAGTAATCAATTACTTCTTTTTTCAAAATTTACCTGTAATTTGGTCACTTTAGGATTGCATATCTACATGAACTAATTCTGCCCGTTCTAATACTTTTTTAACCATAATTACTGTTACCTGCTTCTTCCAATTATAATGTTTTTTTTCTCAATATATATTATTCTATCACCATGTTATTTTCTCGTGTTTATGTTAAGAACAAATGTATTCTTTCCCTAATACAATTTTGGACAAAGCTTACTTCTATACTCTGGTTTTTAAATCTCTAATTCCTTATTTACTATTTATGATACCCTTGTTTTTTCAAAGTTTAAATTCTCTTGAATCTATGTTTTTCATGAAATTCCTATAGGTTATTTTAGAAACTTTTATTTCGTACCGATGAAATTACTGAATCATTACATTGGTACTGTATACTGAACTCGTAAGTCGTAACCCCTTATATTCATGACTTTTATAGTATCGTTTTTCATTCCACATTAAATTATCATTTCATTTGTTTGGCTGGGAAAAAAACCAGTAAAAAAGACACATATCAGTTAAGATTTATGACTTGGTTTACACTTGGCATCTCATTAATATCTCTGACAACATTTCAGGATAGATTGTCCAATGGCGTTGCGAACTTTACTAGCGATTATGCGCATGTTTTGGCCAGATGGTTGTGTTGGTGCCTTGGAAATTGATAGAAAATGCCCTCTATTCTAGAATAAGTGTATAAATGAGTTCTTGGTATGCCGTACATCTTTGATATATATAAATATATTAGATGATGTTTGTTTTATGGTCTTTTTAATTTGTCTTATGTCTTCCACTTGTTCTTTTTTCCAGCGCTACTACACATTTGATCAGAGATTTGCCACTGAAGCGGAGGCAAGGGCTTCCATACTTGCGCACATGCGTGATAACTTGCGCCGTACACTTGCCGATGACAGGGAAAGGGTTGATATGAAGATTACAGGAGCTAGCGGGACTACTTATGTAGATCACAGGCCCCTATATATGAAACCCGGTGTTTGGTCCAAATTAGCTCAGTATTGGGTAAGCGAGGAATTTAAGAAGAAGTCTGCCGCTGGAAAGAAGGCCCGACAAGCTGTGAAAGTGCCTCATACATCTGGTGCGTGTTCATTTGATCGTCGTCGTCGGGTATGCTATTTTAACACAATACTTGACTGGCTCTTTGATAAATTTCTATGTATATATCGTTTTGTTAATTTTGAAAAAATGGTGTATCTGGCTAAATTTAGAGATTGCAATGCATCCTACTTTTTGGATCTAAATGATATTGTAGCATGAAATTGAACTTCATATTGTCTACTTTTATTGTATATTGAAAATTTGATTTGAGTTTGTTTATGCAATTCTTGAACATGATTATAGGGAGGCGCACCATGGCAAATTGGATGAACTTGCTGTCTATAAGGAGTGTCACACGTTGAAAGACGAGGAGAGGAAGGGTGAGTGGAATACCGAGGACGCCCAAAAGATCATTGTAAGTGTTCAGATTATACCTATACTTTACTCGAGGTATTATTATTATTTAATCACCGGTCTTACTTGAGTCTTGACTTTTGCATGAGATTCTTCTCTTGTTTAAGCGGCTTCCCGGCTATGATTTGTTTGCCCTTTACCTTTTTTTTTTAATAATTTAGTGCAGAAATTTAAATATGCAAGAGTATATAATTTTAGCTATATTTAAATATGCAACCTAGTTATCCAGGAACTTCTTTTTTGCGGTCTAATATAAATTTAGGAAGAAGAAATGAATCACTAGCTTTGTTTTCATCCCTTCTACTTGGAGGTCACAAAATATTGAAATGCACTAATTAAATTGTAATAACATGGTCATGCCCTAAATTGTACGAGGCTTGCAGAACTGATCAGCTGGCTGGTCTGTTTTAAGACATGCATATTTTAAGAAAGAATTATAAATTTATTTTAATAAAAAAACTTATAGGTCTTAGGGGTCATGTGTTTTCTCCTTAATATGACTTAATGGACAGAATCTTTTCGCTTAAGACATTAAAACTGTTTGGCTGGTTTTTTGTGGCTTTTTAATGATTAAGAAAAGCATTTACTTGTACGCTTTGCCTTTACCTTGTTATCATTGGCAGTTGCAAATTTATGATATTTATTTGCTTATTTCATTTATCTGCTTGTCAATTTTATTGTTTTAATTTTACAATACGTTATTTTTCTAATTTCTTATCTTAACCCTTGATAAAAAAAGTAAGTTTGAACTTTAATTTTGTATTAAAATGATTTGGAATAATTTTGTATTTATTCAACATTCAGATTATTCAGAAATCTTAGTTATTCAGGGTTTTAATCATTCAGATAAGTTTTATTCAGATTTGTCAAATGACCCCTTAGTGTAGCTATACATTATTAAGAAAGTAATTTCAAAAATGCATCTGAATTATATTACATGCAGTGTGTATTATTTTCCCGATTTTCAGCATTTCTCAATAGTTTTCAATTTTTCAATGACTTTACAATTTTCAATATAGCCATGGATATCCCACCCTTTACAATTTCTGTAAGTGTTTGAAGATTATCTTTCGACCTAACGACTAACTTTATATTCATTTAGTCTAGTCATTTAGTCTAGTCATAATTTGCAAATACATTCATACATTCAACCTTTACCAGAATTCCTTAATCTGATATATTTACAAATTATATTTCTATATCATTTATCTATATAATGTTAATTGTGTTTCAGGAGCGGTACATTAGCATTTGTCTAAAGAAAGGCCTTGATGCCACGAAAACCCATATCCAGTGTTGGATAGAAGCGGTAGGAGGTGTTCGAAAGAACATGATTATTGGACATCCGCAGCTTCGTGTCTATGATATTTATGGTATAATTCGATCTGTTATATTACTTGAAATGTTTCACATGCCCTAATTCTCCCATGTCTTTTGTCTTTTGTTCATAGTAATAAGAATTAAATCTATGTTATATATATTGTCACAGAGTCTGATGGACGTCCCCCACGGCCGCGAAAAGGAGAAGGAAGCTCCGGCAGATCTGCATTGGCTCGCTTACAGGATGACATGTTCATGCGAGTCGTGGATGAGACCCTAACTCTGGCCCGAGCCAATCCGGAGGAGTACATGTTGACACCCGAGCAAATCCGTGTCTTAGCACGAGATGTGGTGGAAGGAGACTCCGCGCTACCTGCAGACCATCCTATTACTAGAGAGACGCGACATGCCATTATCCAAGTTGCGGTCGATGTGCTAAACAATATATACAAGACAGATGGACCAGGAGCAGCTAAGGTAAAACCTAGTTATCCAAGAACTTTTGTTTAAAGTTTTAAAGAGATTACACCTTGCAAAATAATACCGTTTTTTAAAATTCGACGGAAGTCCTTAAATTGGTATGAAATAAAAAGTTGAGGCCATCAATCTGTCAATTTTAAAATTCAGCCATCAAACTGCTAAAATATTATATTATATGCCATTAAAATGCAATTTACTCCTTAAATGTAGCTACTTGATTTACCTCAATGTTTAAAAGTTTTAGTATTCAAATCTTCTGTTGACCAAAATCTGTTGAGGCTTCCAGAATAGTCCTGTGAATTTCAGAGTTAATTTTCAAGTTTTAGGCTCGTGGTGGTGTCAAGGCATTATATATAACTTAAAAAATTTTCAATGTTACAGCTTTCGTTATGAATTAAAAATGTTGGCCTTCACCGTCAAAGACTGCAGACTATTAAGGGTTTAAAGATGCTCGTATGACAATTAATTAACTGTTTAACAGTTGAAGGCGTTAACTAGGATATGTTTATAGCTCATTAACGCATGTTCATATACATATTGTTTAGATTTGTATTTCCGATATTTATAGCTAATTTTCTATGTTTATATTGTAGGGGAAGGCTCCAGCAGCTGAAAATGATGGTTCTGATGATGGTTTGGGCAATGGTGAGAGTACCGACTCCGATGATGATCGTGATATGAGTGCTCCGTCTTATGATGTTGTCTCTCAAGGAGGTCCTGTTATTAGGGGCTGATATTAGTGGCAGTTACTTTTGAATGTTTGTATGACGATCTAAGTTTCTGTAAGATGGTTTAACATTTGGTGTGAACTATGAATTTGTGACTTAATTTATGTAAATTATGGAGTATTTTGATTATGTAATTTTCTATATTTTATTATGTTTAGTAATGTGGTTGCTTGCATATTGAGATTAGAGTGTTGGCTTGCGCTACACATGATTGGGCAAGGCAGGTTTAGGATTTTATTTTGGAAGCCGAAAAAGGCTGGGAATTCAAAAATCAACAAATCCTTTTTTTTTCTTGAAATAATCAACTTACGACGAATGTTCATCCTTTATATTCTGTCGTAATGTAGCATGAATTCATTTTTTTAAATACATTTTTTTAATTTGGTTTTTGCAAGCAGGTGGGTCCCGGTGACTATCTTGCGACGCAAAATTTCGTCGTAAATAATAAACATACGACGTATAATACCGTCACAAGTTGGATGAGGTTTTCTTGGTGGCGGGTCCCACATTCTAATTTACGACGTACTTTCTGTCGCAAGAACAAATCAAGCGACGAAATTTTCCGTCGTAAATTACATTAATTTTTTATTACAGATTGTGGGCCCCGCGCTCAAACTTACGACGAAATGTGACTTTGTGACGAAATCTGAACTTTCTACTCGAGCAAAAGCGACGAAACAAATTCGTCGTAAATGATGGCATTTACGACGAATTCAATGCAAAAATTCCGTCGTAATTGCCGTGTTTTCTTGTAGTGGTACTGTTCTAGACCTTGGGACAAAGCTTCCTTTTCTTGATTAATTTGATGACCAAATACCTTATATCTCTTATAATTGTGTATATCGGATAGTTGATGGTAAATAGACATGGATCTCAAACACTTAAATGCCTCAGACAAATTTACAAGATTAGATATCACGTGCACTTGGGTTTGACAATATCAACCGACTAATCAAGTTTTAAGCGATTGCATGATTATTTAACATATTAGAATTTCTATTCTCATCCACTTAATGTTTTCTCTTGTTATTTTTGGGTTTTTAGGATTCATAATTCTTTGTAGTATAAAAATTTGGCTACGAAACACCCTGTTGTCACATGGGACATCTTATTGAGATTTGTGATAGGTTAACGAGATGTAAATGAATTCTACGCATCATTATTTTTATAGTTGATTTAATGTGCATTCAAATCATATTGTTGATACAGCTTCGATGGGGCCGACAATTATGGTCCAAGATAATGGTTGGGAGTGAAGTTTAAATCCTACTGCTAGGTTATCACAACAAAAAGTAACTGGTGTGTTGGAAATCGATCGAGCCACATCAATTATTGCTCAATTGAGGCTTATCGAAAAACTGATTCAATGACCGCCAATGTTCATTCTATTTCCTCTAGTTAAAAGTCATGTGCGAGCTTACATGGTACATATTGCTGTGATGTTTCTTGGACGAGGCAACATATATAGTGGTTAAGATTTCAAGAAGCTAAATTTTCCAAAAAATTAACCTGAATTACCAGAAATTTTAAAGGCAAATCACCAGAACGGTTCATTTATATACACTTAAAAATTGTAAAATATCAATTCTCTCAAAAATAAATCACCAACTATTAATGAGTCACAAGTTTCGATCACCGAACCATTTTGTGGTGCCTTCATCTCTTATATCTCCGACATCTTTTGTACCAATCCATTAATTTGTCACCCCTAAATCAAACTCACAAGTTGTTTCACTTTCTCGGATCAGATTCAATCTTCCAACCATGATTTCACTTTGAATCTTAGGTAATGTCACCGAAATAGTGTTTAGATGAAATGAGAGGGAATATCAATACAAAAAGAATTTAAATTAGATGAGAAAAGGAGATGAAAATAGAGATCAAGAAGTGAGATGAAGAGAGAAAAAGGGAGATGTGTGGGAAGAAGAAATAGAGAGACAGAGAGACTAAACAAGAGAAATAGACAGTTTAAAAACAAAAAGATTAAATGGAAGTGGGTGTTGTTTGGGAGGAGAGAAAAATAAATAAAGTAACATTTTTTTAGATGTATAATTTTAGATAACTAATATGTGGTTGAGATTGAAAGTTGTTAAAAAGATTGAGTGGCTCAATCTTAGTTTTCCTTTTAATAAGGGTCTCGTTTGAGCACCTAATCACATCCACATGTTCCTTCTCTCTCATCATAACAAAGAAGAAGATCTTGTATTTATGTTGTATAATATTTTGTTTATGTTGTATTTATTATAGAACAAATGTGTTATGTATTCATTTAATAATATTGGATTATAATTTGTATTTTATAAATTGATATTTATAAATAAAAGTTGACGTTTTCTAAAAAGTCTGTAGTTAAATAAAATAAATTTAATATTCTGTTTTAAATAAACTCCATTTTTATGTTCTGTATTTTATTGAAGCAAAAGTCTATGTTCTATATTTTATTATATCAAAGTTCTACGTTTTGTAATTTATAAATATGTTATATTCTGTATTTTATTGAACACAAATTATGTAAATTTATTTTAATAACTTAAATTTCTATGTTTTATACTTAAATAAAATAAATTTTATTATCTGTATTAAATAAATGGAATTCAACATAAAAGTATTTAAAAAAACTAAAATTCATACAAAAAATACATAAGCCTAGAAATTATACATAAATTATCAGAAAATTTAACTATATAATGTATAGCACAGAAAGTAGCATCAATTAACTACTTTAAAGTACAAATAATGAAAATTCTATATATATTCGTGTTGGGATTTATGGGTGATAGCATAGAAACATCTTAACTTTGATTGTACTTAATTTTTTAAATTAAGCAGAACATACTGTCATAGCCAAAGTATGTTCTTGTAATCAGTATGTAATGTTATTCTAGTTGTATTGTTTGAAAGAAGTTCACTTATGTGTTCAAGCCTCAAAGAATGCTTTTTGGATGACAACATGAATAAAGGTTACTGTCCTAAAGCTGTGACAGTAAGATTACAAGAAGACAGAATGTTGCAAGTCACGACAGCATATTCACTCTGACAGCAACATTGGCGGAAGACTACGCGACAGCAACTATTGCCCTCGACAGCAAGTTTGGGATCCTCGACAGCACTCTATGCGGGGAACTCATACTGTCACCAAAAGATCATTCCTGTGACAGCAAGCTTTGCGGCAAAAGTAACTGTCTCAATAAAGATCCTTATGCTAGGTATCTTTCTCAGTCAAATCCCGTGACAGTTTAAATGTTCAAGAAACAGGCGTGATGCAGCATCCCTAAGCTGCACCAAGTCTGCAAGACTACGACAGAAGCTTCAAGGCACTACAAATCAAAAGCGAATCAATTCAAGAGCAAGGTCAAGTCTTTATCTGCTGAATTGGTTTAGCTGGAAATAGAATGAATCTAGGTTGCTTTCTTTGTAATGTATATCTGACATGTTAGCAATTTAGGAAAGTCACATGGGTAAGACAATCTGTAAGAAGCTGCCACTTGATAGTGACAGTAGCTTCACAAACCCGTGACTGATAGTGATAGGGTTAGTCCTATACCTTCTATCAACTCATTCTAGAAAAGTAACAAAGACAAGCAAGTGTCTTTGAAGAAAACCCGAAGCTCGAGAATTCTTTCTTGAGGTTGTAGCAACACTTTGCAAAATAAATAAAACATTTATTTTGTGAATCTTGTTCTTACTAAATACTGTTCGTGATTGCATATATTGCTGATAACGTTTAATCTTGATTTTAGTTGTTGAAATTTAGATTGAATTTTATCAGTATTGCATTCATCCCCCCCCCCCTTCTGCAATACACAAGGACTAACAACTGGTATCAGAGCTTTCAGATTAACATACATATCTGAGATCCCGGAGAAAATGCAGAAATCAAACAGTATCAAGATCCCAGCTTTTGATAAAGAGAACTACAGCATTTGGAAAAGAAAAATCTTGTTGTTTATCAAAGCTGCAAATCCACTATACCCAGGTATACTCGAGAATGGTCCTTTCATTCCAAGAAAGGAAATTGAAGCCACAACAGTGAATGGTGAGATTATTCCTGCACATTGGGTTCCCAAAGATCCCTCAGAAATCTTGGAACCTGAAAAAGAGAAAATGGTGCTAGATGATCATTTGCAACTTATCTTGCTCGATTCTCTCACGCTGGATAAAGCCATGTGTGGAAGTGTAATAAGCTGCACATCAGCCAAGGAGATGTGGATCAGGTTAGCCTTACTCTGTGAAGGAAGTGAAGAGGTTAAGGGCAACCAAAGGCAAATTCTAATATCTCAATATGAGGCATTCATGGCCAAGCCTGGTGAAGACTTAACCTCCATGTTTGAAAGGTTCAGTAAGCTCTTAACTGAATTACAGATACATGGCAAGTACTATGACAGAAAAGAATTAAATGTCAAGTTCCTGCTCACACTGCCTGATCACCTTGAACACAAGACAACAACCATACGAGAAGGAAGAGATCTCAACACTATAACCTTTGAGACACTTTATGGTATTCTGAAATCTTATGAACTCGAACTCTTTCAAAAGAGAGCCATACAAAGTGGAACAAGGAACAAGATGGCTAATATGTCAAGTGCCCTAGTAGCACATGTGCCAAGGATCACACAGCCAAGTGAAGTACTACAGATCACACAATCAACCCCAACACAAACCTTGAAGATAGAAGAGGTGGTTGAAGATGATGAGAAAGTGGTACTACAGCTTAAAGATGTGGAAGATGAAGACTTCTACACAATGGAGGAACTGGAAAGCATGGACAACCCTACGATGGCTTACATGGCCAAGAAGTTCAAGAACTTTAGGTTCAAGAAGGATAGGTCATACAAGCCTCAAGGCCAAGCATCCAAGTTCAGCAAAGGAAGCTCATCAAAGGCTGCTGTGGGAAGTTCAACCAAAGGAGGATACAAAACTGGATTTGTGGATAGATCAAAGTTCAAATGTTACAACTGTGGAGAACCTGGTCATTTTGCTACTGAATGCAAAAGACCCAAACAGGTTCAAAGATATGAGAAAGGAACTGGTGGATACTCTAAGAAAAATCAAGGTAGAGCCTATGTGGCTGAAGGAAAGTGTTGGGATGATTCTGATGATGAAGAAGAGGAAGAATATGTTAACCTAGCTCTCATGGCTAGCACTGATGAGGTAGCATCATCACCTTCAAGTCAGGTACCTTCACTTGTCTTACTTGATATGTCTACTGATGAGTATAAGAAAACCATTAAAGACTTAAGTGCTGAAATGTTCAATGTCTATACTAGCTTATCTGCTGCTAATGAGGAAATCTCTAGACTAAGTAAGCTAAATGAAACACTTCAGTCTGAAAATGATTCTCTTTTTCTCAAAACCAGTTCACTAGGCTCTTTAGCTCAAGAGAATGCTAAACTTAAAAATGAATTAAAATGTGCTAAGGAGGTTGAGGAATTCCTGAGGAATGAGATTGCTGAAAATGAATTTAAGATTAAGGCCTATAGAAACTCATCAAAGATAGTTCAGGATTACAATGATAAGCATACAGAAAATCAGTCTGTTGGTATAGGTTTTTCTTATGGTAGAAGACCTGGAAAGGAAACTGTGATTCAAGATTGTCCTGGAGTTGCTGCTGTCAAACCCACCATTCTCAAGAAAGTTAAAACTCCTATTTTCAAAGCTGCTGAAATTGAGTTTGATGAAGAAGCCATGCTCATCAAACAAGAAATTCTTGATGAGGATGAAGGTGTTGACAGCACATTCAAGGAAGGAAAGGATACTGTCACAATCCCCAAGACAGTAAACTTACCAAGCAATCAGACAGTAAGTTCAAAGGATGCTGTCACGATTGGCAAGACAGAATCTTTCAAAGATACTGTCAAGAATGATTCCAAGACAGTAACTCTCAAACCTTCTGTCAAGACAGTAGGAATAAAAGATACTGTCAAGGATAGTTCGACAGCAACTTCTGAACATACTGTCAATCCAGTAACTCCCAAGTCTAGAAACAGGAATGGTAAGGTAGGTGTCAATAAAGGAAATGGATACACTAATGTTGGAGGTGCTTCTAGGAAACTATGCAATAACTGTGGATCTACACATCACTTAACACATGTTTGTAGGAAACCAATTGAGGATAAGATCAATGCAACTGAACTCAATGGTAACTTACACAGAACCCCCCTTATGCATAGAACTATGAGTGTCTGTAATAACATTGATTGTATGCCATGCAAAATCACTGCCATGAGTACATGCTTTAACTTACATGTTCTCTCTACTGAAAAATGCTCATACCTAAACACTGTTGAGACTTCTGAGCCTGCTGACAACAGCAAAAAGGCTTCATCCACTAAGAAAAGGACCAAGTCCAATTCTAAACCTAAGTGGGTGAAAAGAGAAGTCAAACAGGAAGTCTTTGATAATGCTTGTGATGTTGTGACTGAAAGAAACTCAGGAAACACTGAAACTACAGGACCCAACAAAGATTGGGTACCATATGCAACTTAGAAACATTCTGTTTTGCAGGGTAAGAAGAAAAATCAGGTCATGTGGATAATTGATAGTGGTTGCTCAAGACACATGACAGGTGATAAAGCCCTGCTATCACATTATGTAGAGAAAGCTGGCCCAATCATAACCTTTGGAGACAACAGCAAGGGTTACACAGTGGGATATGGCTGTCTGGAAATTGGAAATGTTGTCATTGAAGATATTGCTCTTGTGGATGGATTGAAGCACAACCTACTCAGTGTCAGCCAATTCAGTGACAGAGGATTTAAGGTTGACTTTGACATGATGGTTTGCAACATCTATCACAAGAAGGATGGAAGCCTCTCTCTAAAAGGGGTCAGAAAAGGAAGCTTGTTTGTTGCTGATCTAAGCTCGACAAAGAAGGATAAAGTTTACTGTTTTTACAGTAAAGCTACTGTTGGTGACAGTATGCTTTGGCACAGGAAGCTCTCACACCTCAACTTCAAGACAATGAATATTCTGATGAAGAAGGAGTTAGTGAGAGGTTTGCCCCAACAGGAATTCTGTCAAGAAGGACTGTGTGAAGATTGTCAAATGGGCAAACTGAGAAGAGCTGTGCACAAGTCCAAGCAAGTAAACACCAACACAGAAGCACTCAAGTTAATTCACATGGACCTCTTTGGACCAGTCAATGTACCATCTATGGCCAGAAAGAGGTATGCCTTGGTAATGGTGGATGATTACTCAAGGTACACTTGGGTGAAATTTCTTGAATCCAAAGATGAAGCTGCTCAAGTGATTATTGATCAAGTCAGAGTTCTTGATAGAACCCCAAACTCAAAAGTTCAAATCTTGAGGAGTGACAATGGTACAGAATTCAGAAATGCCACACTTGGAAATTTCTGTAAAGATGAAGGAATTGTACAACAATTCTCTGCTGCAAGAACTCCACAGCAGAATGGAGTTGTAGAAAGAAAGAACAGGACTCTCATTGAAGCAGCTAGAACTATGTTGCATGATGCTAAGTTGCCAACATATTTCTGGGCTGAAGCTATCAACACAGCCTGTTATACTCAGAACAGAACCATGATCAACAAAACTCATGCAAGTACTCCTTACTGTCTGTTAACTGGAAAGAAACCTACTGTCAAATATTTTCATGTGTTTGGGAGCAAATGCTTTATGATGAAAGACAACCATGAGAAGAAAGGAAAATTTGACACCAAGGCTTTTGAAGGATTATTCATGGGTTACAGCACAGAAAGGACTGCCTACAGAGTTTATGTTATGGAACACAGGATTATTGAAGAAAGTGTTAATGTCACATTTGATGAAACCAAGTTTCCAGGACTGCATGAAGAAGGAAAGATGCAGACATTCAGATTTGAGAATCAAGGATACCTGGAAGCTGAGGAGATTGTAGATGAAGAACCTAGCTTCACCCAAATTGTTGAAGTTGACAAAGATGCTGTCAACACCACTACTGTCAATCAAACTCCAGCTCAATCACACACCATAACATCTAACATTCAGAACAGTGTTGACACTGGAGACAATGAAGAACATGGTGGAGACAATGGTATTGATGAGCATTCAACTCAACAAGCTGAAGCAAATGTTCCTGTTCAATCAAGTAGCTTGCCCAGAATCACCAGGTGGACCAAGGATCACACAAATGACCTTATAATTGGTGATCCTAATTCTGGAGTGAGGACAAGGAACAAAGTCTCTGCTGACAGCATGTTTTCATGCTTCCTGTCACAAATGGAACCCAAGACAATTGATGAAGCATTGTTGGATTCTGACTGGGTGATAGCCATGCAAGAAGAGCTAAATCAGTTTGAAAGAAACAATGTATGGAAATTGGTTCCAAGACCTAAGGGAAAGTCAGTTATTGAGACCAAGTGGGTTTTTAGAAACAAACTTGATGAAAATGGATTGGTGACAAGGAACAAAGCAAGGCTAGTGGCTAAAGGTTACTGTCAACAGGAGGGAATAGATTATGATGAGACATTTGCTCCTGTTGCCAGACTTGAAGCTATAAGAATCTTTCTAGCTTATGCTGCACACTGCAACTTCAAAGTATTTCAGATGGATGTCAAAAGTGCCTTTCTAAATGGAGAGCTGGAAGAAGAAGTGTATGTGGAACAGCCACCAGGGTTTGAGGATGCTGACATGCATAACTTTGTGTACAAACTCTTCAAAGCTTTGTATGGACTAAAGCAAGCACCCAGGGCATGGTATGACACACTTTCCACCTTTCTTCTGGAAAACCAGTTTACCAGAGGAGTTGTAGACAAGACACTTTTCTACAAGCATCATGGCAAGGACATCATTCTGGTACAAATCTATGTGGATGATATCATTTTTGGTTCTACAAATGAGAAGCTGTGTGAGAAGTTTTCCCATCTCATGAGTAACAAATATGAGATGAGCATGATGGGAGAATTGTCATTCTTTCTAGGGTTACAAATTCTTCAACAAACTGATGGAATCTTCATAAGTCAAGCTAAGTATATCAAGGAACTTCTCAAAAAGTTCAACTTGGAAGATTCATCTCCTGCAAGAACACCAATGTCCACAGCAACCAGTCTGGATCTTGACCCTAAAGGAAAGAAAGTTGACTCAAGCACCTATAGAGGCATGGTAGGATCTCTCCTATACCTAACTGCTAGCAGACCTGACATCATGTTTGCTACATGTCTCTGTGCAAGGTTTCAAAGTGATCCAAAGGAGTCACACTTGGTAGCCATCAAGAGGATCTTTAGATACTTAAAAGGCACTCCTAACCTAGGCCTTTGGTATCCTAAGAATACTGGATTTGATCTAATTGGTTACTCAGACTCAGACTATGCTGGATGCAAGATTGACAGAAAGAGTACTACTGGTAGCTGTCAATTTCTTGGTGGAAGATTGGTCTCATGGTTTAGCAAGAAGCAGCATTCAGTTTCTACCTCAACTGCAGAAGCTGAGTACATTGCTGCAGGCAGTTGCTGTGCACAAATTCTATGGATGAAAAGTCAACTTCTAGATTATGGTCTAGTGTTAAGAGAAATTCCTATTTACTGTGACAACACTAGTGCCATAGCCATCTCAGACAATCCGGTTCAACACTCTAGGACAAAGCACATTGATATAAGACATCACTTTATCAGAGAGCATGTTGAACAAGGAACTGTGAAGCTGATTTATGTCCCAACAGACAAGCAACTTGCTGACATCTTCACTAAGCCATTGGATGAAGCAACCTTCAACAGGTTGGTAAGTGAATTGGGAATGCTGAATCTGGTATGTTAATTTACTAAGGTTTCTAAATTTTCAATTCTTATTGAAGCTCATGACAGCAACTTCAAACCTGCTGTTAAGAGAAGTTACTGTCTACTTGGTTTATGTCTGTTATGTGACAGCATGTGTTGATTTGACTTCTCATGTCAGTATTTTTGTGCCAGTCTCATACTTTTAAACCGTGTATGACTTTAATGTGGTTATCTGTTAAGTTTGAGAGTTAAAAATCTGTTCCATTGGACTTTCACACTCTTTTGCATTAATCTGTAGGATTAAAGGAGGACACGACCATTAATTACTTTTGTGGTAGTTGTATGGGTACTCTAACTGTTGACCATTAGACTTTAATCCTTAGACGGTTTTGCCTATAAATTAACCTTAGGTTTCATCAGTCTGCTCTCAGTTTTAAAGTAAATAATGGAAAACAAAGTAGGAATTGAAGTTGGTCTAAAGAAGTGTGATAGTGAACCCGACAATGAAGAGATCGACGAGCTCTTTGAAATGTTGTTGGACGCCATGGATGAGATAGACGAGGAAAAGGAGGCCAAGGCTAAGGAAGAAGAAGCCAAGGTTGTGGAAGAAGAGAAGGAGCTTCAGGCACTTCTTGAAAAAGAAGGCCGCTCTGAAGAAGAGATTAAGGAAGAAGTCTTAGAACTAGTTGATAAAATCATAGAATGATGTACTCAATGCTCAATTTTAATGATTTTATTAATAATAATAAAAGTTCCTGTTTATGTGGTTATTGAGTTTATGATTTGTCTGTGTTAATTGCTTAATATCTGTGTTCAAAAGATTACATTGCTAAATCCATAATTTGTCAATATTAAGTTAAGTGTATGAATCAAGCATTCTAATAAGTTCATGACAGAACCATTTACTAATCGAAGTTACTGTCGTTAAGAAGGATATTGTCATGTGTTTCTTGACAGCAACCTTCTTGACAGCAGGAAAAGACTTTCTGTCAAGACTTGTAAAGGATACTGTCATTCATATGCTTAACGGTGACAGCAAGTTTTTGCGCAATAGTTGCTGTCGCGCAAAACCTACTGTCACCACCACTTCTTACTGACAGATTGTTTCTAGCGCACAGGTTACTGTCAACAATAGTGGACCGTTGTAATTGGATATTCACCCCACGATTGACAGTGAATAACGGGCAGTAACTCACGTGTTAAGAGAGTGGGTTAAGACACGTCCTTTAACTCCTATTTTTGAGCAAGCGTTTGAGATACCCATATTTATTCTCCAGTTACTCAGACATATCACTCTCACAAAACTCAAGGCAAAATACTTTTCTTCAAGCAAAAAGCTACTTTCTCACTTTCTTCTTTTCTTGAAATCTCCATGGCCATCAAACAGACTCTCTCTCAAACAAACTTTGCTGGCATCTTTTCCCCAAATGATGCTGGTGACGATGTCAAAGGACTGGTGTTTTTCTTGAACAAGTCCTATCTTCGTTCAGCCATTACCTCAACTCCAATTCTCGACCTAGACAAACTTGAGGAATTTTGGCGAACTGCTGTTGCTCAAACTGAGGGTGAAAACCCAGCTATTCAATTTAAGATTAATGGGCAACAATACATTCTCACAGCTGAGGTCATCAATACTGCTCTTGGAATTACACTGGACGCAGGCCAAAACTTTGCTCCACTTGCTAATGATGACACTCTGAAGAAGCTCTTCTTGAAGATTGGGTATGCAGGCCCTATTCTCGAAGAGGGAACAACCAAGTGGTACCCGTCTGGTGAAATGGACAGGAAGTATCTAAGGAAGGAGTGGAGCATGGTATTTGATGCAATGGTCAAGGTGTTCTCTACCAAGTCCACAGGCTGGAATGGGATACCCTCCTACATCAAGAAACTGACACATTCTCTTGTCCATGGATACAAGGTGAATGTAGGAGCTCTCCTCATGGCACAACTCAAAGCTGCCATAGGTAAGAAGGTATCACACTACCCTCGCTTTCTTATGATGTGTATCAATTCTTTCTGTGATTTTAATATTGATGCCCCTCGTCTAGAGGTTTGCTCTGTCTTGAAAAAGAACACACACACACTGTTATCTTCACAGGATCTAAATGCACATATTCCACTTTGCTTCACTCAGCACATGGTTGATCAAGTGACCAACCCTGATTATCCATTACCCACTGGTTATGATTCTTTTTCTCTTGAGGATGAAGCTGGATTAGACCCAAATTCAGCTAACCCACATTCAACACCATACACTCAGCCTAGGCCCTCTAGACTTCCCAAAGCCCAAAGAGAAGCCTTGCAAGAATCCAGAAAAAGATCCTTAGAAGCTGATGTTGGTGGTAGCTCTGTTAGTCAAGAGGGAGACACTGCACCTAGTGCAGCAAATAAGGAAGGTAGTCACGAAGTACCCACAGTGGTTCCCCCTGAGCCTAAGAAGAAGAGAGCTAGGAGGACCAAAACCACTGTCAGCCACCCTGCAGTCTCCCAAAAGACTGTAGAGGAAACCAGGGAAATAAACTCCTCCCTAGATGTGCCTTCTCAACAAGGTGCTTCTATTGAAATTGGCATGTCTCCCAAGGCACCCTGTACAGAGTCTGCACAAACTCATGGTTCCCAACCTGAGATACCCCCACTTGAAGAAACACACAGTGAGTTAGGGCACAGTGAGGATTTCTCTACTCCTATTGATGGTTCACATGTTTCATCTGTGAATCAGCCCCCACTCTCTACTACACTTTCACCTTATTCCTTCCCTACACATTCTTTTGTTTCTTCTCCACAACCTAGAGAAGGGGACAGTCCCAACCCTTCAGGTTTTGATCATCCATCTCCAATCATGGATGAGCCCCCATCTAGTGGTCCACAAGAACCCATTTCTCAAAGTGAGATGGACACCACTCCTCCAAACACTGAGCTAGGGCAAAGTGGTATTTTGTCAGAAAATGAAACAGCCAACACTTTGTCTGACCTCCAAGGAGCATCTTACCTTCAGGAAGATGCTGTCACAGCCTCTGTTGCTGTCAAAGACACTGGGGATGCTACTGTCCTGGGCACAGCTACTGTCAAAGGTGGAGAGAAAGATACTGTCACTACAGAACATACTGTCACTCCACCTCCCAAAGATGCTGTCATGCCAGAACCTGCTGTCCAGACTACAACTGACAGTAACATTCCTACTCAGTATGCTGTCAAGCCCTCCCAGCCTAATTTTGATGCTGTACTGGTTGAGGATGCCTCTGATGATGACCTACCTCTTGCTACACTCCTAAAGGTACATTCTAAATCTTCTCCTTCCATGCATGTTAGTACTGCTCATACCCATGCATCTAGGTTGAGTGAGGGTGTGCAAAAGAAAAGAGAGATAAAAGAAAAGAGAGGTGAGCATAAAAATGAGAGGCAGCCAAATGAGCTGGCAAAAGGAGAGGGACTTGAGCATGTCCAGAGAGATATTGAGGGAGCCCACATTATTCAGGCCCTAGGCCTTGAGAGTCAAACTGTGAGGGGTGATGAGATCACTCAAAAACACCCTGAGAGTGTGAGAACCCCCATAGCCTCCAAGCCCCTGTCTTTTCCTTCCCCTCCAAGAAGGTTAAGGTCTGGTGGCCCCTCTGCTACTTTTGGTGACAGGATTGCAGCTCTTGAAGGACAGTGTATTACTTTGGACTCCAAACTGGACTCTCTCTCTCAACTGGTGGTTGATGGTTTTGCTGCTACTCAACTCTCTATTCAGTTCCTAACTAACCTGGTAGCTGCCAACTCAACTAAGGGGGAGAAGGTAGCAAGATCAGAATCTTTGCCTATTCAAGAATCAGGTGGAACTCAGGGGGAGCCTGTAGCTGTGAAGACCAGAGGGGGAGCTAAAAGGAAAGCAATGTCTAAGGGGGAGCAAGTCAAACCAAGCAGTGCAAAACCACAGGATAAAGCTGAACAGCCTGTTGAAGTGGAAATGGATGGAGAAAGGGTGTTAATGTCAAAGGAAACTCAAGATGCATTGCACAGAAGACCTGCATCTAGACATCCAATCTTGCCTCCTGTGGTGATTAGAGAACCTATTCAAGAAACTCAAGAAACTGCTCTACAGAAGAAATGGAGAGAAATGGAGGAACAAAACAAACTTGGGAAAGGTAAAGGGAAACTGCCTGAATCCATCCATAAAGGAACTACTTGGTCCAATGGTACTGAGTATGATCAAGAGGAAGCCAATGTCTTGATGGTGGATTACAGGGAGAGCACATTACACAACCATGACAGTGAGTTTAGCAGTTTGGTGGAAGAAGCAATGAATGCTCCTAGCAACCGTCCAACCAACACCACAACACTGTTAAAGGAACAAATTATCAGTGTCAGTGTAATGGTGAATGATGAGAAAAGATGGGCTGTAAGTATTTATCTAACTTCTGGCATATCTTACTTCATCACAATGCAGCTATTGCAGAGTCTGCCAGCAAAGGTGTTGTGTGCTTTGAAGGGAAAGATCAGGGCAACTCAAACACCATTCAATGAAATATTGGATATGCAAATCCAGAACCTGATCATGCAGAAGCTACCTGAAGTCTACTCAAATCCACCATGTGTTTTCTACAGATCTAAAACTAAGGATGGCACAAGTAGGAACAGCTACATGAATATTGGTAGCCCATCCAAAATGGAAACCAAGTCAATTCTGAAGGTACTAGATGGAATACTCAGTTCAAATGCCAATCCAGGAAGAGTTCATGCTGTTCAAGAAATCTACAAAATGCTGGTGTTGAGAGACAAGGCACTGGGAGCTAGAATGAAGGAGCTAATCACTAGAGCCAATGCCAAAAGAAATGATCAAGGTGGAAGTTGCTTCTATAACATTCCTCCCCATGATGATGATGATGATGATGATGAAGATGGTAAGGATGGAGGTGGTGAAGCTTCTGGAAATGCTGGAAATGCTGGTGGAAGTAATTCTGGGAATACTGGTATTCAATCTCAGAATGAAGGCAATGAAGAAACTCCTAGCCAGGAAAAGAAAGATGCTGGTGCAACAGATGAAGAGGAGTCAAGAATACTGGAAGCTTTGGAGGCAAGCATTCTTAGATGTGCTATTGATTGCATAAATGCTGAAAAAGATGTTGTCACCAAAGGTACTGTCGACAAGGATACTGTAATAGAAGATGCTGTCGACAAGGATACTGTCAAGGAAGGTTCTGTCAAGGATGAAACCAAAGCTGCTGTCAAGCCCAAGAGACTGAAAGCTAAAGCAAAGGCATGGTTTACTAGACAGAAACCAACAGGGAAGCACAAGTACTCAGGAAAGGAAAAGGCCACTGGATTTGGCAGGAATCTCAAAAAGCCAATTCAATCAATTCCTCCCAACAGTCTTAAGATTCAACAAATGAAATCAAAAGAAATTAAGAGTGTTGAGGTTAAGCTGGATGCAAATCAAGAGGCCACTGAGTACATTCTGTGGTGGGAAGAATCAAGGTCTGCCAAGATTGACAAGGACTTCAATCTGGTAGCCACATCAACCAAGAACAGCACATCAACCATAGATAAAAGAAGAATTGATTTCTTCTACCTGGAAAGAATGGTAGAGTTGCTGGAGAGCTATGATAATGTTTCAGAGGCTGTCATGGAACATGTTCTAAAATATCAGGCAGATAGGGATGCTGAATTTTATCAGAAATTTGGCTATAACTTTGCAGATTTTGATGATGCTGATATTCTTACTGATCTCCCAGCCTCTCCTATACCATACCACTGGTACTATGAGTTTGATGACTCACCCACAGAAGAAGGGCAAGCCCAACCAACTCAGGAAGGGCAACCCAAGCCAAGCAAAGGACCTGAATCTTCTGCATATTCTCAAGCTCACACAGAACTTGATAAGAAGGAAGCTGAATTACTAGAAATTCACAAGGCCTCTAACAAGGCAGAAAGTGAAGCTCCAAATTATCAACCATATATGCTGGAAAATCCCCTAAGAGTCAAGTTCCTAAAAGAAGAAATCTATGTTTGCAGCTTGCATAAGCTTAAAACATCCACTCTGAAGGATTTACAGTATATGGTAGCTGGTTCAATTCATCCCTTGGAACAGATTTCTTCTGATGAGATAGAGAAGTTATTGGAAGGGAGAAAAGGAGAAGACTCAAAGCTGGACAAGCAAAGAAGGAAGTCTCTCAATGCTTATCCTGGAAGAAGATTCAAGCTCATTAATGAAGAACTTCATTTCAGAACCTATCCATATGATATAGAGCAATGGCTGAATCTCAGGGATGTCAGCTCTCTCATATCCCCTTCCATAAAGAAGATCATTGATGAAGTAGAGGATGATGCAGTGTCTACTGCTGAAATTTCTCTTGTAGAAAGTCTAAAAAGCTGCTTGGCAGAAGCTCTCAAAAGAGAGGATGCAGCAAGACAGAAGAGGAAATCTCAAGCTAAGTGAAAATTCTTGAATTCTGATCTTGTTAGTTAAGTTGTCAGCACATATTGTAAATTTGCTGTTATTTTCCATAAAAACAAATTGGGGGAGATTGTTGGGATTTATGGGTGATAGCATAGAAACATCTTAACTTTGATTGTACTTAATTTTTTAAATTAAGCAGAACATACTGTCATAGCCAAAGTATGTTCTTGTAATCAGTATGTAATGTTATTCTAGTTGTATTGTTTGAAAGAAGTTCACTTATGTGTTCAAGCCTCAAAGAATGCTTTTTGGATGACAACATGAATAAAGGTTACTGTCCTAAAGCTGTGACAGTAAGATTACAAGAAGACAGAATGTTGCAAGTCACGACAGCATATTCACTCTGACAGCAACATTGGCGGAAGACTACGCGACAGCAACTATTGCCCTCGACAGCAAGTTTGGGATCCTCGACAGCACTCTATGCGGGGAACTCATACTGTCACCAAAAGATCATTCCTGTGACAGCAAGCTTTGCGGCAAAAGTAACTGTCTCAATAAAGATCCTTATGCTAGGTATCTTTCTCAGTCAAATCCCGTGACAGTTTAAATGTTCAAGAAACAGGCGTGATGCAGCATCCCTAAGCTGCACCAAGTCTGCAAGACTACGACAGAAGCTTCAAGGCACTACAAATCAAAAGCGAATCAATTCAAGAGCAAGGTCAAGTCTTTATCTGCTGAATTGGTTTAGCTGGAAATAGAATGAATCTAGGTTCCTTTCTTTGTAATGTATATCTGACATGTTAGCAATTTAGGAAAGTCACATGGGTAAGACAATCTGTAAGAAGCTGCCACTTGACAGTGACAGCAGCTTCACAAACCCGTGACTGATAGTGATAGGGTTAGTCCTATACCTTCTATCAACTCATTCTAGAAAAGTAACGAAGACAAGCAAGTGTCTTTGAAGAAAACCCGAAGCTCGAGAATTCTTTCTTGAGGTTGTAGCAACACTTTGCAAAATAAATAAAACATTTATTTTGTGAATCTTGTTCTTACTAAATACTGTTCGTGATTGCATATATTGCTGATAACGTTTAATCTTGATTTTAGTTGTTGAAATTTAGATTGAATTTTATCAGTATTGCATTCATCCCCCCTTCTGCAATACACAAGGACTAACAATTCGCCCCTTTCAAGATATAATTTTTTTTTAAAATTTATTTGATTTTGCCTTCGTTAGTGCTAATTTATTTGGGTTTACTTTATCACTTTAACAATTTAGTGATGATCATATTTATAATTTAAAATATTTAGATGTTATTATTTAATGTCAAGTGATATTAAATTATAAAAAATAAATAATTAAAATAATAATGTTAAATAATATAATTAATGTATCTCATAAATCATCTCTAATTTAAGATGTAATGAATCAGAACAAATAATTAAAAAATGGAATATAAGTTTTAGATAAAATAACATGTAAAATTTATAGGCTACGTGATATATATTTCATCAAAACCTAGATGGTACAATAATATTAACAAATTTTCTTTTCCCATTTCAAATTAACAAAATCATGTTGATCATCTGCATGCAGTAAGGTTTACTTCGGAAGTATTCAACAAGTTCACCTGAAAATCATAGGGCCCCTTGTGCTCCATACTAGGCAAAAAGGAACATGGCGGCTCAGGAGTAGGGTATATATCTCTAGATGAACCTAGGAGAAGTAATTGAATTCTACCGTCATAACATTGCCAACGTAGAAAACACTTGTAATTCGATTCTCCAGTCATAACATTGACAACTTAGAAAATTAACACTTTGTTCCATATTACTAAAACTTTTGGATTCCTTGAACTACTTAGATGTGGGCGGGCAAACATACAGGCCATTGCAGGTGACATTAACACTTAGGGGCATATTTGTTATTTAAAAAATTAGGGCTATATGAAAATTAAATAAGTTAAAACTAGAGATATGGAAAAAATTAAAATTTAAGCCTATTAGAGTACAATTGCTTATAGAATATTATTAACAATTTCAGGGCTTTAGCTCAAAGGAGATATTTAAAATTGAAAGTTGATTAAGTCGTATTTCCCTAAGAACCGTTGAATGAGTTGACTATGCTATCAATGGAGAAGGAAATGCTAGAAAATTCTAATTTTGAAGGTTTGATTAATGATATTTCTCGTATAAATGCGAAAAAAATAATTATTAAGTCGTGAGTTATCATTTTGTTAGGTATACTATTAAACTACCTGGTTGGTGATTTTGTTATGCTATTAATATCCTATCAAGAGTTTAGTATTATTTTTATACATTTTTACTAGTTTTATGGTATTGCATTTTTTCTTTTATATCCATGTCAAAAAAAATTGGGGGCAATTCTTTTTAAGATGACATAAGACATCTCAAAACTCCGGGCGCATCCACCTTTGTTCGGACTTTCTTTTTTCAGGAGAGCTTGGGGAAATGGGAAACTAAAGAATTACTGGAGCTTATTCAAGCCCTAATGGCTGCTGCAGGTGCTAGTTGCCCATCCTCATCATTTTAATAGATTGATTACACAAACTATAAAAAATTACAGAAATTCATAACGTGAAAAGTATACCTTTTGTTGGTCTGTAATGAATGTATAAGAGTATCCATCTCCAAGATTTAAATCATCTTTCAACAGCTTGATGAACCAGACCCAAGAATCAGTGCACTCTACTTCATCAACTGACCAGGCTATAGGGAACATCTCATTGTTCCCATCTGTTCCGATAGCAGTCAACAACTCTCCTTTGACATATCCTTTTAAGAAACAATCATCTAACCCTATCACTTTCCTACAACCATTTAAAAAACCCTTCTTCAATGCATTAAAACAAATGTATAACCTCTGAAATGTAGGATTTTCAGATTCCACAGTTGTTTCTCCCTTGATAAACACAGAGCTTCCAGGATTAGTTCTCAAGACTTCAGCTCCATACTCCCATAATCTGGCATAATGCTCATTCAACACTGATTCAAGTTCAGCCATTGCAATTTTTTTAGCCCACCAGCATTGATTCAGTGTACATTGCATCTTGAACTTGGCATTTATAGCTGCTGCAAACTCCTTCAGCTTCCATCTAGGATTGCTCCTGATAATATTACCAAACTCTTTTGCTAACCAATTCGCCTTTACCATTCATTGTTTGCTTACTATGATGCAATTATGCTCTTTTTGGTAAGTTTTGACCTGATAAGCCTCAGCATTCTGCATTCTGCGGGCCCATAATTCCCACTTGCAATTATCTCTACACTTACCTTGCAACCTCTTGAAATCACTCCTTTTGATGAACACTCATCTCTATTTAGCCACACCATAATTTCTAATTGCATCTCTCAATAGCTGTCTTGATGTAAATATTAAGCCAGGTTCAAAATCAATAAGTTCTATAGGTGTATTTGGGTTGAAAGTAGGGAAAATGGGCTTCTGTTTCTTCCCATGTTCTTGCCTCTCCTCAACTTATTCACATCAAACTCCTCATGATCACTTGAATCTTATGTCTCCAGACTAGCTGCATCAAATGAATCACTATCATTTTTCTCCTCTGCAATTTTTTCAACTCTGTCACATCCAAGATCTTGATTTTCAGCATACTTAGGAAATAAACTATTTAACATCTCATACTCATGTTGCACAAAATCTTGCCACACATGTTTATCACACAATGCTGGATCATGTCTGTTTTTTGTCGTAGACTCAGTCCTAGCCTCACTTGTAGGTTCATGTTGTCTTTCTTCATCTCTATCAAACACTCCATTTCTAATATTCATGTCACTAAGATTACCCTCACTCAACGGATCAATCATCCCTTCTTTCAACATTCTTTTCCTCTCCCTAATTGCTTCTACTTCTTCATCACTATGTGATTCAACATCATCCCCAATACTATCTTCATCACAACTCTCTTCACTATCACTATATTGTTCTTCTTCGTAATAATGATCATCTGGTTCACTCCCATCACTTTCAAAATTCATCTCCTCCACAACATCGTCTACCTTCTCTTCAGCACAATGATCGACAAACAAACAAACAGAACCTAAGGGCATATCATCTTTAAGAATTTATAGCTTCAAACCATTACCGTACCCAATATCTCGTAAAAAATTAAGACAACGATCTATCGATAGTGCACTGATATCAACATTGTAAATGTTATCGATTGTAAGTAGATGCCTTCCTTGGTATTGAACTCACCCCCGTGTTGTATCTCAACCCTCATTGAATTCAGCGACCTAAATACATCAAATAAGAAGAAAGTGAGAGTTTGTAGAAAACCCTGAATATCGTGTAAAAAACTCTGATATACATTCAACAAATATAGTTAAATCAAAGATTAAGGTTGGTATACCTTACAATTCCAGCGATTGAATTGATTTCGAAACCCAGAAAAACCTAACTCGAAGAAAGATTAGAGTTTGTATTTGTGTGTGTGTCGATGAAACAGAATATGATCAGGTTTTTCTCTTTTTCTTTTTGTTTTTTAATGACATAATTAGCCACGTAATGTTAAAAAAGTGACAAATAGGATCAATACTTAACATCAGTTAAGTACTTTTAACGGAATGATTAACTTTTAATCACATAATTAGTTGACCCTTAATTATTAAAAACAATTTTGTTCAGTGGTAGATTTCTAAACAAGCAAAAATAGTTAAGTGACAAAAAAAAATTATTTTCTCTCTTTTCGAGTTGAGTACTATATATGGAACTAGGTTCTCTCAGTGTCTCTCACACACAAGTAAGTATTTTTATAAACATAATAGTTTAGATGTTATAGCTAAACTTCTACGTTAAAATGCTTCTACTAATGCTCAACAACTTATTACCTCCGTTTAGAAAGTGGGCATGTAATTACATACATGTGTTAATTTAGTAATTAACTAATATTTTTTCATATAAAAGTCTTATAAAAGTCGTATAAAATGTCTTTAATTTCAAACACCTTATCTCTACAATACATACTGAAGTGTACAAAAAGAAAAAAAGAGATGCCCATTGTTGTTTTTTTTAATATTTGTTGCATAGATAACCCCAAATATATCTTCACACACGGATAAAGCAATTACAAATGGGGAGATTTTAGGTATTTATTTTACCATGTTATAAAGAGAAGATTAAAGTCTCAATGTCAATATTGTGTAAAAGAGAAACCGAAAAAGTGGAGATTAAACACACGTAATAGCATCTATTAACAAGCCTTTAGTTAAAATTCTTATTGGCATACCAAATATAAAATTTATAGATAATATGTAAAAAAATCATCACTCCAATAGGATAAAACCTTTATCTATAATTTTAGTCAACCTCACTATATTAGTCATATATGTTCAACCTTCTAGCAAAATTAAACATAATCTATTACCATATTCAAATAATATTTTCCATTTATAACAATTTCAAATATTAATTAATTAATATTTTTAACATATAGCCAACCATTATAGCTAATCCTGTTGGAGTATAATACCTTACAAGTTCAACAAATATTAGAAAATTATTGGTTTAAATAACAATATATCCAATCAATTTATCTAACTCCATTGGAGATGCTCTAACACAGGGCTAAATATATGATTCAAATCACATCAATAATCACTACACCATAGATTGCATATTGCAACAACACAAATATATTGCTTAAGGCCTATATTTGTTGCATTAGACTTAATTGCAACGAATGTATAAAATTTCACCGTTGGATCCGCCCCTGTTGCAATAGAGCCATATAGCAACGTTAAAAATCATTCCAATACAAGCATGTAGCAACGTTTTATGGTCTTCAGCAACATTTAAAAATCATTGCAGTAGTAAATGGTTGGTAAACAAGTCACTTTAAGGCAAAAAATATTAGTCCAATTGCAATGAATTTATTAGACAAATTGCAACAGTTTAAGCCCTTATTGCAATAATTTTATAACAGTTTTAACATTATTTGCAACATCTTTTTGGCAGAATTGCAACAATATTTAAAAATAAAATTGTGTGGTTCCATTTGAATATTAAACTAGCCAGGCATAAAAGCCACAAATTCAATGTCATTTCATACAGAGCACTAATTACCAACATTTCGAAAGCAACACCATGACTACTACTACGTACGACATCATCGTAGAAACCATCCAAAAGGTAAGTCTAAGAAAAATGACAAAGTCTTGTATGCGCGCATACACTTAATTACTTAGCAAAACATGCTAAGTCGCATACACCTACTTGGACAAAAGAAGTATACCAAGATCACAAAACTTATAATTGCTACTCAGAGTAAAAAGGACCCCAAGTTCAAATAAACCCTGGTTGAACACTTCACAGCAGTTCGGTACTTAAAAAATTGTAGCATGACACGGGAAACAGCAGAAGCATGAGTCACTGAACGATTCGGTTGAAGCGATCTCTGAACGGCTGTCTGAGGTTGATTTTTTAACTTTGGTTGCAGCTGCGGCTGTTGGCGCTGCTGCTGGTTCGGTGGAACAGCTTGATTAGAAGTACATGTAGGACCAGCTACTGGTGAAAGATGATTCTGAATGCTATTTTCAGAATGTGTATGAGTTTGTTGGTGCTGCTTTGATGAAGTTGTTTGAGCAGAATACAACACTTGCTACTGAATTTCCTCGATAAGGTATGTGACACTGAGATCTGCCTGTTCTGCTACTGTAAGAAAATAATTAAAGGTGTCAATATTGCGTACAACCGAAGCAATATATGCAACGGGCACTTGCTTAATTCTTTCACACCAACGATCTGAACTCTTGTTGTTTGTGCATGGGGACATGCTATACAAAGAATCAAATTCTTTTAAATGCCTATCAAGAGTTTCTCTTTCTTCACAAGTACCAGCAAATTTTTCATCATGCAAGTGCTCGGAGCTTTCATCGAGAACATGGGAGTCAGCTTTTCTTTGGCGCAGAATAATTGAAAGCACCCGAATAAGATGTGGAATGCACAAAGGATCATATATCACATCTGCACCCAAACTTTGAAAAGAGCAAGTGAAAAATTGAAATAATTCGTGTTAATAACAAGTTGGATGATGTTAGTAAGAGAAAATTTGTCACTCAAGGTAGCAGCAAACTTTAGGTAAGCAAGTCAAAGAAGATTATAACTTTATTAAAGTTTAAAACATAGACCCCATGTAAAGGTCATAGAAACAGCTGGACAATGTTTGCCATATTAGGGGTCTTTTGGGACTACACTATTAGAAACGCTTAAACAGGGTCCAAATAACAGATGCACTCCTTTACGAGCGGATAATAATGGCATCAAAAAATAGTCATTTCCAGTATTAACCTGCCTAAGTAGATCATAAATTTAGAGTACTTCAGCATAAATAGGTCTCAACATTGTGATTGTTGCATCTTAACCCATTTTCTACTTCTTCTGTTACAAGTTGAAGACTTCTTTCCTTAGTAAAAATACAATGGCATGAGTAAGTTACTGTGGAAAGAAGAAATATAATCTGAAGTGTCAAACATTTATGATAAATTGAAAAACATCAAAATACAATGGCATCGGTATCTCATTACCAAACTATGTGTCTAAGAACAAGCTGACAAAATTCAAGGGAAGTATAGATACAAAAGACTGGGATGTAACTACGAGGATATTGCTAAATCGTGGCAACTAGCACTTTAATAGAGACAGAACAAACAAATACCAAACCAAATTAAATTTTCCATTTCTACTTATTATGTAATACTATTTTAGTATTCTTAGTAGTTATTATTGTCGTGTGCAACGAAATAACAGGCAACCAACTACACACACTTAGTTTCAGAAACATCTTTTTTCCCCTAAATATTGGAACTAAAGAATATAACTCGAACAACTACATTACTAGGTTCTCTGCACCTAAGTTCCGTCTTTTGGCAAGATTCACAACTACCTCAAGATTGTTCAACTGCAAGAGTAATCAAGATAGGCCAAGGACAAGTAATTATAACAAATTGATGAAGATGTAGCACAAAAACTTACCTGAACACTAACACAAGGCACAATAGTTGATTCATTTACAGTGGCTAGCAATACTTGACCTCTTGGGTTGATGGCATAGAATCCCCCAACTGATGAAGTCTTTATGTGCAATTATTTAACAAAATTACAAACACGAAACACAAATTATAAGCAAAATTACAATTTGAAACCCCTAATTAACAAAATGTTGGAATCCCTAATTTTAAAATTCGACTTAAAGAAAATATTGATGTAAAAGCTTATTTAACATAAAAGAACAGAAATAAAACCCTATAAATTGATTTAAAAATAAGCACAAATTAACAAATAAACCCTAATTCATACCTTTTAGGGAAAATTCATCTAAAAGCAGATTTTAAAATCAATTTAGGGAAAGAAAATACCTTTTTCAAGTTTCAATGTTCAAGCGTGAGTGTTCTTCGAGCTTCAGTGGTCGAGTTTGAGTTCTTCGAGCTTCAATGGCCTAGTCTCTCTCGTGTCTCTGTCTCTCTCTCTCGTCTCTCTCTCTGTTTTATGGTGTGTCTATGTTATATTTGGTTTAGTCAAATATTTTTAGTCAAGCTAAGTTCCTATTCTAGAAAATCCGGGCAAACAAAATTTACTAAGCCCGCTTCAAATTTTAAAAGCCCGCCATATACTTGGCCCAAAATTTTGAAGTTAATAGCAACGTTTATCTACATTAGTTGCATTATATTCAAATTTTGCATAAATTAGATTGAATTGCAACAATTTTAAAAAACATTGCAATATTTATTAATTTTTCAAAACTTGTCATTAGTAGCAACGATTTTTAAGCAATTTTTTCAGTGCGCGTTGCAATAGTCAATCTATGGTGTAGTGAATAATAAATTAAAATATAATATAATATTATATCAACTTCAAAAATTAATAAATATTTAAATTATAAATCATATCAATTTAATAAATATATTTGAAGAACATGTTTTGCAGAGGGTTAAAGCTAGTACCAGATTGCACCATCAATTTAATGTTTTTTCATCAACCATGTTTACCAAAATAACATTCAATCACATTACAACAAGATCCAACTATGCATCATTCTCTCCGCTCGGATATTTTTTGCATTAGCTGATATATTTCTGCTCTGAGCTCCAACAATCTTGTTCGAATTTGAAGGACTTCTTCAGCGTCATTCTCCTTCGACTGCAAAGACTTCAGGAGTCTTTGCATAAAAGTAAGCTGCAAAATTGTCCGAAAAATGTAAACAGCTTTAGTATAATAAATAAATACAAGTAAAGAAAAACTAACTGGACTACTCCATTAACTTCTTTTACCTTCAGCTCTAAAGTACTCTGGAGCCTTGCTAAGGAATTAGGCTGCAAAATTGCCAAAACAAATAATACAACTTTAGTTTTATAGATATATATATATGTAAGTAAAGAAACATTAACTTGTGTTTCAATTAATATCCAAGAAGAGGTTTTGATCTTACATCATCAACATAACGCTCCTCTCGTGGTATTCTTGATGGACACAGGTTGAGCTTCTTAAGTGTCTTCTGGTTATCCTTTGGACTCGTGACTTCATTAAAACATTGTAATCATCAGTGATATATTTATTGGAAAATGATATATGGTCTGGTTGTAAACATTCAAACAGGCAAACATTCTATTCCTTGCTTGTTTGGATTTATAAGAAATTGTAAACTCAGTTAGTTTCGGTCTAAAAGGTTTTACTTCTGAATATACAACAACAGTTATTTCATATTCTTAATAAATTGCAGCAAGAATCAAAACAAAGTAATAGATTATTGAATCCAATGTGGATATTATTAGTATTAATGCAACATGTGACCATAAGATTATGATTTTTGATTTACAATCTTTTTAAAAGTTTTCTTTATTAATTTTTTAAAAAATAATATCAATAAATATAGATTAGATATTTAAGTATTTTTTATTATATAAAATACTTTTATTCAAAATCAGTGAACCCAAAAAATAATACCATTAATTATATTTGTGTTACATATTTATTAAAACAAATTGTTAGAAAAAACATATTCAAATATTTAACATCACATGTGATATATGGGTGCTATGTAATTTGTTTTATTCCTTGTGATTTCCATGCTTGCACCAAGCACATTAAAATACTTACAGAGTATAATAATATTATATGGAAGTAAAAAAACAATTGAATCTCACGTATCTATTTAACCCACTAAACTACCATAGAAGAGTATTGATACCAATGTCATCCTAAAATAAATCACAGACCGATTATGTGAAAGATATATATCTCTACCAAATTAATTGCATATGTGTAATACATGTATAACCAATCAAATCAATTGTAAAACTCATGGGTTTAAGAAATAAACTTACATCCCATGTTGCCGATGAGAGATGAAAATAGAGACCGTAAAACTATTGATAAGAGATCGGAGAAAAAGGACACTTGAAACTTTTGTTCAAATGAGAAATGGGGCGGCTAGATGGAACTCCACAAATGAGATAAATGTTTAATTGATAATGATATATTTATAGGATATAATTAGGGTTAGTTTCAATTACATATTTACCCTCTTAAATTTTCATTTCTCAATTTTAATATATTATGGTTTATTCATTTGCTAATAAATTATTAATAAATTTACTTTTATGAATCTTTTTTATTTTAGTTACAAGCAAGTAAAAAATTTAATTTGGTGTGTATGTTTATTTAGTTGTTTGATATCTATACTATTTTATAATAGACGAAATATTAATAATTTGATAGGTCTGTTGGTACCTTCTGATTTTGAATAAAATCATAGAAGAACCCATTGGTCTGCTTCGGAACCATGGTTTGGACTTCATAATATTTTTTTTGTTGAACTTACAATAAAAATATGATTTAAATAAATGTAACCTAAATTTTAATACATTTCAATATTATAGTTACATATATGCATTATTATACATTTCACTCATGTGATTCTTAAACTCCTCAATGATTGATACACTTGTGCCAGTCACCAATAAATCATCGACATATACTCCTATTATCAATCTGTCATCCCCCATTTTCTTTGTATAGGCGGCATGTTCATAAGGGCATCTAATGAAACCAAGCTCCTTGAGATATTTACTTAATTTGGCGTACCAAGCACGGGGTGCTTGACGCAGACCATATAAGGCTTTCACAAGTTTGTAATCAAGATGCTACTTTCCTTTCTTAACGAATCCTTCCGGTTGAGTCACGTAAACCTCTTCTTTAATTTCCCCATTTAAGAAAGCTGACTTGACGTCCAAATGATGCACTTCCCATGAGTTTTTTGCAGCAAGAGCTAAAAGAAGTCTCACTGTCTCTAGGCATGTTACAGGCGCGAACGTTTCGTCAAAATCTCTCCCTTTTTGCTGAACATACCCTTTTGCAACAAGCGAGCTTTATGTTTCACCACCTCCCCATTTGCATCCTTTTTCACCTTGAAAACCCATTTTAATCCAATTGCTTTCTTGCGAGCCGGGAGTTCTGTTAGCAGCCAAGTATGGTTTCTTTCAACTGCATCTATCTCGTTCTTCATTGCTTGTTGCCAGCTAAATTCAGTTGCCGCCTTACTGTAGCTTGTGGGTTTGACTGTACCCATCAGCATAAGCTTGTCATCATCTAGTTCTATCTCCTCAGTCGCAACATAGATGTCTGCGAAAGCTCTAAATTTTCTGGGAACCTCACTACTTGATTCAGTATCAGCAGAGAGTGTCGACATACGTGCTGATGATAGTGTGTTTATCTCTCCAGAAAATCTGTAGCTCGACTCTCTGCACTGTTTTCACTTGTACTCGACAGTTCGGTTTGTGGGCTCTGTTCCAGTGGCTCGCTTTCAGATTCACCTCTGTCCGTTTCAGGATGAGCATTGTATATAGTAAATGTACTTTGACGCTCCCCATCTTTTAACTCTGTTTGCACCCGGTTCCACCCTTTTTCTTCCTCAAAGATCACATCACGACTCACATAAATGCTGCCATTTTCAGGATCATACACCCTATATGCCTTTGTGCTGGGTTCCTTACCCAAGTTAATAACCATCTTACTACGATCACTAAGCTTTGTGACTTGATTTGCTGGGATTTTCATATGAGCTAAGCATCCGAACACCTTAATATGCCCTATATCTGGTTTTCTAGCTGACCATGCTTCATAAGGAGTTACTCCGGACAAGGCTCTAGTTGGTAAACGATTTAGTATATAGACTGAATGTCTGACTGCTTCTGCCGAAAAAATGGATGGCAAACTTTTATCTTTAAGAAAGCTCTGGGCCATCTCCACAACAGTTCGATTTCTCCTTTCAACCACGCCATTTTGTTGTGGAGAATATGGCGTCGTGAGTTGTCTGGAAATCCCTGCTTCATCACAATAAGCATTAAACAACTTTGAATTGAACTCACCTCCTCGGTCCGTCCGGAATATTTTTCTCTTTCTGTCTGTTCCATTCTCAACTTTAGCTCTAAAAACTTTAAACGCCTCAAGAGCTTCATCCTTGCCTTTTAAGAAATACACCCACATAACCCTGGTGTAGTCATCCACAAGTAGAAAGAAATACCTGTTCCCCTAGCTGTTGTCGAAGGTGTGATAGGTCCACACAGGTCACCATGGACAATTTCTAGAGCTACCTTCGCACTGTACAATGCCTGGCCTGGAAACGAGTTTCTCGTTTGTTTGGACATGAGACACCCTTTGCACGTCTCACTTTGTGGCTTGATTTCTGGCATACCTAGCACCATCTTCCCAGATGACATCAAGCTCATGGCTCTGAAATTTACGTGCCCGAGACGGGCGTGCGAGAGCCAAGAATTTTCACTGGTTTTAGATAACATACAGCCTGCACTTTCACTGTTAATCAGAATTTTATAAAGACGGTTAGAAGAGCGTTTTACCTTCATAATTAGTTTCCCTCCTTCCTCATATACCCATAGATATTCTCCGTTTAAAATCACCTTATTACCATCTTCATCCAATTGCCAGATAGAGATGATATTACTACATAAGGCAGGGATGTAGTATATCATTTATTCTATATATTAATATTATTTATTCCAGTAAATAGCAGAATTGCGGATAGGGAACTAGGTTAGCGACCTACCAAATTTATTGTAGACATTTTTGGGCTCAATGGTTGGACCATGCAAACTAGAAAGACTTTTTCTTGGATAAAGGAACAAATTACTCGATCCATTTCCGTATCGCTCATGATATATATCATAACTCGGCCATCCATTTCAAGTGCATATCCCATTTTTGCACAGCAGGGTTATGAAAATCCGCATTAATTGCATATGTGTAATACATGTATAACCAATCAAATCAATTGTAAAACTCATGAGTTTAAGAAATAAACTTACATCCGATGTTGCTGATGAGAGATGAAAAAAGAGACCGTAAAACTATTGATAAGAGATCGGAGAAAAAGGACACTTGAAACTTTTGTTCAAATGAGAAATGGGGGCTGCTAGATGGAACTCCATAAATGAGAGAAATGTTTAATTGATAATGATATATTTATCGGATATAATTAGGGTTAGTTTCAATTACATATTTACCCTCTGAAATTTTCATTTCTCAATTTTAATATATTATGGTTTATTCATTTGCTAATAAATTATTAATAAATTTACTTTTATGAATCTGATATGGGCTAAAAATAACCCTAGATATGTAATTAATGATATATTAATTAGACCTAGTTCGGTCCAAGAATTAGGCCCGATAAAAGGCCCGAAACCCTAATCATTTATTAATTTTGTAATTAATAAATAGGGAAAATGTACAGCTCATTAAATGAGTCCAACACATATTAAACTCTTCAAGAATCAGCAATCAAGATACACAAATCAACTAGGAGTCAGCCTCCCACAAAATAGGATTCACAATCCTGATCTAAGAAGGCTACTTGGCCTCCAAGTCACCTTCTTCTACTCTAAATACAAGGCTCCTGACGCCTATATAAGGACCCTGATCCTACAATCAGAACTACGTTTTTTGGCTTGATTCTCTACACAACAGAGATACGTAGGCATCTTGTGAGGACCTGTTTAGTCACGAACCACGAGAGCAGCCATAAAGACACGATTGTCCACCATCATTCATTGAATACAGCCGTCAACATCTAAATCTACTTTTCATTCCATAACATTTGGCGCCGTCTGTGGGAAGACGACATCAACCATGGCTAGAACACGAAAAACAGCAACCGCTACTGAATCAACTGTCACCACCACTGTTCCAACCACCACGGAACCAGGGTCGTTACCCCTCACGACAGTGGTTTCTCAACCACTAGGGACGTTGCCCATCACCACAGAGGTGGTGTCTCAACCACAAGGGACGAATCCCCAAGCTTCCATACCTCAGAACGAGACGAACCCTCTTCAGATGGTTGTCTCGCCCCTCGACCATAACCTTCCCCATGGAGCACAGATCTCCACAACCGTGCTTCCTATAAGCACCAATCCAGCATACGGACTGCCCAACTATCCCCCTGAAGCCGGAGGGAGTGGCCATGCCCCAATAGTTCATGAACCATACGAACCACCCTACATTCGAGGGTTGGGACCTGTCCCTGAAGGAAGATACTTGGATTATTCTGGGCCCTACTCTGATGACTACTCGTCTGATGAAGGACGAGATCGAGCACCCAGAAGAAGAAGAGCCAGCAAAGAGCCCCTTGGAAGAAGGAATCGGGGGGCAACTACAAGGGCACCTATGACTGCCATGGAAAGGATAAGGGCTCATGAAGCCGAGATCCAGAAATTAAAAAGAAGCATGGAGACGGAGCAACAAAGGAGGCAGACTCAGCCTTCAAGCCAAGGGGCAGGGGAAATTCCCCTAATTGATTTAGGAACACCTTCAAGAAGGCAGGAAGGAGCTAGAAGGACAGAGATTCCTAGGTCAGATCCCCGTGTTTTAACACAACTGGGTGACCCAGACGATCCCATTCCACCCTTCACTGAAGAAGTAATGGACGCTCACGTATCAAGGAAATTCAAGATGCCTACTATCAAGGCATATGACGGAACGGGTGATCCCGCAACCCACGTGAGGACTTTTTCGAATGCACTGTTGTTGCAACCAGTTACCGATGCCCTTAAATGTAGGGCGTTTCCTCAAACCCTGGCTGGCATGGCCCAAAGATGGTATAGTCGTTTGCCGCCCAACTCTATCAGTTGCTTTAAAGATCTGAGCACGGCTTTCATCAATCAGTTCATCAGTGGACGGGTACATGAAAAAAGCTCTGCTTCACTCATGAATCTGATCCAAGGAAAGAATGAGACGTTGAGAGACTATCTCAAGCGTTTCACCAAAGAGACATTAAACATACCTGATCTAGATAACAAGGTAGCTATGATAGCCCTTCAACAAGGAACCACAGATGTCTTTTTCAAGATGTCATTGGCTAAACACCCCCCTGAGAGCATGACTGAGCTCCAACAAAGGGTTGGAAAGTACATCAAAGCTGAGGAAAGCATGAAGAAAACTGACACAGATGGTGGAAATAATGGTGGCTCGAATAAACGAAAGACGGAGCAAGAGTATGATGTCAAGGACAAATATCCTCGTACGACTAGAGACTCTGATTCAGACACGAAATTTACCGAATATGCAAGGTTGAATGCTCCAAGGAGTCAAATCCTCTTTGACATTGAGAAAGAAAGGGACTTTCGATGGCCGAAGCCACTAAGGGGAGATCCTGAGAAGCGAAACAATAACAAGTACTGTAGGTACCATAAAGACTCGGGCCATGATACTGATGATTGTAGGCAACTCAAGGATGAGATCGAGTTCTTAATCCGAAAAGGAAAACTCGATAAGTTCACTAAGGATGGGAATCGGGGAAATCAGCATGGAAACTATGAAAGGAAGAATTATGATACGAGGGACGACGACCAAGATCATAATCCTAAGCCCCGAGGGCCTGTTATCAATATGATATATGGAGGACCAGCTGCTACGTTAAGGCCTAAGAGAGTCGGGGGGCAGGTTCTCCCAATCGAGGTTATGGATTCAAGAGATGACGAAGAAATAAGGGACTGAGATGCCAGGAACATGGCATGCCCCAAATTTGAAAGTTTATTATGTTTAATTGTTTCCTAATAGTACAAGTAGCAATAAGGTCGACGAAACCATTCTGAGCTCTTAAGCTCTTAGTAGGAAGTAAAGCACTATGTAAGGGTTGAACCCTCTTTTTTAAAGAAAATATTCAAGTTCTTTTTCACTATTTTATTACTTATCTGTGTTTGAGCATTTCCTTATCGTTTTGTTAAAGAGCAAGTCGTACCAATAGCATTTGATTAAAGTGCCAGCCCATTCAAGAGGCCAAGTACTAGGAATTGCCTTACAAAAGATAAGTTAAATAAATATAAGTGAGAGAGAGCCACGCAGGGCCAATAAAATCTACTCTAAGTCATCAGCGGGTCCTTGTCAAGAACAAGGGCATCCCCACGAGGGGCATCTAAGTCCTCTATGAAGTCATCAGTGGTCTCGGACTCATATAAGCCTCGAACGGCTATTAAGGCCCAGGCATTAGCTGACTTCGTGGTTGAATTTACCATTAACAACCAAGAAGTCGGGGGGCAAGAGATAATACCCCATGAAAACCCGAAGTTGGGTGTTCTATTTTGATGGACCATCAAAAACAAAATCAAGCGGAGCAGGTTTAGTGTTACAAAGTCCTGATGGATTTTTCATAGAGTATACACTAAAACTTGACTTCCCAAACGACAAACAATGAGGCTGAGTATGAAGCCTTGATAGCTGGCTTAGGGCTGGCTGGAGCATTGAGAGTTAAAACCCTGAAAGTAGGTGGAGACTCGAGGCTAGTGGTTTCCCAAGTAAATGGGGAATTTGAGGCCACAGATAAAGTCATGGCCAAGTACTTAAAACTTGTTAAGGCCATCATGACTCAGTTTGATGAATGCTATGTAGAGCACGTTCCGAGGGAGGAAAACGTGAAGGCTGATGCCTTGTCTAAGTTTGCCTCTTCTGAAATTGAAAGCTATGCAGGGAGTGTATACTTCCAAGTCTTGAAGACCCCAAGCATCAACGAAAAGTTGGTAGCACCCATTGGTATTTCCAGTTGTTGGATTGATCCCATCAAAGCTCATCTGGAAACTGGGTGGCTGCCCAACGACACTTTAGAAGCATGAAAGCTATATGTCAAAGCACTAAGGTATGCCCTAATTGAGGGAATCCTATACAAAAAGTCTTTCATCATTCCTTATCTGAAGTGTTTGAGACCCTAAGAAGCAGAATTGGCCCTAAAGGAAGTACATGAAGGAATCTGTGGGCAACACTTGGGGGGCAGAGCCCTTGCACATAAAGTTACCCGTCTAGATTTCTATTGGCCAAGCATACTTGCTGATGTTAAAAAGCTATGTGAGAAAATGTGAACGGTGCCAGAAACATGCACCAGTGGTTAGACAACCACCTGAGATGATGACATCCATTAACTCTCCTATCCCTTTTGCTATGTGGGGAATGGATATACCTGGGCCATTTCCAATGGCGAGTGCTCAAAGAAAGTTCTTGATAGTGGCAATTGACTACTTCACCAAGTGGATTGAGGCTAAGCCATTAGCCAAGATAACCACCAAGAAAGTAATGCAATTCTTCTGGGAAAATGTGATATGTAGGTATGGAATTCCCTGAGTCGTTGTTACGGACAATGGAACTCAATTCAACAATGATGAGTTCAAGAAATATTGTGAAGAGAACGATATCCAATTACGCTTCACTCCTGTTGCTCATCCTCAAACAAATGGGCAAGCTGAGGTTGCAAATCGAATTATCCTAGATGGACTAAAGAAAAGAGTTTAACACTCCAGAAACACTTGGGTAGACGAATTACTCCCCATACTTTGGGCATATCGTACTACCTGTAAAGTCACCACTGGAGCAACCCCATTTCTGCTGGGATATGGGGCAGAAGCAATGGTTCCAGTAGAGATTACCCACACGTCTCCAAGAGTTGAGGATTACGAACCAGAGACAAATGGAGAAGGCTTGAGGCTAGCTTTAGATCTAATTGATGAAGTTAGAGACGAGGCAAATGCCAAGATAGTTCAGCATCAGAAACGAGCATCTTTCTATTACAACCTAAGGGTTAAAGAGAGATTCTTCCGTCAAGGAGACTTAGTCCTCCGAAAGATTGAGGCATCCGGAGTTGGACAAAAAGGCAAGTTGGCCCCAAATTGGGAAGGACCATATCACGTTAAGAACGTGTTTGGACGAGGCTCGTAAAAGCTAGAAACCCTCGAAGGGCATGAGGTGCCAAAAACTTGGCATGCCTCAAACTTGAAAGTTAACTATGTTTAGTGCATCCTAAAAGGATCCGCTAGTCGGACAAGTAGAAATAAGATTCGATGAAATCATGAGCTTCCCAGAAAGCAGATGAAGGATTGAGCCCGTTTTGATTGGTAGAAACATCCTCAAAAGCTTTGCCAAGACAAACTACAAATTATTGCAAAGGAAAACATACAAAATATGCATGTCAACTACACAAATAGAGTTGAATACAACGAACCCCGAAGGGTGAAGGGTTGAAACCCCTGAAAATTCGAGGAAGTAGAGCTCAGAACGAGCTTCGATTCGATATACTGGAAGCTCAAATTAAATAAACGAGGTCGAAAATTCCTGCTCGAAAATGCAAAGAAACAAGGTCGAAAATTCCTGCTCGAAAATGCAAAGAGATGAGGTCGAAAATTTGAGGTCGAAAAAGACCTAAATTTCCTGGTCGAACTGATCGACCTCATTCCAGTCCTGGTCGAAATTGACTTGACTTCCTGGTCGAAATTGGCTTAATTTCTGGTCGAAAATAGCCTGAAAAATCCAGGTCGAAAAAGCCTAGAATCCTGGTCGAAAATTCCTGGTCGAATTTATACTAAAATTCCTGGTCGAACCATTCGACCTCACCCCAGTCCTGGTCGAAAAAGACCTAGAGTCCTGGTCGAAAATGACTTAAAATTCTGGTCGAAAATACCTCAAAATGAGGTCTAAAAAACCTCAAAATGAGTTTTAGGAATAAAATGTTAAAAATACCTGTGGGTACACGAAAATTCCTAAAATATTAGGGATAAATGTTAAAAATACCTGTGGGTACACGAAAATTCCTAAAATATTAGGAATAAATGTTAAAAATACCTGTGGGTACACGAAAATTCCTAAAATATTAGGAATAAATGTTAAAAATACCTGTGGGTACACGAAAATTCCTAAAATATTAGGGATAAATGTTAAAAATACCTGTGGGTACACGAAAATTCCTAAAATATTAGGAATAAATGTTAAAAATACCTGTGGGTACACGAAAATTCCTAAAATATTAGGAATAAATATTAAAAATACCTGTGGGTACATGGAAATTCCTAAAATATTAGGAATATTTCTTATAAATGTCGAATTAGCCTCGAATAAGGCAGCAATCGTCGTAAATGTGTAGGTCGCTCCACACTTTGCAATAAGGCGATACTTGTGAAACACTGGTGTAAATAAAGTCCTAGGTAAAGGATAAAAAGACCCCGAATCTCGAAAAAGGTCAATATAATTTCTACGAAAACTTGAAAAGTTTTCCTAGAAATTGGGGGGCAAATGATATGGGCTAAAAATAACCCTAGATATGTAATTAATGATATATTAATTAGACCTAGTTCGGTCCAAGAATTAGGCCCGATAAAAGGCCCGAAACCCTAATCATTTATTAATTTCGTAATTAATAAATAGGGAAAATGTACAGCTCATTAAATGAGTCCAACACATATTAAACTCTTCAAGAATCAGCAATCAAGATACACAAATCAACTAGGAGTCAGCCTCCCACAAAATAGGATTCACAATCCTGATCTAAGAAGGCTACTTGGCCTCCAAGTCACCTTCTTCTACTCTAAATACAAGGCTCCTGACGCCTATATAAGGACCCTGATCCTACAATCAGAACTACGTTTTTTGGCTTGATTCTCTACACAACAGAGATACGTAGGCATCTTGTGAGGACCTGTTTAGTCACGAACCACGAGAGCAGCCATAAAGACACGATTGTCCACCATCATTCATTGAATACAGCCGTCAACATCTAAATCTACTTTTCATTCCATAACAGAATCTTTTTTATTTTACTTACAAGCAAGTAAAAAAATTAATTTACTTAATTACCCTTATTTATTTATTTTTAAAAAATATGAGCAAATAATAACATTATTTACCACCAATTTCGTTTTCAGCTAAAATATTTTACTTTTTTTCTTCTTCGAACAAATCTCCTCTTTTCCAAAAACATTTCATGGACAATTACCTTACCTTTTTCAACTTTTCCTTACTAAAACCCCTCTTTTTTTAAAAATATCACCGACAAACCTTTTCTTATTTATTTTAAAACATATTTTAATACTTTTATTTACCGGCAATTACCTTTTTAAACTAAAACATGTTACTTTTTTTTAAAAAAATTTCTTTACTAAATCCCCTCCTTTTCCAAAAATATTTCCTACAAACCGTTACTTATTTATTTTAAAACCTATTTTAATACTTTTAGATATTTAAAAAAGGTTAACACTCGGACTTATTTATTTTAACAAATACAATTAATAAAATATTAAAACGTAAATAATAAAAATAGCAATTATTCAAACAATCTGTGCATCGCACAGATTACCTTTTATATTTTCTCTAACTAAAATTCTTCTTTTTCTCAAACACTATAGGTAATTTATTTAATAAAATAAAATAATAATATTATATTTACAAGTAACTAACTAATTACATTTTCCAGCTAAAATACATCATACATGTTTTATATTTTCTAACTAAAACAACTCATTTTCTAAAAATAATATGTCTTTTTGAGCACATTCCAAATATAACACGCACAACATATAATGGTGATATTATTAAATATTTATACATTTTCCAGCAAAAATATATTATCTATTTTATATTTTTTAACTAAAAAAAATCATTCTCTTAAAAATAACACTGACGACATATATATAAAATGGTAATATAATTTATATAATTACAATTAATAATCAGTTTTTTTTTAAAAGCAGGAAATTTCATTGCATAAAGCAAAAGGGTCAAGCCCAGATTAGGCCTAAGCCTTCACTTCAAAACTCGGCTAAGCCCTAGCTCGTAAGCTTCCACCACTGAACAATCAAATCAACCCTACCATCTAAACAACTTTGAGACCAGTGACAACCTTTGGAGAAGGATTATGAACTCGAATTGAGAAGCTTCAAGAGAGAAACAGACAAACCCTACTACTAGAACTTAAAGAAAAGACGAAAAACAAACTTAAGCATGCTTGACAATCTTAGAAAACACTTCCAAAATTTTACTCTTGATGACCCATTCCATCCAATTCTATGCCTTCCACTAGCTGCATGCCCTCTTCATGAGCACCCCTCTTCATCATCACCTTGAACCTCTTCCATTTCTTGAGCCTCGTGGATCTTTTCTGCTAGGTAATCTTCTTCCAAAATTTCTTCAAATTCCTCAGCTATAGCCCCCAAGCCCATATCATACTTCGAGAGCTCTTTAACCCTTCCAAATGATCCACGAAAAACAACCAATCTAGTCCTGTTAACTGTTCCATCTTGTGCCAAATATCGAGGGAGCATATTGTGACTCTCATTCCACCTCCATTCTTCCCATTCCCTGAAAGCTTCACGATTATCTATTTTTAGCATGACTTTATATTCATATTCATAAAAAGCAGCCTTAAAACTCACTTAAACTCATGAAATAGCATTTTTTCAGAATTCGTGTAATGAATTGATGGCATGATTTGAAAAGGTTAAGGGCGTCATCACATGTTCGGTAAAGAACAAAAGTTGTAGATTAATGTCTATAGAATACCTATACCAATTTTGGTAGTTACGAGACCTGCAAATGATGAGATGCAACTGATCTAGTGTACCTGTTTCAGGTTGTTTCTAACTGTCAGCGCAGGAGACTTTAAAATTAAGCCGTAAATTGAAAATTTGAAATTATACAGTGATTTTTGGATACGTAGAAATAAAACTTGGGAATGAGCTAGATGTCTAAATGTTCCCAACTGTTGATGAACTTGAGGAAGAAAACAGTAGTTACATGCGAGATGAAGAAGAGATGATTAGCTTCCATGATGGTAATAACTTAGTTCATTTTGAGTTCATTTCTGAAATTATCTCCTCGTACTAATTTTTAAATCCTTTAAACCTGCAGGGCCAATTTTCTGAACCTTCTTGTCGCAATTGATCACATGCTACCAATAAGTGTGGCTTACTTGAGATTGAATTGGTAGCTTCAAAGTTAGATTTGTATCTTTAGATTCATAGAATTGTTTGTTTGTATCTTTAATTTTAGGTTGGATTTTGGTTTTACACATTGTTAAAAGATTTGGTTGGACAATTTGTTGAAGGATGTAGTTTTTTGTTTGACACTTTGTTGAATGATTTGTTGAAGTAGATATTCAGAATTAAGGTGGTTTAATTGTGTAGTAGGGTATAGTTGTTTCTCTGTTTAAGAGTATTTTTTCTAAAGACTCTCAGAATATAGGACAATCGTTTTCCCTGAAAATTGTTGTCACCTGTTTACTGAAGTAGATGATTAAGACAACGAGTTATACACCCTTGTGTGAAACTCCTTTACTAAACATACCTGTTAAACAATTGTGTATATGCTTTGCAATTGTCTTCTATTTCTTAACACATGTTTTGGTAAAAACAGTTGTCTCAATTGCACAACATTAATCAATAACCATTGTCTGACGCCACCTTGAGGACAACCGTTTAATATGACTTCATCGACACTTGTCTAAAATTCTGTCACACAATGCACACATGAATGACTATTGTCTGATACGAGTAGATGAATAACACTTGTCCTAACTGTACTCAGACAACGCTATTTTGAAAGAAAATTACAATACATTTTTGTGTGATTTTTTAGGACAACGGTTTTTTTTACACTATTGTGTTACAGGTGTTGTCTGATTCAGTTTTCCTTGTAGTGTTAACTAAACCTATCAAAAATAAAAAACTTTCATCAAAACAATTTCTTTCTATATCTCTTAATGTTTGTCTTTTATTATATAAAATGCTTTTAGACTTGTTTTGTACGTTTACCATGATCTTTTAACTCATGGTGTATGCTTGAGTTCGTTAGGTCACCTTAGTGATATATAAGGACCTAAACATTAGAATTTGATGTGAATGTTGTATATGTAGAATCACGTATAAAATTTTAGGACAAAAAGAAGGGTGAGCGAATAATTAAATATTCACATGACAAGGCTCATCAATAAGAATTCTAGTCCCAGTGTAGAAAACCAATGTTGTGTCAACAATTGAATAGTTGGGTGGGTTTGGTGTATTTTAAAATTTTAGATATTTGTTGTATGCACAGCCACTACTTACGTGTCTACATATATTGAAATGTCATTATTTAATAATTAAAGTATTGTCATATTCTTTTATTATTTTGTCGACAAAGTGCTTTTTATTATAATTCTTACTAATATGTTATTTTATGTTTATGAATAATATGTTGCGGTTTAAACGAGATGTGAGAGCCTCACTATTGTGTTTTGTTTGTCGACCAGGTGTTGCAAAAATATCCATAACTTCATTCATTGTGTCTACTTTTAGGGAATGCGTCTATCATAGTGCAGTTAAGCATGAGGCAGAATGACAGATTTTAGAGGACATATACAATGATATACATTGACAGCATGTTTCTACATACATTGATGTAAAACTAACTTTTGATTTGTTTTTGTCGTCTTTCTAGTAGCTTTTGGAAGTTTGTTTGTGTCAAACGAAAATAACTTCGAACATTTGTTTATATTGATGTAGAAAAATGTAGTTGATATTTGTTTGGCAAGTTCTTAAAGTTAAAAAGTATCATTCGAATTCAGATTTTGGAATTGGAACATAAATGTTGCAAGGTAACAAGGAGTTACTAAAAACACGAAAATGTGTTGGCAAAAAATGAATATTGTTGAACAAATTAATGTTGGAATAAAGTTAAATGGTGTTGCCAAATACAAAAAAAAAATGTTTTACAAATAAGTGTTGGAAGAGAGCACTTGGTGTTGCCTATTAAAAACATAGTATAAAGTACTTGTGTTGGCATAGGGTCTATTCCAACGATTTTCTTAGTGTTGGTAAAGACAAGAAAGTATTGCCATTGTGGTATACGGTAACAGTTTTTTTATGTGTTACTACAAGTTCATCAAGTGTTGGCATAGACTACAGTCACGGTGCAAAGTCCAACACTTCGAAAATTGGGAAAAGCGTTGGCGTAGGCTATTTTTTGGCTTCTAGCAACACTATTCATAATTTTTCACACTTTTTTTAGGTGTTGGAAAATATCATATATGGTGTAGTGTAATAACAACTGCAACACTTAAATTCAAAAATTTGCAATACATGGTTGGTACATAATCAAATCCCTTTACAAAATAAACCAACCAATTCAAAGTGCAAAGTATGTCGTGATGAATACAACTTCATGAGTCATCCAACACCAAACCAAAATATAATCCAACTCCACCAGTCATCCAACACCTAACCAAAATATAATCAACTCCACCAGTCATCCAACACCTAACCAAAATATAATCCAACTCCTCCCATCATTCACCATTTGACCAAAATATAATCATACTACACAACTACACCACTCGAGCATAATATCATCTAAGAAAAATACTACAGAGTACCAAATGATGCATTCCATTATTCATTGATCCACTTGATAATGTTTCGAGAAGGTACTGTTCTAGACCTTGGGACAAAGCTTCCTTTTCTTGATTAATTTGATGACCAAATACCTTATATCTCTTATAATTGTGTATATAGGATAGTTGATGGTAAATAGACATGGATCTGAAACAGACAAATTTACAAGATTAGATATCTCAAGCATAATCAGTTAGATGAATGGATAACTTGATTGCTTGAATAAATTGTCCAGATTTTTATAACGCACTGCATAAATTTAGGTCACACAAACATATTATCTACAGAAATGAACTTCATTTTGAAATTATATTGCTTGAGATCACGTGCACCCAAACCCATTATTTTTCCTATATATATAGATCTCCTCTCTTGTAATTTTGTACACCTAGAATTTAGACATCAATTTAGACTAGATCTGATAATTAGGAGTATGATATATTTATTATTGTCTTTCAATACAATACAAGTTCTTTATTCTATTCAAACACTTTTGCTTGCATTCTTTATATTTAATTGTTCTATTTCTTCTGCCATGTCTAGCTAAGTTAATCTCCTAGGATGAAGATGAAGTTAATTTGATTATTGTTGACATCTTCTCATTCCTATTAATTGATTCTCGTGATTTTTCTTGGTGCTTAATTGTTCAATTGACAAAGTGATTTTGATATATTATTGTTACCGGATTTATTTTTCATAGCCTATGCTTGGTCATGAAGTTTTGATAGGTTATTGTTAGATAACAAGTTTCATAGTATATGCTTGTCTCGTTAATTGATACATCTTATTTGTGAAGGAAAGAAAATTGATTTGAGGGTGAGTTGATATTAATTGTGATTGATTAATGGATTTGGATTCCTAGGTTTTCCTTATCTGATTTTAATTGTTAATTAGGTTAAACAAATCTCATCTCAAATCTTATTTGTCTAGTTCGCCTGAGTTAATTGTTAGGGTTTTGAAAATTCATAGTCTCTGTGGATCGATCTGTGATTGCTACAACTGAACACTGTGCGCTTGCAGTTTACATTATTTTTACACATCAATTATTTAACATATTAGAATTTCTATTCTTATCCACTTATTGTTTTCTCTTGTTATTTTTGGGTTTTTAGGATTCATAATTCTTTGTAGTATAAAAATTTGGCTACAAAAGACCCTGATTGTCAGATGCGACATCTTATTGAGATTTGTGATAGGTTAACGAGATGTAAATGAATTCTACACATCATTATTTTTATAGTTGATTTAATGTGCATTCAAAGCATATTGTTGATACAGCTTCGATCAGGCCGACAATTATGGTCCAAGATAATGGTTGGGAGTGAAGTTTAAATCCTACTGCTACGTTATCACAACAAAAAGTAACTGGTGTGTTGGAAATCGACCGAGCCACATCAATTATTGCTCAATTGAGGCTTATCGAAAAAACTGATTCAATGACCGCCAATGTTCATTCTTTTTCCTCTGTTTAAAAGTCATGTGCGAGCTTACATGGTACATATTGATGTGATGTTTCTTGGACGAGGCAACATATATAGTGGTTAAGATTTCAAGAAGCTAAATTTTCCAAAAAATTAACCTGAATTACCAAAAATTTTAAAGGGAAATCACCAGAACGGTTCATTATATACACTTAAAAATTGTAAAATATCAATTCTCTCAAAAACAAATCACGTACTATTAATGAGTCACAAGTTTCGATCACCGAACCATTTTGTGGTGCCTTCATCTCTTATATCTCCGACATCTTTTATACGAATCCATTAATTTGTCACCCCTAAATCAAACTCACAAGTTGTTTCACTTTCTGGGATCAGATTCAATCTTGGAACCATGATTTCACTTTGAATCTTAGGTAATGTCACCGAAATAGTGTTTAGATGAAATGAGAGGGAATATCAATACAAAAAGAATTTAAACTAGATGAGAAAACGAGATGAAAATAGAGATCAAGAAGTGAGATGAAGAGAGAAAAAGGGAGATGTGTGGGAAGACGAAATAGAGAGACTAAACAGAGAGAAATAGACAGTTTAAAAACAAAAAGATTAAATGGAAGTGGGTGTTGACCGTTTGGGAGGAGAGAAAAATAAATAAAGAAACATTTTTTTTAGATCTGTAATTTTAGATAACAAATATGTGGTTGAGATTGAAAGTTGTTTAAAAGATTGAGTGGCTCAATCTTAGTTTTCGTTTTAATAAGGGTCTCGTTTGAGCACCTAATCACATACACATGTTCCTTCTCTCTCATCATAACAAAGAAGAAGATCTTGTATTTATGTTGTATAATATTTTGTTTATGTTGTATTTATTATAGAACAAATGTGTTATGTATTCATTTAATAATATTGGATTATAATTTGTATTTTATAAATAAAAGTTTATGTTTTCTAAAAATTCTGTATTTAAAAAATATGTTACATTCTATATTTGACATAACAAGAATTATGTATTATTTATTTTAATAAATTACATTTCTATGTTCTATACTTAAATAAAATAAATTTAATATTTTGTTTTAAATAAACTGCATTTTTATGTTCTGTATTTTATTGAAGCAAAAGTCTATGTTCTATATTTTATTATATCAAAGTTATATGTTTTGTAATTTATAAATATGTTATATTCTATATTTTATAGAACACAAATTATGTAAATTTATTTTAATAACTTAAATTTCTATGTTTTATACTTAAATAAAATAAATTTCATTATCTGTATTAAATAAATTAAATTCAACATAAAAGTATTTAAAAAAACTAAAATTCATACAAGAAATACATAAGCCTAGAAATTATACATAAATTATCACAAAATTTGACCATATAATGTATATCACATAAAGTAGCATCAATTAACTACTTTAAACTACAAATAATAAAAGTTCTATATATATTCGCCCCTTTCAAGATATAATTTTTTTTTTAACATTTATTTGATTTTGCCTTCGTTAGTGCTAATTTATTTGGGTTCACTCTATCTCATAGTTTTGAATGTTTACTTTATCACTTTAACAATTTAGTGATGATCAAATTTATAATTTAAAATATTTAGATGTTTTTATTTAATTTCAAGTGATATTAAATTATAAAAAATAAATAATTAAAATAATTAAAATAATAATGTTAAATAATATAATTAATGTATCTCATAAATCATCTCTAATTTAAGATGTAATGAATCAGAACAAATAATTAAAAAATGGAATATAAGTTTTAGATAAAATAACATGTAAAATTTATAGGCTACGTGATATATATTTCATCAAAACCTAGATGGTACCATAGTATTAACAATTTTTTTTTTCCCATTTCATATTAACAAAATCATGTTGATCTGAATGCAGTAAGGTTTACTTGGGAAGTATTCAACAAGTTCACCTGAAAATCATAGGGCCCCTTGTGCTCCATACTAGGCAAAAAGGAACATGGCGGCTCAGGAGTAGGGTATATATCTCTGGATGAACCTAGGAGAAGTTATTGAATTCTACCGTCATAACATTGCCAACGTAGAAAACACTTGTAATTCGATTCTCCAGTCATAACATTGACAACTTAGAAAATTAACACTTTGTTCAATATTACTAAAACTTTTGGATTCCTTGAACTACTTAGATGTGGGCCGGCAAACATACAGGCCATTGCAGGTGATATTAACACTTAGGTGCATATTTGTTATTTAAAAAATTGGGGCTATATGAAAAATAAATAAATTAAAACTAGAGATATATGGAAAAAATTAAAATTTAAGCCTATTAGAGTACAACTGCTTATAGAATATTATTAACAATTTCAGGGTTTTAGCTGAACGGAGATATTTAAAATTGAAAGTTGATTAAGTCGTATCTCCCTAAGAACGGTTGAATGAGTTGACTATGCTATCAATGGAGAAGGAAATGCTAGAAAATTCTAATTTTGAAGGTTTGATTAATGATATTTCTGGTATAAATGCGAAAAAAATAATTATTAAGTCGTGAGTTATCATTTTGTTAGGTACACCATTAAACTACCAGGTTGGTGATTTTGTTATGCTATTAATATCCTATCAAGAGTTTAGTATTATTTTTATACATTTTTACTAGTTTGATGGTATTGCATTTTTTCTTTTATATCCATGTCAAAAAAAATTGGGGGCAATTCTTTTTAAGATGACATAAGACATTTCAAAACTCGGGGCCTGTTGACTATAATCTCAAATCTATTTGTTTGTGTTTTTTTTAGAATCTAAATACATGAATCAAGTCTGTTCAACTATTCATGCATCTAATTTAATAGTCTTGTATTTTGGGAGGTTCATGTAATCTGTTTATTTCCTATGTACTAATCTGCCTATTTAAGCAGATCTCTTTTATGTAATCCACACATTATAACTTCAATACAAACAAATAAAACCCAACAAATTGGTATCAGAGCTGCGCCAAAGGAGAGCGCTGTTACGGAAGAAATCAGATTTAAACAATGGCTGGAGGTTCTTCACATACACAGACTCCAATTCCACAACTTACAAAGAACAACTATGATACTTGGAGCATAAAAATGAAGACTTGGTTGAAGGCTGAAGAAACTTGGGAAATGGTTAGAGATGGTTTTACAGAACCTGAAAATCTGGGAGCTTTGTCTCAAGCTCAACAAAATAAATTAAGGGACGAAAGAAAGAGAGACAACCGAGCTCTAAGTGCCTTACAGAATGCAGTGGAAGATTCAATTTTTGAGAAGATTGCAGGAGGAGAAACATCTAAGGAAGCTTGGGATATCTTGTTTAAAACGTTTAAGGGTGCAGACTGGGTGAAGCAAGTGCGTTTACAGACACCTAGAGGTTAAATGGAATCTATGACAATGAAAGAAACAGAAAGAGTTTCATATTACATCACAAGGGTGGAAAAGGTAACAAACCAATTAAAGAGCAATGGAGAGGAGATAACTGAAGCAAGAATGGTAGAGAAGATTCTTAGATCCTTGAAAGATAAATTAGAGAATATTGTCTGCGCAATAGAAGAATCAAAAAATCTTTCAGAGATGAAGGTAGATGAATTAGTTGGAAGCCTCGAAGCTCAAGAACAGAGGAAGAAACTAAAAGAGAAAGAGCCCATAGCAGAAGCTTTGCAAATGAAAGTTGAAGATAAAGAAAAGATGTTGTACACACAACAATTTAAAGGAAATCGAGGACGAGACCGAGGAGGCAGAAATTCTAATAGTTACGGAAGGGGCAACAGACGCGGCTTTTACAAACTAGAACAAAAAACACAACCGATCCAATATAATTATCGAGGCCAAGGAGGTCGTGAAAGAGGCAGATCAGGGAGAACAACTCAAGGCAGAGAGTGTTACACTTGTGGCAAGTTCGGGCACATCTCAAAAGAATGCTGGCATAACAAGAAAAATGAAGAAAACAAAAGTCTGGTGACAAAGAAAGAGGAAGAAAATTTGTTATTAACTGCAAATAAAGGAGTGACTCTAGATAATGAGTCCATATGGTACATGGATACAGGTGCAAGTAATCATATGAGTGGGCACCGTCATTTGTTTCAAAGTCTAAAGGAAGGAGTATGTGGGAGTGTTTCATTTGGAGATGCATCGAAAGTGCAAGTGATGGGAAAAGGTAAGATAGGCTTTATACAAAAGAATGGAAAAACTGGAGCAGTAGAGGATGTATACTATGTTCCAGATATTAAAGTTAATATCTTGAGCGTTGGACAATTGTTGCAAAAGGGATATGAAATTCATACAAAGGAGCAACAGATGCAATTAAGAGATAAAAGTGGTAGGCTGGTCATAAGTTCTGAAATGGAAAGCAACAGAATGTTCAAGGTGAACCTGGAATATTCACAAGACAAGTGTTTACAGACTGAAGAAAGCATGGCAGCTTTGTGGCACAAGAGATTCGGACATCTGAATTATACACCTTTAAAGTTGATGGCAAAAAATCAAATGATACATGGACTACCCGATATTGTGTTTAATAATGAATTTTGTGAAAGCTGTACATATGGAAAACAACGGAGGAACACTTTCCAAAAGGGAGCTACATACAAATCTTGGGAGGGACTAAATCTCGTACATTCAGACATATGCGGACCCATTACTCCAGGTTCTTTCAGTGGCAAAAGGTACTTCATTACTTTCATAGATGACTTCACTCGTCGTACCTGGGTATATTTTTTGAATAAAAAATCAGAAGCCTTTGAAGTGTTCAAAAGATTTAAAGTTATGGTAGAGAAAATGTCTGGATGCTGTATTAAAGCTTTGAGATCAGATAACGGTGGTGAGTTCATTTCTATAGAATTCAATTCATTTTGTGAGGAGCATGGAATTAGAAGATTCTTGACAGCACCATATTCTCCTCAGCAAAACGGAATCGTAGAGAGGAAAAATAGAACAATCATGGATATGGTTAGATCTATGCTAAAGAACAAAGAAATGCCAAAGGAGTTTTGGGCTGGGCCGAGGCAGTGCAGTGCGCCGTTTATATTCAGAATAGAAGTATACACTCCAAGCTTGGAAATAAAACACCACAAGAAATGTGGAATGGAAGGAAACCAACTGCGCAACACATGAAGGTGTTTGGGAGTATAGCTTATATGCATGTACCTGATCAGAAAAGGAGCAAGCTTGAAGATAAAAGCAAGAAACTGGTGTTTATTGGATATGATCATAAGACAAAGGGATACAAACTTTTTGACCCAGATGAAAAGAAGGTTGTAGTCAGCAGAGACGTTCGTATAAATGAGGCAGACTCATGGGACTGGAAGAAGAAAACAAATGCTACAGAAAAATCAGAATTGGAAAAGGTGCCCATCTCATTCCAAAAAGGGTCAACAAATTCAGATGCAGTTGTAAAAGAGGGTACATCATCTGATGAAGAACAAGAAAATCAAAAGATGAGGAGTCTACAAGATATTTATGATGAGACTAATGAAGTACAGCTGATATGTTTTATGGTAGATACAGAAAACTTAAGTTTTGAAGAGGCTGTGCAAGAAGAAAGTTGGAAAAATGCGATGGATGAGGAGATGGGAGCAATAGAAAGGAACGAGACTTGGGAGCTTGTCGATTTGCCTAAAGGTCATAGGCCTTTAGATGTGAAGTGGGTTTATAAAAAGAAAAAGAATGAAGCAATAAAGAACTACAAAGCACGTCTCGTAGTGAAAGGCTATAAACAAAAGGCAGGAATAGATTATGAAGAAGTATTCGCTCCAGTAGTAAGAATGGAAAGCATCAGATTACTTATTTCACAAGCTGCTCAATACAATTGGCCCATTTACCAGATGGAGGTGAAATCAGCATTCCTAAATGGAATTCTTGAAGAGGAGGTGTGCGTCAACCAACCTCCATGATATATAAAAACTGGAGAAGAAAGAAAAGTCTTAAAGCTAAAGAAGGCACTATACGGTTTAAGACAAGCGTCAAGGACATGGAATTCCAGAATTGATGGGTACTTCAAGAAAAAAGGATTTAAGCAATGTCCTTATGAGCATTCAGTTTATGTAAAAAAGGTTGAAGGTAAAATTTTAATTGTTGCTTTATATGTTGATGATTTGATTTTTATGGGTAATTGTCAAAAGCTTATTGATGAATTTAAAAGGGATATGACACTTGAGTTTGAGATGACAGATCTTGGTCTGTTAAAATATTTTCTGGGCTTGGAGATAAAACAGACTGCATCTGGCATATTTTTGTCTCAAGAAAGGTATGCAGATGAAATTCTAAAGAAATTTAGGATGGAAAACTGCAAACCAGTTTCTACTCCAATGGAGCCCGGAGCAAGATTGTCAAAACTAGAAGGAGGAAGTAGAGTTGATGCTACCAGATATAGGAGTCTTATAGGATGTTTGCGATACTTGTGTAGCACAAGACCTGATCTAGCATTCAGTGTTGGTATGGTTAGTAGATATATGGAGGAACCAAGGAGTTTGCATTGGAAAGCAGTAAAGACAATTTAACAATACATACAAGGAAGCAAAGGAATGGGCTTGTTTTACTCAAAATCAAAAGAATACAAACTAAGGGCATATTCTGATTCAGATTGGGGCGGAGACATAGATGAAAGGAGAAGCACGTCTGGATATGTATTTTATATCGGAGATACTGCATTCACATGGCAATCAAAAAAGCAACCTATAGTGACCTTGTCAACATGCGAAGCGGAGTACGTAGCTGCTTCGTGGTGCGTATGTCATGCAGTATGGCTGAAATATTTCCTGAAAGAACTTGATCTTCCTCAGAATGAAGCAACAGAGATCAAGATGGATAGCAAGTCAGCCATCGAATTAGCTAAAAATCCAGTAAATCATGAATGAAGCAAGCATATTGACGTAAGATTTCATTTTATTCAAGAAAAGGTGACTGAGAAGAAGGTGAAGTTAATTCATGTGAACAGTCGTGATCAAATAGCAGATATGTTCACAAAACCTTTATCAAAACTTTTGTTCTACAAATTCATAGAGAAGATTGGGATGAAGAATGGAAACCAGATTCGAGATTAAGGGAGGAATTTGTTGACTATAATCTCAAATCTATTTGTTTGTGTTTTTTTTTTAGAATCTAAATACATGAATCAAGTCTGTTCAACTATTCATGCATCTAATTTAATAGTATTGTATTTTGGGAGGTTCATGTAATATGTTTATTTCCTATGTACTAATCTGCCTATTTAAGCAGATCTCTTTTATGTAATCCACACATTATAACTTCAATACAACAGAAAACCCTTAGAGATAATATTCCAGAGAAACTTGAGTCTTGTTCCTATTATTTTCTTCTCATATTGATCTTGTTAAACCATTTAAAAACAAATAAAACCCAACAGGGCCCATCCACCTAAAAATCTAATATGTTCACAGGAATCCACCTTTGTTGAGACTTTCTTTTCTCACGAGAGCTAGTGAGCTTGGGGAAATGGGAAACTAAAGAATTATTGGAGCTTATTCAAGCCCTAATGGTTGCTGCAGGTAATGGTTGCCCATCCTCATCATTTTAATAGATTGATTACACAAACTATAAAAAATTACAGTAATTCATAACGTGAAAAGTATACCTTTTGTTGGTCTGTAATGAATGTATAAGAGTATCCATCTCCAAGATTTAAATCATCTTTCAACAGCTTGATGAACCAGAGCCAAGAATCAGTGCACTCTACTTAATCAACTGACCAGGCTATAAGGAACATCTCATTGTTCCCATCTCTTCCAATAGCAGTCAACAACTCTCCTTTGACATATCCTTTTAAGAAACAACCATCTAAGCCTATCACTTTCCTACAACCATTTAAAAAACCCTTCTTCAATGCATTAAAACAAATGTATAACCTCTGAAATGTAGGATTTTCAGATTCCACAGTTGTTTCTCCCTTGATAAACACAGAGCCTCCAGGATTAGTTCTCAAGACTTCAGCTCCATAGTCCCATAATCTGGCATAATGCTCATTCAACACTGATTCAAGTTCAGCCATTGCAATTTTTTTAGCCCACCATCATTGATTCAGTGTACATTGCATCTTGGACTTGGCATTTATAGCTGCTGCAAACTCCTTGAGCTTCCATCTAGGATTGCTCCTGATAATATTACCAAACTCTTTTTCTAATTAATTCGCCTTTACCATTCATTGTTTGCTTACTATGATGCAATTATGCTCTTTTTGGTAAGTTTTGACCTCGTAAGCCTCATCATTCTGCATTCTGTGGGCCCATAATTCCCACTTGCAATTATCTCTACACTTACCTTGCAACCTCTTGAAATCATTCCTTTTGATGAACACTCATCTCTATTTAGCCACACCATAATTTCTAATCGCATCTCTCAATAGCTGTCTTGATGTAAATATTAAGCGATGTTCAAAATCAATAAGTTCCATAGCTGTATTTGGGTTGAAAGTAGGGAAAATGGGCTTCTGTTTCTTCCTGTTCTTGCCTCTCCTCAACTTATTCACATCAAACTCCTCATGATCAGTTGAATCCGATGTCTCCAGACTAGCTGCATCAAATGAATCACTATCATTTTTCTCCTCTGCAATTTTTTCAACTCTGTCACATCCAAGATCTTGATTTTCAGCATACTTAGGAAATAAACTGTTTAACATCTCATACTCATGTTGCACAAAATCTTGCCATGTTTATCACACAATTCTGGATCATGTCTGTTTTTTGTCGTAGACTCAGTCCTAGCCTCACTTGTAGGTTCAAGTTGTCTTTCTTCATCTCTATCAAACACTCCATTTCTAATATTCATGTCACTAAGATTACCCTCACTCAACGGATTAATCATCCCTTCTTTCAACATTCTTTTCCTCTCCCTAATTGCTTCTACTTCTTCATCACTATGTGATTCAACATCATCCCCAATACTATCTTCATCACAACTCTCTTCACTATCACTATATTGTTCTTCTTCATAATCATGATCATCTAGTTCACTCCCATCACTTTCAAAATTCATCTCCTCGACAACATCGTCTACCATCTCTTCAGAACAATGATCGACAAACAAACAAACAGAACCTAAGGGCATAGCATCTTTACGAAGTTGTTTAACTGATTCATCATTCCAAAGCAATATATAAATTTCTTTACCAGCGGTCAGAGGTTTGTTATAGTATAGCTTCAAACCATTACCGTACCCAATATCTCGTAAAAAATTAAGACAACGATCTATCGATAGTGCACTGATATCAACATTGTAAATGTTATCGATTGTAAGTAGATGCCTTCCTTCGTATTGAACTCACCCCCGTGTTGTATCTCAACCCTCATTGAATTCAGCGACCTAAATACATCAAATAAGAAGAAAGTGAGAGTTTGTAGAGAACCCTAAATATCGTGTAAACACTACGTCAAATTTTGGCTTCCGTCACATAAAATACGTGTGGCTAAGCACTTTACGTCACGTTTTAATTTTTCAGCAAAGTGTCACCTAAGGTCGGATCATTTTACGCCCCCTACGGCCACACCCCAGATGTGTGGCTGTAATTCAAAACAGAGTGACTAAAGCATACCACCCCTTGGGTCTGACAGCCCCTGTTTTAAGCTCAAAAGTGTGACTAAATACCAGCTTTCAGCCACAGGATGGGTCGTGGCTAAAGATAATTAATAACGTGGCTAAATACCAACATTCATCAAAGGCTTAGTTTTGGTCGCACTATTTATTGGTAAATCGTGGCAAAAAACTTGGGTATGGCCACATTTTATAATTTTTCTGTGGTCGTTTGTATGTTTCATATACTATTAAACAACTGCTTTTAGTCACTAATAATTGTAGTAACTATCCCCCAATATAATATAATAGGTAGTGTGGCTGAAGTGTGGTACTAGCCACACATACTTAACCACATCACAAACAGGTTTCATTTGTAATATAAATGACCACGGCCGTACCAAAAAGCCGATACAAATCACAATACCAAAAGGCCACAATCCAATTCAAAAAGGCCACAATATGCAAACAAGTAAAATGCCAAAATACAAGTAAAAAAAATGCCAAATTCCAAACTAGTCCATATTAATCCATAAAATCCATACTAAATCCATGATCCATAACAACGATATGGAGTATAACTCCACAATCCATAAAAACCACATAACCATAACCAGAGTACAGAAAATTAACAACTTATCGAAAAGTTAACAACCAGAAAACCACATTAACATGAGTCAAATTAAGTTTACAATTACACCACCAGCTTCCGCTTCTTCCTCAGATTGTCTGCCTTGTTCGCCTTAGCCTTTGAACGTGTTACTGGGGAACCAGTAATGGTATTACATCTCTTCTTCTCCTTCTTAACTTGATCTGCGCTATGTTCTTCCTTAGCTTGAGCTGCGCTATGTTCTTCCCCTTTCCCATTGGCCGTTGGATTTGGTACCTAGAGTAAAACATGAAAACAAATACGATGATCATTCCAACAGCCCTCAAGTTAAGACCATTCTAACACAAGTAATGTAATTCTATAGATAAGCAAGTTAAGACCGTTGGACAAGTAATGTTATTTAATTAAAGCTCCATCATTTTAAACAAAATTATAAAGCAGGATAATAAATGCACACAACCAAAATGGAATGCAAAGTAAGAAACGTACTTGATGATCAATTATCTTGATAAGGTTTTTGGGCCAAGCCACAAAAGAACCCAAAGCATCCTCAACTGTCCGCATATCACCGGCTTCATAAGGTAAGAATGCTGCCCCCTTCACAACTTCATCAACAGAAACTCTATAGCAATCATCTTGTAGGGGGACTCCATGAATGGTTTGTCCTTTCTGGTCTGAAAGGATAGCCGTACCACGTGCAACCGGGTTGTTGAAATTCAACATATACAGAGTACACTTCATTGGCTAAAAAACGTACGTGGCATAATTAACATCATAAAGGTAAAGTGAACTAATATACATACGCATTTAGAAATATAATGCATACCGATTGGACAACTGTTGAGGTTTGATTTGACTGAGATGGCATTTGACCAGAGATAGTGCTAGGCTGAGATAAATTAATCTTCTTCCTGGTTCCGGATCTAATTACCTTTTCCTACAAAAGTAGAAGCATAATTGCCAACATATTAAAGTTAAAGTTAATCTCAATATACATGTGCATTTAGCAATGTTGTAATACCTGTTGCACAATTGTTGGATCTTCTTGTGATTTAGTGGTACGCGGAGATATATAAACTTTCCTCCTGGTGGTGATGACATTTTGCCCCATTATGGATGTGTCGGCAGTGATCACCTTTTGCGCCATTATGGATGTGTCGGCAGTAGGAGTCACTTGCTTCTCCACAGATTTAACCTACAATTTAAGAAATTTGGACAAGAAATCAGCAACTACTTGGAAAAAATTAAAAAGAAATTAAAGTAGCCATTACTTACAGGTGTTAAAAACTCTTTCGATGCTGGGATGGTAACATTAATGAAGCTGTCCCTCGAACCATTCCCACTTATCGGTGTTCCCTACAGAATGTAACGTGAAATGGGAAAGTCAAGTGATAACACAAGTTTTGTAAACTATGTTTTGGAATATAGACACAAGATAACTAAATTCCAACACAAAAAACTCCAACAATTTACGTAGTGCTTACATCTTGTTTTGTTGCTGAAAGCAGTCCTTGCGAATCCAATTGAGCCATGACTTTATTCAGTTTATTGTTCGTTGCCTCCATCTGCAACGACAGGTTCTTCAGCTCTTCATCCTTCTTCTCACGCAGCAGTTTTTCATTTTCCAATTGAAGCTCCAGAATCTTGATTTTATCTTTTCCTGTTGTCCTTTGCCGAGGACAATGCCAGTACGCACTGGGAGTGACTCCACAACCAACACCTCTCAAGTATGAACCCTGCTCCCTGCCAAAAACCACTGTAAGGGCATCCTCGTCCGGCCCAATCTTGATTAGTCCGTCCTTTATCTGTGCTTCAATATCCATCTGTAAAGAAAAAAGTGAAGAAAATTAGTAACAAGGACATGTTCTTCACTTTAGGATATACTAACTCTCATATTTAAACTTACTAAATAATCTGCCATGCTCTTCACTTTTGGATCTCCCAACTCTCCATCTTTGTTTTCCCTCCCCTTCCTCCACATAAAAGCACGGGAGGGGACATCATCAACCTTTATTTCATTTTTTGAAACCTTGCATAATGCAACGATGACACAATCAGACATTTAATATCCAAAATAATCACTAGTAACACAATAAAAACACATCTGAATTACCAATTTTTCTTTGAGACGAGGGTATCCTCCTCGTCCCAAGCGATGATCAAAAACTGACCGTGATCGCGCAATTTTCGTAGTTTTGGAGACATCCTTCCAATAGTCAAAAGAATTATTTCAGCAAAGTGCATTGGAAAAATACGTTAATTCAAACGATGATCCGTATATTAAAGTATTACAACCTTGAATTTATCCGTTTGCGTGTGGGCTACGAACCTATCCCAATCAGCTTGCTCTACCAGTGTACGATACTGCCTAGGAACTTTTGCAAGCTTTGCTGGTTTATTCAGGTTAGGTTGTATGAATCTTGCATACATCTTTCTTCTGAAATTGCGAAGCAGCCCACCAAGCCGAGTCATTGTAAACTTTCGACGACAAAGTTCTATATCAAAAAAATGCTGCAATATATAATACATGGTGTTAATACACATAAAAGGCAAGCAGATAAGTTCAACAATAGTGTTTCATATTAAAAATGTAACATATATTTAGAGTACTTAATGCGAAGTAGCTGATTTACCGTTACTTGATCCCACAGCTTATCCTTCACTTCTTTTGGCACCTCCTTCCATGTTAACCATCTTAAGCCAACATGCTCCCTGACCGTGTCTCCCAAAAAGCTCGTAAATTCTGATCTGTATTCCCCCATTAACCTACCAAGTGAGTCAAATTCAACCTCATGTCTTTTTCCACCAGAGTTTGTAAACCTGGTACGCAGCTTCGGCAACCTGGTTAGCCCCCTCTTAGCTTTGACATCATTCTTTTGTTGCACCTTTTTGCACTCTTCTACTTCTTCTTCTGCGTTTTCTCCTTCGTCTTCTACTTCTGTGCTTTCTTCTTCTTCGCTACACTCTTCCGTTGAATATTGTTCCTCAAATTCCTCATTGTCCTCACCTACAACCAGTATAAGAACCCTTAGCAATTACAGGATTTATCTGTTCAATATACATAAAAATGCATAAATATGAGAAGTCAAAAATTAGTCTACCTAGGTATTCTTCTTCAACGCAAACTGGTGCAGTAGCTGTGGACCAGGAATGGAAGACATGAATCTTGCAGACTCCAGTCATGGTAGAAGCAACAGCCAACTCTTTTAAGTCACTGTCTCCAAGGATCAAACCATATCCATGATCCGGGGTCACCCCATCTTTCATGAAATAAAGCTTATCATCATCCGAAACTACATCCGCTACCAAATCCCTAACTTGTTTAACAGTCATGTTGTAGACTTCCATTCCGTCGAACACCTTTGCCTTAGGACCGGTGTATTGCCACTTAACCTTTGTCATGAACTGACCCCCATAGTAAACAACTAACCTGTACTTCTTTCCCATGGTACTCAAATTAGCTGTAGACAACAAGCACAACAATGTCAGATATTAATACATCAACATTAAAGCATAAGTAGTATTATTCATATAATTGGAACTCAATTCGTCCCAATCTCTCAAATACAACTCAAATATGCAATCTCTCCAACCATATATCTCAAACATATAGTCTGTGGAAGAATGGTTTACCTGCGACAAGCAAGGTGATTTAAACGCCGGTGGAAAAAACCCTAATTTCATGAACATAAACCAGATTGGGTCACCAGATCTGACCGACGGCGTAACCTAATTTCACCGACTGAAAGTTGTGGAGAGATTATGGTGCACAGAGAGGGAGAGTTTGAATGTGAGTTGGGTAAAGTGATGTTGAAAGTGAATTGGGGGGAAGTTTGATATTTTGGGGGGGAAGTGAATTGGTAAAGTGATGTTGCCGGTTTTTAGAGTATTAAGTCAATAAGCCATAATGTTCCAAGTGCAGTCAAATCTTACTAAACTTAAATTTGAAACTATTTTCTATTTTATTTTTGTAAAAAATATATATATAATATTTATGATAATATGTATCTAAATAATTTTAATATATTTATTTAATTATTTAATTATTTCGTGTACTTTCGTTTCGTGTCGTGTACCCAAGGGTAAATCCAAAACCGACACGAAATTCGCTCGTGTAATTTCGTGTTCGTGTATTTTCGTGTTCGTGTACCGAAAAGGTAAAACCAAACCCGTTATTATCGTGTCGTTTTCGTGACGTGTTTTCGTGTCGTGTACGAAATTGCCGGCTCTAGTCGAATCTCGTTCTTTCGAGTAGTACTTTGGCCAGATCCCTCAAAAAATGTCGTACAAGATAAATTCCCGATTTTTCGATTATTTTTCCCCAACATCACAATGCGTATCCAATAACATCCGTACGGTTGGATCGTCGAAAAATGCATTAAAAAAAATTATTTCCCCAATCGGGGTCGAATCTCGTTCTTTCGAGTAGTACTTTGGCCAGATCCCTCAAAAAATGTCGTACAAGATAAATTCCCGATTTTTCGATTATTTTTCCCCAACATCACAATGCGTATCCATTAACATCCGTACGGTTGGATCGTCGAAAAATGCATTAAAAAAAATTATTTCCCCAATCGGGGTCGAATCTCGTTCTTTCGAGTAGTACTTTGGCCAGATCCCTCAAAAAATGTCGTACAAGATAAATTCCCGATTTTTCGATTATTTTTCCCCAACATCACAATGCGTATCCATTAACATCCGTACGGTTGGATCGTCGAAAAATGCATTAAAAAAAATTATTTCCCCAATCGGGGTCGAATCTCGTTCTTTCGAGTAGTACTTTGGCCAGATCCCTCAAAAAATGTCGTACAAGATAAATTCCCGATTTTTCGATTATTTTTCCCCAACATCACAATGCGTATCCATTAACATCCGTACGGTTGGATCGTCGAAAAATGCATTAAAAAAAATTATTTCCACTTTCGGGGTCGAATCTCGTTCTTTCGAGTAGTACTTTCATCCACAACGATAAATTTAGATTTTTTTTTAAATTTTGCATATGTCTTCTAAATATTCCAAAATGATTTAAAAAAATTAGATGAATTAAATTTGGAGTTTTGGTATTTTAAAATGATTTTTGAAAATTAATTTTCATTTTGAGGTAAAACTTGTAAAAATCATAATAAATTCATTTTTGATCCCAAAATTATTTTAAAAATATGGGAATGAAGCTAATTTTGTGATCTTGTTTTTTTTAATTAAAATTTTGATTTTAGAAATTATCTTCTATTTAAACTTCAGATTAATAAGTGATTAAATTTGATTTTCAGCAAAGTAGTATAATAAATTAGTAAAGTAGAGGTTACATATGGTTATGTTTTAACCCTAATTCATTGCTACACACAGCAGTAGCCACACTCTCTTCTATTTTGCCGCCTAAAACAAGAACCCCAATCATATCCTTTTTTTCCCTCTTATACAACAACAATTGGTTCTAGATTTGATTGAAATACCTAAGTGGAAAGCTTATTCTCTCAATTGGAAACCACACTAGCTGCCGCTTCTAATCGGATTCAAACAAGTAGCTTCAAACAAGCAGCCGACAGAAACCACTCATACTTTCATCCACAACGATTTCATCCCTAATTTCAGTAAGTCATGTGTTAAATATATGCTAATTTTTGAATTTTATGCTTTGATATATGCTCGTAATTGCTGTAGTTATGCTGTAATATGCTCGTAATTGCTGTAGTTATGCTGTAATATGCTCGTAATTGGTTTAGTTATGCTGTAATATGCTCGTAATTGGTTTAGTTATGCTGTAATATGCTCGTAATTGCTGTAGTTAGGCTGTAGTTATGGATAAGTCTTGGATGGTAACCGATAGAAACAGTGAACCATATATGGATGGAGTTGTAGCATTTATCGATTTTGCGGTTTCTCATCTGAATATGTCAACGAAGACTATTCCATGTCCATGTGTAAGCTGTTTAAACCACTTCTCTCTTTCGGTGGATGAGGTCCATTACCACTTACTCGTTAAGGGATTCGATCGGAATTATACAAGGTGGATTAAACATGGAGAAGAAGACAAGCCAACAACTTTCAACCAGTTTGATGCAGTAGAATTTCCAACAGATGCTGCAGAAACAATAGAAATGGTAAAAGCTACGGAAGACAATTTCATAGCTGACATTGACAAGTTTCAAGAACTACTTGCAGATGCGGAGAAGCCCTTGTATAAATATTGTCCTAACTTCACAAAGTTGTCTGCAACAGTTGAACTACTAAACTTGAAGAGTAAGCATGGAATGACAAATAATTGCTTTACTGAAATGCTAATTCTGTTGAAAAGGATGCTGCCTGCAGAAGGTAACGAGATGGTGAACAACACATATGAGGCCAAAAAGATAATGACAGCAATGGGGTCAGGATACGAAAAGATACATGCTTGCATTAACAACTGCATTCTTTACAGGAAGGATTACAAGGACATGGTGGTATGTCCAACTTGTGGCATGTCACGGTGGAAGGTGGATGAGAAGACTAAAGTCATATACGAAAATGTTCCTACAAAGGTATTATGGTACTTCCCCCTTATTCCACGACTGAAACGACTTTATAAAGTGAAAAGCATATCAAAAGATTTGATATGGCACTCCACCAGTTCGAAAAAGCCCGGTGTTCTACGGCACCCATCTGATTCACCTGCATGGAAAGCAATAGACGACAAATTTCCGGAAATTGCATCTGATCCAAGAAATCTTCGGCTTGGCATTTCCACAGACGGGGTTGATGTAAACAGAGGGAATAGGAATCACAGTGTGTGGCCAGTATTAACTGTCATTTACAACCTTCCACCTTGGTTGTGTATGAAAAGAAAGTTCATCATGCTTTCGTTATTAATATCGGGAACGCCTGGAAACGATATCGATGTGTTTTTGGATCCTTTGATCGATGATCTGGAGCTCTTGTTTGAAGAAGGTGTTGAAACATATGATTCCTATGCACAGGAACAATTCACTTTACGTGCTGTTGTCTTATGGACGATTAATGATTACCCTGCTCTTGGTGCATTATGTGGCTGTCCTTATAGTGGATTCCATGGTTGTGTGGTGTGCAGGAAAGAAACTCATTGTGTAAGACTTCCGTTCTCTGCCAAGCAGAGTTATGGTGGTCACCGAAGATATCTACCATATAGTCATCCCTTCAGAAAGCAAACTAAGGCATTCAATGGAAAAGAAGAGTGGGGAACTGCTGCAGATCCTATGACAGGGGAAGAAATATTCAACGAGGTTAAATTTATTCGGAATATGTGGGGGAAGGGATATAAGGATAAAGATTCAGAACTGATGGAGACTTCGACTGGAAGAGGGGGGAAAACAAAAAAGAGTATTGGCGGACAGAAAGAACAGACCTATTGGAAGAAATTCAACATATGGAATCGACGACTTAGGTATTGGCGGTATAATTTGGTCCAACATTGTATTGATTTCATGCACACTGAGAAGAATGTGGCTGAGAGTATTATCGGAACATTACTAAATGTTCCGGGCAAGACGAAAGATGGGTTGCACGCTCGAAAGGATCTGGCACATTTTGGGATAAGACAAGAGTTGCAGGCTAAAAGTCAAGGCGAGAAGACATTACTTCCTGCAGCCTGCTACACATTAACTAAAGATGAAAAAGACATGTTCTGTGGCACATTACACAACTTAAGGGCTCCGCAAGGTTATTGTTCCAACTTTTCTAGTTTGGTGAATGAAAAGGATAGGAAGCTTATGGGACTTAAATCACATGATTACCATATGCTTATGCAACAGTTCTTGCCAATTGCAATACGGTCTATCATGCCTAAACCCACAAGATATGCTATTATCAGACTTTGTTTTTTTTTCAAATCAATATGTAGCAAAGAAATCAATGTAGCAGAACTCGATAAATTGCATGAGGAGCTTTGTGTTACACTGTGCTTGATGGAGAAATACTTTACCCCATCCTTTCTTGATGTTATGCTTCATCTAACTGTGCACCTTGTTAGAGAGGTCAAATTATGTGGCCCAATATGCTTTCGGTGGATGTATCCCTTTGAGAGGATGATGAAAGTTATTAAAGGGCATGTGCGGAACAAAGCTTACCCAGAAGGATGCATTGCTGAGGAACATATTGCAGAAGAAACAATTGCGTTCTTCAACGAATACAAAAAATGCATGAGGTCCATTGATATTCCAGAACACCAGCACAACACATCTGAAAATGGTAATGAAGAGGGAATTCCTTTGTCAGCTGGTAAACCAGTTGAAGTTTCTCAAGATCTCTACATGAAAGCACATTTCTATGTACTGCAAAATACGCCTGAAGTTGTGCCGTATATCGAGTAAGGACTCCTACTGAACATGTTTATTTGTGTTTTTCTTTTATTTAACAGTAGGATCATATTTGATACTCATTTTTGTACTTGCAGACAACACATGACATTTTTGAAAAACAAACATCCTGGTAAACAACAAGCATGGCTGGAGAAAGAGCATAGCACAACGTTTGGTCACTGGTTACGCAACAAGGTAATATTTAAATCAGTATGATCTTAGTTTTTTCTCAATTGTAATTTGTGCAAGCTGAATCTTATCCTTGTTATTGTGTAATTTAGGTTGAAAGCGAGTTATCGATCTCCAACGAAAGTGTATCAGAAACAGTTAAGTGGATCTCACATGGAGCACGCAGAATCGTGAACAAATACGATGTATATGACATCAATGGCTATACATTTCGTACAAAAATTCGTGATGGCAGAATTCACCAGAACAGTGGGGTTTGTGTAGAGGCAACTGAGATGCACATTTCTAAAGAAGTAGTAACCTATGGAAAGAACTTTTATTACGGGGTTCTACGAGAGATATGGGTACTAGATTATCATATTAAGAAAATTCCTCTTTTCATGTGCGACTGGGTTGACAGTAGAAATGGTGTCAAGCAAGATGGCTTGGGTTACACGTTGGTCGAACTTAACAGATTAGGCCACAAGGATGATCCGTTCATATTGGCCTCACAAGCACGACAGGTGTTTTATGTTAAAGACCAGCTGGATAAAAAAATGTCTATTGTCTTGATGACACCTCCTAAGAATTATAGAGATCTGTACGATGATGTCAATGAGGATTTCAGTACTGTAATTTTTCCTCACAATGATAATATATTACCACCTGTAGATCCACGTGACTTGGGTAATGAATCTCGTGATGATTACTTCAGACAGGACTGTAAGGGTATTATTATACGTAATGCTAACTGAATCCGGTAATTATTATCATTATGTTTGTCATTTTCCATGTTTTTTATGTAATGCTAAATTCTATTGTATGGTTAAATTCTATGCTCTGTTTGAATTCCTGTTTTTTTTCTCCAGGTGTGTGCAAAGAAAGAGACCTGATCATGATGTCGTCTTCAAATTCCTACAGCTCAAACCAAAATCGATGTGATCTGTGCTACTGTGGTCTTCCTGCCCGGATTAGAACATCAAACACACTTGACAACCCTGGAAGAAGATTTCGGGTGTGCCACAAATCAAGTTCATTGGTAAGCTGATGTCTATCAGTTTCATCTGTTAAATTTAATAAACAGCTTTTAATTTGAATTCCCTTTTCAAGTCTTCTGGACCCAAATGTTCGTTTTGGGAATGGATTGATCCTGAACCAGTTGGCATGAAGATCAAGATCCAGAAAGAAGTTGATGTTGTGAAGACTGACCTGCAAAACTGCATGTCAACAGTTGAAGATCTTCGAAAGGAGGTTCATGTCATACGTGGGAAGTTGTATAATGTTATCATTGTCTTGGTCATTTTCTTTGTTTTTTATTTGATGAAGAATTAATATGTAATGGTGAATTCTAATGTTGGCCGAATGACATGGATTAGTTGAATTGTTCTAGTTTTAAGCTTCATTATCAAGTTTTAAGCTCATCTGGTATGCAACTTGGATAAATCAAGTTTGTGTTTGTCATTTCTGGTTAATCTGCTATACCAATACTTCATGTCCAGTGGTCAAATATTTTGCCACACCCTAATGTAATAATGTGACAGATCAGTTGGAAATGAGGATCCTCAAAACAGAATGCTCTGTTCCTGAAAACAGAGTACTTTTTAGTCACACAATAATACAGTCACTAGTTTTTAGCTGCCTTAGCGAACAAAGATCTGACATAATGCAGAAAACTCTACTTTTTAGTCACATATAAAATGTAGTGACCATAGGTTATTTCACATTTAGCCACATCCCCGAAAATGACTGTGACCGTTTGGTAACATTTAGATACAGCAAAGAAGCGTCACTATTTTTTGTCACACTTCTATCTCTCAAGTATGACTATAAATGTTGGATTTGGTCAAAGTCAACAAAAAAAACATGCTGTTTCATCTCTCACTTGTCACACTTTTATAAATTGTGACTAAATCTTCCAAAAAATGTGTCTTCGGTCACTCGAAAAACAATTGTGTGGCTAAAACTTGGGACGATGATCTTTAGCCACTCGTTTGTTCCAAAGTGTCACAGCCCTTACTGTACAAAAGAGTGACGAAAGCCCAAATTTGACGTAGTGAAAAAACCCTGATATACATTCAACAAATATAGTTAAAGCAAAGATTAAGGTTGGTATACCTTGCAATTCCAGCGATTGAATTGATTTCGAAACCCAGAAAAACCCTAACTCGAAGAAAGATTAGAGTTTGTATTTGTGTGTGTGTCGATGAAACATAATATGATCAGGGTTTTCTCTTTTTCTTTTTGTTTTTTAATGACATAATTAGCCAGGTAATGTTAAAAAAGTGACAAATAGGATCAATACTTAACATCAGTTAAGTACTTCTAACGCAATGATTAACTTTTAATCACATAATTAGTTGACGCTTAATTATTAAAAACAATTTTGTTCAGTGGTAGGTTTCTAAACAAGCAAAAATAGTTAAGTGACAAAAAAATTTATTTTCTCTCTTTTCCAGTTGAGTACTATATATCGAACTAGGTTCTCTCAGTTTCTGTCACACACATGTAAGTATTTTTATAAACATAATAGTTTATATGTTATAGCTAAACTTCTACGTTAAAATGCTTCTACTAATGCTCAACAACTTATTACCTCGGTTTAGAAAGTGGGCATGTATTGCGACACCGAGGCAGAATTACATACATGTGTTAATTTAGTAATTAACTAATATTTTTTCATATAAAAGTCTTATAAAAGTCTTATAAAATGTCTTTAATTTCAAACACCTTATCTCTACAATACATACTGAAGTGTAGAAAAAGAAAGAAAGAGATGCCCATTGTTGTTTTTTTTAATGTTTGTTGCATAGATCACCCACAAATATATCTTCACACACGGATAAAGCAATTACAAATGGGGAGATTTTAGGTATTTATTTTAGCATGTTATAAAGAGAAGATTAAAGTCCCAATGTCAATATTATGTAAAAGAGAAACCGAAAAAGTGGAGATTAAACACACGTAAGAGCATCTATTAACAAGCGTTTAGTTAAAATTCTTGTTGGCATACCAAATATAAAATTTGTAGATAATATGTAAAAAAATCATCACTCCAATAGGATAAAACCTTTATCTATAATTTTAGTCAACCTCACTATATTAGTCATATATGTTCAACCTTATAGAAAAATTAAACATAATCTATTACCATATTCAAATAATATTTTCCATTCATAACAATTTCAAATATTAATTAATTAATATTTTTAACATATAGCCAACCATTATAGCTAATCTTGTTGGAGTATAATACCTTACAAGTTCAACAAATATTAGAAAATTATTGGTTTAAATAACAATATATCCAATCAATTTAACTAACTCCATTGGAGATGCTCTAACACAGGGTTAAATATTTCATTCAAATCACATCAATAATCACTACACCATAGATTGCATATTGCAACAACACAAATATATTGCTTAAGGCCTATATTTGTTGCATTAGACTTAATTGCAACGAATGTCCAAAATTTCACCGTTGCATCCGCCCCCTGTTAACAACGTTAAAAATCATTGCAATACAGGCATGTAGCAACGTTTTATGGTCTTCAGCAACATTTAACAATCATTGCAGTTGTAAATGGTTGGCAAACAAGTCACTTTAAGCCAACAAATATTAGTCCAATTGCAATGAATTTATTAGACAAATTGCAACAGTTTAAGCCCTTATTGCAATAATTTTATAGCAATTTTAACATTATTTGCAACATCTTTTTGGCACAATTGCAACAATATTTAAAAATAAAATTGCGTGGTTCCATTTGAATAGTAAACTAGCCAGGCATAAAAGCCACAAATTCAATGTCATTTCATACAGAGCACTAATTACCAACATTTCGAAAGCAACACCATGACTACTACAATGTACGACATCGTCGTAGAAACCATCCAAAAGGTAAGTCTAAGAAAAATGACAAAGTCTTGTATGCGCGCATACACTTAATTACATAGCAAAACATGATAAGTCGCATACACCTACTTGGACAAAAGAAGTATACCAAGATCAGAAAACTTATAATTGCTACTCAAAGTAAAAAGGACCCCAGGTTCAAATAAACCCTGGTTGAACACTTCACAAAAGTCCATTACTTAAAAAATTGTAGCATGACACGGGAAACAGCAGAAGAATGAGTCACTGAACGATTCGGTTGAAGCGATCTCTGAACGGCTGCCTGAGGTTGATTTTTTAACTTTGGTTGCAGCTGCGGCTGTTGGCGCTGCTGCTGGTTCGGTGGAACAGCTTGATTAGAAGTACATGTAGGACCAGCTACTGGTGAAAGATGATTCTGATTGCTATTTTCAGAATGTGTATGAGTTTGTTGGTGCTGTTTGATGAAGTTGTTTGAGCAGAATACAACACTTGCTACTGAATTTCCTCGCTAAGGTCTGTGACACTGAGATCTGCATTTTCTGCTACTGTAAGAAAATAATTAAAGGTGTCAATATTGCGTACAACCGAAGCAATATATACAACGGGCACTTGCTTAATTGTTTCACGCCAACGATCTGAACTCTTGTTGCTTGTGCATGGGGACATGCTATACAAAGAATCAAATTCTTTTAAATGCCTATCAAGAGTTTCTCTTTCTTCACAAGTACCAGCAAATTTTTCATCATGCAAGTGCTCAGAGCTTTCATCGAGAGCATGTGAGTCAGCTTTTCTTTGGCGCAGAATAATTGAAAGCACCCGAATAAGATGTGGAATGCACAAAGGATCATATATCACATCTGCACCCAAACTTTGAAAAGAGCAAGTGAAAAATTGTAATAATTCAGTGTTAATAACAAGTTGGATGATGTTAGTAAGAGAAAATTTGTCACTCAAGGTAGCAGCAAACTTTAGGTAAGCAAGTCAAAGAAGATTATAACTTTATTAAAGTTTAAAACATAGACCCCATGTAAAGGTCATAGAAATAGCTGGACAATGTTTGGCACTACACTATTAGCAACGCTTAAATAGGGACCAAAACAGATGCACTCCTTTACGAGTGGATAATAATGGCATCAAAAAACAGTCATTTCCAGTATTAACCTGCCTAAGTAGATCATAAATTTAGAGTACTTCAACATAAATAGGTCTCAACATTGTGATTGTTGCATCTTAACCCATTTTCTACTTCTTCTGTTACAAGTTGAAGACTTCTTTCCTTAGTAAAAATACAATGGCATGAGTAAGTTACTTTGGAAAGAAGAAATATAATCTTAAGTGTCAAACATTTATGATAAATTGAAAAACATCAAAATACAATGGCATCAGTATCTCATTGCCAAACTATGTGTCTAAGAACAAGCTGACAAAATTCAAGGGAAGTATAGATACAAAAGACTGGGATGTAACTACGAGGATATTGCTAAATCGTGGAAACTAGCACTTTAATAGAGACATAACAAAAAAATACCAAGCCAAATTAAATTTTCCATTTCTACTTATTATGTAATACTATTTTAGTATTCTTAGCAGTTATTATTGTCGTGTGCAACGAAATAACAGGCAACCAACTACACACAGAGCACTGGAGGACCACATAGATACTTAGTTTCAGAAACATCTTTTTTCCCCTAAATATTGGAACTAAAGAATATAACTGGAACAACTACATTACTAGGTTCTCTGCACCTAAGTTCCCTCTTTTGGCAAGATTCACAGCTACCTCAAGATTGTTCAACTGTAAGAGTAATCAAGATAGGCCAGGGACAAGTAATTATAACAAATTGATGAAGATGTAGCACAAAAACTTACCTGACCACTAACAAAAGGCACAATAGTTGATTCATTTACGGTGGCTAGCAATACTTGACCTCTTAGATGGCATAGAATCCCCCAACTGATGACGTCTTTATGTGCAATTATTTAACAAAATTACAAACACGAAACAAAAATTATATGCAAAATTACAATTTGAAACCCCTAATTAACAAAATGTTGGAATCCCTAATTTTAAAATTCGACTTAAAGAAAATATTGATGTAAAAGCTTATTTAACATAAAAGAACAGAAATAAAACCGTATAAATCGATTTAAAAATAAGCACAAATTAACAAATAAACCCTAATTCATACCTTTTAGGGAAAATTCATCTAAAAACAGATTTTAAAATCAATTTAGCGAAAGAAAATACCTTTTTCGAGTTTCAGTGTTCAAGCGTGAGTGTTCTTCGAGCTTCAGTGGTCGAGTTTGAGTTCTCTCGTGTCTCTCTCTCTCTCGTGTCTCTCTCTCTGTTTTATGGTGTGTCTATGTTATATTTGGTTTAGTCAAATATATTTAGTCAAGCTAAGTTCCTATTCTAGAAAACCCGGGCAAACAAAAATTACTAAGCCCGCTTCAAATTTTAAAATCCCGCCATATACTTGGCCCAAAATTTTGAAGTTAATAGCAACGTTTATCTACATTCGTTGCATTATAATTCAAATTTTGCATAAATTAGATTGAATTGCAACAATTTTAAAAAACATTGCAATATTTATTAATTTTTCAAAACTTGTCATTAGTAGCAATGATTTTTAAGCAATTTTTTCAGTGCGCGTTGCAATAACCAATCTATGATGTAGTGAATAATAAATTAAAATATAATATAATATTATATCAACTTCAAAAATTAATAAATATTTAAATTATAAATCATATCAATTTAATAAATATATTTGAAGAACATGTTTTGCAGAGGGTTAAAGCTAGTACCAGATTGCACCATCAATTTAATGTTTTTTCATCAACCATGTTTACCAAAATAACATTCAATCACATTACAACAAGATCCAACTAAGCATCATTCTCTCCGCTCGGATATTTTCTGCATTAGCTGATATATTTCTGCTCTGAGCTCCAACAATCTTGTTCGAATTTGAAGGACTTCTTCAGCGTCATTCTCCTTCGACTGCAAAGACTTCAGGAGTCTTTCTAGTTGAAACACCTGTAATATATATATATATATATATATATATATATATATATATATATATATATATATATTTCTGTATAACAGAAATGCACCAGACTTTGTTTTGCCGAAGGGCTATTTTTTATTGCTTGCAGAAAACGAGTATATATACTCCTGGAATACAACTGAAATAGCTAGAAATCAGGACAGACTACTTGCACTACATCTACCATCCTGACCAATTCAATCTCCTAAAAACTAGCCATTAACACTACCACTAACAAGACTAAGTCTTGTTACAGTTTATTCAAAAAAAAACAAAACATAAAAACGTTTAAGATTAAACCAACATATTGCCCCCTTAATCTTAAACCTGCAAATCCTTAATCCCCAAAAGACTTCTCATCCTCTCGAATTTGACAGTCATCAACGCCTTGGTTAAAATGTCTGCTTTCTGGTATTCACTGGCAACATGCTTCAACACAATGTCTCCTCTCTCAACGCATTCCCTTATGAAGTGATAGTGAACGTGAATATGTTTACTTCTCCCGTGAAAAACTGGATTTTTTGCTAGATCTATGGCAGATTTGTTATCAATGTATAGCACAATTGGCCCAATTTCTTCAGCTTTTAACTGGCTTATCACATTTCTTATCCATATGGCTTGACAAGCAGCCGCAGTTGCCTCCATAAACTCCGCTTCACAGGATGACAAAGCCACACAACGCTGTTTTTGAGAGACCCACGTGATAAGATTTTCATTTATATAAAAACACATTCCTCCTGTGCTCCTCCTGTCATCTAGATTTCCGGCCAAGTCGCTGTCAGCAAAACTAGTAACAATATTATTGCCACTGTTCTTTGAATAAACTAGACCAAAGTGCAGTGTTCCCTGAACATATCGAAGGATACGTTTAACAGCATTCTGATGTAAAGTTGTTGGTCACTCCATATACCTACTAGCAATTCCAACCGAATATGCAATGTCAGGCCTCGTGTGTACCAGATACCTCAGCCCACCGATTATACTTTTGTACTGGGTCACATCAACAGCTTTGCCTCCTTCGTCTTTATCAATCTGCTCTTTAGGATCCATAGGGTACTTTGTAGGATTACACCCCTTCATACCAGCCTTCTCTATGATTTTCTTGGCGTACCCTGTTTGCCTCAGCTTTATATATCCCTCTTATTGTTCGACTTCAATTCCCAAGTAATAGTTGAGTTTGCCCAAGTGAGTCATCTCAAAATTCTGACTCATTTGCTGCTTGAAACTCTCGATTGCCTCTGAATTATTCCCAGTAACAAGTAAATCGTCCACGTACACTGCTATTATTAGTTTGACATCTCCATTCATTCGAGTGTACACTCCATATTCAGATGAGCATCTTTTAAAACCAAGCGAATCCAGACAGAAATTAAGTTTCGCATACCAGGCCCGAGGGGCCTGGCGTAGTCCGTATAGAGCCTTCAACAACATGTACACCATATTCTCTTTCCCTTTCCTTTCAAATCCTTCGGGCTGAGTAACATACACATCCTCGCTGATTTCTCCATTTAAGAACGCCGTTTTTACATCCAGGTGATGTACTTGCCATTCGCTTTTTGCAGCTAGAGCCAATAGTAGTCTAACAGTTTCCAGTCTTGTTACTGGCGCATATATCTCGTCAAAATCAACTCCATGTTCCTGGGCATAGCCTTTCGCCATGAGCCTGGCTTTGTGCTTGATTACTTTCCCTTCTGCGTCCTTTTTCAGCTTGAAAATCCATTTCAGGCCAATTATCTTCTTTCCACTTGGAGGTTCTGTGAGTCTCCAAGTTTTATGCTCTTTGATTGATTGCATTTCTCGTTCCATGGCTTCCTTCCAGTTTCGATCTTTGATGGCTTGTCTAAAGTTCATGGGCTCCTCGATTCCCATGAAATACAGTTCCTCTTCTAACTGAACTTCTTCTGTTTCACCATAAACATCCTCGACTCGCCTGCTTCTTTTGGGTTCGACACTGTCATCGTAGTTCTCAGAGTCGAGACTATGACTTGAGGTTCGAGATATCTCTGATGTTGGTGATTCTGGATGACTACTTTGCCCGTTTTCAGCATCACTTTGTTTGTCTTGGGAATCACCGCCTTCACTATTGCTATGTTCGTCTTCACTTTCTTCACCTTCGACAGTCCTTTCTCCTAGCCCTGGATATCCTTCGACAGTGAATGTCTCCTTGAATGCTTCATTAGCACAATCCATTTGACTCCACATCCAAGCTTTTCCTTCTTCGAACGTAACATCTCTACTGACATGACTTTTGTTATTGATTGGATCCAACAGACGGTATGCTTTGGTTCCAGGTTCCTTGCCTAGATTAACAACTTGCTTACTCCGGTCGTCCAACTTTCGTAGTTGTTGGCTTGGAATCTTCATATGTGCCACACACCCAAAGACCCGGATGTGACCAATGTGCGGTTTTCTGTCATTCCATGCTTCGAATGGTGTCCCTCCTGAAAGTGCTCTTGTTGGTAGACGATTCAACAAATATATTGAGTTTCTGACTGCCTCACCCCAGAGAAAAGAGGGTAGTTTCATCTCTTTCAAGCAACTTCTGGACATCTCGATCACTATTCTATTCCGACGTTCGACTACGCCATTTTGTTGTGGCGTATATGGAGCTGTATAGTGCCTCTTAATCCCTTCTTCCTCACAATATGCTTTGAAGTCGTTTGACATAAATTCTCCACCTCTGTCTGTTCAAAATGCTCTAACCCTTTTTGTTGGTCCTCTCTCAACCAACGAACAGAATGTCTTGAATGCATTCAAGGCTTCACTTTTGTACTGCAAGAAGTAAACCCACATATATCGACTATAATCGTCTACAAGGAGAAAGAAGTACCTTTTCCCAGAGGCTGTTTCAGGGAGAATGGGACCACAGAGATCGCCGTGAATTAGCTCAAGTGGTTTTGTGGCTTGATAGCTTGATTTTGATGGAAATTTCTTTCGTGTTTGTTTCGATATCAAGCACCCCGAGCGTACACCGTCTATTTGAGTAATTTTAGCCATTCCATCGACCATTCTTTCCTTTGTCATTAGCGAAAGAGCATGGTAATTTACGTGACCCAAACGCCTGTGCCACAGTGATGACACTTCCTCTTGTTTTGATAGTAAACATAGATCCTTTGGAGTATTGAGAATAATTTTATAGAGCCTATTTAGAGATTTTCGTACCTTCATGAGTAGGCTGTCTTGCGTGTCGTAGACCCAAAGTAATTCTCCCTTTATTGCAATTCGATTTCCCTCCTCGGTCAACTGCCCAAGGCTGATTATATTGTTTCGCAGTGTTGGTATGTAGTATACTCCCTCCAGAGTGCAATGTTCACCATTTTTGCACTCGAACATCACGTCGCCTTTTCCTTCAATTCTTACTGTGGAACCATCCCCGAAGCTTACCTCTCCGTTTATTCGTTCATCCAGTCTAATGAATTTCGACTTGAAACCCGTCATATGGCTGGATTCTCCATTGTCCAAGTACCATACATTGGAATTGTTTTGCACTTTACACAACTGGGATGGTACAACCTGGTCTTCATTTAGTTGAGTAACACTGGAGTCTTATTTCGAACACATTGCCAAAAGCAACGCTGGCTCATCATCTTCGCATTTGATCATGTTCGATTCCTCCTTATGCTCCCTAAATCGCCTTGGTTTTCTACAATCTACAGCAAAATGTCCGTAACCAGAACAATTGTACCACTTTAAGCTGCTCTTGTCTCGTCCTCCTCTTCCTTTATAGTTTGATGAGCCCTCTGATGTCCTTTGCTTAGTCTTCTTCAACCATTCTTCGCGTGAGAGCAACAGCTTTCCTTCACTATGTTCACGTTTCACCCATTCCTCTTCAGTAAGCATCAATTGTCCATCATTATTAAGTTCTCCTTTCCCACTGCCTCGCATCCTTTCCTCGTGTGCTTTCTACGAACCCACTACCTCTTCCACAGATAATTTTTCCAGATCACTAAATTGTTCCAATGTGGAGACAATTTGCAGAAATTTGGACGACATGGCACGTAGCAATTTTTTTACCACATAGGACTCCTTCATCTCTTCTCCTAAGGCTCGTATGTTGGTTACGAGTCCGTTCAATTTCAGGTAGAAATAATCCAGCTGTTCATTCTCCTTCATGCTTAAGGATTCAAACTCCGTTTTCAATGTTTGAACCTTTGCTTTCTTGACACGGTCGGCTCCTTGACACATAGTTTTCAGCCCATCCCATGCCGCCTTTGCTGTACCTTTCTCTGCAATGGACAACAGTAGATCCTCAGGTAGACCTTGATAAAGCATAGCCAAAGCAATTTTATCCATCTTCTCTTCAATGGCTGCTTTCGGATCACTTGGTTCTATGGCTGTCCAGACTCCCTGCGCTTGCAAATACACCTTCATTTTCAAAGCCCACGTCGTGTAGTTGGTTCTGGTCAGAGTTGGATAGCTCAGACCAATTTGATCCTCCCACTTTCCGTTTGTTGATATCCATCGTCGACACCTTTGGCCTTCACTGAGAATAACAAGGCTCTGATACCAAATCTAGTTGAAACACCTGTAATATTTTTATATTTATATTGATGTATAACAGAAATGCACCAGACTTTGTTTTGCCGAAGGGCAAAAACGAGTATATATACTCCTGGAATACAACTGAAATAGCTAGAAATCAGGACAGACTACTTGCACTACATCTACCATCCTGACCAATTCAATCTCCTAATATGCAATCATGTATTGGGGTTCTAGCTAGAACAAAAGTCCCAATATGGTATGATTCTTGGATACGTGTTCCAAAAGAAAGAAAAGACAAGATTTGGGATTGTGTGTAGGTAAAAAAACTGCATCTCATAAAGTAATTGAATGTTTATTTATGTTAGATTATGACTGCCTATTAAGCTAACACATGTGTGCTAATTAATAAAATGCTTATATATATATAGATGGCATTTATTGTACCACCAATAGCAAAAAAGATTATTTGGAAATCGGTGTGCCAGAAATGGAGGGAGTTTAAGAGCCATTTGACAACCGATTCTGTCCTTCCGTATAGGAATCAACTTGAATTGATAAAGTTTCCTCCGGCTGACTACTCCTTTATCGTGAAGGCGTAGTGGGACATTTTCATTGCTAGCCATTTAAGTGATGAATTTCTGGTGAGTTTTTCACCTTATTTGTTTTACAAAGTTCTTGATAGTATAATTAGCGTGACAACTTTGTTCCTTACCTTTTTGTGTTTGTTCTTCAAGGAGATCCACCATACACAGCAAACAAGGAGAAATATGAATGAATATCCACATTGCATTTCTCGAGAGGGTTATTCTAACCTAGAGCAGGAAATGGTTAGTAATCATGATACATATCACTTTCAAGCGTGCATGATAAAGATATTTAATTTTAAGATGTCTTGCATGATAAATGACACTGTATTATTTTTTAAACATCTTTACAGATACAGCTCAAGGTGATTCCGAAATTGAGATACATAGATCTGATAGCTGGGTCCGTGCACGTCAGGATAAAGATGGGAACTTCAAGTGGTAAAAAGTTAAAATAATTACTCAAAACATTGTAAGCTATTTAGTTCTATTATAAACACATTTCTCTATCACCACATAACTGTGTTGTTAGTTAACTATATTTTTTTGTCAATTTTTAGGAGATTATGAAAAAGAAATTTGATGAAGGGGAAGTGACGTTGGAAGGCACTGACGATATCTTGACCAAGGTGCTCAGTACCTCTGAGCACGGAGGAAGGGTACGTGGCCAAGGGGCATATGTGAAGCAGTCTACATACTTTAATCTTCCAAATCATAAGAAAAAAGGCAAGACAATAGAAGAGAGAATTCAAGAGGGTGTTCAAAGATACATGAAAGAAAAGAGTGAGAGGATAATTGAACAGCGAAATGCTTTTTGGGCTGGAGAGATGGATAAGCTGAAAGCAGCTTTATGTGGAAAAAATATTCAGTTTAATTTAAGTCCAGATATTGGATCACAACAAGGGAAGTTGTTCGAAGGGTACACATGCTATTCTGAAGGAGTTGGACTTACAAGGTGTAAAGAAAAAATTGGACCTCATTGAAGATGCAGAAGTTGAGGATGTTGGAGGAGAAACACACATTGAGAAGAAGACTGAGGTGGAAGAAAAGAATGAGGAGGCTGAGATTGTACAAATTGAGTATGATCATCAAGTGGCGGTTGACAAGGTGTGTAAGGAAGGTGATGAATTGGAAGTTGAGGGTTCTACATAATGGGAATTAACAATTGACTCCCCAACAAATGTTGTTGCCTATGCAAAAATAGATACTGTTTGTGACGTTCTTCATGGGAAACCACTCGAAAAAGAAAATGCACGAGTCTCTATCACTCGTGTTATCCAAGGATCTGTAAAGATTCCTTTCCCAATCCAAGATGAGATAGTGACTATCGGAACGTATATTGCATGGCCGAGAGACCTAATAATGGAAGTCAAGAGAGACAGGGTAGCAATGAAAGGAACAACAAAGGTACAATTGTTTATAATTATTAATTAACGATAAAATATGTTACATTTTTTTTGAAACTTTCATTATTTTTTAAATGTACAGGGTAAAATCATAATTTAAAATTTCATTTACTTAACATGTCTACCTTCTATAACAGTTTGCATTCTCATTTTTCTTTTAATTTTTCCGTTTCAGGGAGTTAAGAAAATTGTGCAAAATAAGTGGAAAAAGGTAACAGATTGTGTCTTATAGGAAGAGTATATGTTGGACATGGGTGTCGATTACCCCTCGATATTGAAGGGTTTGTGGCTTTGGGCCAAAAATGCCTTGACCGATGGCCAAGTAAGCACTTTTCTTCTCTCCCAAAAAGCTTTTGGATCAACCAACAAGAAGGCTATCTTTTTATCGGATGTGCATGTTTTGTGCTTTGGGGATGAAATATCAGGTTCCATCATCTTCATGTTTATTAAGTGTCGAAGTTCATAAATTTTTTTTGACTTCATGAGTACTTGTTGAATAAAATTTATAATTTGTGATGATGTATCTCTACTTCTTATACAGTGTACTCCAGGAATATCTGAAAAAGCACAAGATGTCTAACATGGTAGCGTTTGTCGATCCTGTGATAATAGGCACCATTGGGTGTGGTACTGTAGGAGATAGGTCGTGAGCCCTATCTATCAGATTCAAGAATGCTCAGCCAGGCCAAATATTTCTGCTACCATATAACTCTGTGTTAGTATTGCTATTATATATGTGCCTCATTTTAGTATTGTTTTGTGCTTATTGTCATCTCTCCTGCATGTAATGTCATGATATAGCCATGATTTTTATGTTCTCATTTATCGTGTTCATGATTTTTAGGAATCATTGGACGTTGACAGTTGTAAATCCAGAATATTCACAAATGGTTTATCACATGGACCCTTTGAAGCGCCGAATCGCAGAAGAAGAATGGATAGAAGTGGTTGATAAGTGAGTACCACATCAGAATGATATATCTTCTGGAATCACTTTTAACAGTTAATAAGGAATATGTCTGAAAATTACTTTATATTATATTCTTATAGTGCCATTAAACTCTACAAGGACAAAGAAAAGAAGTTTCTAAAGAAGAGAATAATGTGGGAGAATCTAGCGGTAATATCTTTTTCGTAACATATATCTTACCTTTTTCTCTTTTTTTGCATGGATATATTTTTATATATTTTTTTAATGTTCTTTAGGGAGTTCCTCTCCAAAATGGGAGCAAAGACTGCGGTTTGTTTATCATGGGTTACATGAAAGAAATATGTGAAGATAAGGAACTCAAATTTCCTGAGAAGGTAAGATTGCAATTTTCATTTTTTTTTTTTGCAATATCCAAGTGTATTGTGGGAGAATATATATCTGACTTTAACTATTGTTGCTATTTTCAGTGGCTATGCAGAAGTAACCATGCTTATGGTAGCACTAAGCTCAATGCAATAAGGATCGAGTGGGCAAAGTATTTCATGAAGAAGCATGTTACGTGAACTATGGCATATATAACTGGAAATTTTGGGTTGAACATATCGTAAACTTTTGGGAATTTCACTGGTAGTTTAATGTACATTTGGCGCAAATAGTATAAACTTAAGTGAATATTTGGTGTCTGCCTCTTGAACAGAGTCTTATTTTGTGAATGTTAATCGTTGGTTGGAACTTAATGTTAGTTGAGTGTAATGGTGAATTTGTTGTTTGGATGAATTGGTTGGTTGCTTGTAATGGTGAATTGGTTGTTTGGATGAATTGGTTGGTTGCTGGTAATGGATGATAGTAGTTTGTAATGAAATGATGGATTGGTTTTCTGATTTTTGGAATGTTCATTTTATATTGTAACCTACTGTTGTATGGATATAAAAAACCATTGTCTAAGCTGCTTTTAAGCAATTAGGGCACTTATTGGAATGCTTGTTATATTGTGTATAACACAATACTTTCAATACATAAAAAAAGTATTAAGTCTTTAACACTAAAACATTGCTTTTTAATAACTAACCTTTGTGAAAAGAAAACTCATACAACCTATGTGAAAAACAAAACCATTGTCTATACATAATTGCTATATGAGACAACGGTTATCAACAAAACTTTGTTACAAGAAAAGTCATACAACATAAAAAAAACCATTGTCTATACATCCTTTTTAGACAATGTATATGCTTTTAGAAACCGTTGACTAAAGGGAAGGAGAACAACTCTTAGTTTTGTAACCATTGTTGTCTATACAGCATTACCACAACAATTCTTTAGACTTGAAAATGTTGTCTATTAACATATACAACAATGACAATCTATTTCAACGGGTTGTAAGTTTCATTTTAAAGTTCTAGTCTTTATGACATTATATGACAAGTATTTCCTGTGTTCAGGAAACACTTGAGTTATACATTCTTTGACGATGGCTTCTATATAAACCGTTGTTGTTTCTGGAAATTTTACAACGATTTATTACATAATTCAGTTGTCTTTAGAGCCTCAGACAACAATCGTTAATCGTTGTCTAATACGCGCATCAGACGACATCGCCATACTCAACGGAAATTTCGGGTGTCAGACAAAGGTGATAAACCATTGTGTCATTCGATTTTCCTTGTAGTGCACATCCAACCACCAACACATCAATCCTCAAAACTAACCACAAATCCATCATCATCATTCCGCAAAATTAACTACACATCCATCAACATTCAATCCGCAAAATAAACTAGCAATTTGCAGAACTGCCTACAAACTAGCAATTCAATCCACAAAATAAATCTACCATTAGCAATTACTACATCACTTAACAAGCATACTAAACTGTCAAGACACTAGAAACTTAACCTTGTCCACAACCAAACTGGTAACCAAATTTTCAAGCAGTATTCTAGCTTTCAAGTTGTTAACCAAATGTTTACCACTTAATTTAAAGAGGCCTTAAGTACTAGAAGCTATCAGATGTGCTCTTGGATGAATTTGAGAGCCTCAATACGTACTTCGTCAAGCTGGGCCTCGTTGTACGTCGCTCGAGTCTTCGGCAGCCACTAAATAATTCAAGCAAACACAATTAATCAAAAATGAAAACTACACCATTATAATTCAAAAGTAAAGCATTAGAAAAAAAAGACACACACCATTGTAGCAAAAGTCAATCTTGTATCATTGATAATTTCTTTCATGTAGCGCATTACTACATAAGCACATTCATGGCCACCGTGTTGCTTGGGGGATCCCTATTCCAAAAAATAACTTTACATATCAGACATACTACTTATCATATAAACCATATATTAATAATAACTATGTACTGAAATGAACTCAAATGAAGTAAAAGTACTTACACTCAGAAACTTCGCCTTGCCCGGCGTCTGGTTGCCCCTACCAGTTTCCGAATTAAAAGATTTCACTGCCCTGCATGAAAAATAAAAGTGATACAATGTACACAAAAAATCATGAATTTTCATCAAAATGTTACGGTAAATAAAAATTTACCTTGATAATGCTTTTTCTAGTTTCGGAAACTGTGTTGGGTGAGGGAGTGGATTGAGAAAATAAATTTCACCTTCCCAAATAATAACAAAAATCCAATGCATACTGTTTTTATTAAAAAACATACCAAAGTCAGATTTTTAGTACTATCCAGTTTTTTAGTATCGTAACATTATATAAGAATTTACTTCTGATTATGCGGAAAAAAGAACAGCCGATCCGGGTTGCCCTCCTTCAAACGGTTAACAATGTAAGCTTCAAAATCAGCATTCAAATTAAATGTGGATCCAGGGTCAATAAAAGCAAATGTCTCTGCCAGTTCTGTTCGTTGACTTATCTCAGTATGCTAGTGCCTACCGAAAAAAGATACCAACATTAGAAGTAGAGACAATTAGAAAAATACTAACATTAGAATGCATATCGGAAAAACAAAAAAAATGTAACTTACGCCATGTAAGATGCAATTACAGCTTGCCCTAGCATTTCAAACTCTAACAACGCCAAAATATTCTCATGTAACAAATAAATTATATTTTCATGCCCAAACACATCTGACTTGTATTCAATCTGTATCGAAACCCCAACAGTTTTCATCGAGGTAGTTACATGTTTAAACAGTAAGGTAAAGCCCTTTGGCACTTTTGCACTTGGCTTTGCTTCAAAGAACTGTGCCTTCAATTTCTGCAACTCATCCCTCTTGTTTCTTTTATCTACACTTGGCTACGACCTCACATTTTTCTTAATCTGTAGATCATTAAACCATAAAAAATTTAAACACAATTTAATTTCTAATATCCTCACAAGCACCATTTTTATTTCAAAATTCAGATAACATATTAAATTTCACCGCAGTAGTTGTGTAGCTTATTAATTCCTCAGGCCATGCTACAAAAGAGCCAAGTGCATCGCGGACTGTCTCCAATTCACCATGGATCGGCACTGGAAACAAGGCATCTGGTTTGATGATGCCATCGATAGAGACACACTGATGTCCAAGTGGTATATTAATTCCATGGACTTTTTCTCTGTCCTCGCGAGGATACACCATACCAAATGCAACCTTGTTCTCTATCCTCTCGATAGATAGCTCATAAGATCTGTTCCCCTACATCATTTAAATGAACAAATTAAAATACTAAGGTAAAAAGAAATCATCAATTCATAGAAATTAAGAAATAAAATAAAAATACCAAAATTCCAGGAGGTGAAGGCCTAGGGGGAGCATCTGTAGGTACACAGTCGTCCTCGTCAAATTCCAGTACAATTGCAGCAGGCTGATTCTTTTCCGGTTGGTACCTTGCCTTTACTGACTGCATTGGGGAGTACTGATGATGATTGATCATTCCTGAACTAATCATTGCCTTCAGCTGAGCAATCTCTGCCTCAAGAGCTTGTGTCTTTTTCTCAATTTTTTCATCCCTTTGTCGATCACGGGCCATCAACTCTTCCTTTGTGATTCGAACTTTCTTCTCTCGTGGTAGTTTAAAGTACTGTTTTGGAGTAATGTACCCACCAACATCGCGGACCCTACCAGAATGCTCACGACTCTCCAAAAGCGTAGTCAAAATATCTTCACCTCCAGAAAATTGTATTTCACCATCAGGAATTCCCCATTCATTGAACGTGACTTTAGTTTTTTTCCCGCGATCTTTCTTCACAATCACTTTGTACATTCTGCATACACCACGTTTACCTCCAGACTTTGTTCTAAAATTGTTGGTTGTAGTAACCGTGGGTTGCTCTGAGTTGGCCTATTGAGGTTCTGATGCTTGAGCTGTCTGTGAGTCAAGAGTTTCTGATGCTTTGTCCTCAATCTCCAGTTGTTTAGTGGTAACATTATCTGAGTCCGCCTTTTTTGTTTTCTTTTGCTTTTTAGGTGTCATTTCTCTTGTTTTCCTTGAATGTGTAAAAACAACCTTAACAAATTAGAAAAAAAATACCCAGCTAATTGTATAATGCCACACTAATATGCATGCAATCAGTTAATTATCATGAAAATTATGCACAATTATCAGTTAATTATCATGAACAATATGCAAAATTCTAAATTAATAATCATGGAAAATATGCAAAATTCTTGATTAATAATCATGGAAAATTACACATAAATCGAACAAGTGAAACAAAAATCAGAGAAAAGCAAAATAAAAGACAATTTTAATTAAAACTATCATGAACAACTACAAAGTGAAAGCAAATTAAAATTAAATTGCAAGTCACTAAATATATGACTAGACGCCTATGACCTATCACTTTTTCACCCAAATCCCCTCAATATTTTGTCTTTTATTGCTGACACTTGCATCATCATAATCAGTTGGGTCACATATAGGGATATTAGAACAGAATTGAGGAGGGTTCCAGGAGGTGTCTTCTGCCGCATCTTCATTGTACACGCATGATAGTCTTGACTTGTCGACGATAGCACAATAGACCAATTAGCATCAGCTGGATCCTCAACATAAAAGACTTGGTTGACTTGATCAACAAAGACATATTTGTCCTTTTTGTGACCTGGTCGATTGAAGTTCACAAGTGTGAAACCAATATCATCAGACTTGACACCTCTATCACTTGCTACCCATGTACACAAAAACAAAGGGGCCTTAAATTCGTGGTAATCTAACTCCCATATTTCTTCGATAACCCCATAAAATGTTAAATCACTCTATGTGGGATTTATATCCTTAGCACTAGAGACTTGGACTGTCCTAGCAACTAGTGACACACTACTGTTTTGAACTACCCTTGCATTATCTCGTTGTTTTGTGTGGTATCGGACCCGGTCAACAACATAACCTTCGTAAGTCAACACTGAAAATGAAGGTTTTCTTGCCAACCATCTTATTGTTTCAGAAACGGCTTCGGAATTCTCCCTCACAATGCACATAAATTGACTTCAAATAAAAACATGACTTATAGAAAATAGTAATAAAAAAAGAAAAGAATGTAAACTAACTTTTTGTTCAAACCAATCAGCAAATTGTCGATTTTGTTCTCCCAATAGCCACTGTGCACTCTTTTTTTCCCTTGGTAAATCCCTTCCAAATATTTCTTATGCAATCTGAGAATTATTACATCAGATAAGATTAAACCATATGAAAAAGAACTTTAACACTTATAAATATACGGAAAAAATGTTACTTACATCACATATGGTTCCACTTCAGTATTATTAAGGAGGACTGTAAGATGTGCCTCATCTCGTTCTTCTTCTACTATCGACTTCATTGTCACACCGTCCATTGGACCAGAATTGTTATCTTCATCTTTCCGAAGCCCAACAGTTATACTACTCTCGCTATAGAACTTAGTGCAAAATTCTATTGATTCTTCTTTGAGATAACCTTTAGCTATACAACCTTCCGGATAAAATCGGTTTCTTACGTAACTCTTCAATATTTTATTGAATCGTTCAAATGGAAACATCCATCTATTAAAAAACTGGTCCACATAAACGCAATTCCCTTACTAAGTGGACTGTGAGATGTATCATAACATCGAAAAATGACTAAGAGAATATTTTTTCCAACTCACACAAGGTCAAAATTAGATCTAATTATAGTTTACTCAATTTCGACACATCAACGACTTTGTTGCACAAAGAGTTGAAGAAAAAGCACAATCTTATGATATTAACCCTAACATTTTTCGGAAGCGCGGAACGAATACAAACTGGTAGTAATTGTTTGAGGAGGATATGGCAATCACCGGACTACAGCCCATACAAATTCAGATCAATCATTGATACACAATTTTTAATATTTGATGCATGTCCATATGGAAGTTTTATATTGTACAATGATGACAACATTATTATTTTTTCTTTCTTGGACAAATTAAAAGGGGCAGGAGGCAAGTAAGTTCTTTTCTCACCCATTTCAAGAGCTAAATCCACCCTTAGTCCCATGTCAACCATATCAAGACGAGGGGCACTGCTATCTTTAGTCTTGTATTTCATATTAAGAAGTGTCCCAATTAAATTATCACACACGTTCTTCTCGACGTGCATAACATCTAAACAATGACGAACATGGTGAAATTTCCAATATTCTAACTAAAAAAAATTGATTGTTTTTTCCATGCAGATTCTACCTTTTTTGACTTCCCCCCCCCCCTTCCCAAAACTAAATTTGAGTTATTGTTGTTGCGCCAACACTTCTTCTCCAGTAAGCGGTTCAGGTGCATGACCAAATTCTTGTTCTCCATCGAAAGCTGCCCTCTGCCTCCTATAAGGATGATGGTTATTTAAATACCGACGATGACCTTGGTAGCACATTTTTTTACTATGACTTAAATATTTAGCCACAATTTTATCTCCGCATATTGGACAAGCCTTATAACCCTTATTGATGCAGCCCGACAGATTTCCGTATCCCGGGAAGTCATTTACTGTCCACATCAGAACTGCCCTTAAAGTGAAAAAAGATTTGGTATGCGCATGATACACGTTCGGTTCCCCTTCCTCCCACAATTTTTTTAAATCATCAATTAGTGGTTGTAGATATATGTCAATATTATTACCAGGCTCATGTGGGCCAAAAATTATTATTGCAATCTTCCTTATTATAGGCTGCTTCACATACGTTAAATGTTTCTAAATTTGGTGTGGGCTTCGCAGGAGTACAAGTACTACCAACAGATGACTTAGTACTATTAACAACCTCTTCTGCATGCCAAATCCAATCATAATACCCTAAACTAAAACCAAATTCGAATAGGTGACCTCTAATTATCTTGACATGATATTTCTTGAAGTTAACGCAGCGTGCACATGGGCAAGGAATTTTCTTCGGATTTTTAGTATTTTCCTCAGCAAATATCAAGAAGTTTTCGACACCAATTTCATATTGTAATGAATTCCTATCCGCTTTTATCCAAGACTTATCCATTTTCAACCACCTGGTATGTCACTTAAAATTTTAGTATAATTATAATGATTACATATTATGTATTATGACCTATTACAGTTTTATTGTAGCCTTATCTATATAATAGAAATCCAATAGTTTATATTGATCAAATGCAGGTATGACATATGATAGTAATTTGACTTAAAGTATAATAATCACAAATAGGGCATGATACATTTTCTAAGAAAAACTAAGCATTCTTGTTTAATCACTATAAACAAGTCATATACACATTTAAAAACCTTAAACAGATGCATGTTTTTCAGTCACTTACATACAAAGAATACATACAAATAATAAAAGATCAAAAGCATATGTAATTGTGATATAAACCATATAAAACATATGAAATTCAAATCATATGAAGCATACAAATAATGATCACAACTGGATAAAATATTTTTAAGAGAAATAAGTTAAGAAAGAGAGCGGGAGTACCTCTTAATTAGTAGAAACACTAGGCCGACACTTTGAACAACATCTGGGAACTATTGTTTCTTCTTCGCAACCCACAAAATTGTCCCTGAATATCAGCCAAATAATAAAATACTCAAACGACAACATTTAAGCTTTTCGTAAAATTCGAAAACTAAAACATAAACCTCCAGCTAAGAATGAAATAAATTAACAAATATGAAACAAAAATACACATCCAACTCATATAATTTCAAAATCGACCAGTAGAAAATCACAAGAACTTTCACACTTTCTCTTGATCGATTATGTCGGCAAAACAATAGTACTCAAACTTTAGCCGACTATTAGTCCAGATGGAATATCAACCAATGATAATTGACAATGCATAAACAAAACTACTCAACCCTATTACTACCAGGCCTCCAAGTCGAGTTTAACTTGTAAACTTGAATGTCAAGAATTAATAATAGAAAACATATAAATAAGAAATCAAACTTGCATCCAAAAATTATAAATTACAAATCCGACGATATAAGAAAGAAATAATCCAACATGCATCCCAGTAAATAACATAAAAATATTCATATAATATAACAACACATTTCAGAAATTCAAATAAGAAATTCAAAAATATAAAAGTACCTAAAATAACAACCACAACCAAGTAACATAGGTCCTGTAAAAAAACAAATTCAAAATAATTAGGGTTATATAGCAAATATATCGAAGTACATGAAAACCCCCAATTTAAGAGATTAGGGTTTTGATTTAAAAACCCCCAATTAAGAAATTAGGGTTTTGATTTTAAAAATTCCCTAATTTAAGAAATTAGGGTTTTGATTTAAAAAAACCCCAATTTAAGAAATTAGGGTTTTGATTTTTAAAAACCCCCAAAATTAAAGCTTACCAATTTGAAATTAGTGGTGACGGAGGTGAGTGCTGGTGGACGGAGGTGAGTAGAGCAGTGGTGAGTTGTGGTGGTGAGAGACGAGAGAGAGAAAGAGAGAGTCGGGGGTAGAGTGAGAGAGAGAGATAGTGAGACGAGAGGGGGGGAATAATTTAGTTTTAGTCGGGGGAGGGGGCTAGAGTGAGATGAGACGGGGGCAAAATTGATAAGGGGGGAAAATAATTGGTATAAAGGGGGGAATTAATCACAAAATTTTTACTAAGGGGGAAACAAATTGAAGTGGGTGCGCGTTGAATTTTTTTAGTCGAACTTTAGACATCGGTTCTAAAATAAGCGATGTCTTCAAACAACAAAGACATCAGATTAACGCGAGATGAGGTTATTACATCTTTTAACATCAGTGGTATTAGTAACCGATGTCTAATGTGTGATGTCTATTGAACATTTTCTTGTAGTGTTTTTCACTAATTGGCTACTCAGATTGTGATTATGCAGGATGTTAAGTAGACAGGAAAAGCACAACTAGAACCTGTCAATTTCTGGGAAATAGACTAATTTCTTGGTTTAGCAGGAAACAACAGTCTGTCTCTACATCAACTGCAGAAGCTGAGTACATAGCTGCAGGAAGTTGTTGTGCTCAGTTACTTTGGATGAGAAATCAGTTGTTGGACTATGGTATGAATTTATCCAAAATCCCTTTGTTTTGTGATAATACTAGTGCCATTAAAATTGCAGAAAATCTAGTCCAACATTCCAAGACAAAACATATTGAAGTCAGGTATCACTTTATAAGAGAAAATGTAGAGAATGATACAATTGATCTTCAATATGTGTCAACTGAGAAGCAGATTACGGACATACTTACTAAGCCACTTGATGAAGCTACCTTTGTCAAATTGGTTAGTGAGTTATAATGTTAAATTTTTAAGTGTCTGTTAAATCTTAACATTTGCAGCAAGGTATTGAATTCTAGTTATAGATTTGATATGTTCTCAATCTATGTTATAATGTTTTGTGCATAAATGGATTCAATGTTTACCTTGAGATTATGTAATAACTCTGAAATATGATAGACTCCTATACTTAGTCTCTGATTAAGTACTTAGAATTTTTGCATATTTGCTTAAATCTTTTAAATTTACAGAGTCTATACAATATCAAGCACATACTTTGCAGTTCTATTGCTAATCAATTTTGCAGGACATTCAAACGAGGCAAAGAGACAACACAATAGAAAAAGAATAATTTCATTAATTCTTGAAAATTCATTACAAAGGAAAGGAAATTACATGGCTTTTCTATGCTACTTTGTACTAAAGATAAAGACAAAGATTCCCTGCATATAAGCATGAAGCTCCCATAATGGTTGAGTTGGACCTTGAATGTCAGAGAGAACAACAATTCCATCCATGCACCTTCCTGAGCAGCTTCATAGTCTATCAGGTATAGTGTTGGATTGGAAAATTTTTATGTTCCAAAAGAACAGGATTCTCTTGACATCTTTGGCCATGCATTTAGAAAGCAAGAAGGGGAGCATGACTATCAATTAATTGACATCCTGCAGATGGTGGATCTTCATCCTCATCTATTTTCCTCTTACATGCCTATACTTTACAGGGAACACATGCATCAAGCTCCTTCTTCTTTCTCTCTCTCTCCATCTCTTCTTCTTCTTCTTGAACGATACGATTCTTTTGCTAAAACAAACTAGGAAACAGGTCCTACATGATCAGGGTCAGAAACCTTATGTTTATGCCCTTTAAGTTATTCGTGATCTCTGTCCAAACTTCCTAAGTAAAATTCGACATGGTAACGACGCTTAAACGTGATTCCCGTGTTTAAAAACACTCAAATTCATTCACCAATCTATATCCAAGAACTCACAACCCAAGGATTTCATTTATATCATCTTATAACTGTCTAAACATGCTCATAACACTAATCATTAGTTCAACCATTAATCAATCCACTAAACATCATGATTATCATGCAAATCATCTCTTAACCATACTATCACCAACCATTCTTAACATAATCACTAATAATCAAAGTATATCATAAGGGTGAGAGGTTTTATACCTTCCTTGGTACTTAGTATAGCCTAGCAATAGGTAGTATGTCCTTCTTTGATCCTTGATTATGCTTTACAAGCCTAAAACCTCAAGATCAAAACAAGAAATTCATAAGTTACTATTCAAAACACTATTCATCATCAACTTTGATTCAATTTTCAAGCATGATAACAACCATGGATGATGATGAGATTTAGAGATTACCTTAGTCTATGGATGAGGGTGATTTAGAGCCCAAGATCTTGAATTATGGTTGAGTAGAATTGAAGAAACGAATTTCTTATCTTTGGAGAAGAAAATAGCCGAATGTTTGCTCTCCTTGAATGCTTCTCTTTTGTTCTTGTTTTCTTTTCTTTTTGTTTTGTCTAATTACTTTTAATTACTTACCATCTGATTTTTGTGGCCATAATCAAGACTTGTCACCAATGACACCTCTCATTTTAACTTGTGGTTGTGGTGAAAGTGGTGACAAGGTGGTGATTCATCACCTTGTCATCACTTTGTCACCAACATGTCATCCCTATGTCACTCTTCTGCATCATGCTTATGTCATCATTTGTATCCTCAATTCTCTTATATATTACACTTGATGATCTCATAAGATACTTCCCCTTCGGTTAAGGTTTAATCCATAATTCGTTACGCTTTGGTCTCGTCGCTAAGTTTCGCGATAGTTTCAAGTGATTCTAAAAACGTTTCTATGTACCAATGCTAGGAGATACTCTCTTGATCTTTCCATTTCCTTGGTTTAATAGATGATCCTAGATTTCTCACCTTGTCTTAAGGTATGATCACGGATTTCTCATTCTACATACTTCCTTAACATCCTTGATTGTCTGATGAATAGTGATAAAAATTCGAATTTTACATTCACTTATTCTTCCTATACATCAATAATATAACCTTGAAACGTTCATTCCATATCATCCACATAGTGTGGTCTGAAAAAATTTCCATTAGCAAATTTACTATTCATCAAGGGCAATTTTACTATTCATCAAAAGATTTTTTTTTTTTTAACTAAGTCCAAAATTTGGGGTTATTACAAAAGACATTAAGATCTATCGTCATATTTCCAAAAGTGAGTTTCATCGGACCATTCCTACAGTTAATCAAAGCATTTGACGTGGCAAGAAAAGGTCTTCCTAGAATGATGGGAATTTGATTTTTGAGATTTGGGACATGTTAAGTTTCTAGAACAATGAAATCGACGGGGAAGACAAAATCACTAACCTTAATCAACACATCTTCCACTATACCCTTAGGAATTTTTACAGAACGGTCAGCTAACTAAAGAGTGATACTAGTCTCTTTAAGTTCGCCTAAACCCAAGTCTTGATAGACATATAATGGAAGAAGATTCACACTAGCTCCTAGATCGAGTAAAGCTTTATCAATGAAAGTATTACCAATGACAAGATAGAGCTAACATTGGACAACCAGGATCCGTATACTTCAAAGGGATTTGATTTGACAAGATAGAGCTAACATTGGATGTTAGGAAAGCTTTTCTAGGAACATGAGTGGTTCTTTTATGAGTACACAAATCTTTTAGACACTTAGCATAAGAGGGAACTTGTTGAATTGCATCTAAAAGAGGAATGTTAATCTTGACTTGCTTGAAGACTTCCAAAATCTTATCTAGTTGAGCAGATTGTTTGTTTGAAGTAAGTCTTTGAGGGAACGGGGCTTTCGGCTTAAAGACTTTTTCACTAGACACATCAGAATGGGGTTTTGAAGGTGGTCATCGGAGGGTGATGACTCATTAGATTGAACTTCTTCGGGATTCTCGGGATTGGAAGATTGTGTAAGACGAGGATTCAAGAGTAACGGATTTGGTTCAGATGTCACTACACCAAAATTGACTTATTGCAACCCCACAAAAGTGTATTGATAGACCCCAAAAATGTTACAGTAGATGTTTATGTAACGTTTTGGCCAAAATTCGGCGTTACATTTCCTGGAGTTGCCTATGGCCTCTATTGCAACATTATGTCCACTTATTGCAACACATTTTGTAATATTACAATAGCACTTTTTTGTATCACTTTGATCTATTTTAGTAACATATTTAAGGTGTTACAATAGACTAATGCAACACCTTCTTACAACATCTATTGAGTAAAAATGTTATAATGTCAGTTCATTATAACACTTTGATGCAACATTTTGATGCCTTTTGCAATACATTAAGGTTTTTTTGCAACAATTATCTGCAACATTTTTATCCCTATTGTAATATTTTTTAGTATTACTGGCAACACTTACTTGCAACACTTTTTATGAATCCAGATTACAATGTCCTATTTGAAACTTAAATATACCATGCACAAAAGCATATACCAAACCAAAAATGACATTTCAACTTTCCCAAATGGCAAATCCATCAATACACAAGTCAATAAACCACATACTTAATCAACTTTTATCACAATATCATTTAATATGTCTAAAGTCGAAACACATGTCGACTTACACCACGATACTACATTAAACTTAGTCTTTCATGTCAAAATACAAACATGTGAATCAATGTAGTCTCTTGGCTAACTACTATACCTACGACTAACTGATCTACAGAGGTTAAGGGGTAATACTATGTGTTGTATTCAAAATATATAACCATTCCACATCTGAATCAATGTAGTCTCTCGACTAACGTCATGCGGCTACCACCAGCTGATTTTGACTCTCTTGGCTGCTTGTATAAATTCCACCAGGGGCCATCGGACTGGCTGCAACTACTGTCTTTGCCTTTAAGATGCGTTCAACTGAAGAGATATAACAAATCTCAAGTGAAATTAGTAAACTTATGATTTATAGGATGGCTATACATGTCTCCCCACACTGGAACTTAATTGAAAAACAGAACAGGTTATACACATATAATCATAGTATCATACCATCTGGAATTGTTATATCGTCGGTACCAACAGACTTAAGAGTGCCCACTAGCAATCTAACCTGCAATTATTTCACTTCCAAGTGTCAAAATGAAAATAAGCAAAGGGGAAAGAAAGAAAAATTAAAACTGAAATAATGTTCTGCTCAGGCTGGGAAAACACTTTTTAATACTGATGGCCCGGTCTTTTAGAGATTAATCATCTAAGATACGATAACTTCCTAAATATACATTACTCTTAACAAGACATTGTTCCCATGCGAGAGCTTTGGATCCTTCTGAAATTGTTATAGGACTTATTGACATTATACAAACATGCAAAATACGTCTAAAGGAGAGCAAATATTGTTCGTGAGTTGAAGTTAACTTCTATATATTGTAGTTACTGTGGAATTTCCTATAGAAGAAAAACTGAGCTTCACACAAACTATCTCTTAAACTATTTGTTCATGCATTTAATATCTCATAGACTTTCCTGTTTGCATCTAATATTAACATTTTGTTCTGGAAATATGCATGAAATGAATTCAGGAACTTTTTATATATTTTTTACTGAACAAAGATACCAAAAATTGTGCAAGAGTACGGAGTGACAATAATCCTTTACCATACAGTTTACTTAGTAGACAGGAAAATCTCAGTTAGTGATTCCTGACAATATTGAAATACATTATATTATATAATTTGTTTAGATCTACACTGACATCCTACAAATTTGGAAGGCAATTTTAAATAGTCGTAGGATGAGTAACATCATGAAAATCATGTAAAACAGGGGCAGGGAATGGAGCTCAAAATCAAAAACTTGCTACGGGGAGCTAGGGCCACTAACAGGGTCAAGGTATCCAGCAGGAGAACTTGTAGCTGCTCAAATTTTGAAGAAAGTACTTAGTTCAATGAAGAAACAAGTTTACCTGCTCGACATCACGACACTTTCCCAGCTAAGAAAAGACGGCCACACATCAGCTTATAGTAATGATCATTCTGGAATGGATTGTAGCCACTGGTGCCACTACAACAAATCAGGCCAATTATGACGGAAATTTTACACTAAAATCGTCGCAATTGGTCCAATTACGACGAAAAAAATTCGTCATTTTTGCTCAAATCTTAAGTTCGGATTTTCGTCACAAATGTCATTCTCGTCACAAGTATGTCTTTCGTCATAAGTATCACTTTCGTCACAAGTATAATTTTCGTCATAAGTATAATTTTCGTCACAAGTATACATTTTCGTCATAAGTTCCATCGTGGAACCCACCTTTTTTAATAAATGAACACCCGTCGGAAGTTACCCAAAATCCGTCATAAGTTGGACAGGTTCCAGCCATTCTTGGCTTCCAAATTAAATCCCAAATCATTCCAGCTATTTTCGGCTTCCAAATTAAATCTCAAATCATCCCAATCTACATACAATCCAACACCATAATCAAACCTAAAAGTTTGTAACAAGCATCCACGCAATTAAACGAATTCAAATATAAAAATATCAAATTTACATAAATATTGTCATAAATCCATACTCGTGAACATAAATTAATTTAAATCATCCATTCACGCCAACAACTCGAATAAAAAAATTTCAAACTGTATATGCTACTCCATGTCATTTAGGAACTAACATTCACAAAGAATTTCTAAGCCTGGAAAGTACATTCACAGGAAATTTCTAAGCCTAGAAAGTACATTCACAATAGGTTGGTTGATTAAGAGCTGGGAACAATGGTGCCAACATAGCCACATCCCATGACGAGGAAGGCCATAGATTGAATATATAGGTAAATAAAGTAACGAGTGTTTCCATATGTATAGTCATAGCAAGCAGAGCCAAAGAGATAAGCTGAGACAGCAAGCTCCAACATATGCAGCCTGTAGATTTATCAACACTAATAAGTCCATATGACATTTTCGAAAACTCGAAAGCTCAAATAATATGATATGTGTTCACATACCTTGACCCGAGCCTGAATCGAGCTCTTTTCAGTGTTTTTTGGGGGCTCTTTTTGGTTGCACTTGCATCCCCTAGCTTTTCTGTGACAACCCATTCATTTGCCATCCCTGTCTCGAGCAGACCTATCAAGGTCGCCTTAGTGCGGTGCAATGCCATAACATTTTCGAAGAGGATCCAGAACATTAGCAAGTGCATGGACCTGCAAGGCAAAAGGCGAGCAAAATGATTAGTTTGATTTTAAAAAGTTAGTAATCACAATTTATACTAAGGGGTCATTTTTTTCGTCAGGAGTCAGGACTAAGGGGTCATTTGTTAAATATGAATGGTCGATGTTAAATGGCCAAGATTGCAGAATGCACCATGTAGTCTTAACAGTACCGAAGAATGAACAAAGTTGGAAAAAATTTGACCTTGGAGTTCCAGCTGCATTGAGCACGATGATGATGATAGGGATATAAACTGCTCCCCATTTTGGGATTACAACTTCAGGAATCCAACAAGATGCCGGTAGTATGAGACAGTAAAAAGAGAAGGTGATAATATGGGCAATAATCTTTCTGATGAGAAAGAAGCTGTAAATCACATATACTTTCTTATACCAAGTTACCGTCTGCAATTGAACAATGAAATGCACAAGCTAAATTAGTCTTGACACATTGCTTTCATTGGGAAAAACCACAGAAAATGAAAGGTGACAGCTAACCTTATTCCTAATGATCTCCATAAACATCTTCCTAAAAAGATTAGCAGGGCCACAAGACCACCGGTGTTACTGGAACCGGAATGCCTGGAATGTACTTGGTAATTCACTTTTTACCTACATCAAACAAAAATTAATAAATTTACATAACTCACGCAAAGCATTTGTTTGGTACAAAGTAGTGCAAAATTTACAACTACATCAAACTTGTAAATCTGAACCTGGAGATCTTCAAATAACATTCCAAAATGTTGGTTACAAATCAGCTGGAAGTTACCATTGAAGCCAAAAAAGGCATGAGTAGATGAACCAACTTCTTGCTCCACTGTAAAATGATAATCCAAAAGACATCTCTTGCATTCTTGTCAACAAGCACTCATCAGCATTTACTGCAAAACCACCCCAAATAAAACGTTAATATCACAACTTCTACAGGCAGAAAGTTGAGACCGGAACTTGCAAAATTTTATACAGGCAAAAAAATTACCAAATACCCAACGAGCTTGAACAAGGGCGATTTCTGGATTATGAACAAGATAGGGAATGGACCGGAGAAGAAAGTCTGGATCAGGTTGAAAATCAGCATCGAATATAGCTACATATTCGCAATCCTTCATGTACTGATGAGTAAGTCCATCTTTCAGTGCTCCAGATTTATAACCCTTCCTCAAAATTTGAACAACGATAAGCTTTGCATCCTCTTCTGTGTACTTCCCACCTCTTCTTGTAATAAACAATTCAAATCTCCCAATGGGTTTGATAAAATCAACTCATCCTTTTTCCAGAGTAAATTAGACACTCCTAGTTATAACATATCAGAAATTCATCTTAAAATCAGCAATACACAATCCACAACATTTATTTCAAGTCACCTCTGTTTTCTGCAGAAATGCAGATGTGATCGGCCCTACTACTTCTGCTTAAATTCAGATTTTACAAGTCTAATACCGCTGACATTTTGCGGGCACATTCTTAACATACATATCTATGACTTCTATTCTTTTAACCTTCACAAAGTTTGCCACTAAGACCATCAAAAGGCCGCTGCAACACAATCTATTAATTCTGAGAAGTACCAGAATTTCAGAGCTATATTCACCATTTAATTCATAACTCATAAAATTCAAGTGTAACAATCACCAAACTTTACAGACATCTTATTCATGTATATACCTACAACTTTCACGCTTTGATCAAATTAAAATTTGTCCTTTAACCTCTTCAAATTCAATATACAAAACAGGACATACCAAACTGAAATACGAAATGCAACTGTGTGCACTCTACTTAAACATTTTTAGTAATTCGAAGTATAATCCTTTTAACACTAAATTTTGATGAGTACCTTCTGAACAGAAAATACATCTTCTATTAAAATTTGAAGTCAAAACCAATTCATTAACATAGAGAAAGAATCTCAAAACTCAAGTCAAGACACACAAAAATTCTGCTATGTGCGACTTTCACTAAAACTTCCATAACTCCTTGCTCGTATACTTAAATTACGCAAGGTCAGCGCGTAAATAAACTAGAAAACATACAGAACAATTCTAACACAATGCTACTGTCCAGAACAGCTGTTAACTGCCCCAGAACAGAAGCACAGAATAGGGCAGAAACAGGATAATTTTACAACGAAAATCACTTTCGTCAAAACAACTAACCATATCATCCTTTTACACTTATCAATTCTTATCAACCATTTTCATTCAATTTATAACTCAATTACACCATTTAAATCAGATCCTTTTAAAGAAATACCTAACCAAAACAAAATATCAAGAACTATCCTTAACATAAAGAAACAAGGATAAAAGTTTAAGGATTATACCTCAAAACTTGCTATAAGCTTCACTCAATTCAAACCAATATCAAACAAGCTTAATAACAATATTTTCCCCAAATTTTCTGCATAAACCATAGCCTCTCTTCATCTCTATAACTCAAAAAAATCACCATTTAATTAAGTAATCAACCATATGTCTCGAGCTATGCAAAGAGTAGTCGAGGAGAAATTGAAAAATGAAGTTTATCTATCTATGTGTGTGTATTAATTTGTGTTTTGAAATGGGTTGTAAGAGATGATGTAAATTAGGGTTTGAGATGGGTTTTGAGAGAGAGACCGGAAAGGAGGATGGTGTGTGTGTGTGAAAGAAAGAGATAGAGAGAGATATGGGTGGAGCGAGATTAGAGTCGGAGACCAGCGGAAGAGAGGAGAGAGAGAGAGAGAGAGAGAGAGAGAGAGAGAGAGAGAGAGAGAGAGAGAGGGGGGGGGGAATGGGAAATGGGGAAAAACCGGGCGATAGAATTTTTGTTGAAGGGGGAAAATAATTTTTTTGTTGAAGGGGGAAAACATTTTCGCTGAAGTGTAACGGGGGGTAAGCTGGCGCCTTTCCTTTTTATTGAAAAAAATTAACTTAATTTTATAATTTATTTTTTAAAATTATTATGTTAACTTAAAATTAAATAAATACTATGTGCATTTACATGTTTATATATAATATAATTTTACAGAATTAATATATAATAAATTATTTATATATAACTAATAATTTAAAATTTGTATTAAACTATATATTAATTTAAAATACATTATTGTTAAATTTTACAACGTTTTTGTGAAGATGCGGCACAATAGAGTCTTTATATTTTTTATTATTTTTTCTCAATACTAGAATGAGTATCGATTAACATCCGTATGTTGGATCATCTGTATGCATATATTATTGTTTCCTATTTTAAAAAAATTAATAAAAATTTTAATTTAATAAACTGAATTCTATTTATAAATCTACAAATGTTTATATATATTTTGAGATTTTTAAAACTAGAAAGTAATAACATACTGAATATAATTTCGTGTATATATATATATATATATATATATCAGTTAAATATTAAAGAATGTATAAAAATTAATAGTCAAAATATAGTCAGTTTTTCAAAAGGATATATTTATTCAGTCAATCCAGCACGCCATCCGTTACCCAAATCAATATTAATACTATTTTTTTGTTAAAATTCCGTACAACCTAACCTTTTCATTTTTTGATTATTTTTTCCCAATACTAGAAAGAGTATTTATTAACATCCGTATGGTTTGATCATCAAAGAAATCATTAAAAAAATTATTCAGTGAATCCGACACGCAGTCCGTTACCCGTATCAGTATTAAAACTACATTTTTGTTATAATGTCGTACAATCATACCTTTTCATTTTTTTGATTATTTTTTCCCAACACTAGAAAGAGTATTTATTAACATCCGTGCGGTTGGATATTCAAAAAAGTTATTTAAAAAAATTATTCAGTGAATCCGGCACTCCGTTACCCGAATCAGTATTAATACTACATTTTTTTATAATGTCGTACAATCCGACCTTTTCATTTTTTTTATTATTTTTTTCCAATACTAGAAATAGTATTTATTAACATCCGTACGGTTGGATCGTCAAAAAATTTATTTAAAAAAATTAGTTAGTGAATCCGGCACTCTGTTACCCAAATCAGTATTAATACTAAATTTTTGTTATAATGTCGTACAACCTGACCTTTTCATTTCTTGATTATTTTTTCTCAATACTGGAATGAGTATTTATTAACATCCGTACGGTTGGATCGTCAAAGAAATCATTCAAAAAATTATTCAGTGAATCCGGCACGCGCTCTGTTAACCGAATCAGTATTAATACTACATTTTTGTTATAATGTCGTACAATCCAACCTTTTCATTTTTTTGATTATTTTTTACCAATACTAGAAAGATTATTTATTAACATCCGTACGGTTGGATCGTCAAAAAATTCATTTAAAAAAATTGTTCAGTGAATCCGGCACTCCGTTACCCGAATTAGTATTAATACTACATTTTTGTTATAATGGCGTACAACATGACATTTTCACTTTTTGATTATTTTTTATCAATACTGTAATGAGTATTTATTAAGATCCATACGGTTGGATCGTCAAAGAAATAATTAAAAAAATTATTCAGTGAATCCGACACACGATCCGTTATCTGAATCGGTATTAATACTACATTTTTGTTATAATGTCCTACAATCCTACATTTTTATTTTTTGATTATTTTTTCCCGAAACTAGAATGAGTATCGATTAACATCCGTACGGTTGGATCGTCGAATAAATCAATTAAAAATTTATTCGGGTTTAGGGTTCGGGTTTAGGGTTTAGGGTTTAGGGTTGAAAATTAGAAAAATTAGTGGGGCCCACTTTTTTCTGTGGGGTCCACCTTTGTTAATATTATTTTTTAATTAAATCGGGGGATCTTGACATCCATATGGTTGAATCATTGAAAAACGTTAAAAAAAAAACACCAATCCGGGACTAAACACTAGTTAGAAGTAATAGTCAAATCACTAGTTGACTACTATAATCTCGAAACAAATAAATTTATTTATTTTTAATATTTTTGGAATATCACTCAAATATATTAATCTTGACATCCATATGGTTGGATCATTAGTAAATAATTTTTAAAAAATTAAAATACAAATATTGGACTAAACACTTATTATAAGTACTAGTAAAAAACTAGTGACTATTTTATCTCAAACCAAATAAATTTATTTTTTTCTAATATTTTTGGAATATCGCTCAAACATATAAATCTTGATATCCACACGGTTAGATAATCGGGAAATATTTTTAAAAAAATCAAAACAACAATCCGAGACTAAACACTAGTTACAAGTAATAGTCAAATCACTAGTTGACTACTATAATCTCGAAACAAATAAATTCTAAATTTTCTAATATTTTTGGAATATCACTCAAACATATATATCTTGACATCCATACGGTTGGATCGTCAGTAAATATTTTTAAAAAAATCAAAATGCCAATATGAGATTAAACACTAGTAAGAAGTACTAGTCAAATAACTAGTTACTATTATAATTTCAAACTAAATAAATTTATTTTTTTCTAATATTTTTGGAATATCACTAAAAAATATAAATCTTGATATCCATACGGTTAAAAATCTTGACATCCATACGGCTGGATTGTCGAGAAATATATACAAAAAATTGGAACTTCCATCTTGAACTAAACACTAGATAGAATAATAATCAAATCACAAGTTGACTATTATAACCTTAAACAGAATAAAGGTAATTTCTCCTGAATATTTTAAAAATATCACTCAAATATATGAATTAGTTGAATCGTCAAAAAAATTCAAAAAAAAAATTGAAACACGAAAAACACATGTGCTAACTTACGACGGAATCCGTCATAAGTTATTGGACTCCAAAAATTTGAATTTCCCGCCTATTTTTGGGAAATTTTTGAATTTACCGCCAAATGTTTTTGGGAAAATTTTGAATTTACCACCCCAACAACTCTTTTATGACGGAAAAATCGTCGTAAATTTATTTAAAAATATTATTGCCTAGATTAACTTACGACAGAAATGTTTTTCCGTCATAATTGCCCAGATTAACTTACGACAGAAATGTTTTTCATTTGTAATTCTGTCATAAGTTCGACGCAACCAAAAATTATGTCGTAAATTTTTCGTCGTAAATGGTCAGATTAACGACGGATTTGTAATTCCGTCATAAGTTCGGCGCGCCCAACAATTTCGTCATAAGTTTTTCGTCATAAATGGTCACATTTACGACAGATTTGTAATTCCGTCATAAGTTTGGCGCGCCCAGCGGTTCCGTCATAAGTTTTCCGTCATAATTGGCCAGATTTGTTGTAGTGTGCCTTCCTGGATTGCCTGATACATGGAATCAACTTCTTTATGCAGCGTCCTAATGTGAACATATAGATATAAGGAACAAAAGTATAGATATTCAGCTTCCATTTCATTATATTATTTTGCTTGTATCATTCAACACCATCAATTATGTATTATGGGTCTTGAAGATAGGTAATTGTGTATGTCTACAAGGGTAGATTAGGGAAACAAAAATCAACTATAAAGTAACTGATCACGCAAGTTCAATTGTTGTGAATGAAATAAGAACAAAGTATGATAGTAAGTTTGTTAGGTCCAAAGTATCGTAGAAGGGGGGGTTGAATACGATACTCACAAATAATTTAATTTCGTTCGCGGATTAATCTTTCAGTTCTATAACGAAATCAAACACACCAAACCAAATCAAGTTTCGGGGAATATATCTTTTTATAAATATAAACCTCGAGGGGTGCTACAATTTCTAATCCGTAGATTAGCGTCAATGAGTTTAAGGTAACGCAAATACAAAACAATAATCAAGTTCTGAGCGCTATTAATTTCTCTGTTAATTTTCTCCGGCTCTTCTCTCTCTCAGTTATGTGTCTGTGTTGAATACCTTAACTGAAGAAGACACAATCTTCTCTCTGTATTAATTGTAGTCTGTTTTGAAAAACCATCGAATGAGAATTGTAGAAACAATCCTGGCCGTTGGATCTTCATCAACCTTTCAGAAAAGGAATTCTTTTCACCTGCTCCCATAATAAAAAACCATCGAATGAATAAAAAATCCATCGAATTAAATAAATTAATTTGTCATTCGATAGTTTTTAAATCAAAACTATCGGATGCCAAACTAATTTACTTTGGTTTTTAATTAATCATTTCAACTACCATTCGATAGTTTTTCAATTAGAAAAACCATCGAATTTCTCTTTCTTGTCTTTAGTCCATAAATGATTCCACTGAGCTTCTGGGTGTTTAAGAAATAGACTGTATCAATTTCTTCTGAGACGATAAAACAACTTGATCTTTTTAGTGTCGTCACCTAGTGCAACTGGTCTGGTTCACAGATGAATAACACTTGATCAATTCTTATTTTATATCTTCAATACAATGCTGCTGATACGTCCCTTGTCCTTCTGGTTGCTTCATCACTGGAATCCCATGGTACTGAACCCTAAATCATTCACATACTTCTGTCGTCTTGAAAGTCTTGTTTCTTTTGTTGTCACTGAGGCTTGAACATTTTCATGAACTTCTTTCCGTGACCTGTTTACGGACTTCAAGAATACATAACGTATTTTGATTTTTTGTGTTTACCTTTTCTTCTTTGATTCTGGATTCCTGTGCTTCAGTTAATATTATTGTCTGTCTTGTCCTTTGTTGAGTTGTAGTTATCTCTTTTAGATCTTATGTTACATTATGCTTTACAATCTCCCCCTATTTGATTGGATAGAGTTCGACAAGCAAATACTTCGAGGATAACTCAACTAACTAAGGAAACATGAAACTACTTAAAATAAGACAGCGTAATAATATTAATGCATTCTGGATCAGATATTTATACATTTCCAGATTTCATAATTCAAAAAACAATTAAACTTTATACAATGAAGTTGCTCCTCTAGTCTGAGCTGATAGTTCTCTTGTTCTTTGCTTCATCATTCAGTCCATTCCAATCTCACCTTCTTCAATCATTGGATCGGAGTTAGCAGCTTGATAATCAATCACTGATGGATAGTGCAGTGGTTCTCCAGGTTTAAGGATTGCTCCTCTGATGTGTCTTCCAATATACTCAACCTCTTGACCCACTCCACCCCACAACCATGCAATGTTAACATCTTTCTTGTTTGGCTTTGGCATGTTTGGCAGTCTGGTATGCACTTCCAATCCTCTTTCCACTCTTTTCCTATAGTAAGGAACATTCTCCATTAGAAATCTTCTAAGAGTGTCTGCTGCTTTGTCCTTCTCCGTTGAAGAGAATCCAGTGGATCTAAGATACTTCTCAACTGAGATTAGATAGTTGCTTGGGTAGTCCCTCAGTTTGTCCTCAGCCAAATAGCAGATTCTGAACAAGTCATTCGTCATGAATCTAACCATTGGAGGATCTTCAGTAATCTCTGGACTGACTTTCATCACGATCTCCTTAACATGCTCTCGGAGCAGTTCATTTAGCCTTGTAGTTCTTTGGATCTTGATGAGTATAGCCTGCAATTCTGTATATGTCCTCTGTTCTAAAAACTTAGTAGAAATCACAAATGTACCTTTCTCCAGAAAACTGATTAATAAGCTCCAAGCACCATTTGCTTTAACCCCAGCATTCAGACAGATTATAGAGCTTCTCAGTGCTTTGAAGTAAGTCTGATCATCAAGATTAGCACTTCTGATGTCCTAAATAATGACTTCCACCTCCGCATTGTCGTTGACTTGTAATCCGTCTTCAACTCCACAAAAGGTTTTATAAGCCATTTCCCATTCAGTACCATCTTTCTTTGCCAGATCTATCATCTTCTTCTTCCTCACTTCATTATACACCTTCATTCTCTTTAGCTTTTCACTTCTCAGAATTGCTTGCTGTTTTTCTTTCTCAGCTTGCCTGGCATCTATTGCAGCTCTCTGAGCTCTTATTGCTTCCAAGGCAGCTTCTTCTTCTGGTGACAGAGAATTTGATTCTTCTTCCATAATATCCTCATCCAAGATAGGATGTTCTATTGGTTCAGGATAATATGGTTCATGCTCCTCTTGAATAGGTTGCTCTTGCATGAATTCAAATTCCTCTTCACTCTTCTCTTCCTCCACAAGTTCTTCTATCCAGTACTGCCTGATAGGAATAGCTTCAACTGTTTCCCAAACTCTCCATCCATCCTTAGTTTGCTCCTTCTCCCCTTCTCCAACTTTCTCCCCCTTAGTTGAGGAATCCTCGATAAAAGCATCCTCAGCATAAAAGACATTAGAAGGATCAGGTTGTTGAAAGGAGGGACCAGGTTGTCCAGATTGTTGGTTTTTCAGCATACTCCATATAGACTGTACTCCATCGCCTTGATTCTCCAAGAAATCCATAAGCTGCTTATTAAAGTCATTTATAGAAGCTAACGACAGGTCAATGTTTTCCAATCTTGAGTTGGTAGTCTTTTCCATATGATCCAGCCTCCTGTTGAGTCTAGACTCCACTCTTGAAAGGTTGTCCATTGCATCCTTCACCCGCGCTTGACCATCCCGGATAACCAGAACGTCCTCTTTCAAAGCTTCATGTCCCTGGGACAGTGCAGTTACTTCATTCATGAATCCATCTTTAAGCTCCCTTACGTCCATCCTCAAATCGACCAGCTCTTCCATAGCTTCCTTCTTTAAGGAGTCCACTGCCTGCTTCGTACCTGTTATAGTGCCAGATGCACTGCCAATGACCCTGAATGTTCTTCTGGAATCAGCTGCAGCCAAGTCAACTTTCTCTTGAATAGACTTTAAAGAAACATTGTCTTGACTGGAGGTGATCCCTTGGTCAAAGGAAGGTCGCAGTGGAACCTTGAATAATGGATTTCCTTCTTTATCATGAACTGTCATCTCCTTGAGGGAAGATTGAACTTGTAGCTCTCTTTCTGTTGGTAACAGCAGATCATCAATATGAGTTAGGGTTTGGGTGTCACTCCTCACGTTTGGCTCTGGGTGTTCACTCACAGTTTCTGTTCGTGTTTCACTCATTTTTCCTTTCCCACTCAGGCCAGGTGTAAGTGTTTGTGTTTCACTCAAATCCATTGTGCTGGTTGTACCTGCAGAAGAAAACACCGTAGCCGTCCTTAAGGAGGTCACCGGTGGTGCAATGGGGCTTCGCAAGTCCCCGTCCTTGGTTAAACCAAGTTGCTGATCATCCTTAGATGATATATCCTTTATAGGATCTAGAGTTTGAATCTCTAGGGGGTTAGAAACAGGCTCTTTTAACAGCAGAGATCCCGAATCTTCCCCGTGAGTCTGTAAAGACTTCACCTCAGTTGACTCCTCAATAGTAATTGATTCACTGTCAACGAGTTGCCGATCTGCACCTACGTCAGACCCTTTACCCGCAGGATCCAGATATGTTCCATCTGGGGAGGTAGACAATGACCTTTTAGATTGTGCATTTAGGTCAAAGCCTTCTCTCGACGTCTGTGAAGACCCTTGGTTCAGAGAACCTTCAACCAGTGAACCTGACCGTAATATGGTCGGAACACCAGTTGCTTCCGTCAATTCCTCCTTACTTGATTGAGCTATTGGTTCAGATATTGCTTTCGTTAGCGTAGCCCAATCAGCATCAGAAAAATCAGTAAAGGGCTCTTTGAATGAGAGAAATGAAGTATCAGCAGTTGCCTCAGTTTCTGTTCTTCTCCTTTTAGAGGAAGGCAGAGCTGCTGTTGAGGGGTGTATCTCCTTATGTGGTGCTGCTTTGGCACTATCTCCCTCTACACTCAGGGATGTTTCTTTACTGGGTATAGGAGAGGAAGGAGCATCATTTATGTTTTCATTTGGCTCGTTCAAAGGCTCTTCGACCGAGGTTAGAGGTTGTGGGTTTGCAACCTCCTGGTCTGGAATGGCCACTGAGGGCTCTGGATCAACATCCATTGTTGTGGTTCAGGAGCCAGTTCAGGTTGAGGAATGTTACCTTCATTTACCTGTTCCCCTGGGGGTAGAAGTGGTAGGGGCACCGTTCTTAGATATTCAAGTTTGAACAGTGGGCACCCCTGGAAGATGATTCTTTCTTATCAGAGCGGTTATTGCATTGCTATTTATCTTCATGCACTTCATGGCCTCCTCTTCGGCGAATGTCTCACGCTCATCATCTGTTAAGATATCATTGAGAATTAGCTGTAGGAACCTAGGATAGAAACAAAGCACATCATCTATGCCTGTTCTTTCATCCAGTGGTCCCATGTCAGGTAATGCTTAAGGAACTCTCCCACAAAGAAGTTAGGTTATTGACTTCTTATGAGAGTGAAGAAAGCATGTATCTCCTCAGCTGTGGAATCTGGAACATGCTGTTAAAGTCATGTTCCGTCACCCTTATTGTTTTGCCCCCTGGCACAACAAAACTGAAGGATCTTACGTTATTCTCACTTGTATCCGTGGCGGTTGTGTACAACGCAGTCAATTGATCAAAGCAAAGGACTATGGGAGTACTCAAGGCGTATGCCACTGACGAACGTGTGTTCAGAAACTCTGCCCATGCACGAAACTGTAAATTCGCAATGGCTTGCAAGTTTTGAAACGAGACATGATTAGTCTTGGTTACTTTTAAACCAAAACTAAAACCAACTAAATTTAATTAATTATTACTAATTAATCAAACTTGACACAAAATACCCTTAAAACAAAATTACCCCTTTTCCAAAACAAACACAACTTCGAATCACTATTATCAAGAACCCTACTTTTGGTAACACAAATAATCACAATTATCTGAAGAAATCAATTGAAAACAATTAACTTCTAAAGAACAATAGTGAAAATAGTTTTCTTAGAAACAAGTTCTTGAGGCAGTGATGTTCTTGGTTATATGTATTCTAGTAAGTATAAACAAAAGCCCTTAGATCTGATAATAAGAAGAAAAAAAAACGTAAGGGGTTGTTAAATACTTATTGAATTGACAGGGGCAATATTGTCTTTACAGTGTTCGATGTTTTTAATAGTATGTTCGATGGTTTTCAGTTGGGGGTAAAACTGTCAACTTTACTTCGATAAATTTTGAAAAATAACGAAGAGTTTGAAAATCAGAATTTAAAAAGTTTTTCTGAAAAACTATCGAACTTGTTTCCTTTTAAAGCTTGAAAAACTATCGAGGGATCCTTTGTGGAAAAACTATCGAGAATTAAAATAAAGGAAAAATTAATTCTCTCAGATAGATTTTCATTTTAATTCAAAAACCATCGAGAATTTAGATAAAGAATTAAGAAATTCAATTCGATGCTTTTTCAAATTTCCTCAAAAAGTATCGAGAAATGTTTTCAATAGTTTTTCTTTTTCCTTTTCAAAAACTATCGAAAATTTATTTCGATAGATTTATCTATGTACTTGAAAAACTATCGAATTTCCTAAATTCAATATTTTTTGCTTCTGTTCAAATTCTAGAACCTGTTCATGTTCTAAAATTCAAACCTTTCATTTCCTTTCAAGTTTTAATTCTAATAAATCTTTTCAAATTTACCAAAATCAATTGTCAACAGAAAATTCACAATTTTCTCAGAATAAAATCGACTAAATATCATTGAATGATATTAACCAATTAAAATCCAATAAATTATGCTGTATATTTATTTTATGTATTTTAAATTATGGAGCAAATAAGATATTGAACTGCTTCAATTTCCATAATTCAAATTTCATAAAATAAATAATAATAAATTAATACTAAATATCTATGAGCTAGATATTAGCACTAAATTATTAATGTGAGGACTGGATGTTTGAAGACATGCTTTCGAAAGAAATGATACCTGTTGTCAAGGTGCATTGTCGTGGAGTGGTCCACAGAGTTGTTGGAGAAGAATTTATTTCCTTTTATCATAAAAAGAAATCAATCTTCCTCCACGAAGTTGACAGCTTCTAGAGATGCTTCTCCTGTCATTTGGGTTGACAGCTTACGGAGATGCTTCCCCTGTCTTTCTTACAACCTGCGTATTTTATATCTAAATAGCTAAACATGTTAACAAGTATCTTTAGGTTACCATATTCTAAGATTTGGTATTCCCTTAAGATATCTAAAAATCATGTTAATAGCTATAAGACTAGATTTTCTTCCACTCGGAACCTTGCACATTGGCAACTTGAGAATAAAATATGTGGTGTCAATTTGCAGCTAATAACTTAATGAGACGCATACCTCTCTAGCTTGTCATTTCTGTCTTTTACCTGATTTGTCCTGATCAAGCTTTAGTGGCTGCTGTTGGCAGGGAGTCTTGGCATGTCTAGAATCTTCTCAATTGTGCACATTCAAAAGATTCTTGACTTACTTTTATTGCCATCACTCTTTTGGCTTACTTGTGCTCCTAAAAGAATTATTCTTCTGGCTTGCTCAAAGTAATTCCAAAAAGAATTGCAACTTTCCCAACTTACTCATCTTGTACATTCTCTGCAGTGACTTGGCAAATTTCTTGCACAAGTTTTCGTTAGTAGACCAACATATAATATAATCATGATATCATTGCACATATATGACATTATGTTTGTGCCTTATGACGACTCTAATAAATTCATATTCTGTAAAAGTTCAGTTAGAGTGTCATACCATGTCTTTGACGATTGCTTGAGTATTGATACCGGTTCATACCAACCTGTAGTGATCTTGTGAAGAGAAGTTATACAACGTCCAATTGATCTGCAACAGCAAATGTCATGAGCTGTTGTACATTGACTTCTTCTACTATCTCACCAACCAGGAGTGCACTTGAACATATTCACCATATAGATATTAAAATTTGAATATGCAGTAGGTGCCAGATATATCCTGATATCCTCAAGTCTCGTCACTGGTGCTTCTTGTTAGATACTGCTTCCTAATAGTAACCTAGCATCCAGTTTGGCCTTGTCCCTCATAACAATGCCAATGTTGTCCAGTATCCTGGATACCCATCTTGTTCCAATAACAGATTTTCCCTTAGGCCTGGGTACCAGCTTCCAAACTTTCTGCCTTTCAGATTGATTGAGTTCATTTTTCTTTGCAATCACCCAATCTGGATCCATCAGAGCTTCTTTACCTTTCTTTGTTTCTTCTTCAGAAAGAAAACCAAGAAAATAATCATTCATACTATATAGCTCCAGTCTTTACTCCACCACTAGGATCACTAAGAACTAGACATCAAGAATGATATTGAATCTAAACCCTTTGTCTTGACATATATGTTCTTGAAGTGTCCTCTTGATTTTCATTGTGGTGTTGATCTGACTAATTGATCCTTCCTTTGCTCCCCCTAAGCTGTTGCTGGGATTTCCTGAGAATCCTCATCCTCGCTGAGTGGTTCTGTTAAAGTACTGAGCTGTGTAGTTAAACTACCATTACCACTGCTTGGATTTGAATCATCATTACCATTAATTTCACACATAACAGCTGAGAGCTTGGAGTTGTTGAACATCATATTCAGACTTTCAATCACCTCTTGTTGATTAATCAAATTTACCTCGTAGGCTTTAGATTCCACTGATTAGCCGAGGAAAATATCCTTAAGAGCCTTAGCTGCCAATCTTGCCAAGATGCTTACTTGTAAAACATTTTCCTCCAAACCCCTGAAAGAAATTCAGAGTTTGCTTCTATTGGCCAATACAGGGTCTTCCTGTATTTGTTACTGATCATGGAAATGTGATTAATCTCATCTGTGATATCCTGTCCTTCAGATTGAATAAACAACACCAGTTTGTATTAAGAGTAGTCATCAACCATCACTGAAGTAAATCTTTACTTTGTTGTAGATAAGACATTAACTAGTCCGTAGAGTTCCATACGTATCATCTGAAGCGGCTCAGTAATGCTTATCACATTATAGCTTTTCTGTGATGTTTCTTTGACTTCCCTTAATGACATGCCTCATATATTTCATCTAGCTTGAATCCTAGATGAGGCAGTCCTCTCACCAATACCATCTTTAGAAAAGAGTTCCTTGTATTGTCATGCAAGGGTGAGAGCTTCTCAACCTTCCTGCTTGAGATAAAACACTGCTCCTTCATTGAATAAAAAGATTTGTGCTTTGAATCTTCAGCAAGAGAGTTGCTTCTAATTGTTATCCTTGACTCCAACTATTAGTTGTTATCAATGATACCAATTATTGTAAACATGATGACATTCCATTTCAAACGTAGCCATGTCCCGTGATGAAAACCTTTGCTGTCATCTCCAAAGATTATTAACGGAACAGCTTTCTCAATCACATTTGATGGCAAGTTCTTTCTTCGATCATATGTCTTCAGTAGTAAAGACCAAGAAAGCATATAAATCGATTAACCTGATTTGCCTGCACTCACAAATGGATTGACAGTTCTTGGTACCCTACTTATTTGCTTGGGTCCAGATGGATTAGAGATTTTGCTTTTAAAAGTGGTAACAACAGCTTCAACCTATACATGCTTATTCTTATCTCTGACTGACCTTGCAGTCGTTGCTCTAATGTAATTCTTAAACATGCTTTTTCTATGATTAATGCAAGTTCTAAGATATGCATTCATAATATTTAAATAAGCAAACATGTTAATAAGAATAAATGGCATACATTGAGCATTTTGACATTGCAGATAAGAGATGTGCAAATTAGGCATGTTCTGCATTTTAGAAAATTCAGTACTTTCTACTTTAACCACTATACACAAGTGTAACAGGTAGCAAGTAGATTTACAGATATTCAGTAATTTTCTAAGCACACATGGAGTAAAAGAATTAACAATTAAATCACTAATTCTATCTAATCCATTCTGTTGTTGTATGGCATCTAACTTTCTCTATTACCTAAGTCAGTTTTAGATACAGCTTGGTGTTCTACAAATTCTACTGACTCTAAAGGTAATTCCTCCATTCTTCAAACTGATTATCCCTTAACAAACAATTCAGAATAAATGAGCAAATCTTGTTCTACTAGGGATACTGAAACTTAGCTTTACTAAGGTCTTATGTGCCAGAAACTTAACCCCTAAAACTAAGAGTTGTTTCTTAAGAAAGCTTCTATCTCACTTGCAAATCTTATTCTACAAATATTCATACACACATATATAAGATCTTCTATGTGCATGCTTTGAATATTGAGAATTAAATACTGCATTGGTTCAAGGAAAAGATACCTGAGATATGTGAGGTGAATCATCTTCAGAGATTGCTATGAAAGCAAGATATCCATGATCTTCTCGTCATCTGATCCATCCCAACTCTTTCCTTAAGCAACATAAGTTTTGTGCTGATGCTTCTTCAATAAAGCATTCCACTTCTGTTTCAGCTATTAACTGAGTCCCTATTCTTGTTTGTTTGTTAGGCTTCTTCATTGTGTAGCACACCCTGATAGTTTCTCGTTACATAATTCTTATCATAGTTGAAACTATCACTCTTGTTTTTGTTACCATCTCAGTCTGTAACTACCTCTTGAACTGAATCTTGAAGAGTCTTTGCTTCGGAATAAATAGGCCTGATCCTTGGATGTAGCTTTTGTACTCCTTCTGAATCTGATGTGACTAAACTTCCTTGACAAGTGAAACACTGATCTTTAGTCTAGTCTCTCGAGGTTTTCTACCTGAGCTTCTTCTGATTCAGCTACTAGTAATTCTTCTATTCTGTTCTGAGGTTCCAACATTAATAAACGTTACTGAGATGTTGGTTTGTCCGTTCAATTTTCTAACACCCGAAGGAATCTTCTTCTACAAGCCCTTGAGCACCCTCAATTTAATACTTAAGAAAAATTTAAATATTCAGAATTTTTAATTTTCCTTAAAAATAAATTAATCAAAAATAAATATTTACAAAACATTTAATTTTCAAGAATTTCGAATTCTTAAAAATTAAATCATGTAAATTAATATTTAAAAAAAATTAGAATTTAAACAAAAATTTAAACAAAAATTCGAAATAAATAAATAACTCAGAAATATATTAATTCGGGGTGTTTTTGTAAAGCTGGCCAATTCAAGCACTTCGATTGTTTTTAAAACAAAAACTATCGAAGAAACTTGGCTGACCATTTTTGAAAAAAAGAGAAATACCACTTCGATTGTTTTAAAAAAAAAAACTATCGAAATCATACTACTCAGGTTCAAAATTGGCCACCTAAATTGACTACAATTCACAAATTCTAAGGGGTCTCTTTAGCACACTACAAATTGCTCTGTGTCGCACCTCTAAAATAAATTCATAACATAAATTAAATTTACTTAAGTTTAAAATATAAATTTATTTAACTTGAATTTATAAAATAAATTTATTTAAATTAAGTTAATCAAGTAAACTTATTCAAGTTTAAATAATGAACTCATTTAAATTAAATTTATAAGATAAATTCATTTTAACTTAAATTTATAAAATAAACTTATTAAAATATAAATTCATAAAATAAATTTATTTAGAAGTTGGCCTCCTCAGAATTCTTGTCTGACTGGTCTGAAATACCTGGATCTAATCTGTATGTCGATTAACAAGCTCTGATACCAATTGTTAGGTCCAAAGTATCGTAGAAGGGGGGGTTGAATACGATACTCACAAATAATTTAATTTCGTTCACGGATTAATCTTTCAGTTCTATAACGAAATCAAACACACCAAACCAAATCAAGTTTCGGGGAATATATCTTTTTATAAATATAAACCTCGAGGGGTGCTACAATTTCTAATCCGTAGATTAGCGTCAATGAGTTTAAGGTAACGCAAATACAAAACAATAATCAAGTTCTGAGCACTATTAATTTCTCTGTTAATTTTCTCCGGCTCTTCTCTCTCTCAGTTATGTGTCTGTGTTGAATACCTTAACTGAAGAAGACACAATCTTCTCTCTGTATTAATTGTAGTCTGTTTTGAAAAACCATCGAATGAGAATTGTAGAAACAATCCTGGCCGTTGGATCTTCATCAACCTTTCAGAAAAGGAATTATTTTCACCTGCTCCCATAATAAAAAACCATCGAATGAATAAAAAATCCATCGAATTAAATAAATTAATTTGTCATTCGATAGTTTTTAAATCAAAACTATCGGATGCCAAACTAATTTACTTTGGTTTTTAATTAATCATTTCAACTACCATTCGATAGTTTTTCAATTAGAAAAACCATCGAATTTCTCTTTCTTGTCTTTAGTCCATAAATGATTCCACTGAGCTTCTGGGTGTTTAAGAAATAGACTGTATCAATTTCTTCTGAGACGATAAAACAACTTGATCTTTTTAGTGCCGTCACCTAGTGCAACTGGTCTGGTTCACAGATGAATAACACTTGATCAATTCTTATTTTATATCTTCAATACAATGCTGCTGATACGTCCCTTGTCCTTCTGGTTGCTTCATCACTGGAATCCCGTGGTACTGAACCCTAAATCATTCACATACTTCTATCGTCTTGAAAGTCTTGTTTCTTTTGTTGTCACTGAGGCTTGAACATTTTCATGAACTTCTTTCCGTGACCTGTTTACGGACTTCAAGAATACATAACGTATTTTGATTTTTTGTGTTTACCTTTTCTTCTTTGATTCTGGATTCCTGTGCTTCAGTTAATATTATTGTCTGTCTTGTCCTTTGTTGAGTTGTAGTTATCGCTTTTAGATCTTATGTTACATTATGCTTTACAAAGTTTGTTTCTACAAGTTTGATTTAACATCTTTGACGTAATTAAGGTTGCTTTATAGTTCTGTAGTCAATTAGCTTACATTCTCATTGATATTATCTCTTACTTGTTTCATCAATACTTTACGTTTACTGAAAGTACTTGTGAATCTTGGTGTGTGAGACCACTTTTCAAAAGTCTCGTGATTCTTCAACACGAATACTTGGTGGGTGTAGATTACAATTGAACTGTAGCAAAGAACAAAAAGGAATATAAAATGTCGAAGATATATTGAAATAATACCTTCAAAGCATTATTGTAATCGGACACTCCAATCTTGCCAGGAAGAAGCCACAATAACCAATCTGCTTGATGTAATAGAACTGTAGATTCATTACTTGATCCATAAGAGTTCCACCACAATACAAGCTTGAACGTAGACTAAAAGAACCCTGTATCCGGGTTTGATAGCTGGTTTATGGCTTGTCAAGAGCTTATGAGCAATACAATAAGCATTTTTTCTCATAAAATCATACCTTGAAATAGAACAAATCATACCTTGTTCCCCATGACACCATGAGTTCCCCAATGACGCATAAAATCATCAAGGACAAGAAAGTCTGGAAACCCCAAACCAGGGGATCCATCTGATTGCTTAGCGATGTGTGGCTGTCCACATGATTGCAATGTGAATGGCCTCTGCAAAATATATAGCTTGCATTAGCAATTTTTCTCAAACCTTGACAGCTGAATAGAACTTGGCATCTCTAGGTGGCTGTGAAACTTTGAAACAAATATAGACAAAAAAATGAGTAACCACCAAATGTAAGTGCCAACCAGAGCTCAATGGACTCACGTTAATCCTGTACAATTCAAGAAAATAATTTAAACTTAACAAAAAACTAGAAGGTGATATATACAATTTTGCCATGAAAATAGAATTACCTAAAACTGCCAGAATGTAGCACTCGTGTGACTTCAGTAGGAAGCAACTTTACAGGAGGAAACTCGAGAGGCCCCTTTCCTTTTTCTTTCGAAGTTAAGTGACCTAGAATACTAGAACTATCAGTATTCATAGGATTCTTACCACACTACAAGAAAGTAAGGCTAATTTCGACAGAACAAATGCGACAGACTCCAAATTCGACAGATATCAGCTGAAATTTAGTACTGCGGCTAAATTCGACAAACGTCTGTCGCCATTAGTTTCTGTCGAAATTGTTTTGTCGAATTTAGTACTAAATTCGACAGAAATTTTAAATTATGTCGAATTTAGTACTAAATTCGACAGAATTTTTTGTATTGTCGAAATCCAAACCCGCCAAAAAAAATGCGGGAACAATTCCGCCAAAATTTTAATTCCAGATTTCAAAAGTCGACCAAATTATGTCGAATTTAACTTTTAGTTTTTGTGGGAATATTGCCGCCGAAATTTTTTCACACTTTTCAAAACTATATTCGACAGTTTTCAGTCGCATTACAAAAGTGACAGAATTCCGTCGAATTTTGTTTGTTGCAATTTTTAAAAAAACGTTATTAATTATTTAAATGTGAATAAATATCATGAAAAAATATCAATAAATACAAGAATGTCGGTTATGATATGTACAAATTTAGTTTGTACAAAAAAAATATTAAATGATACGAGAAATTTGTATTTTTACTTATTAAATACTTCAAGAAAAATAAATAAATATGTAGTTAGTTTGAAGAAATACAAAGCAATTATGAGAGTACTGAGAAGACGTGTCATATTCATTATAAATTTTTTAAGAAAATAATATTTGCTAAATAAAAAAATTCTTTATAAGTCGTTACATCGACAATAAAGTGGGGTAAATATATAGGGTTTAGGGTTTGGGTATTGCTTAGGGTTGGAGTTTTTAATTTATAAAAAAATAATTTAAGTAATCCAACCGTACGGATGTAAAGATTTTAATAATTTAAAAGCATATGCAAAAATTTAATTAATTTCAATATTAATTTCTTAAAAAATATAGCAATTTTCTTATATTTTTCAAAATAAATTCGACAGGTAACCAGAGTCTGTCGAATTAAACACTAAATTCGACTATATTTTGTCATATTAAGTAGAGTTCGACCATTTTCTGTTGAATTTGTTAATTCGACAGAATTTAGTTGAACTTAAATAAATTCGACAAGATTTTGTCGAATTTAGGCGTGCCACAAATTCAACAGAATTCAGTTGGATTATGAATGCGACAAAAAACTGTCGTTCAGGTATTCGACAAAATCTTGTTGAATTTAGCCTTGTCTTTTTGGCAACCCTACTGCCCATTTTGCTTTCCAGTAGCCGTTTCTTCCCCTTCCCCATTTCTCCTCCCCCATTTCACCATTTTCATCCAAAATCATCAAGTTTTCCATTTTTTCTTCCATGTAATCGTCCAAAATCATCAAGTAAGTGTTTTCTTTTGTTCTTAATATTATATATGATTGTTTTTGTTTTAATTAGTGTAATTATAATGATAATTTATATATGTTCAAAATTGCATTTATGATTGTTTTGATTGGTGAAATATGTTAGACAAAATTTGAGATATTGTTAGTTGTTTACAATTTGATTAACAATTAGTGTAATTTATATATCTTTTATTTGTTTAGAATTGTATTTTCTTAATTATATCGATTTGTACACATTTGTAGATGGCATCCGACCATAGTTGGGTTGGTCGTAACCGGTATAATGAGGCAAAATACTTAACGGAAGAATACAAAAGTGGTGTGGATAATTTCATTAAATTTGCTATATATAATCTTCAAGAAGAAGACAATGGCCTTATTAGATGTCCGTGTAAAGAATGTAAAAATAAGTACTACAAGAATCCTAGTACCGTGAAAGTGGATTTGTATCGACATGGTATCATGCAATGGTATACTAGATGGGATTGTCACGGAGAGAAAGATATGCCGCGAGACGAAGTTGGAACAAGTTCTGTTAATACTAACTATAGAGATGATGATATGTATGATGCATATGATGATGATTTCGAAGATTGTGAGGATTTCGAGGAAGAACCGAATGCAACAGCAAAAGAATTTTACAAGATGGTGAATACTGCTTCTGAGCCAATTTATCCAAACAATGACAACTTTACAACATTGGAGTTCGTAATGGAGTTGCTTAATTGGAAAAATAAGCATAATTGCAGTAATAATGCCTTTGATGATTTGCTTCACCTTATTGGATTAGTATTGCCCGATGATCATAAATTGCCTGAGAAGTACTATACCGTGCGAAAGATGATTAAAGGGTTGAACATGGAGTACCAAAAGATTGATGCTTGTGTGAATGATTGCATGTTATATTACAAGGAAAACAACAATAAGACACATTGTGATATATGCACAGAAGATAGATACAAGGTGCAAAAAGATCCTAAAAACAGAAGATTCCACGAAAGATCTTGCGCTACTTTCCTGTTACCATGAGACTGCAACGTTTATTCATGGCCGAGAAGACTGCAAAATGTATGAGATGGCACCATGAGAGAGTTGTAGTTGAAGGTCAATTAAGTCACCCAGCAGATGGAGATGAATGGAAACAATTTGATCGTAGATTTCCAAGATTTTCAAAGGAGATTCGAAATGTTAGACTTGGACTATCTACAGATGGATTTGACCCCTTACGCGATTCACACGCAGAGGAGTACACTGTTTGGCCTGTGGTGGTTGTTGTGTACAACCTTCCTCCATCTATGTGTACTAAGGCTCCATACATGTTCATGCCTCTTCTTATTCCCGGGCCAACGGATCCGACAAAAGACTTGCATGTTTATCTTAGGCCGCTAATTGATGAATTGAAAGAGTTGTGGCATACCGGGGTGGAAACATATGACATGTTCTCACGTACAAATTTTATAATGAAGGCGATGCTTTTGTGGACAATTAGCGACTTTCCTGCACTTGCCATGCTTAGTGGGTGGTCCACCAAGGGTAAGTTGGCATGTCATGTTTGCATGGGAGAGGTAAAAGCTAAACAACTCAAAAATGGTGGTAAATCTAGTTTTTATGGCACTGCTCGATATTTTTTGGAACCAAATGATCCCTTGAGAAAGAGTACAAGGTTTGGAAGTATTGAAACACGATCAGTGTGTGCTAGACATTCAGGATGCCTTGCAAAGACTATGTGTGAGCAGATACAGTTTCCCCCTCCGGGAAAGTCATCGAAGAGAAAACCGAAAGATTATGGCGTGACACATAACTGGACTCACATTTCTCCATTTTTTGAGCTTACATATTGGGAGACATTTAGCCTTCGTCATTGCATTGACATTATGCACACTGAGAAAAATGTTTTTGACAATATTTTTTTCACAATTCTTGATGATGGAAAGTAGTCCAAAGATAACACAAAAGCGAGAAAGGATTGTGAAGAATTACGTGTACACCGTGAATTGTGGATTCGAGCTGATGGCACAAAACCACATGCACCATACGTGCTTTCGCGGGAGCAAATTCATAAGTTGTTCAACTGGATTGTCGCATTGAAACTTCCAGATGGTTATGCCTCAAATATATCTAGGTGTGTGAATTGGTCGAAAAATTGCATTCGCGGGATGAAATCACATGACTGTCATGTTTTCATGCAAAAGTTGTTGCCTATTGTTTGTCGTGACTTACTTCCGAAGCATGTAGCTGATCCTATTATTGAGTTGTGCAACTTCTTTCAAGATTTATGCTCGTCGAATCTGAAATACACAGATCTGCAAAAAATGGAGAAAGATATAGTGAAGATAATGTCCAAGCTTGAAACTGTCTTCATTCCTGGGTGGTTTAATCCGATGGAGCATTTGCCTATACATTTAGCTACCGAGTGTAAGTTGGGAGGCCCGGCTAATTGGCGTTGGATGTATTTTGTTGAAAGATACTTGCACAATTTGAAATTGAAAGTTGGAAACAAAGCTCGAGCGGAGGGTTCAATGGCACAACGGTACATTGAGGAGGAATGTGTACACTTTTGCTCGTTGTTTTTCGATTCCAAATGCGGGATAGTGCATAATCGGTTACGTCGAAATGAGGCACCTCAAAAAATTCATGATGTCAATTTGTTAGAGGTTTACACGTATCCGACACATCCTAGTCTACGGAGTGGAGATAGAATCTTGAGCGGTGATGAACATGGACTCGTGACATACTATGTTCTTATAAATTCGCCGGAAGTTGGAAAGTATTTACGGTTAGATTCTTCCAAACCATTTTTATTTAAAAATGATAAATTTAGTTTACAATTTTTAATTTTTTTTCTCAACTTAAATATGTAGTGGATTCCAGAAGTTAGTACAACAACATTACCCCCTTCTCAATGATGCAGAAAAAGAAATATATCAAAAAGAACAATTTGGAAATTGGTTCGAAAGAAGGGTACGTGTTTTCTACAACACATTTATGCACACACTTTTGTATATTTATTTTATTCACACATTTATGTATATCTTTTTTAGGTACAAGATGATGAAGAGCTCAAGAAGAAATTTATAGACCTAATAAGAGGTCCGACGTTTAAAGTGGAGTCTTATAAAGCATGCAAGTGTAATGGTTACAAATTTAGTTGTGTAAATGCTAATGAGCTCACTTCACCAAATTCCGGCATAGTTGTCATTGGTGAGAAATTTTATTTATTAGCAATATTTAGGTTGTAGTTATTATTTATTATATGTTTTTAAACTTTATACATTTGTAAATGTAGGGACTTCTTACAAAGAAAGTTATGGAAACTATTATGGAAGAGTAGAAGAAGTTTTAAAACTCTTCTATCATAATGGGTATCAAGTCATCGTCTTCAAATGTCATTGGTTTGATCACACAACACATGTCAAAGTCGATAGACACCGGATTACTACCGTTGATGTCAAATCAAAGCTAAATGCCGAAGACGTGTTTGTGTTGGCTAGCCAAGCCTATCAAGTGTACTATGCACCAAATATTACAAATGCGAAATCATCATGGTACACGGTTCTAACAACAAAGAGTCGACAAGTTGATGAAAGTGTGTCAAACAAAGAAAATATCAAAATAAACGACGATGCCTTACAAAATGAAGTGTCAAATGCTTCATCATCACACGTCGAAACAATTACTATTCGTGATCCCTCGAATTTTTTTGTTGACTTGAGAATGTTTGAAAATGATTATTCGGTAGATTACGGCAATGAAGAAGAAAGTCCAAAAGACAAAGAAGATGAAGACGAAGACAAAAATGAGGACGAAGACAAAAATGATGAATTAAGTGATAATGATGATTTAGTGTAATTATTATTTTTAATAAATTTTGTATCAAAAATTTATTGCTTAATCTATGGACTATTAAAATTTGAAGTTGATCTTATAATTATAGTGTGAAATTGTGTTGTAGTAGAGGAAGACAACAGGTTTTATGCAGTATAGAGCTACTACTTGTAAAATTATGGGTCGATAAATTCGACCAAAAGCAGTCAAATATATATATATCGGCTAAATTCGACTGTTAACGATCGAATAAGTATTTCAATTCAATTACAATTTCAATTACCATTTTTTTATTACCATTTCAATTATTCTCCCCTTTTCTCTACCATTTCAATTATTCTCCCCTTTTCTCTCTGAAATTAGGTTTTTCTTTGCAATTACGCCGCGCTGCCGCCATGGCTGAAAAGGAAGGCTCGATTAAACAGATGATAAGTTTTCGGGTCTCTCTCTCTCTCTCTCTCTCTCTCTCTCTCTCTCTCTCTCTCCCTCCCTCTCTCTCGTTGAATTTATAAACCCTAATATTTGGGGTTTATTTAATTTTGTGGACTTACACTAGTAGTTAATTGCGGTATCAATTTGTTGGTTTGTATCAATTTAATTTGTGTATAAATTTGTTCCCAATTGTGAAATCTTGGCCAATTCGTCATCAACCATATCAATTATATTTGGGGTATGTTTATATTTCTGCTTACTTACAACTTTGTTGCTGTTAATTTTTAAATGATTTCTACAATTCTATTTATCACAGGATGTTTAAATTGTTGCACTTAGCTTGTTTAAAAGTGTGTATGGAATGTTGTTACAGAGATTGCTTAGTGAATTGTTGTATGAAATTATACGGTAGAAGCTGAATAGGATAAAGATTTTATTGCTTAGTTACTATTTGTAAAAATTTCCAAAAAGGATGTCTATTTTGCTAAAATGTGGATATTAGGTCGTTATTTGATGAAGAGTTTGCTAGTTTTTAATTCCAGCAATAAAATTGCTGTAGCAGTGTAGTGTAGAATCTTATGTTAGCTGAACTTTAGACCTTAATTTTGTCCACTCAATTTCTAGAAAAGCAAGGGTTATTAATTACTTTATTATGTAGGTACCATGGGCTGGTCCGAAGAGCAAGAAAAGCAAGGGTAATGATCAGGGAAGAAGCAAGAAGACCAGTGGAGGGGGTGGTGAAGCGCACAAAGGTAGTGATGAAGAAAGCCATGTAAAAGGGTCTTGGGAGGTGGGAAACACTAGCCAACAAATTATATTTGAGAGAAAACGACGCAGCTGTTCTGAAGGGGACTACCCGAAGAAACCACCTCCGGATGCCAAGCCAACACTACGTTTTACAAAGAACGGAAAAGGGTATGTTAAATAATGAGTAAAATGCATACTGTAGATGCCTTGGTAGCAGTATTTATATGACCATATAGAAGTGAGAAGTAAAACGTTACAGGAAATGAGCATATAGAAGTGAGAAGTAAAACATTACAGGAAATAGTGAGAAGTAATAGGACTATGATTTTTTATGTGCATACATATCATAGTAGCTTGAGCTAGGTTTCATGCAGTGCACACGGTTTCTAAGGAATGTGCATGGCATGCAGCATTATTAATTGAGCTGCTGGCGTTTTCTGAAATTTTGTACACAGAAACACACACACACACACATTATATCCTTTACATTATATGGTTTTCTGAAATTATTAAAGTCATTTCCCTTCTAATCATTTTATCCTTTACATTATATGGTTTTCTCTCGTACGCACACACACGTGCACACACACAGAGTGAGCGAAAGATAAAGAATAGAATTAGAACTTTTTATTTAATTATTTTGAATATTTTTCTAGGAAGTTAATTGGTTATACATATAAATATTTGAAATCTATTCATCTGTTACTTAACATTCTCAAGCAGTTGTTTTTTATTCTCTAGTCCACTCCAAAGTATTTTTATATGAATATTATATCTTCCTTAAAAACTCAATATTAATGACCAGACGTTATCATATGTTTGTACAAAGTATGCTCTCAGACTCTGAAAACAACTTTGCTCTGCAAATAGAGAACATAAGACAGTAAAAGTAGCTCGGGTAAGTAAATAATGTTACTAAGAGCATCAGCGTACATTATTAAACTTGAGCAACAAGTGGTAGACCACTAGCAATGAGTCATATGACATACACCGAGCATAAACAAGTAGATAACTATATAAAAGATACATATACATATAACTGACTGCGTAAGGATAGCAGTGGAAAGTACTATAGATAATGCTTGAAATAAACCCATAATTCCTATTAATTTATTGTTAGTTTAGATTCTGCAACAGAATGACAGCTTGTATGGGATTAAAAATATGTGAGGGACTATCGAAGAAATAACAGTAGAGACGTAGGAACTCTATTTTAAAACAGGAACTCTATTATTTCTTGATGTTTTTCCATCCAGTGAGTGCCCTTTTTTTTTTGTAAAATTTTGTCTTTTTTTTTAATTATGTTGATACAGTTTCAGGGCTGCTAAACCCAAGAAAACACTAGGCCATATTGTTCGGATGAAATGGGATGAAAATACACTGAAAGCGAAGGGAGCTAAGCGTGAAGAATTTTACAACACTTGCATTAACAGTTTTAAAGTAAATAAATACTTGTGTATTTTTTTCAGCTTTATATGTTGCTTGTTTATTATTTAATCTAATACTATATGTAATATGTTTTGCAGGATTATTATGAATATCCCAAGAATTATCTACCAGAAAATGGAGATAGAGTTGTGAGAGCCCATTTGAAGAGAAACTTTAGGTCTTATCTTAATAAGGAAAAAGAACGTTTAGAGGATAAAGTGAATAACCTGCTGGATTGTGGATATCGTGATATCGATATTAAGATTCTGAACCCTCATTACTTCTCTCAACGCACATGGAATGCTATCTGCGATCATTGGGGAACACCACAGTTTGCAATGAGGTCAGAACTTGGCCAAAAGGCTCGATTGAAGTTGGAATTTACCTCCCACACAGGGGCCATACCATATGAGCAGAGACGTGAGGTAGATTCTTTATACTAATCTTAGTTTTTATTAAGATTATGTATTAACAAGTGATATCGTGTATTCAACTAATCTTATTGCATATTTGTATGCGTATTTAGTTGAGATTTGGTGTTCTTTTATATCTTATAGGGAATAGATGAAGAAAGAGAGGACAAAGGAGAGATGCCTATCACCGATGAAGAATTCTTGACGATGTTGTATGACCCTAATGATCCCGCTGTGAAAGATTTACAGGTGTGTTTTATATTTGTTCAAAAAAGTAAGACATAACTACTATACAAATGTAATTTTAATTTTCCAATTTGTTGCAGGAAAAAATGAAAAATGCACGGTCTTCTCAAGATGATTCTATAGTTGAGTTGTCGCAAACTGATCAACCACCTTCCCCTCGTACCCAAATGGAGATTTATCGAATAAAGGACATCATTTCGACAATGCAAGCTAGACCCCCGAAGAAGGGTAGGATCATCCTTCATCCTCAAGACACGGTGGGAGAGCTTATCGGAGCGTACGAAGCAACACGGTGGACTAACCAACCAAAAATAGACAACTGTCATGATTCTGTTGCTCTTCCTGACAAGTTTTATCAGATGATGTCGACCATTCTGGATGAGGTGAGGCAGATGATCCGTTCTTTGCCTATGCGTGAGGTGAAACAGTCCATTTTGGATCAGGAGCTCCGTAACTTGGCCACTGCTGCATTTCCGGACCCGAATCAGAAATCGTTGCAGACGCATTATATACGGACAGCTGGTGGTTTGCTTCCTCAGATTTTGAAGGACGCTGAGAAGGTCATTGTAGAGGTATGATTCTACAAATATATGATAATATATTTATTCTTGAAACTAATTTATATGTCCTCTTAATTATTAATATGTTGTTAATTGTTATGTACTTAGGTTATTCGTGTTTATTAATAACAACTCTTCAATTCTGTTTTCACTTTGTTACTGGTATAGATTTTAAGTATGTTGTATGATTGGGTCGTTGACTCGTTGGAATAAGTCTGTTGTATGATATTGCATTCCCTGTTAAAGGCGGAACAAATAAAACTAATGTATAATTATTTCCAAACTAGTCCTGGTCCTCCTGGATGTTAACAGTAAATGACCTAATAGGTATTGCCAATTTGCCATACTGGTAAGTGGTAACTGGTAAGTTTAGACTGATTCCAGTGCTCTGCCCTTTCCAGTATTCCAGTACATATGCAATATCAGTAAAGACTCGCTGTTTAAAATTCTAAAGAACAAATCTGATAAAATTACCTATATGGAAGATTCTGAAGTATCTTTGGTATCATCAGTGCCCGAATTCTTCCTTTCATGCCCTTGAAATCTGGGAGTTTGTTGTCTTTTCATGTTGTCAAACATAATACACTGGAAACCATATTAGTAACATTTTTCTGAAATCAGAGTAACCAGGACATGATTAGATTAATGTTTTCAGAATAATTAGCTTAAGAATGCATTTTGGGTATCACTTATCAGGACATGATTTAAGACAATACTTCTGTTATTATGCTAGCTGTATTTTAGTTGATCCATGATAGGCTGTTTTCAGTAGCAACTTACTGGTGATGCCTGGTAAGTGCTAGTGATCGAGTCCCTTTAATAACAACAGCTGTTATTTAGCAGACTTTGATGCTGAGCAATGGAGGTTCACTACTGTCTTGTTAGCTTAATTTTAGTTATGTTAAATATGCAGGAGGAGGTTCTGTCAGAGAAATCAATGGAGGTGGACAAGACTGCAGAGGTGGACAAGGTTGTGGAGGTGAACCGGACAGTGGACAATGATGAAGATCTCGAAGCAGAGAAGTATCCCCTAGCTTAGTTGAGTTTTAGAATATTTCCAGCTGCACTCTTTTGTTGAACTAGTAAGGTATTTTGAGAACAATTTTTCGTAACTTAACATATCTTAAGTTCAAATCTCTCTTTTGTAAAATTGCCAAGGCCTTTGTGAATGTTTAGCGTATGTAACCTGTTGATAACCAACTGAATTTGAAATGACTTTATTTTCAATTAGTGGGTATTTATTTGTTTTTTTTAGCATTTTGTCTATGCTTGTTTGAGAATAGATTTGTACAGGTGGTATAAGTGATTATAACTTTATGTTTACACTGAATTGGTCAAAAGCAGAAACTAAAAAAAATATTTTGGTATGTCAAATGTGACAGAACTTAGTCGACTTTACAATTCAAATCTTATTTTTTAGGTCGAATAAAAGCTACTTCTTTTAGTCGAAATTACTGTTCTACTATTTTCAGTCGAATATAAATTTCGACATGTTTTTGTCGCATTTAGTATTTTGGATTTTGGGCGGGATTTTCAATTTTTTTTGGATTTTTTGGGCGGTATTTTCAAGTTTTTGGCAAAATTTTGAATTTTTAACTGAAAATGTAGCCTTGCTAAATGCGACCAAATTATGTCGAAGTTCTTCTGTCGAATTTAATCGGTCGAACATTTTCTGTCGAATTTAGCCTGTCTAAATTCGACGCGAGCGTATTCGACAGACAGAATTTCTGTCGAATTTAGCTAAATTCGACAGAATACCGTCGACTTTAGTTAAATTCGACAGAAATTCTGCATGTCGAATTTAGTCGTTTTTCTTGTAGTGCCAGCTCTCCTTCTGAAATAGACCGTGTTCATCTCCAAATTAATACAAACAAAATAATCAAAAGATATTCACATATAATCAAACAAAATACACATATTATACACATATAATTGAACATACACATATAATACACATTTAATACACATTTAATCAAACATACACATATAATCTAATTCAATAAAATAGAACAAAGTTGGGTATATTACCTCTAATTGAAGCTTTACTTTAATTGAAGTTTTGGGGGGTTTTGGGTTTTGAAGTCAATTTTAGGGTTTAGGTTTTGAAATCGATTTTGGGGGTTTTTGAGTTTTGAGTAAGGTGTGATATATGAGTGAGGTGAGAGAGGGGTGAGGCCGAGAGAGATGGTCGGGAGAGAGGTGAGAGAGGGTGCGGCGGAGAGAGAGAGGTCCAGAGAGTGTTTTAGATATGATAGTAATATTTTTGTGTAATAAAATTTTGGTACCAAAATATTTGGTACTAAAATTGCCCGCCCGATGAAAAAATTAAACTCCCGCCTACATATTTCGGTCAAATTGATCAAAAATGTATCATGTTATTGTAAAGCTTTTCTGAAGTATTGCTATAGTTCTAAAATTTCAAAATGCTTCTTCGGCTTGCAACACTTTCCCATTTAAAATAACATTTTTCGAAAGTATTACAATAGATATGGACATTTCTTGTCTATAGCAACATTTTATGCAACACAGCCATATGATGGGGTTGCAATAGGTCATTTTTGGTGTAGTGTGTAAGCTTATCTTCTTCTTGAGTATTGACACCAGCATGATTATTGAATTGATTACCAGACCTTAGAGAGATAACATAATTCACATTTTCATGAGACTTTTGATTTGGATGAAATTTAGGATTAATCTCGGGTTGACTAGGAAATCGATTTTTCTCTCTCTCACTGATGGTGTTTGCCAATTGACTAACTTGGAACTCTAGTTTAGATATGGCTTGAGCATTGGAATTTAGCAGTTGCCTATCTTGGGTCATAGTGTTCATGAAATTTTGTTTAGATTTGAGCAATGCATCTAAACTCTTTTTAATGGAAGTAAATCTTTTGTCAGATTCGGTAAAACTGGGAGGTTCAAGGGGACTGAATTTTGATATTGACCGAGATTTTGTGGAGGATATGAGTTAGGATTTTGAGTTGGATATGGACCAGGATTGGGCTTTTGAAAAGCAGGTTGAGAATTTTGGTTATACTGATTGTATTGACCTTGGTTCCATGAGAAATTTGGATGATTTTTCCAACCAGGATTGTATGTAGGTGAATAAGGATCATTCCTAACTCTAGATTGAAACATGGTATTGGCTTGTTCAATTTCAGGATAATTTTCTATCAAATGAGTAGGAGAATTACAGTTTGCACATAGAAACACTTGTGAGGACACCTTGTTGGTTTCTAAGGCTTCTAGATGTCTAGTGAGAGTAGCTAACTTAGCTTCTGTTGCAATAGAATTACCAACTACGTGTACGCCCTTAGATTTTTCAATTTCCTGACTGGGTTCCCTAGTTGACTCCCACAACATTGTTCTTTCAGCTAACTCTTCAAAAAATTGTCAAGCTTCTTCATCAGTTTAATCCATAAACTTACCATTGCACAAAGACTCTAATAAAGTAGTGGTTTGGCTATCTAAGTCTTCATAACGAATTTTATAAAGTCTCCATTTTTCTAAACCATGTTGAGGACACTTAGACAACAACTTTTGAAATCTATCAAAATATTTCCATAAAGGCTCATTTGGATTTTGTTGAAATTGGTTGATTTCATTCCTAAGCGTGTTACCCTTATGGTTGGGAAAATATTTTTTAAGAAATATAGCAACAAATCCCTCCCATATGGAAATAGAATTAATGGGTAAACTATACAACCACTGTTTAGCATCTTTTTTTAAAGCAAAGGGAATGAGTCTGATCCTAATAGAATCCTCACTTAGTTGTTCAAGTTTTTGTAAAGCACACACTTCCTCAAATTCTCGAATGAAAAGATATGGATCCTCTACATCTACCACAGCAAACCTAGGTAACATGCTTATGTTATGATGTTTGATTTCAAAATTGTTTGCGGTTACAGCTAGTAGCACTATGCATGAGGGTTGAGCGGTACAAGCGGGGTAACAACGTTCTTTAAGAGAGACAGCCATGACGGTTGTTGGAACTTCTACTTCTTTTGACTCGATTTTAGGGGGTGAATAAAAATCAAGTAAGCACGTAGTAGACAAGAGCTTTAAGTAAACACCCAAGAATATGCAAAATCAAAAGAAAAATCTATCTTATCCTAAAAAATCTAGACCTTGCTCCTAACAATAAGATACTACTAAAAGTAACAGCTTAAAAAGCATTAGTCGTGACTGGCCAGGCAAGTGGAAGCATTTCCAAGAGGCTAACCACTATTCTAGTCACTAGTCTAAAGGCCAGGTAAGCTTTCGCTAGCCTAGACACCACCGAAAAATAATTAGTGATTTGTTCCTCCTAGATTCTCTTCCTAGTTGAGCATGATATCCTAGGGGCTAACGTCTAATTGATTTTATTAAGGAAAGGTAATGCAAGATGAACCAATTAGTGATTTATGGGCCAAGGAAAGGGTAATGAAATCCCTCACTGTAATAACCCCAAATTTTGGACTTAATTAAAAAAAATTGATGAATAGTAAATTTTGCTGATGAGAAATATTTTCAGACCACCCTATATGCAAGACATGGAATGAATGTTTCGAAGTTATATTATTGATGTATAAGGAGAATAAGTGAATGTAAACGCGATCAGAATCAGAAAATTTCAACCTTAAATTTTTGTTCAATATTCATCGGACAGGCGAGGATTTATTAATTGATCATTATGAGAATTAAGAAAGCGAGAAGATCCGTGATCAAATATTAAGCCAAGGCAATAAAAGATCAAGAGGATATCCCCTAGCATTAGTGCAACGAAACGTTTTCGGAGTCGCTCGAACTTATAACAAGATCTAGCAACGAAGCAAAAGCGTAACAAATTATGGATTAAACCCTAACAAAAGGGGAAGTATCATATAAGATCACCAAGTGCGACATATAAGAGGATTGATGACACAAGGAATGACATAAGCATGACATAAGCATGACACAAGTGATGACAAGGTGATGAATCACCACCTTGTCACCATTTCTCCAAGGATTCACCCAAAGAATGACAAGTGGCATGGGGTGACTAAACACTTCTTAAACCACACAAAAGAGAATTATGCTAATTAGAATTATTTGACAAAAGAAAAGAAAAGAAAAGCAAGAACAAAATCTCAAGCAACAAGAAAGAAACTTTCGGCCCCTTTTCTTCAAGCAACTTAAGGAAGAATTTTCTACAAGCTACACACCTCCTAAAATCAATATTATGGATTCAAAAGCTTCCTTATTCCTAGACTAAGGTAATCTCTTAATCCTAGCTCCATCCATTTATGATAGCATCTTCAAATCTTTATGTTAAGATGAAGATGAATAGTGAAATGAATAGTAACTTTTAGTGTTCTTGATTTTTTCTTGAAGATTAAAGCTTATTAAGGTTTTATAAGGATCAAGAACGGGTATAAAAGCTATTGTTAGTCTTTACCAAGCACCAAGGAAGGTATAAACCTCTCACACCCTTTGTTATACTTTGATTATATTGCTAAGATTGATGATGTTTAGTGATGGTATGGATTAGAAGAAGAATACTTGTTAATGGTGATTGTTTAGTGGTTATCTTGATGGTTGAACTTGTGAATGATGGTATGAACTTGTTAGTTGTAGATTATGAGTTGGTTTATATGGAGAATGAGAAGTATTGTTGATTGGTCGATGTTAATGGATTATTTGGAATGGTATAAACATGGAAATCTTGGTTACGCGTCGTTACCACGTCGAATTTTCATTAGATTGATTAGGCAGAAACCTCGGGTACCTTAAAGGAATGACAAAAATACTTACTGACCATGATCATTTAGGTCTTGGTTTTTAGTTTATTTTGGCGAAAGAATCGCATCGTTTCGATTTATGTTTTAGGAGAAACGCTCGTTTTAGTGAAAGTAGTTTCGGGTAACTAAGTAGTTCTCTATATGAACTTTGAGCTTATTATCAAACCCCTTAGAAATGTAAATAGGTCATGATATTAAGATGGATACTATTATGGACAGTTAGGAAGGGAACCGAGAAGGTTTCGTGTTAAAAAGATAAATTTTCGATTTTATAAAAATGCGGGAACAAAAGTTGCTCAAGTGAAATACCCTTAAGGGGATAGTTAAAACCGTGAGTTTAGTAATGGTAAAGTACTTGGGTTTTGTGAATGGATTATTACCCAAACTTTTGACTTAAGAGTTAAGGAGTATCATGAGGTTATGATTAACCAAGAACGAGACTTTTGATTTTCATTAAGAGAACGTTAGTGCTTAAGTTAATGGCACTTTAAATGATTACGCTAGGGGACTGATCGAGTATTTCTTTGTTTATAGATTTCCCGACAAATTCTCGAACCCCTAACAACCAAGGACTCAAGGCAAGTTTTCTCATTCCATGTTGTATTTCAAATTCCAATATTCTAATGATTGCGTATGATATGATATTGCATATGATAGATGTATGCAAGTTTTCAAACCCTACATCTTATATAGATGTTGTTGTTATAAACTGTTGTGATGGTGATATAAACTGTTTTATTACTGTAAAGGATTTACGAACTTATATGGTTTATATGCTATGAGCATATTAGATATAAACCGAGGTTTTATAAAGGCTCTAAGCGTAGAGCACTTGTGTGATGGTTTTAAAACTTAGACCGGGAGTCAAATAATTATTTTGTTTTGACTGTACTGTCATAAGCTAGAGGATTCCAGAGACAGCTATATTTTAAATATTGATTAAATATTCCAATATAAATATCATTGGATATTTAATGTATGATATTTAAATAATATTATTATAAATATTATTTTAATATTTATTTAATTAAGTGAATATTATTTTGGAATATTCATTTAAGTAAGATTTTATTGAATAATGTATTCAATATTTATTTTAGGAATATTTATTAAATATTCCAAATATGATTTAAAAAGAACCTTATTTATATTATTATTTAAGGTTCCAATATTTATTCAAATATTTTATGATCTTCAGAAAAATTAATTGAATATAGTAGGGGTTCCCAAATATTATTTCCGAGTTTATTAAAATGTTCAAATGCGATTAAATATTTCCTAACTCATCAAAAATTGGGAATCCAGTTCAAGGAGTCGAGCAAATGGTTTTACTTCCTCTATTCCTCGAAAATACTCATCTCTTGGGATGACTGCCCTATCCAATCATAGTATTTCAATCTCGATAATTTCAGAAAATTACAATTAACTCCCAGGTCGTGATTTTCAAAAGTTCATGACATATTCCCTGTCAGTTGACAAGAGTCAACCCACATATTGTTATTACTTCCTCAATATTTTTGGGAGTAACTATGGTAATGAGTTTAAACCTATCAACGAGCTAGCATGACGCTTGGGGAACGACGATTAAGTTCGGTTCCAGATATAATGATAGGATTCATCAAGGGACTGGAGGTGTTATTTAAGCTGAGGCATTCCGAGTACCGGGACGCACATGCAAACTTAGCAGAGGTACTACGAATGCCGGGACGCAACTTTAGCTGAGGTACTTCGGGTACCAGGACGCTACTGATAGCCCGTATGCGGCTAGGGTGATAACCATAAAAGGCTTTTCGTCCACTACTAATAGAAAGAAATGTTTTTCGATACAACGATTGATCATCGTGTATCGTGGTGTGCTCCATAATGTCCCCTTCCTCCACTTGGAATTGTGATGCACATTGTAACGAAAGCCTAGGTGCTGAGTTACCGATAATGTGACAGTGATTGAACAATGATGTTCCTTGTACAGTATTTGAACTGTATGGCATGTTTTGACAAAAAGATTACTCTAAACATCATTCTGTATACGAATGAGATTTCAAATGTCGCAAATGATATATGAGCTTGCAGAGTTTTATATAAGCTGCTATATATTATTGTTGAGCTTTAGTGCTCATTCTTGTTTTTTTTTATATCACAACACAACAGTTTCAAAAAGGTGTTCATAACTGATATTTTACAGTGTTTTGAACAGCATGAGATATCTATATAGATATGCGTATATATATATTAAGAAAGTATTTAAGATATGCAGTATGTTGAACTACACAGTATTTTGAATCAATGAATAGGCTTTAGGCCTTGATTCCAATGTTAATATCTATTTTAAAAAGATATGTTTTGAGTCTTGGTTCATTATATCGATACCAAGGATTTCTAAATGATTTACGAGAGTATTGAGTATGATTATAAGTTATACAATCTTTTGAACTGTATACTATTTTGGGTCAAACCCTAGTAGTTTTAAAACTTTGATCCTATATGGATTATCTACCTTAAAGGTTTAAAGATTAAACTGGGATAGACTTCTTGCTGAGCGCTATTAGCTCATTCTTGCTTTATTAAAACTTTCAGCATGAAGAAAACATTGCCGAGTCCCCCCGTATTACGAGAGCAAGGGAATGGAGATACCACCCTTGAGTTAGTTCAGCAGGATGGATACTGCCGGAGTTAGCAGAACAGTTGCAGATTGAATTAGTGAGGATGGTTTTCGAGTAGGTTTGCATTATTGAACCTTGTATAGAATTGTGAGGTCTATTATTTTAACTTCAGGTAGAGGTTGTAAATAATATATGAGATCCTGGATAGTACATTTGATTTGTAATAACATGTGTTACTTATTGTTGCTCATTTCCAAGGCTATAACTTGTGTGTGTGTGTGCGTAAGTGATTGGGATCTTTGGAGTTGTATTATTAGAATATTGTAAGTGATGCAGGTATTGTATGATTGATGGAGCGTGACAACCCAGATTCATGACCCCGGATCTGGGGGGTGTTACAGAAATGGTATCAGGGAGTTAAGTTATAAACTTGGACATGAGAGCGTTAAGAGTTATATCTAAGTAAGTGAATAACGCGAGGACTCATATAGAGCTCGTTAAGCGGACTACCGGAGGTAGTGCCATTGATGTAAGATCCGTGAACTTTATTAATAATATAAATTGTATTATATGTGTAGAATACTTATTATGAAGTATTTTGAGTTTTAATGATAATGGTTGTTAAGTGGTTATGTGCTAAATTGGTGTGTCGAAAGCCCCGTTCAAATATCTTGTCATTTGAAAATATCTTCAATTTTGAGCCCCGTTTTGAAAATTCAAGGGCCCCGTTGAAATTTTGTACATCATTATTATTCCTTCATCATTCGTATCCGAATCATTATCGGAGGATTTCTTCGTATTATTATATCTCTTATTAGTCGATACTATCAATAGTATTCGTTTTATTCAAAGGAAGAAAAATTATTCCAAACCCTAACCCTAACCCTAATTTTTCTAGGGTAATTGATATATCGTCTGTATCAATAAATACATTTGTTATAGCCCCAGTATTCTTGAGCATTAGTTATATAAATGATATGTATTGATTTGGATAACTATCAGTCTTTGTGGATAGCTATCACCTCGTAAAACGTGTATTTTACATTATTAGGGTTTTAAAGCGAACTAGTGGATCAATATCGATCCAAAAATGTCATTTAGGATATTATTTTCCACTAAGTATAAAAAGGATAATCGTACATTATACTTCATATAATCCGTATTAAAAATATACAAAAATATAAAATTCCCGAACCGTGTTCTTCGTGTCCTTGAAAATCAAAATCAATTTCGAAGGTGTTATTGAAATCCAAATCCAAAGTTCAAGTACTCAAATCAAAGATCTTGAGCTCTAGTTTCAGAATCTTCCAACCCCATCATCATCCCCATCATCATCTGGTAATTTTTCGATTTTATATGAATTTTTCAAATTTCGAATTAAAATTAGGGTTTATATTCGAATTGGGGATTTTCATTGTGTTGATTCTCCGTTCAATTGATTGCTTCCAACATGTTCCTAGGGTTCTAATTAGTAGGAATTCATGCTTTAATTTCATGTTTATGTTCAATTTTTACGGGTTTGATTTTTGGGTTTTGACCCGAATTCTTCTTTTTAATAGTCCGTTCTTGTTATTGATCTGACATGATTTTGGATATAGGGCTTTGATTGTGTGTGTTCTTAGCATCATTTTAAGATAGAGAACGTTGAGTTTCATGTAGAAATAAGTGAGATCGTGTTTCCGGCCGGAGTTGTTACCGCCGGTTTCTTTGACCGGATTTTGTGATCGATTCCGGCATGGTTCAGTTGTGTGTTTGTGTTGGTTGTGTTTGCCATGAAAAACAGAGCAAAAGCCCTGTGGTTTGGTTTTAATCTGATCGGGAATAAAGGATTCCGGCCACCGGACGCCGGCCGGATTCTGGAAAACCCAGATTCCGGCGGGTTGTTCTTGGTGACCCGTTTCCGTTCTTCCCGACCCGTTTACCCGTTTTTCTGACCCGGTTTCAATCTTCAAAACCCTAATTCATTTTCAGAAAACTGTTTTTGAATTTTATTTTTAAATTTAATTCGAAAATAGTTTAATTATTTATAAAAATCATATTTTTATTTTCAAAATACATTTTTAAATTCAGAAAATTCTGGAAAATTATAATTAATTATTTAAATTCGAAAACTGATTAAATTTAATTATTTTAATTATTTTTAATTAATAATTAATTTATTTAATTAATTGATTAATTCTTTTAATTAGTTAATTCTTAATAATTAATTATTAATTAGATTTAATTAATTTAAATTAGGTTTAATTATTTTCTAGCCTGATTTAATTATTTAAAAATAGTTGGAGTGTTTAAAAATTGTCAATTAATTTTATATTAATTGATTTAATGGTTTTTAATTACTTATATTGGGATTAAAAATCCGATTTTTGATTTAAAAATTATTTGTGACTTATTTAAATTCAAATGAGCCTCGAATATTGTTTTAAAAATATTTATAAGTGCTATATGGTTTATATGAGTCGAATAATGTGTTTTAATAGTCCGTAAATGCCCGTACGAGGGCTAATGTCTGAGTTTTAATTACCGTAAAATAGATCGGGCATCCGATAGGAACCCGATTACTTGTTTAAATGTAAAAATGGTTATGAGTATATATCGAGGATAGAATGAGAATAGTTAGACTTACTGTAATGAGTTGTTTATTATAGAATCGAGTTCCCGGAGCAAGGGAAAAGAGAAGGTAGAGTGAGCTCGGTAGAATTCCGTCAACTACTAGACCATGCAAGTATCTGTGCCTTTACTTGTTGATTCCATTGTTATTATTCTTCAGAATTACATTTATGTTACCATCAGAACGATTCAGATTATTCAATCTTCACCCGTATTGAGCACTTGATACTATTTCCTTGAATATTCCTAACTTTTGATTTAATCCACAATCGTGTTGGATATCAGAAACCCTCACCTTCAATTCAGTTTATAATTGATGATAACCATTGTTGACTTTCTTAATTGGGTACGTTGTACCATTGAAACCATTCCGAATCTATTTCTCGGACTTCGTTTGATATTGAATAGTTGAAGCTCTTTTGCAACTATTACACCCCGTCATTGTGTACTTATCTTGTTATGCATGTTATTGCTTATACCTTGTGATAGAATTGGCATGTTTTAAAATGAGACCAGTAATGGTCGGGCCATATTTATGGTCGTAATAACTTAAGGCCTAGATGGCCATGGATCCTAGTGGAGGACTATGCTATAAGCTAGTCCGAGGTTGATGCGTGACTGATCAGCAGCTCAACCTTTGTATTTGAAAAATGTAGAAGTCCAATTCTAATCCCTCTTTCTTCAATAAAGATTGTTAAAAGCATATGTTTGACTTGTATATTGTTGATTCAGATAACTGTAATCTTTCCTTTCATTATGGAACTGTGTTTGATATATATTATGCTTGCTGAGCACTTGTGGCTCATACTTGTTTTGTTTCTAACCCTATTCCAATGAAGCGAGAGAATGAGCAGACACAGCGCTAGTGACAGTTCTCCCGATGCTAGGAGACCACCCCGAGTGATTGTCATTGGACGGGTAGTTGTTTTACTTTGGAAGTTAGACTAGATGTCTAGCTTTGTATATTAAGTGGGTAATAACTCTGAAAACTGGTTTGTAATAAATATGACTTAGAAGCTTGTTTTATGCCATAATCTGGATGCGGTCTTGGATAAGGGGTATTTTATGTTATTATATTATTATGCATGTGTTAGATTCAGGTATATTGTGTTTCGTTGGTCGAGTGACTCCCCAAATCTGTACCCCGGGTTTGGAGGGCGTTACAGGTTGGTATTAGAGCAACAGGTTATGGCATTTAAAACAAGTTAGGATTTAGGGTCCAGGATAGCATAGAGGGTTAGGAATTCACCTAATGGTCATAGAAGGTCGATTAGAGATATTATGTGTAGTAATCGAGTATGGTTATAATTGCAGCCACCAAGCTCTAGTTCCGATTCAGATCCGTCAGAGCACCCGATAGAGGAGAGACCTGTACCAGATATGAGAGCAGGACCGTCGTGACCGACACTACCTCAGTCTGGACCTATAGTGGTCAGGAGAGATCCTATACCTTGTCCCGTTCCACTTCGACGCATACCCGCAGCACCGCGGTCTCAGGCTTCAGTTTCCAGACCTTTGTTCCAGATCTCTGAGCCACCAGTTCCACATCATCGTTATCAGAGGATGAGAGAGGAGAGGGATTACTTTCGTAGACAGGTATTAGAGATGCGTGGGATGCGTACAGCGGAGGCAGGTGTAGCCAGAGATAGAGATAGATTCAGAGATCAAATAGGAGAGACACGGATGAGACTCAGGGTTGTGAGGACATTGGTAGAGACGAGGTTGCATGGACTAGCTACTAGAAGAGAGGGAGAGACTACAGTAGGGATGAGAGAGATTTTGGACTTTGTGATGAGGGAGATTGGGGAGATTTCCGGGCCAGCACTATGGGAGACTAGAGATGATGATCCATGAGCCGGTAGAGACAAGGTTGGGGTATTATGTGGATTCCAGTCAGATAGTACATAGATGCATAGTATAGTACCAGCAGTGCACCAGGCTTATAGTATCGCCTTGGATTGTTGTTGTACTGTTGATCGGCAGTTGTAGTTCAGCTATGACACACTTTACTTTTGAAAGCGTTCTACGCTTGTATCGAATCTATGTATATATTTATAATAACCATCCTTTGTAGAACTGTTATTATTCTCTTATTATTCACTTTCAATATTGTAATTGTTATTCTACTTGTGCAATGAGTGTACCCTTACGCCGTTGAAAAATCCATAAATCATGGTTCTGCCAATTGTGTTCTCTTTCTCTTCTATTTATGAATTATTTGATTAAATCAGTTATTGTTTATTCATCAGCAATATGCCTCCTAGACGAAATACCCGTGCGAATAGTTCCGCTGACCAAGAAGGTCAACAGAATACACCCCCAACGGGTCATTTAGATCTGGTTGTAATACAGCTTTTGAATACCCTCACTCAACAAACTACTGCTCTAGCACGACAACAACAACAGATCCAACAACAGTTACTATAACAGCAGCAACAACAGCAGCACCAGCAACATCAGCATCAACAACAGCAGCACCAACAGGTAGTACCTGTGGTTACGTTTAAATCCTTTCAAGCAGCAAAACCTCCAGAGTTCAAGGGATCTGCTGATCCAGTTGAGGCAAAGGCATGGTTAAAGGAAATGGAGAAAGCTTTTACGTTGATAGAGGTAACGGGGGAAAAGAAAACTGAGTACGCTAGTTATTTTCTGAAAAATGAGGCAAGTTATTGGTGGGAAACTAGTAAGGCTTTAGAACCTGAAGGTTTAATTACGTGGGAGAGATTTACAGAATTGTTTTTAGAGAAGTATTTTCCTGACTTTATGCGAGATCAAATGGAGTTGAAATTTTTAGAATTGAAGCAAGGTAGTATGACTGTTTCGTAGTATGAGACCAAGTTTACCGAGTTGTCTAGGTTTGTTCCGACATACATTGATACGGAGAAGAAGAAGGCCAAGAGGTTCCAACAGGGACTGAGGTCATGGATTCGTAGTAAGTTAGCAGTTTTGGAGTTAGATACATATGCAGTCGTAGTACAGAAGGCAATGATTGCGGAAGGAGAGAGTGATTCATACATGAGAGAGAGAGAGAGAATAAGAAAAGAAAGGTAGGGACATATGATAAGGTCCAGTCACAGGGAGATCTTCAGAGCCATCCAAACAAGAAACCAGGATTTCAGCCGGGCAGAGGTACAACTTTCAAGAAACTAGATACCGGAAATGCAGGACCAATCAATCATCCTCCAAACAATAATCAGCAAGTAGTTTCCAGACCTCCACTTCCAGAATGCAAGACATGCGGGAAAAGACATCCAGGTATATGCCACAGATTGAGTATCACATGTTTTAAGTGTAACCAGAAGGGGCATTATGCCAGGGATTGCAAGACAAGTATCATGTGCCATCGATGTAAGAGACTAGGCCATATGATCAAGGATTGTAGAGCGCCAGCACCCGTGAACAACATGATTCGAGCTATAGAGGCACCTCCAGCTGTTGATGTTCAGCCGTTAGCCAGAACTTATAATATGTCAATGAGGGAAGCAGTGAGAGACTCCGATGTGGTGGCAGGTACACTTCTAGTAAATTCTGTTAATGCTAAAGTGATGATAGATTCAGGAGCTACTAAGTTGTTTATTTCGGAAACGTTTGCTCGTAAATTGAATTGTTTAATGGAACCTTTAAATGGAGTGTTGAGTGTAGAAATAGCTAACCAGGATCGTATACCGGTCAGTTCGTATTGTCCCCGTTGTGAAATTGAGATTTTAGGGAGTCGTTTTTATGCTGATTTATTACCTTTCAAGTTGGGAGAATTTGATGTTATTTTAGGAATGGATTGGTTAACTGATTATGATGCACGTATTGATTGTAAGGATAAGAGGGTTACTTTAGTTACCCCAGAAAAGAAAGAAGTGATATTTAAAGGAGAGAAACAAACGAAGAAATTTTTGACAATTATTCAGACTAAGAGGTTATTAAAACAAGGATGTGAGGCTTATCTCGCATATGTGATAGATACAGAGAAGGAAGTTTCTAAGGTAGAAGATATTTCATTCGTGCGTGAGTTTCTAGATGTTTTTCCAGAAGAGCTACCAGGACTACCTCCTGATAGAGAGATTGAGTTCGCGATAGACTTAACACCAGGCGCGGAACCAGTATCCAAAGCACCATACAGAATGGCACCAGTGGAGATGAAAGAGTTAGCTAAGCAATTGCAGGAATTCTTAGACAAAGGAATTATTAGACCTAGCGTTTCACCGTGGGGAGCACCAGTGTTGTTTGTCAAAAAGAAGGATGGAAGTATGAGACTTTGTATAGATTATCGGGAGTTAAACAAACTAACCATCAAGAACAAGTATCCATTGCCCAGAATAGATGATCTGTTTGACCAGTTAAAAGGAGCGGTTCATTTTTCTAAGATTGATCTACAATCCGGATATCACCAATTGAAGGTTAAACCAGACGATATACCGAAGACAGCTTTTCGAACAAGATATGGACATTATGAGTTTTTAGTAATGGCGTTTGGATTGACGAATGCACCAGCAGCTTTTATGGATTTAATGAACAGGATTTTTAAGAAGTATTTGGATGAGTTTGTAGTGGTATTCATCGATGATATTTTGATATATCCCAAGACGGAAGAAGAACATGCGAATCATTTGTGGATTGTGTTAGAGATTTTAAGACAAGAAGGACCATACGCAAAGTTTTCAAAGTATGAATTCTGGTTAAGGGAAGTTCATTTCCTAGGGCACGTGGTAAGTAGTGAAGGCATCAAAGTAGATCCAGCCAAGATTGAAGCAGTGAAGGATTGGGAAAGACCAAGGACACCAACTGAAGTTAGAAGTTTCTTGGGATTAGCCGAATATTATCGGAGATTTGTACAGGATTTTGCAAAGATAGCTACTCCAATGACCAAGCTGACAAGGAAAAGCGAACGATTCATATGGAACGACAAATGCGAAGAGAGTTTCCAAGAGTTAAAGAAGAGACTAACTACGGCACCAGTGTTAATGCTACCAGACGATCAAGGTCAATTTGTAATCTATAGTGATGCGTCTTACAAAGGATTGGGTTGTGTACTTATGTAACATGACAAAGTAATTGCTTATGCGTCAAGACAATTGAGACCTCACGAACAGAAATATCCTACACATGATTTGGAATTAGCAGCGATCGTATTTGCACTGAAGATATGGAGACATTACTTGTACGGAGAGAGATGTGAAATTTACACCGATCACAAAAGTCTGAAGTATATCTTTACTCAGAAGGAGCTGAACATGAGACAGAGAAGATGGTTGGAGCTAATCAAGGATTATGACGTTTCTATAAATTATCACCCCGGCAAGGCGAACGTGGTAGCAGATGCATTGAGCAGAAAAGAAAGATTGAATATGCTGACGATGACCAAAGAATTGTACAAAGAGTTTGAGAAGTTAGAGATAGAAGTACGTGTTTCTAAGGACGCGACAGAAATGATTTATGCCATAACGTTTCAACCTGAATTGTTGGAAAAGATACGGAAATGCCAAGAGCAAGTCATGAATGATAATGCAAATAGTTTAACAGGCGAGGAAATATGTAGCCAACTGGACGATAAGGGAATCTTAAGGTTTGCTTCTCGAATATGGGTACCAAATGTAGCAGAAGTAAAGAATGAAATTTTGCACGAAACGCATAACTCGAAGTATTCAATTCATCCTGGAAGCACGAAGATGTATCGAGATCTTAAAATGAACTTTTGGTGGCCAGATATGAAAAGAGAAATTGCTGAATGGGTGAGTAAATGTTTTACATGTCAAAGGGTCAAGGTGGAACATCAAAGACCAAGTGGATTACTGCAGCCGTTAGAAATTCCTGAGTGGAAGTGGGAACACATCGCAATGGACTTTGTGGTAGGATTGCCTAGAACGAAGACTAACCATGATGCTATTTGGGTTATTGTGGATCGATTGACGAAATCCGCACATTTTCTTCCTATTAACGAGAGTTTCTCGCTGGATAAGTTAGTTCGTTTATATGTTAAAGAAATCGTGGTACGGCATGGAGTTCCAGTGTCAATAGTATCTGATCGAGACCCTCGATTCAACTCAAGATTCTGGAAAAGTTTTCAAGAGTGTTTAGGCACCGAATTGAAAATGAGTACGGCTTATCAAACCATCGAAGACATGCTTAGAACGTGTGCACTTGATTTTAAAGGTAATTGGGACGATCATCTACCCTTAGTAGAATTCTCATATAATAATAGTTTTCACGCGAGTATCGGGATGCCACCTTACGAACCTTTATATGGACGGAAGTGTCGATCTCCAGTATATTGGGAAGAAGTTGGTGAACGGAAAGTGATAGGACCAGAATTAGTACAGCAGACAAAGGAAGTGATTGAATTGATTCAGAAAAGGTTGATAACAGCTCAGAACCGGCTGAAGAAATATGCTGACCTAGCAAGAAAAGATATGGGATTCGAAGTCGGAGAACAAGTGTTACTGAAAGTTTCACCATGGAAAGGATTAGTTAGGTTTGGAAAGAAAGGGAAATTGAGTCTGAGATACGTTGGACCATTTGAGATTTTGAAGCAGATTGGGAAAGTAGCTTACGAATTAGCATTACCCCCGCATATGCAGCACGTTCATATTGTGTTTCACGTATCCATGCTTAAGAAGTATCGACCAGATTCGAACCATGTAATAGAGTATGAACCCATAGAGGTCCAGTCAGATTTATCTTATGTAGAGCGACCAATTCAGATATTGGATCGTACGGAAAAAGTGTTAAGAAATAAGACTGTAGTGATAGTAAGAGTTTTGTGGAGGAATCCTAAGGTGGAAGAATCTACCTGGGAGTTAGAGAGTGATATGTTAGAGAAGTATCCCCAGTTGTTTCCTTGATCTGATTCTGAGGACAGAATCCTATTAAGGGGGGAAGGAAGTAAGATCCGTGAACTTTATTAATAATATAAATTGTATTATATGTGTAGAATACTTATTATGAAGTATTTTGAGTTTTAATGATAATGGTTGTTAAGTGATTATGTGCTAAATTGGTGTGTCGAAACCCCCGTTCAAATATCTTGTCATTTGAAAATATCTTCAATTTTGAGCCCCGTTTTGAAAATTCAAGGGCCCCGTTGAAATTTTGTACATCATTATTATTCCTTCGTCATTCGTATCCGAATCATTATCGGAGGATTTCTTCGTATTATTCTATCCCTTATTAGTCGATACTATCAATAGTATTCGTTTTATTCAAAGGAAGAAAAATTATTCCAAACCCTAACCCTAACCCTAATTTTTCTAGGGTAATTGATATATCGTCCGTATCAATAAATACATCTGTTATAGCCCCAGTATTCTTGAGCATTAGTTATATAAATGATATGTATTGATTTGGATAACTATCAGTCTTTGTGGATAGCTATCACCTCGTAAAACGTGTATTTTATATTATTATGGTTTTAAAGTGAACCAGTTGATCAATATCGATCCAAAAATGTCGTTTAGGGTATTATTTTCCACTAAGTATAAAAAGGAGAATCGTACATTATACTTCATATAATCCGTATTAAAAATATACAAAAATATAAAATTCCCGAACCGTGTTCTTCGTGTCCTTGAAAATCAAAATCAATTTCGAAGGTGTTATTGAAATCCAAATCCAAAGTTCAAGTACTCAAATCAAAGATCTTGAGCTCTAGTTTCAGAATCTTCCAACCCCATCATCATCTGGTAATTTTTCGATTTTATATGAATTTTTCAAATTTCGAATTAAAATTAGGGTTTATATTCGAATTGGGGATTTTCATTCTGTTGATTCTCCGTTCAATTGATTGCTTCCAACATGTTCTTAGGATTCTAATTAGTAGGAATTCATGCTTTAATTTCATGTTTATGTTCAATTTTTACGGGTTTGATTTTCGGGTTTTGACCCGAATTCTTCTTTTTAATAGTTCGTTCTTGTTATTGATCTGACATGATTTTGGATATAGGGCTTTGATTGTGTGTGTTCTTAGCATCATTTTAACATAGAGAACGTTGAGTTTCATGTAGAAATAAGTGAGATCGTGTTTCCGGCCGGAGTTGTTGTCGCCGGTTTCTTTGACCGGATTTGGTGATCGATTCCGGCATGGTTCAGTTGTGTGTTTGTGTTGGTTGTGTTTGTCATGAAAAACTGAGCAAAAGCCCTGTGCTTTGGTTTTAATCTGATCGGGAATAAAGGATTCCGGCCACCGGACGCCGGCCGGATTCTAGAAAACCCAGATTCCGGCGGGTTGTTCTTGGTGACCCGTTTCCGTTCTTCCCGACCCGTTTACCCGTTTTTCTGACCCGGTTTCAATCTTCAAAACCCTAATTCATTTTCAGAAAACTGTTTTTGAATTTTATTTTAAAATTTAATTCGAAAATAGTTTAATTATTTAAAAAAATCATATTTTTATTTTAAAAATACATTTTTAAATTCAGAAAATTCTGGAAAATTATATTTAATTATTTAAATTCGAAAACTGATTAAATTTAATAATTTTATTTATTTTTAATTAATAATTAATTTATTTAATTAATTGATTAATTCTTTTAATCAGTTAATTCTTAATTATTAATTAGATTTAATTAATTTAAATTAGGTTTAATTATTTTCTAGCCTGATTTAATTATTTAAAAATAGTTGGAGTGTTTAAAAATTGTCAATTAATTTTATATTAATTGATTTAATTGTTTTTAATTACTTATATTGGGATTAAAAATCCGATTTTTGATTTAAAAATTATTTGTGACTTATTCAAATTCAAATGAGCCGCGAATATTGTTTTAAAAATATTTATAAGTGTTATATGGTTTATATGAGTCGAATAATATGTTTTAATAGTCCGTAAATGCCCGTACGAGGGCTAATGTCTGAGTCTTAATTACCGTAAAATAGATCGGGAATCTGATATGAACCCGATTACTTGTTTAAATGTAAAAATGGTTATGAGTATATATCGAGGATAGAATGAGAATAGTTAGACTTACTGTAATGAGTTGTTTATTATAGAATCGAGTTCCCGGAGCAAGGGAAAAGAGAAGGTAGAGTGAGCTCGGTAGAATTCCGTCAACTACTAGACCATGCAAGTATCTGTGCCTTTACTTGTTGATTCCATTGTTATTATTCTTCAGAATTACATGTATGTTACCATCAGAACGATTCAGATTATTCAATCTTCACCCGTATTGAGCACTTGATGCTATTTCCTTGAATATTCCTAACTTTTGATTTAATCCACAATCGTGTTGGATATCAGAAACCCTCACCTTCAATTCAGTTTATAATTGATGATAACCATTGTTGACTTTCTTAATTGGGTACGTTGTACCATTGAAACCATTCCGAATCTATTTCTCGGACTTCATTTGATATTGAATAGTTGAAGCTCTTTTGCAACTATTACACCCCGTCATTGTGTACTTATCTTGTTATGCATGTTATTGCTTATAAATTGTGATAGAATTGGCATGTTTTAAAATGAGACCAGTAATGGTCGGGCCATATTTATGGTCGTAATAACTTAAGGCCTAGATGGTCGTGGATCCTAGTGGAGGACTATGCTATAAGCTAGTCTGGGGTTGATGCGTGACTGATCAACAGCTCAACCTTTGTATTTGAAAAATGTAGAAGTCCAATTCTAATCCCTCTTTCTTCAATAAAGATTGTTAAAAGCATATGTTTGACTTGTATATTGTTGATTCAGATAACTGTAATCTTTCCTTTCATTATGGAACTGTGATTGATATATATTATGCTTGATGAGCACTTGTGGCTCATACTTGTTTTGTTTCTAACCCTATTCCAGTGAAGCGAGAGAATGAGCAGACACAGCGCTAGTGACAGTTCTCCCGATGCTAAGAGACCACCCCGAGTGATTGTCATTGGACGGGTAGTTGTTTTACTTTGGAAGTTAGACTAGATGTCTAGCTTTGTATATTAAGTGTGTAATAACTCTAAAAACTGGTTTGTAATAAATATGACTTAGAAGCTTGTTTTATGCCATAATCTGGATGTGGTCTTGGATAAGGGGTATTTTATGTTATTATATTATTATGCATGTGTTAGATTCAGGTATATTGTGTTTCGTTGATCGAGTGACTCCCCAAATCTGGACCCCAGGTTTGGAGGGCGTTACAGGTTGGTATCAGAGCAACAGGTTATGGCATTTGAAACAAGTTAGGATTTAGGGTCCAGGATAGCATAGAGGGTTAGGAATTCACCTAATGGTCATAGAAGGTCGATTAGAGATATTATGTGTAGTAATCGAGTATGGTTATAATTGCAGCCACCTAGCTCTAGTTCCGATTCAGATTTCTCATCCACATTATCTGAGCACAACAACTTCCTGCAGCAATGTACTCATCTTCTGTAGTTGATGGGTTTAGTCTATCTGCAATGTCACTTACATTACTAGTTGATGTGAGAAAATGCAACGTTCAGCGACGGTTAATACAATGGACGGAGTGGGACAACTATGTAACATCACAGGTATTCGCTGTCATTGAAAATTACATAGCAGGTATCCATAATATTTCCAAGACTAAAAATATGTGATCTGGCTACTCTATGGTAAATAGTATGCTAAAGAATTATTTTTTTGTGTGTTCTTTAAAGCTTTTATACGCTCACTTTTATTATGTCTTTATGAAGTCATCGATGCTCCATTCAAGACCTAAATCAATTACCGACACTCTACGATACAATAATATATCTTTGCCCTTATAACTAATAATTGTCCTATCATAGATCCCAAAACAATCCATGTCGACTTTTTTGTAGTATCGTAGAATTTTTTGTAATTCTTTATAATAAATTTTAATTTTTAGGTGGCTGGCAGGTGATGGAAAACTTTCTCTGCATCCATGCTCTAGGTGTACAGATTCTTCGGCTGGATGTTACCCTTCAAACGTAGCAGTTCTCATTCAACCGTATTAGTTACTCGCAGCAATGTTGTATTGTAATCATCAGTTGTATACTTTAGGTTTATTATGTATTGTATGAATCAGATAGGAAGATAGAACTTTGTCGTTTTGTCTTGACTTGTCTTTTGGATGGTTTCGAGGACGACGTTGTTGCTACTTGTGAATTGTTGGTAAATAGTAATTTCAATGAAATGATATTTATGCTTGGTTTTGCATCGGTTTGTGGCTTTTATGCCTGGCTAGATGTATTTTAAAGGGAACCATTCGCCTTTATTTTTTATAAATTGTTGCAATTGTGTCCAAATATGTTGCAAATAAATGTTACAAATGCTATAAAATTATTGCAATAATGGCATAAACTTTTGCGATTAGTCTAAAAAATTCATTGCAATTGGACTAATATTTGTTGCCTTAAAGTGATTTGTTTTCCAGCCATTTGTTACTGCAATGATTTTTAAACGTTGCTGAAGACTATAAAACGTTGTTACATATATTTATTGCAATGATTTTTAATGTTGTTGTATGGTGCTGAAATCGTTGCTAAATGGCTCTATTTCAACAGGAGTGGATGCAACGCTGAAATTTTGAACATTCGTTACAAAAAAAATCTATTGCAACAAATATAGGCCTTAATGCAATATATTTGTGTTGTTACAATATGCGATCTATGGTGCAGTGCTCTGTACTCTTCAAAAAAAGTATGAGACCTTGTAATAAGGGTCTGATAGGAGTTGTGAATGAAATGTATCCCGTTAATGAACAAAATAGAAGTTTTAGTACATAGACACTACACACGATATTTATAGAATGGAGAAAAACTTGATAGGTCATGGTTAGTATTCTCTCAAAAAAAATGTGTTTTGTTTTTGTTGTGTGTTTTTATAAAAGGGAAAATTTTATATCAAGCCCTTTCACAACAACTACTTTTGGATACAGTGATTGGAAAAATATTTATTATAGGCTTGATGTGCATGAAAAAAGCAATTTTTACTTAAATAGTCTGTAGATTGGATGGAAGCGGAAACTAGGTTGAGAAACAAAATTGACAATTGATTCTTATAATCAAAATGTCATAAAATGAAGAGAGAAAATATTGGGGTAAGTCTTGAAGAGAATCTTGTGTGTTGTTAAAACTCTTGCTAGTGGTAACTTGGCATTTCGTGGGACTAGTGAAAAACTTGATGATAATAACAGTGGTATTTTTTAAATATAATTCGAATGATTGTAGAATTTGATCCAATAATGGAAGAGCATCTTAGGCGTATTCGAAAAAAGGAAATACGTCTTGTCCATCATCTTGGTCATAATATTCAGAACGAGTTAATACTTTTGTTAGTGAGTGAACTGAAGAAAAAAATTAATTCTGTTGTTAAATATGCAAGGCATTATTCTGTAATTATGCTTGATTGTAATCCCGACATTAATTAGTCATGAAGAACAAATGAGTCTTGTATTGAGATGTGTTAATGTTTCCACTACTCCCGTGACTGTGGAAGATTTTTTAATTGAATTTGTGAAAGCTATTGAAACCATGGGAGATGCACTTTGAAAGATGTGTGTCCTAAATCCAATCATGGATGATGAGTTAGGAGACATTTTGTTCAATATGATTCAAGTTTGTTTAAATTAATAAAATAGTTATGTGTTTTATTACGGCCTTATCTATTTAAAGTGTTTAAATTAGATGATCCATTGTTTAGAGTAAAGCTTTTTATGGATTATGATGAGATCATAATAATGAGACCTTAAAGATGATAACTCTAAACTTTAATAGTTCCTGGTCGTAGGATAATTAATTGGTAGT